>JAYKKT010000060.1:12747500-13445000 GCA_036023115.1 Brasenia schreberi | reverse complement strand
ACCTACTTTTATACCTGGTGTAGTCAACTTGGTGAAGGAGATTATCGTCTGCTCTTTCCCGGGGACCGGCGGCTTGGTCGGGTCGGTGAGTTTATCTACTGCTAGAAGATAAGTATGGTTAACTAATCCATACATGAAGATGGTATTGTTGGGATCTGTCATGGCAGTTCCATTGAATGAATACATCTTTTCATAACCCAGGAAAGCCTTATCCAGCACAACTGCAGCAAACCAATCCTTAACACTGGTATCATCCCAATTGAAAATAGTGATTCTTGCACTCCAACCTTTCTCATAGTTTGTGTACACATGCCAATTTATACTAACTCCGCAATTATCGGCGCAAGGAAGCGGGTTTGGGACGGTGAAGTGGTTGATCTGAGCCCATGCCAGTGCTTCCTCTGTCCTGTTATCAAAGGGAACAAGGAGTGCCTCGGGTGGTAGAAGCAATGCAGGAGCATTTGGATCGCAATTGGCATTGCTTCGGCACCCGCAAGCACAAGTCTTGCATGGAATCACAGATTCATTGTAGTAAGCAGAGAAAGAAACACAGCAATGGGGCACAGGGGGTTCAGTACTCCTGGTAATATTGCAGACTACTTGCCAACTTGCTATAGCAACAGTGTATGATTGAAGACCACTAGGATCAGGGAACAAAGAAGGGCTAACTCTGATCGGCTCGCCACATTCGTATTGGACGTTGAGATTGCTGCCATTGAACTTCCAATTCTCCGGCGGATAAAGCCTAGTGATGTTAAGATCTGGAGGCATTTTGTACACCTGCATTAAGAATCTTGATTTGGCCTGAAGTGGATCATAAGCATAAGGCAAAAGTGACCCGTTCCGGCAACAATAGTCGATGCGTCCGTTATAGGTGTCATTGTATCTGCCTAGAGGAAGATCAACAATGGTGGGTTTCCTTTGACAGTTCATAACTTGACTAAAATCAACGTCTTTTCCGTAATGTTTTGCTTGGGCGCCATCGATGCATTCAGATGCATCTCTTAGCAGAGTGTAAGCTCCCCTCATTTTGGAAATGAATTCACCTCTCATCCACTCCCATGACAATTTCCAGTTGTCGACGCGGCCCAACGGGTTGCTGTTGTTGATTGTAACCTGACCAAAGTAGCTGCTTTCGAAACTCTGCATTACATCATAATACAATTCGATGTCACCAGTTTGGCGAGGCAAAAACACCACGGTTTCGTTCCTGCTGTATCGATGGCTGCCATCATAGGGACAACATACGTACATCGTCTTATTCACTGAAAAGAACAAATTAAACGAATTCAAGATCACCACCGTACGTTTTTTGCTAAGGTCTCATCATAAAAAATTTGCTGTTCTTGTTAAGCAATGTCCTCCATTGCCTTTCCTCCCAGCAAAAAGAGGGTAAAAGCACATAGAACTTATTCTACCATCCAGTGGTGGCTCATGTGTAAGGGCACTTCCTCTCATATCGACAAGATTTCAATAAAGAAAAGATGGACTGTGGATATCAGAGCCTAAAATGACAGACACTTTAACATGGTTTGGATATCCAAAGATCTAGCCAATGAGAAGCTTTGGGAAATTTGATAACAAAACTTTGAAAATGTGACACATAAGAGCTTCAAAATTATTCGGTTGTAGAGTTAAATGCTAATATGACATGAGAGAGAGCACTATAACAACTAAGAATTCATATATACCACCCCCACTCAGTGTTATATAGAAGCCTTTGTTTTCGAGTCAGTAGGCCGGCGACCGGTGCCGGAAAAATTTGGGTTCAATTTCAGGTCTAATTGAGAGTTTCATGTTTAGCTTTTCATTATTCAAATCAATTTCCATGTTCCCTGCATCAACAATGACATCAGGATGTTCCATAAGGCAACTAGTAGCGTATACATTGAAAGCCAACAATTAAACAAAGAGCCAATTTGAAAGAAAAAGGGGAAGGGAAACATTTATACCAGATTGAATACTAGAGTGTTTAATGTACAAATAAAGTATAAAACCATCAAAAGAGGCCAAAACCGTTGACCTTGAGTTTCGGGTAGATCCGGTGCTCCCGGACCCAAATCCCAACCCGGCTCCTACTGAATGTAGGGTCAGTGAAAAAGACCTACTTTGACAACGTCCTCATCAAGTTGGGATGGGCCCTGGAGAACACGAATGACTATGGAAGACCGGGCCCGGGCTCCATTCCTTAACCCTATCCATAACCCGTTCTAAGTACTAAAACCTTAACACTTTGACTATCTTCCCTCGAACAATCTCCTTCTTAACAGAATTGAGAGAGATTTTCTTAAATTAAATACTCTAAATGGAATGCGCCCTGAAATTAAAAAATCAAACCAAAAATAACTTTTATTCAAATAAAGCATAGTTCATGTATGCGTTCTATCCGATCCATATGGATTGAGTTTCAACGCTAAAAACAAAAGAAGATGGCATTGCCTTCAGGTATATGTTCTATCCCATCAATATTGGATTAAATTTCAATGTGAGAACACAAAAGAAAAATCCCATTTTCGAGCTTTTATAAGCGAAACCGAGTCTAACACATCATGCTTATGTTGATCAGTTCAGATGATTATTGAACCAAACTCGAACAAGCTGCTAAGGACAAGTAGAACCAATCCAACTACAACACACAGACAGACGAGAGAGAGAGAGAGAGAGAGAGAGAGAGAGAGAGAGAGAGAGAGAGAGAGAGAGAGACGTACGTAAATCGGTACCCTGTGTGGCTGTCGGGCACGAGTAGCCATCGTTAGCGAGGCTGAGATTGTTGAGCTTGGGCACCTCCGGCGGCTTCACCCCAAACTGTGTCCCGGTAAGTGTTATGTTCACCTGATACTGCGCGGGGTCGCCGGCCGTCTCGATAGCCGTCTTCAGATCCATCATGGGATACCCCGAGAAGAATGTCCCGTTGCTCACGTCCGCCGGAAGCTCGACTTCGTCCGGCAGCACGGCCCCCGGCGCCGACACCAGAATCTCACCGTGGTTGAATCCAACAAACGATCGCCACGACCTGAGCGTGTGAGCGCCCATGTTCGTCACTGAGAGGAACGCCGAGAAGGCGTATGGTTGTTCCGACTCGTTTTTCAAGTGCGGGTAGATTTTCTCGGAATCATTGAACTGGTATTGCACGAAGATCCCGTCGCAATCATCCATCGGCGACGGCGGTGGAGCTGGTGGCTTGTCTTTACCGGCTGCTTGTCGGATGCCGGCAAACGTTAAGAGAAACACAACAACGATGACAGTCGTCATCCTATCGTGGCTGGGGGGTGCAAGAAAGCGAAGAAGGAGAAGAAGAAGAGGAGCGCGTTTGAAGTTGGAAACTGAGGAATGAATCTGCTCTTTATATTATTTGATAATCTTTTGGTTGTTTATACTTTTAGTTTCTGTATGGCTTCGTCGTCGACTCGGCCCACGTACGAATGAGGGATGTTCGAGAAAAAAAAGTAATTTACCCGCGGGTATTTGGTGCGACTTTCGACCCCCGAAAGTAGTGGCATTCAGGATAAATATCTCTCTCTCTCCATATATATTATATAGAGAGAGAAAGAGAACACTCATTCGTGCTTTAAAATAGTTAAAATCTCAATCAATTACATTAATTGACAGTTGAGATCTTTAATTCATAAAGTTAAATAGTATACATTTTACTTTTAAATTTAACCATACATAGAGAGAGAGAGACAGAAAAATTAGTAAATACATACACCTCATACATGCTTAAACATCTTTAAAGATCTTAACCGTTTTAAATTTTAAAAGTAAAAAAGCATTTTCATACTTTTTACACGTTGATTAAATTTAACTGTTATTATTTATACTTTTTTGTTTTAAATGCACATGCACATCAACTATATATATATATATATATTTTGTGTGTGTACACTTTATATATATATATATATATATATATATATATATATATATATATATATATATATATATATATATATATATATATATATATATATATATATATATATATATAAAGTGGTCTATGCTTAATTCTTCATTTTACATTATTTCACCAATTAAGCATTCTCATCTTTTATCTTCTTCTACTACTCAATTTTTTTAGACTATATTCTACTAATAAAAAACACCTTTGATTTATATATATTGCTGATATAGACATGACCAATTTCAACTAGAACCGAACTGGGTCAAGAATCGGTAGACTGAAACCTTAAGAACCAGACGTGAAACCATATTCAAAACTTGAAACCACTCGGCTCGGTTCCAATTTCAGCTTATGTAGAGCCAGAACTGATAGTTGGAACCGCCACTTTCCATATTTTTTCTAAACTTCAAAAGTTTTAATATTCTTTTCAGTTTCAAATAGTTTAACACCTAAATTGAAACCAAAACCAATGATTTTAAACCGGAACCGAAACTGACCAGATCCTGATTCAATTCCAATGCCTGGAACTGGACATATTAGCCTATTTAATATGATGTAACCGGACTTCTTGTAAATCCATTTTATTTAAGAAAATTAATAACAATTATCATCACTCATGCCTCCATTGACAAAGTAATTCAGGGACTTTGAAGTTGTAGAGAAGACATTAAACGTTGGCCCCTTCTAACGAACTTACTTTTTTATAATAATAATCGTAATAAGCTTTCGTATGAGGCAGATTTCTACTGCGTAACTGCCGTGTATCTCTCAATATTATATCGATTTTCACATGAAAAGACATGTCGACCCAACTGTCAATAGGGCCAGCCTGACCCGAACTAGTGTGGCCCAAGAAAATTTGGGGGCCTGGTTGGGCCCATGTAGGCTGGGACATACACATGGAGTGTACTGCATCTGTTTACTCATGCTCGATCATTGTTTTTAAGTGCATAAGTGTATTATTATTACCTTTCATACATTTTTAAAAAATTTAAAATTTAAAAAATATACGTATACTACCGAAAAGCAATGGATATACATGGGTGAACATGTTAAAGGTAAGCATGAGTGTTTCTATATATATATACGATATTAATTGTATCGTCTCAATCGAATCAAGGTACCAATATATGATATTAATTGTATCATATCATATAATACAATTTGTTAGAAATAATATTTCAAAATAAAAGCATGATCTTGTATTTTCTTTGAACCTTTTTGTACAATGGGAGGTTAAAACCAGATGAACTCCCCAAGTATCGAACTCATGGCCTCGAGAGTCAACCCCTTCACCAGGTAAGCTATTGCTTCTTCTGCCTCTTTGAAGCATCTTTGTAATTGTCATTGACCTACATACCATTTGCTGTGCCTCAAGAATGCAAGCCTGGAATGTGGCCTTCCCAACGGTTGGCTCATAATATGTCATGGATGACAATTAGAAATGTACTTCTTCTACTTGATTTATTTCATTGCGTCTATTAATGGTTAACTGTCACGCCATAAGATTTTGAAGGCTTAAAACAACTATTTGGTCATTAGTTGAATGTGTCAACTAGTTACAAATAAATAATTAATTAATTATATATCTATAATATTAACGTCCAATTGCCTTCAATGAACTATCAAAGCTAACACTAACAAAGTACCATCATTGTCACACTGTGAGATCACTCATATAACAAAGATGACATTGTCCTTGATCATTTATCAAGGCAATTTGACGGCTAGGATCCGAAAATATATATTTAGAGTATTTCTCTCTCTACACACACAATATCATAAATAATTAAAAAAGTAAAACCCCAAACGAGAGGTGGCTGGTCTGGACCCAGCCCGGGGATTCAAACTGGACCTGAACAGCCTTTGAAACTAGAAGGAGCCATAGCTTTACCGGTGGAAACGTAGGGCAGGGTGGTTATGTCCCACACGGTGTTTACCTTAACGAATGGTTCTTATCATAATTAAAAAAGTAAAACATCAAAAGTATAAGGTGGCCAATTTGGACCCAGCCCGATGATTCTAACCAAACACAAACCGCTTATGAAACTGGAATTGGGGGAACAGGACTTGGAACTGAAATCGAACCATAGACCGGAAAACGGAATCAAAACTGGCGGATCCAAACCATAATCAAAACTATCAGTTTCATTTTTGTTCCAGCTCTAAAATCCAACCTTCAATGCATTTTTTTTCAAATGAAACTGAAACTGAATTGGACACAAAACTGAAACCAAAACCATTTTAAGATGGATTGGAACCCGCAAATTCAAAACCAGAACCGAAAACCCGAGGGAGAGTCCTGTTCCAGGTTTTGATGGATCTAGCCAGCTCTACATCAAAGGCATAGCCTTGAGATGTCAAAGACAACACCAAAACTTCACGCAAACGCCACATGAAAAAGTTTGCCTCAATGCCCATTCAAAAGGAAATGAGAATATCGGGTCAAGTTAGGTTAACCTGTTTCTCATACAAAAACGAAACAACACGACACAAGCATAATCTGAGACAGAAAAATGTTTCCAATTTCACACCAGACACGAATGTAACCTGAAAAATTCATGTCTGAGTTCACTTTAGGTCGTCTTCATGTTGATCTGTTTTGACACAAAAGAAGAGCGACTCGACACAAGCATGATCTCAGACATGATAATATTAACACCCCTGGATTCAAATGTCAATTATTTATGGAGGTATGAGTGAACTGAGCTATTTGAGGCTTTTCCAGGTCGACTCGATGATAACTTGAACTTGGCTCGGTCTTGTCGAGCTCGAGCTCACTAGTACTCGGCTCAAGCATGTATAGTCCCCACTCACTTTTTTAAGTTTTTCTTTCTCCCTCTCTCTTTCTATCTCTGTTTCGCCCTACTTTTATCAGCAAGGGTTCTGTTAAAACTCCAACAAGCTTAAGTGAGCTCACGTTGAGCATTTCTCAATCGAGTCAAGTAGAACTCAGCTATACTCAAGCTCGATTATGCCCCTAATTATTCAAATCAACAGCAATTAGCAACGAGTAAATAACATTTAGTTAATCTCTCTTTAAGGATACTGATCCAAATACCAATCCGAATCCATCGACCTATAGGTAACAGATTCAGTATTCCTTTCCAGATCCTATAACATGTCTCGTCTTGAAGTTGAATGAGTTTAGATCGGATCCAAATTCTTTACTAGACAATTCCCTTTGCGTATGGGGGTACATCAAAATTAGATCTAAACCCTCTTTGTCCTTCATTTATTTAGTGTGAGGAAACTACTTCCAAGTTGAAGATTTCTCGACGAGAACGACTGGCAACCCGATCTTCCACAAAAATCGCGAAAACCCTTCTTAATTTTAATGGATGCTGTACACAGTTTCAACCTAATGAAGTTCTTTGACTACTTGATAAAGGTTTCTCACATTCAATTCGCGTTGATTTGTTCCCAAATCAAACCAAGCCTTTTCCCACGCGAAGTCAGATTTTATGGATTCTTAATTTCCAATGTCCATAGAGCTCGATCATGTGCTAGATCAGCATTTAACTCCATTAAAGAAAGATCATGCTTAATTTGGATCGGGCTTGGATCAGATATTGCTTTGCCAATTAGGTCTAACGCTATATTGGAGGGTAGTTGGATCTATCTGGATGCAGGTATAGAAGTCCAAAACTGAATACACCAAAATGCACTCCAATGATGTTTGAGTACTGGATATATCCAAAACCCGAACCCATATTCATGCAGTAAGTTGATATGATTCAGTATAATCTAATCAACTTTGATGCTGGATCGGAGATAGGGTATATTTGATCCATTGACATCTCAAGCCATTCAACCACAAGTTCTCTGACCCATTTAAACCAGTCTATTTTGCAACAAATTGAAGACAAGCAGACGCTTTCAAAGCATCATCAACCCTTTTTTTATGTGAAAAACTGTCTTATTCATAAAGTAAGAACTTGTGAATATCTAAAATTCCAATCTACGACCATGTCAAAGGTAATTTGAATCTGCAGGCAGATAATCAAGCCGAACGAACCGAACACGGGTTGTTCATAGCTCGATAGTCAACTTAAGATGTTTTTGATGTTTGGCCCGTTGGCTCATTCGATCCGAGCCAAAGATGAATCCAATACGACCCAATTTAGACGGGATGAACATGAGCAACTCGTCAAAGTTAAAACTATAATCTTTCATGTAGAATTTGGAGTAGAAAACTTGGTTCTTTTGTTGAATTTAAGTCAAAATTTTATTTGTTTTTCTTGTAAAATGTAAATGTGTGACCATTTAATTATATCATACTCACCAAATTTGTTGGACTAACATGGTTTTCTAGCATATATGCACATAGAAGTTCCATATATGTAACTCAATGAGCTATATGAGTCGAGCTGCATTGTGCATGTTCAGCTTAACAAGCTAGCTCATGTTATGTTAGTTTAGCTTATAGACATCATCAGGAGAACCAAGACGATCAATGGGTGGTTTGGTCCACCTACCAGCCCTAGTGATGCTCACTCTTGGGTTGTTTCCCTTTCCATTTCCAGCTCAAAAGTTGGAAACTTACATTCGTATTTTATATATATATATATATCGTAACTGTTAGGTACACTCTTTTTTGCTATTCACACACCCCTTTTATACCCAAACTGCTCTTGTTCTCGTTCCCTTTATTCACACGCGCAGACTTTCTGGTGGCAGACGCACCCAGATCAGGCAGATACACATAGGTGTGTTTGCCTAAGTAAGCATACGCACGATAGTGCGTCTACTTCCCAAGCCAGTCACACCACACTCAACCACCGACATCCGTTGGTGGCGTGGTGAAGGAAGAGAAAAAACAAGGAAAAAGAGAGGAGTATGTGAATGAAAAGGGCATTATACTTCCAAGGGTGTGAGAATAGTAGTAAAAAGAGGGATTTATAAATACCATATATATATATATATATATATATAGAGAGAGAGAGAGAGAGAGAGACTTTTATATGCTGCCTAAACAAATCTCATCATCTATGTTGGGTTGATGGATGATTGAAATTTAAATTCAAAAAGTAACACATATGTATTTTACTTTTTAAATTTAAATTTCAACCTCCATCACTCAAGATAGATTTGGATACACTAGAACCTAATATTTATTTATTTAAACAAAAAACTAGCATATATACTTTTCTTTTTTAAATTTCAATTTCAATCATCGTTACTCATACTGCTAGCATATGCTAATCTCTCTATATATAACTTTTTCCTTTTTAAATTTAAATTTCAATCATCGTTTAAATATACTCACACCTAAGTGTGCTAGCAAATGTTAATCTCCCTCCCTCCCTCCCTCTCTCTATATATATAAACTTTTTTTAAATTTCAATTTCAATCATTGTTTAAATATACCAATACATAAGTGTGCTAGCATATGTTAATCTCTCTCTCTCTCTCTCTCTCTCTCTCTCTCTCTCTCTCTCTATATATATATATATATATATATATATATATGAACAAGATGCAACTGGGTTGTGCTTTGATATTGGTGGGATCTTATGCAATGGGTACAGGTTCGCTGTGGCATATATAGTTGAATCTGGTAGAAAGATATTAGCGTCCGGCGTGTAATATTGTTCAGTGCCTAGGCTCTGCGAATGAACTGGAGCTTAGATTAAAAGTAGAAATGGATTGTAGAGGTTCGACGCAAATCCAAAAATAGTACGAACACTTTGACGGGAACTTGCCACGCTTACATATTTTTAATGGAGAATGATCAAATTTATTGTGCTTTTTTGTTTTTCCCACGTCAATCTGTTAATAAGTTTTCTCTTCTATGATGTGGTGAGGCCATTGTTGGGCTTCATAATCGGACAAAAGGCAGGGTCGTACGCTGAGGCTCATGTTTGATTATGAGTGGAATTGAAATTGTAGTTTCAGTTCTGTGTAGTCCTCTCAATCTCATTATCAAACACCCCCTCTCTAGGAGTTGACTAAAGTCAGACATGGTTTGCAGCAATATACGCTCCATGCAGTCTTTTTCTTCATCAGCAAGATCGAGTGAGCCAAACGAAGCCTTCTCTTACAGCAAGAGCTGACGGATTCTTTAGTTTCCATTGTACTGGATCTTGTTTTACATGCGCATTTATTAATTCCAGAAAATGTGTGAGGTTATCGTTTCTTTCAAATACTTTCGAAACCCTCCTTGCCTCTTTGAGGCGAGAGTCTCTATCTAATTTCTCGGGCTTTCTCACTAGTGTTCTGTTGGAACGTCTTCCAAATAGATGATCGAACGATGCCCAATTGCCTACAGTAAGAAGCTGAATGGGTTCGATGAAGGTTGAGCGGCCTAACTCTTCATCGATGATCTGGTGCAGGTCCCATCTTGAGGGGACTAGGTGAAAGGTGCACCGGAGTAAACCCCTCAAAAGTTAAGAGTGGACAATGAATATATGCAACAATAATTCAGTAATATATATATATATATATATATACAAAGAGACACACACCATAATCCATGCACACACTTATCTATGTTCAAATTTGATCGTTGAGATCTTAAAACAAAAACCAAAATACTATAGGTGCATTAAATGCAAGGTGAAAAAATACAAAAGTTCTTTTGCTTCTTTTTTCTATTTAAAACTCAACCACTTATCTCATTGATCAAACGGTTGAAAGCTTTAAGAGTGCATCAGCATAAATGGGTGTACACGTTTATCATGTTCTCTCTTTCACACACACACACACACACACACATATATATATATATATATATATATATATATATATATATATATATATATATAGAGAGAGAGAGAGAGAGAGGGCCATAGTCGATGTGCATACACATTTATGCTTAAATGTGGTTAACATTTTTATAGTTCGATCGACAAGATTAAGGTAGAGATTTGAATTTAAAAAACATTTAATGTATATAGTACATTAAATACATATGAAAAGTATAACGATACTTTTATTTTAAATTAAAATCTCTGCTATTGATGGTACGGATCAAACAATTGATTTCAACATAGATGAGTGTGCATTTACTAAGTTCTCTTTCTATCTTGCACACAAATTTTATAGTGTGTGCTCATGCCTCACTGTAATTTTGGAGGAAATAATTGTAATTTCAACATTTAAAAGGTGTTTGACAAAACAAAAAAGTTTGTAGTTACATCCTAGAAAGTGAAAATTAGAAGTGAGTATGCACTATCAAATACACATATATATATATATAATAAGGTATTTCGCCAGTATGTACTCCCGAACCCGTGACCATCCGATCCTCCTTGATAAATATTGGAATACGAGTCCAATGAGGTGTCGTGGTGCTATCCCACCCATTGACAAGGATAGTATCTTGTTAGGGCCACATTTCATCATTCATCAAGGATAATTGAATGATCATACTTTCAAAGCATTCAAGTATTCCTTAATATATATATATATATATGAGATATGATACTTCAAGAGTATAGTCTTTGAACCCATAACCATCTATCCTTTAATATGAACGATAAAAAGCAATGTCAATAAAGCAACGCAATTATTCCACAATGTGACAAGATCAATATCTTATTAGCACCGTCTTTGATCATTCATGAAGTGTAATAGGATGTTTATACACACAAAGTATCATATAATTCTTTATATATAAGGTAGGTAAAAAATATATACTCTCGAACCGTAACGATTTGATCCTCTTTGATGGGCAATTGAAGATGATACCTATAAGGGATCACGGTGTCATTCTACTCATGTGACAATAAAAATATGTTAATAGCGCCTGATCATTAGGAAGAGTCATCTTACAGTACTTTGAAAGTATCTTCTTTTCTTGTATATATATGAGTTGCTCAAACGAAAGACCTGCTTTGACACGAAAACAAAATGATACACCACGAAGACCAACACAAACACAAACCAATAAGCCCATGTCGCTGTCCACCCAAAGTGACCTGAAAAATATTGGACATGATGTTCAGGTGATTTTGACACGAACATAGATGTTGGCCCAATTCACAAAATTAGCACAGCTGTGAGTTCGAAGTTGTGCTATTTTTGTTTTCCATCTCTCTCTCTCACACATCCATCCAAAGACACCTAACTGAACAAATACATGATTAGCAGAACCAAACAAACTGTCTCTACGAGCTCGGTGAAAGCCAAACCTCCACCAACTTGGCTTATTTTCTGGCCCTACCCGTTATTGGCTTCAAGTAGCTCGTGCCTTAGCAGGAGCGTCCTCCTTGCCAGTATTGTCCATGTGAGCACTGTAGAAAGCCTAGAACCTACTCAATGAAGAATTCAAAAAAAAAAAGTTTTAAAATATATGGTAGTAGCTCATTTGGCAGGAGACTCAGATGAAGGTTGCAAGTTTGATATGGCAGGCGAGGATACCTGGCTTTAGCCTCTCATTTTTCTTTAAAAAAAAGTCCACTTGCATATATACGTGTATATATATATATAAAGAGAGAATCTTAGTTACATAATGTTTTTTGGTAAATAATCTTACATAAACATTTTCATAGTTCAATCTTTATATTTGAATTAAATATATTATATATTGTGTATTTTATATTTATGGCACCATATGTGTTAAATATAAAATAATTCAAATCTCTATCATTGATTTCAAATATTGAATAGTAGAGATGTTTGTAAAAGATTATGTACCAAAAGTTATTATACAGCTAATACTCTCTCTCTCTCTATATATATATATATATGAAAACCAAATCTTATATATATATATATATATATATATGAAAACTAGAACTTATCTACTATTGATACAGCATCATAAGTATAATTTAAAATTTGTTAATCACTTTTTTGTGATTAGAAGAGGGTTGTGCCTTGTTTCCAATTTAGGAGCCGAATGCTTCAATATTAGAGACGCGCAAAGCCTGCAGTCCATAAGATTGAGTATGCCACACCTTCAATCGTAGGTTTTCTTGTATACCTTGCTTTGTCATCCAGTCAGCGCACTGGTTGGCCTTACGGTAATTTGTCAAAGCATGGTATGCCAATCTTTTTGTAAAAGCTATGAGATGCTGGTAATTAGATGAGGAATTAGGCCGCCCTCTCTAAGAAAAGATACTGGCATCTTAGAGTTGCTTTCAATTTCGAAGTTTCCATACGAAATCTAGATCATTTTTGAATCTTCAAGCCTCAACCGTAACGATATCTAACTTTTTAATGGTTTTTAAAACGTAAAAAATAATGTTATTATACTCGTGTTCAAAAAATAATGATTAGACATGAGTAAACAACCTCAACAGTGTCATTCTCTTTCTCTATATATATATTTCACTCACTCTCTCTATATATAAATAAATATACATAAATGAGAAAATATATTATGTATGTCATAAGGAAACGTCACCGTTCACCCCGTTTCCGAGACGATTCGAATTTCCTTTTACAGTGATAATTCTGTATGTCACAAAATTCTGTCCGTTGATCCCAAGGAGAGAAGGGCAATTGAGTGATATAAACAATTCACACACGCTCCGCTCGCCGGTCCCCCCGTAAAACTAACCGTTACAACTCTTAATACGGGAGAGAAAGCTACATATAATAAGTGACCGTTGCCTTGGACTTCAACCTAGACGTCCACCCCCCAGACGGACGGCCCAGATTAGTCGACCGTTATGATTTCGAAATTGCAGAGGGTGTCGCTTTTTAAACCACCCCTATCTTTTTTTTCCCAGCAGCACCATGGTCTATCTTTATTCCTCTTTGTAGCATTCAAATTCTTCTTTCCTGCAATTCCAGATCTTTCTCTCTCATGCGTCCTTCATTGTCATTCTGAGTCTCTCTCTCTCTCTCTCTCTCTCTCTCTCTCTCTCTCTCTCTCTCTCTCTCTCTCTCTCTCTCTCTCTCTCTCTCTCTCTCTCTCTCTCTCTCTCTCTCTCTCTCTCTCCTCTGTGTGAAACAGAAGAGAAGATGGTGAAGATGGCACCATCCCCTTCTTCTCCTGTGACCATAACGGTCTCATCGGCGTCGATAGCTGGCTCGAGATCGATGGGCCTAACCAGCCCTGTTCGGAGAGCCTCGATCTCAAACAACAGTCCGAGGTCTCCGCTGATCAGCGGGGGAAAGAGACTATCCAGTGGCGCGAGGTATTGTTCAGAGATCAAAGATGAGACTGATGTGAGCACCGAGTTTTTGACTTATACAGTACAGATACCTCCGACTCCAGATCACCAGTCAGTGACAGCCTCTCAGACAAGCCTTCTGGACCAGCCGAAGTCGGAATTCGCCGGAAAATTGCAGAATAGTTTTATATCAGGAACTATATTCACTGGGGGGTTCAACTGTGTGACCAGAGGTCACATGATAGACCCCATTAAAAGCTACTCTGAAAATCCAAGGGGTTCGATGGCGATGATCTGTGGGATGCCCGGGTGTGATGGCAAGGCGCTCTTTGAAGAAGGAAACTTGCCGTGCCATTGCCGATTCCGGATCTGCAGGGACTGCTACTTGGAGCGCATAAGGAACGGCGAGAAATGTCCCGGCTGTAAGGAAGAATTCAGGGAAGTGGAAGAGGATATAGAGGAGGAATCCTTGTCTGAAGCAGAAGATAGAGCTCTTCCTTTGCCTACATTGAAGGAATCCAAGCTTGAAAGGCGACTTTCGGTCGTGAAATCTTTCAAAGCTCCGAACCATCCACCCGAATTCGACCATGCTAGGTGGCTCTATGAAACCAAGGGGACCTATGGATATGGAAATGCTGTATGGCCTAAGGAAGGGTACGCCGGAGGCTCGTTTCAAGAGCCACCTGATTTTGAAGAAAAGAGCAAGCGGCCACTAACCAGAAAGACTAATGTTTCGACTGCGATTCTTAGCCCATACAGGTACAGAGAGGATTCTTAGTTTGCACATCTAAGTATTTCTTTCTTATCGATTTAATTGGTTTTGTTTCGCAGACTCTGTTGAAACTTATGTTTCTTTTTCCTTCTTGAGGGTATCTTTAGAACGAATTAATGCAACACATTTCAGAGTTTGCAATGTTGGGTCATCACATTTGTTAGGGAAATTGTTACAGATAGTTCTATTTGAATTGACTATGAAGAAAGTTGTTTCACTGTCAATTGATTGTCTTTCTGATTATACAGATTGCTGATAATGATCAGATTAGTAGCTCTCGGGTTCTTTCTCGCGTGGAGAATTCGACATGGCTGTGGGGAATGTCCATAACATGTGAGCTATGGTTTGCATTTTCGTGGCTTCTTGATCAGCTCCCTAAGCTCTGTCCTGTGAACAGAGTCACTGATCTCTCCGTTCTAAAAGAGCGTTTTGAATCCCCAAACCTCCGCAACCCAAAAGGGAGGTCTGATCTCCCAGGGATTGACGTTTTTGTTTCCACAGCAGACCCAGAAAAGGAGCCTCCTCTCGTCACCGCAAACACCATTCTTTCGATCCTCGCAGTCGATTATCCCGTGGAAAAGGTTGCATGCTACTTGTCTGATGATGGTGGAGCTCTGTTGACATTTGAAGCTCTCGCTGAAACTGCAAGCTTTGCCAGAATATGGGTTCCATTCTGTCGAAAACACAACATAGAACCCAGAAACCCAGAGGCTTATTTCGGACAGAAGCGTGATTTCCTCAAGAACAAGGTTCGGTTGGACTTCGTGAGGGAGAGGAGAAGGGTCAAGAGAGAGTATGATGAGTTCAAGGTGCGGATTAACTCCTTGCCTGAATCAATTAGGAGAAGATCAGATGCTTACAATGCTCATGAAGAGCTTCGAACCAAGAAGAAACAGATGGAAAATGGTTCCAATGTCTCCGAACCCATTAAGGTTCCCAAAGCAACGTGGATGGCTGATGGTGCACATTGGCCAGGAACTTGGGCATCAGCTGAACCAGACCACTCAAGAGGGGACCATGCTGGTATCATTCAGGTAAATCCTTTGTACTTCTTCAATACTATCAAATAGTTGGTGTTGTATATATATATATATATATATATATATGTAGTGTTTGAATCGTAAGGCACTAAGGTTCATCTCTTCTTCTATACTTTCAAATGCTTGGTGTTGCATATACATATGTATTATATAGTGTTTGAATTATAGGCAATTAAGCTTCATCTCTTTATGTAGGCAATGTTAGCTCCACCGAATGCAGAACCAGAATTTGGTGCAGAAGCTGATGGGGAGAACTTGATTGACACAACAGATGTTGACATTAGGTTGCCTATGCTGGTTTATGTGTCTCGTGAGAAGAGGCCGGGATATGATCACAACAAAAAAGCAGGAGCCATGAATGCTCTTGTTCGCACTAGTGCCATCATGTCCAATGGACCATTCATTCTGAATCTTGACTGTGATCATTACATCTACAACTCCTTGGCTCTCAGGAAGGTATGTGCTTTATGCTTGACAGGGGTGGTGATAGGATATGTTATGTTCAGTTCCCTCAAAGGTTTGAGGGCATTGACCCCAGTGATCGATATGCAAATCGCAACACTGTGTTCTTCGATGTGAGCATGAGAGCTTTTGATGGCTTACAGGGTCCAATGTATGTGGGAACAGGCTGCATATTCAGAAGAACAGCTCTTTATGGGTTTAGTCCTCCTAGAGCTACAGAACATCACGGTTGGTTTGGAAGGAAGAAAATTAAGTTGTTTCTGAGAAAGGCCAAGGTGTCAAAAAAGCAAGAAGATGAAGTAGCTGTGCCAATCAATGGTGATCCCAATGATGATGATGCAGATATTGAGTCCTTGCTTCTTCCCAAAAGGTTTGGGAATTCTACTTCTCTGGCTGCATCCATCCCAGTAGCAGAATACCAGGGAAGGTTGCTTCAAGATTTGCAAGGAAAGGGAACACATGGAAGGCCAGCAGGTTCTCTTGCTGTGCCTCGCGAACCATTAGATGCTGCTACTGTTGCAGAGGCAATAAGTGTCATATCTTGTTTCTATGAGGATAAAACTGAGTGGGGGAAACGAGTGGGGTGGATATATGGTTCTGTTACAGAAGATGTGGTGACTGGTTACAGAATGCACAATAGAGGGTGGAGATCTGTGTACTGTGTAACCAAAAGGGATGCTTTTAGAGGAACAGCTCCAATCAATTTGACAGACAGGCTACACCAAGTGCTTAGGTGGGCTACAGGATCTGTAGAGATATTCTTCTCCAGGAACAATGCATTATTGGCTAGTCCCAGAATGAAGTTCTTGCAGAGGGTGGCATACTTCAATGTAGGAATGTACCCTTTCACTTCAATGTTTCTGATTGTCTATTGCTTTCTCCCAGCAGTTTCCCTATTTTCAGGGCAGTTTATAGTCCAAACCCTCAGTGCAACTTTTCTAGTGTTCTTGCTGGGCATCACAATCACGCTGTGTTTGCTTGCACTACTTGAGATCAAGTGGTCAGAAATCACTCTACATGACTGGTGGCGAAATGAACAGTTCTGGTTAATCGGTGGAACAAGTGCCCATCCTGCTGCTGTTTTACAAGGGTTGTTGAAGGTCATAGCAGGGAGTAGACATCTCATTCACCCTGACTTCAAAGTCTGCCACTCCAGAAGATGGAGATGATGAGTTTGCAGATCTTTATGTGGTGAAGTGGAGTTTTCTAATGATCCCTCCAATTACAATTATGATGGTGAACATGATTGCTATTGCTGTTGGGAGTAGCCAGGACTTTGTACAGCCCATTTCCACAATGGAGCAGACTAGTAGGAGGGTGTTTTTTCAGTTTCTGGGTTTTATGCCATCTTTACCCGTTTGCAAAGGGTCTGATGGGAAGCATCTATGTTTGGTCTGGATTGCTCTCAATAATTATCTCTTTGCTTTGGGTGTACATAAGCCCTCCTGGAAGACAACAAGATTACATGAATTTTCAGTTCCCTTAGTTTTAGGAAGATGACAAGATTACAAGATTACTTCATCTTGTATTGCGCCAGTCATGTGTAGGCATACCTTGCACCTTAGTTTTAGTCTTTGTTGTATTAAATTGTGAGTATCTTACTTTCTGCTATTCTGAACATGTGTGAACCACTCTCCATATACTGTTTTAGTCAAGAAAAAAGTTTAAGTTGCAAACTTCATGCTGTAGTTATTAGTTTATTTATTGTTAATATCTCAAATGACTGAGATAATATCACTTTCCCCCCCTTCGTATAAGATATGTGTACGTACTATTGTGCCAATCATGTGTAGGCATAGTCTATGTTCTATTACATTGTGAGTATAACGAGAAAAGTGCCTTTTGTCTCTGATACTGGCTTTTTCACCGTTTTGTCTTTAGTAGTTATTTACTAAATTATTTATTTTAAAATTATTTATTAAAATGTCACATTTTAAAATTATTTATTAAAATGTCACATTTTGTCGAAGTTAAAATATTTTATTATTTTATTTTTTACGTAAATAGCACCAAAGAAATGATGTTATTAATTGAAAACATCAACACGCGACGAACAAGCTTAATAATATCAATACAATTAATAGCGTTATCTACGTGAAGCATGTCATCACGCTGCAGAAAGGTGTTATTAAATGGATAACGTCAAGCGTATTAGCGTTATCAAACTTATCACTACGCCAAGTGTTAGCATTTTCCTATTACACGTCCTATTTAAGAAAACTCTTCTCTCCTCCCTCAGTGCCAAATTCTCCATTTCTCAAATTTACTTTCTTTCTAGGTTTTTCTCTCACTAAACTCTCTTTAAAACACTCCTTTGACAGCTTGCTTATGGCTAAAATATTTGGATCATCATAGTAATTTTTTTCATTGTTAGATTATCTTTGTTGTTATTGTTATTGTTGAATATTATTATTGTTAGAATTGTTGCTTATTTTTTTTTTATTTTATATTAATTGTGTATTGTGTATTTTCTATGGATCACTAGTTTTGTTAATTAGGAGGTTGTTGAAATTTGTTCAATCAAAAAATTAATAGTTTGAATATTATAGGGGCAATGGCAATTTTACTTGACACATTTGGTGATTATGTAATTTTGTTGTTGTTTTGAGTTGATTAAAATTGTGAGTTTACCGAAATTGAAATTAGTAGCGTATTAAAAAAATTTCTTATGAAATTTAATAGTATGAATTCATTGTTATGAATAGCAATTTCGTTTCAGTTGGACACGTGTGTTAATTGATTTCATACTTATTGTGTTGTTATTATTCAAGTTTAATATGATAAACGCATTGTTCTCATTTATTACTGATGAGCAGAGAATGTATGAAGGTGAGTCTAACGTACGTCCGTTCATCTTAAGTCTATCGATTCCAACAGATTATAACTTTTTGAGCTTAAACAGAATGGCACTCTTTTATCGTTACAGGCACCAAATCAAGTTGTGTATCAACGGGATATAACTTTTGAGTTTCACAAATGAGCAATTAAGTAAAAAAATCGAAAGTTGTGTATAGATGGAGCAATGTCTTGGGGGGATAGATAGTTATTTCCAGTTAGAAAATGATGAAGACGTTGCTTGCATGATAGATTACTTTGATCGGCGTCAAGATCTCGAACTTAACTTCGCGTGGAGCTTGTATGTCGAGACGTAGAAACGAGTGACCACAATGAGCATATTGGAGCTCATTCGAAACAGAGTTACAAGCCGATCCTTCTAATCTTGTTGAATCATTGTACCCTATCAACACTCAATTCTCTATGACACATGTTGCCGAGTCTTAGTACAATCTCAAGAAGTTGGTATATCTACAATGCTTGAAGGGAGATCATTTAGGTTGGACTTTTTGAAACCGATAACCCACTTTGACTGATGCATTATCTCGCAGTTGATGATTAAGGAACATGACGAGATTCATACTAACTTAAAGAAGATCAACTGACCCCTCAAGTGAAATGATACAAGGAAAGAGATGGCGCTTGAGGATGATTGTGCCTCCATGCCCTCGCTTTAGGATACTAACTTAGAAGAAGATCAATCGACCACACAGAAGTAAATATCTGATGAGTCCCTCCATTGGCGGTTGCTCTTGAATCTGTGATTGTGCCTCCGTTGCCCTCGATTTTACGGGAAATCAATTAGGATGTCTTTGAGTACACTTAATAATTTGCCTAAATTAGATTCTCGTGGTATTTGGAGGCCGAGGAAGAATTATATATCATCAGTTGCAATTTTCTTCAAAGGATCTTTGTCAAGTTAGTCCTAAAGCATTATTCCATTAGTAGAGGACTTTATCGGCAACAAATCACCAAACAAATCAATCAAATTATCTTTATTTTCTTTGCTGATCTGATTCTCGTTATTATTATTAGGATATGATTCTATTTATTGATATTGATAGGATTTCATTATTGTACATTCCCTTTTTAGATTAGCTTTATTTCAAATTTCTTTTTATTTCTCCTTTGTAATTTTATTTAATTAGCTTTTGTAAATCAATTGGATACATAACATTATGGTTTCTTTACACGGTATCATAAAATTGATCCTTCATCCTTGAGCTTTCATGGTCATTAATCCTCCCAACTCACGTGTTTCTTTACATGGTATATTAAAATTGATCCTTCACCTTTGGCAGACTTTCATCCATTAATCCTCCACCTCACGTCCCATACCTTGTCAAAAATAACTTCAGTTTACCATGCCTTCTTGATGGAGATAATTACCCCACTTTGGAGCCGCGCCATCACTTTATGGCACTAGAAGCAAAAAACAAGCTTGGATTCATTGATGACACCATTCTTAAACTTGAACCAAATACTCCGATTTCTCTAATTGGGTTTGTTGCAATAGCATGGTTCAATCTTGGCTTGTTCATTCTACTATTACGACCATTGCAAATTTCATCCCTGCTGGATCAACAAAGCAGCATCGACATCCGACTTGATCTCCTTACTTTCGATTCAATCAAAAAAATGCACATCGTATTTTTGAAATTCTATTATTCTCGACTCGTTTAAAATTTCCATTAAGTAGCATTTCTACTTTGTTAAATGTTTTGAATTAGTTCATTTTGATGTTTGGGGAACCTACAATAAACCTCATTCCTCGGTGCAAAATTCTTTTTACCGTGATTGATGATTTTTCTAGGCGTACATGAACGCATTACGAGTTTTTCTCATGCAACACAAAAAAGTGAAGTCAATACCATTATTCCTCATTTTTTTAAAACCAACCTACTTTGTCTCTTGAAAACATAGAATGTGAATCTTTCTCTTAATTATATTATCTATCACCTCCATTAACTTGTCGGTCAATATTTCAATATTCTAAGTACAAATATGAATCTTATTATATAGGACTAGCTTCCTTACCTCCCTCCCCCACATTTATCCATACTTAAAATGTGAAAACCCTCGTTCTAACTTGTTCACTACGTTCAGGCAATAATATAGCGGGACTAACTTCTTTACCCACAAAGAACCCTTTCTGCAATTGATTCACTATATCCGGGCAAAGATGTAGAAGCCCTTGCTTACTTTTCACTGCATTCGGGCTCAGCAGTCATCACCACGAGGGAACGCCCCAACGCAACGCAAAATGCATTAACAGCTTAAACTAAAATATTTGCTACATGATCTGCATACAACACTGACACATTTATGCTTCAAACACATGGGTGTGTACTATTTGCCTGCAACCTGCTACCTGTCACCATGATTCCACATGTGAGAAAGAAAATCGGAAACACAAAGTTTCACTCGTTCATTTGAATGCTCAACAGTTATAGGGAAATTGTTTGGCACCAGATGCTTGGGCTACTGCATATACAAGAGCACCATAATACAAATATATGATAACTACAGATAAGCAAGCATATGCAAATACAAATTAGAGTTCATACTTCACAAGTTTACGTGATGTGTAAGGAGGACCATAAGGGCACCTCTCTCATTCCATAAGAGAAAGATACAAGTTGCTAGTTATTTGGAAACTGCAAACTGGTCTAAACCATCCAACTGTAGAAAGTCTTTTTCCTTCTGTGTACCTCGGACAGAAGGCATTGAATATATGGTAGCCATGGTAAACATTTTGATTGGACAGTCAATAAATTCAAATCCAATAATATTCCAGCTTCTCTTATAGAATGGATCTAGAGATGAGAGACTAGATAATAACAATGATACACAATTTTTTGGAAAAGAATATCATACTTTATCACGATAAATATCGAACACATTATGGTACAGAAAGAACATTGGGAAATCAGTAGGAGATTCTCGTCTCCATAAGGTTAGGCATGTTGAGAAGGTCGCACAAGTACCTGCTGAAAAGGTTTTGAAGACATGTTAGAGCATTTTCAAGGCCAAGAAGGGGAGGTTGCATTATCATACGCAGGCCCTCCCAGAAAGTCCCTCAACTTGGAAAGATCATCGGTATCAGAAAACCACTCCGTAAGTATCTCAGCAGTAAGACTATCAGGACTACATCTTTGTTCTCTCATCTCATCCATCAGCTTATACGCTTCATGAAGCAAGTTCCTCTTTGAAAGCCCTCTCAACATGGCATTGTATGTGGCTATGTTTGGAAGTACACCTTTGGCATGCATACCGTTCATGAGCAGAAGAGCATCATCAACTCTATCTCTCAGACAGAGAAAATCAATCAAAATATTGTAAATCACAACGTTAGGGGAAACACCCATCATGGACATGCTGTTAAAGAGGTTCATAGCTTGATCAAGCATACCAGTTTTGCAGTAACCATGGATTAGAGCACCATAAGTAACTTCAGATGCCACTAAGCCATTCACAGTCATTTCCTCCAACAGTTCATGTGCAGTGGTGAAATCTCTCTCCTTGCAAGCAGCAGCAATGAGTGTGTTATACGTAACAGTGTCGAGTTTTAAGCCCGCATTTCTCATGTCCACGAGCATTTCATGTGCTTTGTCAAATTCCTTCTTACTGCAAAACCCATTTATCAGAATATTATAGCATACGTTGTCAGGGCAGAAACCATCCTTTTGCATCAAATGCAAGTAAGATCGAGCTTCGTCCAGTCTGCCAACATAGCTCAAACAAGAAATCAAAGTGAAATATATAACGGAGTCAGGGGCTACATGATTTTGCTTCATCTCTTCGTACAGACTGAGAGCTTTATCCACATTGTTCGCTTGAGAGAAACCATTCATCAAACAGCTGTAAGTCACAGCATTGCCTTTGAGGCCCTCCGATTTCATTTTGTGGAAAAATTCAAGTGCAGTGATTATCTTATGATTCCTACACATACCACCTATAATAGAGTTCATTGTAACCACATTAGGACGAACCCCATCATCAACCATTTGCATAAACAACTTGCGAGCAGCATCAATCTCTCCAGCCTTGCAGAATCCATCTATAAGACAATTATAGGTCACTGTATTCGGCGAGCAATTGAATTCTTTCATCCTACCAACCAACACCAAACCTTCTTCAGATCTGCCCACTTTGCATAGGCCGTCAATAAGTGTGTTGAACAAGATAACATCAGGCAGACAACCAACCTGTTTCATGTTCTCAAATATGTTCAAAGCTTCATCGACGTGGTGGGATTTGCAGAGGTTATTAATAAGAGTGCTAAACGTTATGAGATTGGGTTCAACTCCCACCTTCTTCATCTCATTGAGCAACAAATTCATCCTCGAGAAATCACAGTCCCTGCCTAGCCCGGCTAACAGTGCGTTAAAAGATGGAGCTTTTACAGAACCGCCCATATCCATAACAGCATGAAGTACATTCCAAGCCTTTTCTCTCTCACCAATTTTGCATAATTTACTAATCAATTGGGTCAGATGAACAGCATCGGGAAAAAGCCCATGATTTCCCATCTTACCAACCAGTTCGAAAGCATCTAAAATTCTGTTCTTCTTCAACAAACTAGAGAAAACAATCGAGTATGTAACATAATTGGGAGGACAATCTGTGATCATTTTGTCGAGCAATTGGAAGGCAATATCGAAACGATGAAATTTAACTAAAACTTCCAACATATTATTATAAAGAAAAGGCCTGCTTATAGAAATCTTCGACTTCTTTACCGTCTCAAAGATTTGAATGGATTTATCGACAGAATTCGTGCTTCCGAAGTACTTTATCAGCAAGGAGGCGGAATCAATCGTCAGAGGAGACCCGTGTTTGTCGAACTTAGTGATCAATTCTTCCATTCGAGGAAGGGATTCGATGGCATCCTTGAGTGCGAGCTTGAACATGGACAAAAACGCAGAGGGAGCATGAATGCGAGCGATTGACGATGTGGGTGAAAGAGAATTTGTCCACTCGAACAATCTGAGAGCCTTTCTGCTATCGCCAATTTTCTCTAGAAGAAGCAAAAGTTGGGATGCAGAGAAAGAGGGGAGTTTGGCGCTTAGTTCTTTTTCAATCTCTGCGTTCCAATCGTTTCTAAGGAGATTCGCTACGTCGTCGACTTGGGACGAACCAACGTCGAAGGAACGTCCACAGATGCTTCTCTTTATGAGTGGAAACAGAGAAGAGGACGGAAGCGTAGATCGTAACGAATTCTTCATTGGGCATTGGCCAAAAAATAGAAGCGGCGGGAAGCAAAACGAGAGACTCTCAAAAGCTTGACGGAGAGATAGGACGAGCACTTATTTTTTAAAATTCCTCAATGGCATGGCAAGATTAGCCCGAACCGTGGGGCTACAATATGTTGATACGTGATAAGAGGCATGCTTTAAGATACACGGAAACTTCACAGTAGTTTACCAAAATTATCACCTTTTTGACCATTATAGGGCTTGGAGGCCAACATATAAAACTGTTTGATTTATTGGATGCGATATATTGATGCCACCATGCCCACATCAACATGCTACTGCAACTAAGTCATACTAGATGAAGTTGATTATATGGATTCTTTGTTTTCATAAAACTCGATTGTACCAATAATTAACTTTATTGTTTCTCTCTAACACTTGTGTGGTCTTTCTCTTTTAACATTTTTATAATCTAGTTTGTCGTACCTTTTTATCGGACTGAAGTTTCTTTTGGTGCCTTTCTACATATTCAAATCATCCTTATACACGTTTCAATTGGATAACTCTCTTTTCTAAAGTTTTCAAAAGAATATCTCTTAACACCTTATCATAAGCTTTTCTAGATCTAAAGTTTTTTTCTAAAATATTTTATAAAAGGCCCCAATAGGTGAATAACCTTCATAGTAGATCTTTCTTATGTGAATTCAAATTGGTTGTATGTTGTACTTGATATTTATCTCAATCTATTTCAATAACTCTTTCTCATAATTTAGTATAACTCATCAACTTCATACCTCAATAATTTGCCGAATATGCTAATCACCATAAAACAACAAAAAATATTGAGGTAGCATTATTGTGAATAGCATTGCACTACCATGATGCAATATCACTATATCAGGTCAAATAAATCAAATAACATTGACTATCTGACTTCTAAATGACTAATTGCAAACTACTATATAAACACCCAAAATTTCCTTAGAAAAATATGGTTTTGATTCAGAAGGTCTGGATCTCTACAGCTTACTAGACGCTTGCAAGTCCTGTCATGGTGTGGTAATTTATCTACAGGCTGTACCTCTATCTTTGTAAGATCGGCGTAGGTACTTTTGATGGTAAAACAAGAACAGGATGTAAACTGTTAAAGACAATTTTGTTATTTTGCTTCCCTTGTTTTGTCAGGAATTGCATGCTGATGGTAATACGTAAGGTTTTGGTCATGTGTGCAAAATATTTCCTATGTGACTGTGAACTGTAAACTGCATTAACCATCAACCTCAGTTTGATCCCTTCACATACTTATGGGTTTTCATTGACCACATGATGGTGCACACATTGTAGATACACCACACATTTGCCACTGCTGGATATGATGGTGCATTCAACTTCTGGGACAAGGACAGCAAGCAAAGACTGAAGGTATGTTTCTAAGGAGTATTTTTCTGTGCTGTTGCTCTTCTCAATAAGTTCTTCATTTCCCAGTTACTCTATTGAAACATGAAGAGAACTCACTTTAGTTTAGATGGAAAGTGGGTTCAAAATTTCACATGCTGCACAGTTAAGTATGAGGTGTAGGGAACTGTCATAAGCAAGAAAAGACGTATGATTCTGAGTGAAATGAGTATCCTTCCTGCACATTCAGGGGCTTTTTGAGGTAGCCGTGGTTTTCCCACAACTTAGCCTAAAAGCCTCATAAGAAAGTTGTGCTTTTGAGAGGAAAAGTGAGCACTTGCTGTGAGCATGACATGATAGTGAAGCCTCCTTCGGGTTGTGGATTGAGGCTCGTGTTATTGTTCATATATTAGTGTTCTGTGAAAATCTTCAAGAAGTTCCTGTATTTTGTTTCATAAGAAAAAAAATCCTTGAATCTCATACAACTGAAATTCAGGGATGTAGACTCTATATTGTTACAGAAAATAATTCTGAAACTGATTGAACTAGTACAACAACAATACATTTAATCTTTTGATACAAATAACAAAATTTAGTGCATAAAATGGAGCATGTTATTCCTCACCCAACACATGTAGTTTTAAGGATTTATGGCAAGTATATGAAAGGAGAACCGAGAAACTCCAAATTCCCTTGTAGAATAAGTGGGCCAGCTAGTGCATTAATAGAAGACCACTATATGTATACAAACATCATCATATTTTTTATGGTTGCCCTGTGAAAATTGTTGATTCAAAGTCAATTGCTCGTGGCTTGGTCCTAAAGTACAAGCATGTATGAGCTATATATATGGTGCTCATTTGAGGTTTCTTTGTACAGGCTATAGCAAGATGCAATCAGCCAATTCCCTCTAGAACTTTCAACAATGATTGCTCAATATTTGCTTATGCAGTAAGTAGCTCTTCTTCTGGGCTTGTCTTCAATCTACTCTGTATTCTCTTGCTTTTCACGTGCAATGTATTGCATATTCAATGGCTTATGTTCATATTAGAGTACCAATTTCGCTTTGATTTTTGTTGAGCTCTTTTAAGATTGAGTTTCTTCAGAACAGTTTTTGTCTTCCAACTACCGTGACCCCAACATTGATGATGCAGTCACTTGGATTCTTTTCTTTAGGCACTTGGATTTAGTAACTCATTTTTTCAGCTTGTTAAAGTCGTTCTTTGTCAATTGATATACTGGAAGTATAAGCTCGTTCATCCATTTATTTCTTCTGATACGCTTCAATGGATTTTCATTTGAACCTCAGCGATATTCTCCCTCTCGTATCTTTTTCCTGTCAATCAGAAATGTGTCACATGAAATTTCTTTATTTGACGAACTGCTTTGAAAGATGGGATCTGTTATCTCATTGGCCATATTAGCAATTGATGCGTTACGCCTCCAGATCACATTTCATGGGCCTCTAGTAGACTGGCCAAATACAGAATTGAGGTATTCTGTGTTGCTTCATGAGCAAAAGCAAATAGAAAGAAGAACAGAGGATGCAGTTCATGTAGGCTTTGTTTATTCTTCAACAACGCCAAAGTTTGGGATTCCGAATGTTGGGCTCTGCTTCTGTTTCTTACTGCATTAGCTTGAATCACAGTCATATAATAATATCTTCTTTTCCTTTTTGTAAATTCATCATGAAACTATAATTGCGATCTTCATTACTGTCAAGGTTAAGGTGAGAGTATGTGTATCACTTTCAAGTAGACCACTTTGAACAGGTGAAGGAAGGGACTAGACTGGGTCGGGTCCACTCCAGTTTGAACTGCTTCAGTACCCCAGTGGAATTATAATTGCGATCGCCATCACCGTCATCGAGAAGTGAGGGTCCGATGGTGATATCCTCGTTCTACTGAACAACAAGAATTCAGGTAATTTTGTAGATCATCAGCCTCCATGCGGCTATAATGTGGTGTTCAAAACTCGAGTGCTTGCCAGAGCAAAATTTCAAGGCAAAAGAATGATTACAGGATTGAGAACTAGCAATTCAACAGCTCTAGGCAAGATGGCAACTGATGAAAGGCCAGAATTGGGCAGTTCAGATTTTTAATATGTACGACGGGGCTTGCGTGCATTCTGCACGAAACGACATGGTTCATTGGGCATGAAGTTCACACCCTGATTATTGGTTTTTAAGAAAATGTGCTTTTAGCTAAAGAGCGTCGCACTTGAGTGCACAATATCATCATCATCATCATTATATATATATATATATATATATGTGTGTGTGTGTGTGTGTGTGTAATACACACACAAGCATGCACACACATGAAATTGAATTTCAAGCAGAATTCAGCCATCCTCGTTTCCACACACAACTTTTGGATATTATTAGGACAAAAATTTTCCATGGTTGAGTGTTTTGATGCCCACCCGCTAAGCTCGAAGAAGAAAAAAGATGTTCAGGGATAGGGATGGCAATGGGGTGGGTTTTCACTCCACCCGCACCCGCCCCTGTTTCAACACGATCCTACCCTGCCTCACTTCAACTTAGAAAAGTGTTTTTATAAGAAAAAAAATCAGTCAATATTATATACTTAAATAATACAGTATCTTTTTTATTACCTTTATGTTATAAAATTAGAAGTTAGAAATTATATGTAGATGTATACCGACAAAGAAAGTAAGCTTTTAAGTGTACCGAGAAAGGTCGTATTGAGCTCATAGCTTGTCTCTGTATGAGATCATTCATCTTAAGTCGGCAAATAAAATAACTAAACAAGCAACAATCCAAGCGGGGCTCGCTTATGACCATGAAACAGTATAGATGTGTTACATTGCCAATCTCATTTAAATTATATAACAGAAAGGACAGATTATATTTGAAATCTGAGAGTGTTAAAGCGTCTGGTTTGACCCAAATCCAACCTGCACTAAGCCCAGTAGGAATACATATCCCAAATATGCATTCATGGTTCGGTTCGGTTTGTTTCTAGACGCAACCTTGAACCAAACGGCTAGATCAATTCTTAACTTTTAGAGAATCGAACTGAACCATTGATTCTGGTTTGTTTCGATTCTAAACCATGATTCTACTTATTTAAGGGTTTTGCTAAATACAATGTATTATGCTATCAGACTATTTGGATATACAATCCACATTTTATATGTATATGAGGTTAAAACTCATATATATATATATATATATGTATGTATGTATATTCACATTTTACATGTATATAAGGTTACGAAATTCATATATATATATATATATACTTATAAAGTTTTAGCTTCACCTCATTAATTAGAAAGGGAGGATGAGAAGTGTTTCAATCACTATAAGTAGATAGAGATCTCCTCACAAATAATATTTGTCACTCATTTAGTGCTCACCAGGCAAGAGGAGCAAAGTTTTCTTCACTACACATAAATATGAGGATTGAAAGCAGTACAAGTGGTTCTCGGTAATGAGTTGGTCCGACCTGAAACCAGCCTATGCCGAACCGGTCGGCTCTAGGGTTTGGTAACAACTGAACAGATACAATTTAGTAAGTTTCTTGGGTCCATGAGATCCGATTAGTATATGGGAATGTAAGGTTAATGAAAATTTCACATGGAAGGCCCTTCCTGGATCTGGGTCTGGTACCAAGAATGGTATCCGGACCTCGACCTATCTGAAGGACCCAACCAAGTTTGGCTCAAGCCAGGTCGGCTCACTCTGGGGGTAATGGGCAGTCTGGTTCGAGCCAGGTTCACTCACTCTGGAGGTAATGGGCAGTCTGATTCGAGCCAGGTTCACTCATTCTGGGGGTAATGGGCAGTCTGGTTCGAGCCAGGTTCACTCACTCTGGGGGTAAATCTCTTCTAGTGCTGGTTTTGCCAATTCGCAAGACTCGAGTTCAAGACCTTGCTTAAGGGGAATGAGTGGAACCACTTGAACCCTACTGAAAGTTGGCTTGCCCTTATATTCTGTTTGAATCTGATTTGATTTATCCGATATCTGATCTGACTCCAGATCCAGATCCGATCAGAGGGTCCCATGACCTTAAGATTGGCAGATGAGGTCAGGGATGGCACAAGTTGATTCATGGCAGCATTTAAGTCATGCTTAGCTCGTGATGGAAAGAGAAAACAAAGATGATCTTGAGTGACTCACACGGGATCGGGTCAATGTGTTATAATAACGCTAAACAAGAGGTGAAGAGGGGGATTTCGTATATCCAAGTTGACGTCAAGGTTATCTGACACGGCTTTATGCTGGTATCATGTTTTCTGCGTGTGCACTGCTGTCTAATGTATCACACATTGACCAAGAGAGAAAGAGCATGATAAATGAACATATACTCATTTTATGTCAAAATATTTTAAAAAAAAGTTCAACCATTGTGTTAATAAGATCATCAACAGATTTGACTTTAAAAGGTTAGAGTATTATTATATTATTATATGTTATTACATGTACTTGATATTATTTTACTTTTTACTTTAAAGATCTCAATTGTTGATAAGGGTTCAAATCTTCAAGAAGATTTTGAACATGCACATAAAGTATTCTCTCCCTATATATATATGTCAAATATCTACACCCATTTATTTAAAGCCCTAATAATTTCAATCATTTTCTCCAAATCCAATGTAAACAATCAATTCCTAAGCCTTGCAGGGTATAGGTATTGTATATATACCTTTTGTTTGCATGAATATAATAAAAATATCATGGGATCTTACCTAACACTGGCGCATGTGCACTCATTGCTTTTAGTAGTGAAACTATTTTAAAGTCTCTCAAAAATGTTAAAATTATATTGATACCACCCAAAAGTAATGAGTAGAATCCAGTTTATATATATATATATATATATATATATGAATTGATTTTCTCTTGACATAAGAATAGAAATAACGTGATGTGAACAAATTCAAATTCTGACACAAAAATCCAGCATAAATACCACCTGAAAGGTTTTGTGCTTGTATCCACTTGGAGTGAAAAAGATTGTGTCGTGTCTGGGTTGAGCAAAGTGAGATAATACACGCAAACCCAAAACACGAAATCGGGAACCTCACTCAACAGTCTCGCTTTATACGTTTTCTCCATCTTAGCATCATAGGAGTCCAAACTTGTTCCCTTCCATTATAAAATAGCATAGGCTCAATTCGTTTTAGCATCCAAGAGTTCATCTTTTTTTGGATGACCCAAATTTGATGCATTGAGGTACTACTGCTCATGCATGGTACACCAATATATATATACATATATATATACATATTGCATGGTACACCAATATATATATATATATATATATATATATATATATATATATATATATATATATATATATATACACATATATATGTGTATATATATACATATATATATAGAAAGAGAAAGAGAGAACTTGTATGTATTAACATATTCTACATATCTCAAATCCATTTCTAAAGCAAACAAACATGTGACTCGAGTACAACTGAAAAAGAATATTTGTGTTTTTACTTTTTGAATTCAAGTTTCACTCATTGATGTTTCAAGTTTAATGGTTGAAATTGTTGGATATATTTTTACTAGCATATGCTAGGTTATATATGTTTGTGTATGTGCATGCGCATGTGTGTCATATATCTTCATGAAGTGCGTGACTTCCACCCTCAACATATAAAACTCATGAGGTTGGCCCATGAGAAGTATAGTATATGTATCAATAGGTCACAAGTTGGATCACTCATGTACGGGTCGGCTCGCTATGTGGGTAAATTAAGCTCTCCTTGCACTGGTTTTCTTCCTTCGAGAGACTCAAACTCGAGACCTTGCTTAAGTGAACAAGTATGAAACCCGGCTTGAACCAACCCGATTAGGCCCAAACTCGAGACCTTCCTTTGAAAGATTCAGTCCACGATCAAGAACTTCAATATCGTACTACTACATAATTAAGGCCCAAATCAAGGCGTTTCTAGTAAAAAGAAATTAACTTGATATTTAGAGACAGCCAACCCAATAAACCTGAGGGCAGTTATGTCATTCCCCGAATAAGCAATTAAACTAAACGAAAGCATTTTTTAAAATATTATTTTGTTCATTGACAAGCCTTTAAGATGCTTTTTTCTGAAATCGAACTCTTGACCTACATGATGAACCACCCTGAAGCAATCTCCCGTCCTTGCACTCACGCTCTTGACGTGGGGAAATTACCATTTACTTTGAGTGCGATTTCGTAAATGTGGTAGATAGGAAGAAGAAGGAGAGGAGGAGAAAAGTTATCGTTTCTAATTAAAAGCCATTATTTTAAACAATTCTAACGATAGATAGAGAAGCTTTCACAAGTTAGGAGAAGAGAAGAATAAGAAGGGAGATCGTACAATTCTAAGACAGCGAGACTTCCACAGGTTGGAAAAAGAGAAGAATAAGAAAGGTGAAAATATCGTGAAAGCCGGCGAGAAATTTCGGAGAGGGCGTTGGCGTATCAGTGGGCGGGAACGAGCCGGCCCTGCGCGATAAGCGTCTTGTAGATGTCAATCAACGCCTTCTCGTCGTACTCCTTGAGTGGAGGGGCGCCAAAGGGGCTGCTGAAGCCGACTGCTTGGGAGCCGAAGGCGCCGCCGGTGAGGGAAGTGGAGTTGGAGAGGCGGAGCATCAGGTTGACGTAGCCGTCGCGGAGGCGGAGGAGCAGCGTCTTCGGGGAGACGATGCGGAGCCGACAGTGGAGCCGTATGCGCCATCTCCGCCTCCCTACGGCGCGACCCGGCTGGAGACGCACACTCTTCCGGCGGCTAGCCGCCGAGTCGTCCAGTCGCTCGTACTTCCTCCTCCGCCAGTAGCGCGCTATACTGCGGCAGAGCCCCGCCGGAACAACCTCCATTGAAGAGAGAGAGAGAGAGAGAGAGAGAGAGAGAGAGAGAGAGAGAGAGAGAGGGAGGGAGGAGTTTCCCGGGAACGAAGGTTGAGAAAAAGCGGGGCATTTAATGCATGGGCGAATCCATCGAACATGTCAAGAATATCAGATGTGTTAAGTTTTACCCTTACACGGCCCAAAAAGGCCAACATTTGAGGTTCCGCATAAAACATAAAAAATGTCAAATCCATCGAACTCTTGTTTGAAGATGGAACTTCCAAAAAGGAAATGTTTGTTCAGTTTGTGGTTTGAAGGTTGAGAATGAATCATGAGAACCAAACCAATCCATCATTATATATATAAAAAACTGGGTACTCGTAGGCACCAGGGAATCACTTGACTAACAACTTATGGTTTTATATGCAGAAGTTAACATAAGAATGGTATAAATGTAATTTCCTGCTAGTTATTTGTGGCAATAATGAAGTATGAATTCTATACATTGGTTTGATTAACACACATTCAGATTGACATAATTTTTGTATGGTGGTGCTTTGTATGTGAACAACTTATTCTACAACTTAAAAGTTTATCTATCACAACATAATGCATATCTGTGTTCGGGGTGTATCGTACACTGTATCGTCTCATATCGCATGATACGGGGCTGTATTATATACCGTATCATCCCATATCACATGATACGAGATTGCATTGTATGTAATATATCTTTTTTTAAATATTAAAAATTACCATAATTATATAATTTATAATAATTGACTAGCACCATATCCAAGGACTTGCTAGCAAATACGGTGTCCATTATCAAATTATATACACTTTTGCATTCAAAGCACATGAAAAACTTCTTAAAATAATGTACTAAGTAACAATAACTATGTATGTTTTTAGTATTGTAACTATTTCTTCGTGGTTGCAGATAAATGAAAGGCATCCAAGCTCATTCCAATTAAAATAATGTGAGCATGAAGTAAAAGCGAGGAGTCAATAGCAATATGCATGACATTAGCATTAATCTCATTCTATACCAATGAAAGTGGAAATAAAATACACAATATGGTCCTTTATCTTTTAATTTCTAAAATAAGATCAAAACCAAAAGAGAATGAATGTGGCAATTTTAACAATGGAGTTTCCACAATAATGTGATTCTTCTTTTTTAGCTATGAAAATTAATTTTAAAGAATATTTGCTACTTGTTTAGTGTTTATAATTTAAATTAATGTTAATATTTATCCAAATTTTGATTTATAGGAATTGTTTAGAATTTTTTTTATTTTTCTTGATTTTTTCTATCTTTTGATTTTTAAAATATTTTTTCAATTTACGAATGGAGAAAAACAATACACTACGATATGGTACAAACAACACCTACGTAGATATGGTGTTGGTTTATATTGACTATTTGTTGTACAGTATATACTGTCGTATATAGGATAATATTAAAACGCATAGAGCCGTGGTTTGTAACTGAACCAAACCTGAAACTATGGTTTGGTATTGTTCGGTTTGTTGTTTTGTTCTTCAGAATTTGAGAACTGATTAATATTGGTTTTCTTCATGGTTGAGATTAGAACCAAACCAAAACCAGGACCATGAACATCCCCTGCATGTTATATACAGCAGGTAGATGCAGAGACAACACTAGACAAAAGTAAGCAGGGAGTGCAAAAACACTAAAAGGCAAAGCAACATTGTGTTTCAGGTTTCCTTCTGCCCCTTTCCTGATAGAAATCACGGAACAGCAAAATGCAGTTATGAATTGCCTTTAGAAAATAGGGGAAGAAGCCAATCGATGGAGAAGAGAACCGCAGCCACGTTAAGGATGGCAACAAGGTTGAACAAGGCCAAAGTTTTCTGCTAAGCTAGCTACTTTTTCTCATGTCTTTTTGCATGTTTGCAAAAAAATACCAGTCAGTCATTCTTTGAGTTGTTTCATGGAGCTCCTTTTCGATTTTGATTTAATGGATGAAAACATAGTTGATCATTCTGTGGATTGTTTGTTTTGATACAATTGTGATGGTTTTCTATGAGAGGTATTTTTCCTCACATTCATGAATATGTATTGCTTTTGGATGGTTTCCATTTTCTTGTGTTTACTGTGACAAGTTGGTCTCTCTCTCTCTCTCATGCGTTAGTTTGCTGGGATATATTTTGAGATGATCGTTCAGTCTACTGGATGTGATTAAGGAAGTTGCATGCCATCTGTTTGATCAGATGCATGACTCGTAGTTCTCTGAAACGTCCTAGCATTATGTGGTCTTGAATGTGGAAGACCAAGACTTGCCCATGCTATATTGTGTAAATTTGCAAACAGAGCTCCAACTTTTGCTTGCTGTGAGCAAACCAATGGTCGTTCATGCTGGCCAAATGGAGCTGCTTCGTACAAGCTGAATATATGATCCTGGGAAAAAGGATTAGAACACAACTTAAGTTTCCCTTTCACAGGGAATGGAGCATGAAACTATTATCAAGTGGCATAATGACAAATAGTGTTACACGGTTCCTAGTGCTAGAAAGTCTACCACCAGAATGTGTAGAAGATGTCTGTAGCAACACTAGACCAACTCCACAATGAGAGTCTGAGATTAACAGGAAATAAGTGGACGCAGCATCAATAAAAGTTAAAGCGAGAAAGGCACATTTGAAGTGGTTTTGTGATATCTGGAAAGATGACCAAATGAAGCTGCTGCTCAAAGATGTGAGAAGTTGGAGATATTCACTCCAAGAGTATGTGGGGAAAGACATTAAAGTGTTGGAAGCAAACGATTAAACATGGTATTTCTCTTTTGAGATGAAGCAAGACTGATCTAAACAGGCTGCACCTAAGAATCCATGTATCAACCACACCTAGTTTCGCCAAAAGCATGCTTTTGGTCTGGATTTGGGTTTTATGAAGAAATGGAGTATCCAACTGGGTAAATTCTTCATGGACTCACCTCACTTTTCCATTTCAATGGCAAATGATTCTGTTGAGCATACCCTTGCTTTTACATAACTTTTTGATACAATGGAATTATGACAAGCTTTTCCATTTTAGTATAGCAGAAACTGATCAAGTGATATAAGTTGGTAAGGAAACTAAAGGTATGAGAATCTTCAGTTTGATGTGCTGCAGTATGTTCTACAAGGCTACCTCATAGCAGACAGGAGCAAAGGATGATTTTCGAATAACAATCTCGAGAGCTTATCTTTATCATCATTATTATTTAAGCATTTTCTTGTCATCACGTAGTTGTTTTTGACATAACTTTTACTGCAAACAGATTGGTTTGAAATTTCAAATTAAAATCCAAACAAGAGGGAAGCTGAAAATTTGATATATTTTCTGCAATATTGGCAATGTCCAACCGGTAGAATGTTGCAGAATTGAGAAACCATGGAGTAGTCAAATATCAAGCAAATACAAATTTGGTTTTAGATTTAATATAAACTCAGGAAATTTCTCCTTTTCATGCAGGAAATTGATTTTTAGTTCTTTGGATGGTTGGCTTGTTTCTGGAGATTGTGCATTGCTTTCAATCGCATATCTTTATATGTACAAAATTGCTATATTCAACAATTAGCTTTATGGGTTGAGTGATGTTCAAAAAACAAATAGAATGTTTTCTTCTATCATAGTTTTTAATTCATCTTCTTTGCAGTTTCACGAGGATGTTCACGAATGATGCCCAACAACTAGAATGTACTGGAAAGTATGGGTCCCTGAGGGAGCAGTACCTTAAGCCTTCAGGTTTTGTTTATGTTTATTCATATGCTACAGATTTTGTGTTATTGATGAATTTTTTAAATGATGCCACAAAATTTTTCATGCAATTTCCACTTCTGATATGGAAATCTAAGTCCCCCTATGGTGAATGTTCTCCTCAGGTTGCAAGCTCTAATAAAGGAGGAGGATTGCATTAGGTTGTTGACAGTCAAAATTTGTCAGCTATTTATCTAGTCAGTGTGGTCTTTTCAGTGATAATTTACCATACTTTAGCAGCACTTGAAAGCTAAGCGCATTTGAGCAAGACTAGTAACTGAACTGATAACTGTGTAGAGAGTCATCATGTTGCACCTAACCAACCCACCTGGTGTAGGAAAAGAATTTGGTTAAGGTTATGATTGAGGCTCATATGGAAAATCTGTCGGATCAACAATCTTTGTATTACACATCATATTTGTGAGTAACTTGCTTCTAAGAAAGAAAGTGCTGTCTTTCTGCCTCAATATGTTGTGTAATTCTCTCTGATTGTGGGGAAGTTAATCTATGATAATCACATCTGAAAAGGAAATGAAAATCCAAGGCCTCTTGTCTCTGTAGTTAGTGCAATGAAGATTCACAGAAAATTAGCATAAGGTGTGGCTTTTGGGTCCTGTTAGTTTGAAGGTATTTTCTTCTGTTCTTTACCAAAGGGAAAAACAAAGATTCGCTCTGCTATTCTGGCAATATAAAGATTTGTTTTCCAGATTTTTATACACTGAACTGGTTTTTACCATGTTAATTTAGGAATTGGTCACCGAATTTCAAAAGACATCTGATGAAGGTATGCATGGATTTAAAGCTCTTAATTTGATATGATAATTTTTCATATTCAGTGCATGCATTAATTCATTGTTTTTAAGTATTTGTCACTGATCTTTGTCTTGCAATCTCTCCTCACACCTCCAACTCAACCCTGGTGCTATCATTAACTTTGTACTGATTGCTTGGTATGATTTATATGTCCATTTATGTGCACGTAAGCGGGCATCTGCGTCTGCAGTTTTGTCTTTAGATCTTGAAATCTCTTGTTTTTCTGAAGGGGATGATGATTTTGCTTGGAAGAAAGAGTGTAATAACGAGGTCTACAGGGTTAAGAGCAATACAGAGGATCCTTGGCTTATATATTGGATTGTAAGGAACAAATTCACTTTTGTGATTCTGAAAGTGCCCGCAAAGCAATCCACAAATCAATCTATGCTATGAGCTCTGAATATTGTTTTTATAATGGCAAGTCATCTGAGTAACCAACATGATGATTATTAGGTCGAGTATCCTCATATACATGAATAAGATCCTTTGATTTAGAGATTTTTTGCTTGCGCATGACTTGAGGATTCCTTGAGTTCACATTTGACTCATAATGCTCTATTTGGTTGCTATGGGCCATCGTTAGGATTTTATTCTTGATTATTTGATTTGATCCTCATTGACATGCCTTCTCTTTAATCTATGGTGCTGAATTAAAAGAAAAAATTGTTGCGCATTTGGTTAATTTTGCTTATGACCCATATAGTTACAACCTTCTGAGCGTAATTGCCTCATACACTCTCTTTGGTTAACTTTTATGTTATTTACCATCAAGCAAACGTTAAGTGGGAGTTCTATTCTTCTACTGTAAACAGCTTAATGTGTTGGACTATTTCTGGACTGCATCAGTGAGCCAAATGAGAAGTTGGTGGAGTTTGGGGCTGGTGGGATTTGTAATGCTTGTGCAGGTAAATTAAAAACCTAATCTGAACTCATTCAAAGGCAGTAACCAGAATCCCATTACCAGGACTAACATTTTCCCTTGTGTACCTAATCGTTTTCCAACTAATTTTGGTTTGAAGATGGTTAGGTAATTTTTCTACCATATTGTGCAAAAGGGTGTGAAGAGAAGCCACAGAAGTAACAACTTTTGTCAGGGTACCATCTGTAATAAACTAATGATGTAATTATACTCTTTAAATTTATTATAAATGAATGTTTTATCTTTTTAATGACGCAGACCCTGTAAATGCAAATGTGGTAGTGGAGTGTTGGGGTATCCCGCTGATCATTCAATGCCTGTCTAGTCCAGTAAAGAACACTGTAAAATTTCTCGCCAAATACTTAATATTGGGCAAAGTCGATTCAATTTGTTTTCTGAATGAAAAGATTTCAGCGACTATTACATTTCCCAAAGATTTAATTCATGTGAGTTTGTGCTTGTTTGAAGGTAAATTACGGCCGGGAGCTCTTTACCATCTCTGCAATCCAGTGACCAAAGGAGACATTTTGAAGCCTGAAGTGATTGAAGTTATCAGGAAATATGCAGGTCTAGTTCATGTGCCCCATTGGTTCAATTCATTCATCATATGCAGATACGATGCCCTTACGAAGTTTGTACGCAGACCACCTGGGTAGAACTCCGAGGTTACGACCCTCGTCCAGAGGTCCCATAGCAAATTTCAGCTTGTGCAAGATGTGGCGCCCAGTGTTCTTGGTGCACTTGGGCATTGTGTTTTACAGAGATTTGGTTAGGTGCCACAGAAAGTGCTGGAAACAAGCCATTCGAAGACCGCTGCATTCAATACTTTAATGATGTTTCATTTAACATAAAGGCTTCTGATGCTCTTGAAAATAATCTGAGTTCTGTGCCCTTTCTTTTTATGACTACCTTCGATGGCCTCGGCAGGGTTCCAGTATGTATATCACAAATGATTAGCGGAAAACTGCCTAAACTTTCATTAGTTTTTCTTCTCCAAACAGAAGGCACAATTTGATGCCGCATGTAACATCCCTCTCTCTCTCAACACACACATATATACAAATGCGAAGGTCCTCCTGAGTATTACCATCAAGTACAATTTTTTGTATGCAAATCACAAACACCTTATCACCTTAATTTGACAATCATGATTAGGGAATATGTATTTAAAAGAGCCTAGTGTTGCGCACATGCACACACACACACGTTCGCCTCTCATGTGCTACTGCTTCAAATCTCCGTATATAATATACCCTGTGTTGCATTTCTGTTTCACACCAGTTCTCACACCCGATTCCAATCCCGAGGATTTGACATGCGCAAAATGCACTAGGACTTCACAAACCTTCACTTCCTCGCTTATTGTGACATTTACCAGGGTATGGAGTGTCGCTACACGAGGAAAACGGGACGCACACATTCGAGAAGACTTAATGCACTAACAGTTCTCAGGATATGCACTGAATACGAAAACCAAGCAATAGGCGAAGACATGAATTTGAAAAGGAACACTTCCAACTCAGTACATACTCCAGTGAATACCAAAAATTCACTCGCCGGTCCCGAGACTTTGCAACGTGCTTAAAGAATCTCAAGAATTTCATTGACGAATAATCTCGTTGCCGGATCAAAATTTTCCGACCGTGGTATTACAATAACACCTAAAGAACAGATTCCAATGTGAGCAGGAAAAGTCTATCAAAAGACTGACCAATTGGCCTCGATAAAAATAAGACAACAGAATTTCATTGTCTAATCTTTTGCCTTCACAAATTCCCCCGCAATCAACTGTACCACTTCCTCTACAAATTTATTGAAACACTTGGAACAGCATACGTTAATCAAGCTGCCCAAACTGAAACCATCTCCAGTGTGGCAACAGTTGGGCGGTCGAATCAACGTGGCTTCTTTATCTGAGCACCTAATGCCACACGCTGCTAGGATGGTATATGTAGATTGTTTCGCAATGTCCTTGAATTCGCAGCGATCTGCATCAGGCCATCAAAGCTAAATGTTAATAATGAGATTTTACAAACCATACCATGCAGAGTAGAAGGGTTCATTTATCGCATGAAAAAGATGAAGCAACGAAAGAATATTAAAAAGCGACCCACTTTGCCAACCGTTCCAGATCCTTTCACCAGTTGAAAAAGGGAAGACTAAAGACTAACTTGGTTGCCGCAAGTTTGTTTTTTCTTCACTTCAGTTGTTCATCAAATACGCACGAGCAAGATTTCTTATGAATGCCACCTAATTACAAGGGAAGTGGAACAAGTACAACCAAGAATGCTGTATTTTGTAGCAATGCAGCCTCTTCAGCAAGTCAACTAGGTTGCCATGCCACTGGTACATACAAATAAAGATGGCGAAGATATAGAAAGAAGTTGGTCTTAAGCTCTATATTCTGCTGCCTTATTTGGATACGGGAAAAGTCCATGATAAATTACCAATTTACTCTCTTTGAAATTTGAAATAATATCCAAAATTAGAACTTTATAATAGAGTTACACAGAAAAAATAAGTTACCATTTGGAACACCACTTCACACTAGGAAAACAAAAATTCAGAAATAGCAAAAATGTATCGGCATCTAAGACAAAAAAATGCACTTGCGCGAGTCATGCATTGCCATGAAAGAAAAAGCAAATTCTGACAAAGTGCATATAATTTCTTTCAAAGAAAAAGAAGACAGTTAAGATAAATACCTATATAACCATCTGTGAAGAATGATTTTAGATGACGTTTGACAAATGAACAAACTCGTTGTTTTGCATCATGCACTTGTGAACTGTTTCTATCACTAATCGGTCCAGTGCTGGGTGGTTCCACCAGATCTTGTATTCCCTTGGCGCATATCACTTGTGAAGAAAGGACTTCTTTAAGCTGATCACCGTGTGTATTGTCAGAAACAGTGTTGATGGTTGTGGAACCAATTGGGATTTGAGTGGCATGCCTTCTCAAACAGCTCAAATTTGCACCAGGAAAACAATCTAAATGCTGCAATTGCTGAGATGAACTTTCTCCAAACCCGTCTGCTAAGCAGTAACTCTGGCACCTGGCATTGCCATCAAGGCTCACATGCTCCCTCTCATGTTCCGATCTCCCACAGTGTTCCTTCTCTCCAGCATCTTGCTCAACTTCAGATTTGATGACATCACTTTCAATGCTAGCATACGCAAAACTATCGTTTAGATCAACCAAGTCTGGAGCTAGATTCATCCTATTACTAGTAAGAATCGTGTGTATCTGGCGTCTTAACCTGCGCCTTCCCATGACAGTTGAAGCCCCTGCTGCCGACCCTGGTGAAGTCATCCCAAGCTCTCCACACATAGAAAATCTAGACGATGTGTCATTTCCTTGACAGGAAGTTTGGCGTGGCGTTTCTACATACTCAGAGTTAAGGTCAAAAGATGTGTGATGGCTTGAATCACAACCAACTGAACTTTCCAAGCATAAGCTACTACCAGAAAACTGAACTGGTACAGTATTTTGTAGTTCGGGTAAGTCAGATGACCCCCTTTCGGAAGCTTTACAACCTTCACAGTACCAATTTCCTTCGGGAACTTCCATGCCAAGACCAACACAATAAGTATGAGCAGATGAATCACAGATATCACAAAGAAGCATGAGGCGGTCATCACCACCTTGGTGACATTCCATACAAATTATACTGGCATAAGGATCAAGGTAACTCCTCAGCTCTTCTTCAGAAGGTTGGTACACCTGCAAAAAATCCAAAAGACTTACAAAAGACAGAAATTGACTTGAAAAGCAGAACCAAAGCTCTATGGCAGATCTCGATATGAAGGATATTTAAAGAGAATGACCAGGAAATGATGTTAGTGCTTTCCGCATCTTGATACATAAAGAATAGCAGAAGAGAAAATTTTACAGGGAAAACATTAGAAGCCATCGTTTCTGTAGGAATTTTACCTATAGAGTTCCCATCTGGAAAATTTCAGAAATCCAAAAAAAAAAAGTTGAATATCATAGTGGCAATTTCTTCCCAGATAAACCGAAAATTTTAATTTACATAATCAAAATAATCCTAATCAAATCAACACAATACAAAGAAAATCTCACAAAGACAAATGAGATTAGAGTCCAAACCATCAAATTACCACAATTTTAAGTGACATGATAGCAAGTTCATTGCAGTAATATCATAATTTATGTAAATTGTTATTTGATATTCGCCAAACCAGTCATGAGCTTGTCCATTTCTGAGAATCATTTCCCCTTTTCACTATTGGGTTTGACAAGCTATGCTAAGTTATTAAGTTGAACAAGAAATTTCTGTACCAACCTATATTACCTCTCCTTTGCATGCTGAAAGATGTACGCACTCACTAAATAGCTAAAGTTAACTCCAACTCTGATCTGTTCAGATAAGCCACGAGCAGACATAGAACCAAGCGCTTCATTCATTCCTTCCTGTCCCCAACCTAGAGACTCAGAGAGTCATTGGCAAAGGATGCATTAAATAAATACTTGCAGGGTACAGCTATTTCAACTGCCTGAGCTTGAAAGCGTGAGGGATTTGTTCTGCATATTGATAGTCCACAAGGACATGCAAACACTCCAGCTTGTGGGCAAGGCATGCTACAAAAGTGCAATAATACAGTCCTCTGGGAAGGACTGGAGGAGAATACCGTTAGGATTGAGGATTTCTTGGCGCATTCATGAAGTGGTCACTCGCAATACACAACAAGATTGAGTCCCAGGATCACTAGATCTACACTTGCAACCAAGCTGAGATGTTTGCAGCTCTCAAATTCAATTTTCCTGTAAAATCTAATACTTTACAGACACTTTTATGACGGTTTCTGGGGTTAGAAAGTAATGAATATGAAACTGGTTTAGCATAATTCCTGTTATAGCAGCAAAAATTAGAAATAATGATCCATTGGAGGAAAGATTCAGAAATGTCATCCAGAACAAATTGAGCATGTTATACATAGGCTTGAAACACCAGTAGCAAAAGAATAACACGGATCGGATTGAATACATTAGGAGAAGGCGAACGAGAATAGTAGCATTAACACAAAGGCAAGGAAAAGGCAATTACCTGATTCCTGCATGGAACCTTTACTGATACATTCCTTAGGCAAATCCCTGAATTCGACAGTTTATCAATGGTCTCGAACCGCTGTTTGCACATAGGACACCTTGATTCCACCTTGGACCACTCCATTATACAAACGAAGCAGAAAAAATGATCACAGCAATTCAGCTTTCCACGAATGGTACCATTGCGTTCCTCCGACAGACAAATTCCACACACTTGCTTGCACAACCCGGTAAGCTTCTCCTTGCCTTTGCACCCAATTCCATCTTCTTTGTAAGTCAATCTCAAAATCCTCCGCTTCTGTAATCCCTCTCCCGATTCACCGGCATCTTTGCACGCCTTATATCTAAATGAGCTTCCGACGCTAGTTTCTAAATTGCTATCATCCGGGACCTGTTCCAGCATGCCAATTTCTTCATCGGATATCACGAAATCTGGATCAGACAACGAATCCAAATCCGAGAGATCCTCTGGCTTCCCAATATGTCCTGATCTCTTTTTTCTATTCCTATGCTTTAGTTTTGCCTTCTTCCTGCTTTCCTTTTCATCATCAACGATGAAATCATCATCTCCTGATGCAATCCTCCTAGCACACCTCTTCCTCTTGTTGTTCTTGACAACCACGCGCTTCCCGGCCTTCTTGCGACGCTTGGAGACGGATTTTCTCTTCGGTTTTTTCCGCGTAACCCTGGTAATCCTCTTCTTAAGCAAAGACCTTTTCAAAACTATGGAGTTCTCTTCCTCCCCGCTGCTATACTCCGATCCAGGTTCGAATTCTTCGTCTTCCTCGTCTTCCTCTTCGTAACTCAGAATCCTCCCTCTCGTCCTCTTCTTTTTTATTCCCCACCGTGACGATTTTCTCTTTTTCCGCCTGGTTATTGCGGTTTTCACGTCCGAATTGTATGAAGCTTCCGAACCGCTCGATTCGAAATCTTCCTCCTCGCTACTGTCATCGGACACATCGTCTTCGTACTCATCTTCGTCTTCGTCGTCGTCGTCGTCGTCGTCGTCGTCGTCGTCTTCCTCTTCCTCTTCTTCGTCGTCCACGACGAAGTCCTCGTCGGAATCGTCCGAGCCGATAAACCTCCGCCCCCTCTTCACCTCCTCTTTTGCCAAATTATTACCCCGACTCATCGGTTTGCCCTCTCTCTCAGTCCGGGTAGCTCGAGGAAGAACGGAAGGCTGAAACCCTAAGCCCCAATTCAAATCGAAGGGGAGAGAAAGACGGAGAGAGAGAATGATGACGGTGCGCGATCAAGAATAAAAACGAACTGCGCCCACAAGAACAAAAAGTTCCCCGCCGTTAAATTTACTATAATACCTCCCTACGCCGCCGCTGCTGAGTCGGGTTAGCGATCCAGATCCAACCAGGTTAATCGGATCCATACCCTTTATTGCTAGTGATTAACAAATAGACCTCCTAGCTAAGGGTGGCAATTTGTGTCTCGTTCACGTTCGGGTTGTGTTGGTTCATAGTTGTGTCATGCACTTGTAAAACACGAACATGACATGAATTGTTTTCGTGTCACTCAGCTAAAGATGAGCAAGACCTAAGCCATTTTGTACTAACACGAACTTGACACAAAGGATACTAAATAACCAATTTAGTACGAGACCCGATCAAAGAGATTCACTTAGAATCTAAGGGTTAGGAGAGAGAAAGAAAAGAAAACACATTTTTAATTTTGCATGTATGCTTGTGGAAACAGTGAAGAACCCAACGTTTTCATGTTGGCTCTAATTCACCTGAAACAAAGAACCCTCTAAAAACGTGGGTATTATTTGTTCAATTGAACAAAAATTTGAAACAATTAGATATTTGGTGAAAACAAATTAGTTCACTCTTAATCAACATATTTCAAAGATAAAATAATTAAGAAAATATTTAAAAGTATAACTTTGATTAAAAAATAGAAAAACTTTACTTTAACCAAGTAGTTTGTAGAAGTGTCATTTTAGTACTTGTATTATTTTTTACTTTACTGGCATGGCGTTTGCATTATTTTGTCACTTATAAACCAATGGATAATACTATTTGATTTATTCGACATGGCACACTTTTGTGGCAATGGCATGACGTTACGCCAACCACAATAGTACTACGTTAATATTTTCCTATTTTGTGCTAATATTGTGTTAGATATATGTTGATATTAGTGCTAAGTTAGTTTGTCGTATCAAATATTTAAATCAGTATTATATATTGGCTTTAAGTAACATAACAGTAAAAATCATAAGTCACTAAAGTGTAAAAAAACATAAAATATTGAAGTTGTAATTTGGAAAACTACAAAACAATCAAATAAAGTTTTTTCTAAAAAATATAAATCAAAGTGAACTAACGCTAAGTGCATTCACCGAAAAAAACTGTTTTAGGTCATTGTGATTCGAGGTAAAGTCTCAAGATCCATATAAGATGGTAACCTAATTGGGTCTGGGTACATGCGCTCCATGGATCTCAAATAGCGTAACTTGGCAATTTTGTGATATCTGCTTTAACGAGTGGTACTTGTTAAAGAGACGAAACGTTGCGTACTGAACCACTTGGTTGCAAGGACCGGTCCGCAGATTGGAGTTGACCCGATCAAGTCTGGGAATCGGAAATGGCCAGAACGGACTGTTTTCCGATCAGTCAACGGGTTGGATCAGATCATTAAGACTCGGGTTCCAGACCCGACTTGGTAACTAAATATGTTCCGAATCTGGATCATTCGATTCTCGGTATCCAAAGCCCAAAAAACGGCCTACTACAATATATGGTGTCAGCTTTATTAGAAATAAATGGTGTCAATAAATCTAAGGATACATTCCATAAAATCAGATCCAGATCGCCAACTAAATGGATCCATGTTGGGTCTGCGCACCAGGACACTGAAGCCCCCCCAGAATTAGTTCTCTCCATTTTCAAGATTCGAACTCAAGACATTGCTTAATGGGTAGAAGTGTCGAACTCACTCGAACAAACCAATAACCGGTAGATGAATTGCAATTTTGTTCGGTTCCAGATATGGATCCAAATAAGTAGTGTATGTGAATGTAATGATACATTCCAAAACGGGTGATGATGATAAGTACTAAGTGAAAATGCAATAAAGTTTGTGGTCTACGCATAAGTGAATGAGATCAAAATGAGTCTAATAAGTTCAGTTCCAGATATGGATCCAATATTTATTGTAAATACATTTCAAAAGTACGTGATCAAAATCTCCAGCTAAGTGAGTCATGTTGGCGTGCAATAAAGTTGGATCTCCATATAAATGGTTAGATCCAAATGAATATGATATCTTCAGATCCAGGTGGATTCGTGTATTCGATTTGATTTCTATGAAAACCGTCGCAGATTCTTCCTTGATTTGATCGTGGATTCACATTGATTTCTTTGATTATTTCTATTTAAGCACATATTTCAGGTATTTCTATCAAATCATATCCAAAATCAAAAAGTAAAAAAGATGAACTATCTTCACATTCTGTTCGGAGAAGTATTGATAATTATTAAACCTCCAAAACACCGGCGATGTTCCGGTTAATCGTTGGCATAGTTGAAAACTCCTGCAGAGCTCTCGCAGATCTCCGGCGACTTCTGGCTAGGTTCTAGGCGTGTACCGTACCGCTTGAAACAACCCCTACCAGGTTATAGCTGACCTCCAGAATGCCCTAGTATGCAGCTGCGATGCGTGATGGCTATGCTCTCCCTACGTACCAATTCTCGTAGAGTTTAACATCCAACAAAAGCGACAGGGAGCACGATAGGAGGAGATGCATGGCTATCATGCATCTACGCTGCATGATAAATGACACCTTAAATCAAAGTTACGTACAAGTGTCTCCTTAATCCTCACAAGAAGCTATCATGAAGTCCTATTCTCTCATCTTTCAGTGAGGCTCAATTTTTTTTTTCTTTTTTTTGTTACAATGGGAGGCTTAAGCCTAACACACACGCATGCATCCCCAATAGTCGAACATCATGAGAGTGTCGGATCCACTTTAGTGTGAATGAGTTACGCATCTCACCTGAAACCATGAAAAAATCATTGGTCTATCATTATATGTGGAGAAATACAAGTGTTTTGTAGACGTGAAATCTCAAAAAGTTCTTATGTCGGTGACTATCAACTAGACACGTGAACTAATGCCCTTAAAAACTAGTAGCCAGGTCTTCCATTGGCATGTGTTTGGTCCAACTACCTTCTTAATGGTTGCTTGCAGTGGCACCGTTAGTGTGGTACTTATGCATCTAGAAGGGAGAAAGGCAACTCATTTTTCCAATTGTGCCAACGGTTGGATTCGTGTTGGATCCAAATAAATTCGAGTCGGGCATAATCCGTTTCAATAATAATACATGACAATGTTCTATAACAAAACTATGGATAACTGGGTCCGGTTCCGGATTAGGCTGACCCACTTTTGGGGCTTGACATTCATCGAACAATTTTAGTGGATATAAAGGTTTGCCGTACAGCTCAAGGAGGCTACCCTACTGCTTAATTTATAAATCATCGAGGATTGCACGCTACTGCAAGAAGTCCCAATGATCTAAGATTATATTCAATAATACCATATCCATCTTGGATCCAAATCGTCTAGATCCATAATAATAAATAAGTGTGTCAACAGGTTGAGCCCAGTTCAGGTATACTCGTGTCTCATCATATAATACATTTTAAGGACTCTGCATATCTTAATTGAATCCAAAGTCGGATTCTCTGTTGGTGATTTTTGATAACCATAATAATCAATTTTCTTAAGTTTTTCACATTGATCTTACTCCAGTTAGCTTCCAGCTTTGCTTGGTATCGATTACTTAATATGCATGTTTGTGTGTGAGTATGTATATATATAAAGAGAGAGAGAGAGAGAGGGAGAAATTAGTCTATGAATACATCTATCCGACCTAAAACAATCTCAAAATCTCAACCGTTGAATTGATGATGTTGACGGTTGAAATTTAAATTTCAAAAACAAAAAAATACCTTTATACTTTTTTCAAGTGTGATAAGTACACATCATATTATTTACCTCTTATTTTAAAGACCTGAACCTAAAGTTCAAATGATTGAGACCTTTAAAAAGATTAAAGAATGTATGTGTGTGCACTTGAGAGCATTAGCTCTGGCAGGGCTCTTGACTTGCGTGATGAAGACCATGAGTTTGATTCTTGGGGGCGTACATACCACTAGACTTTGGCTTCTGGTTATAGCCAAACAGAAAATCTTGAGGCCAAAGAGTTCAGTACGAGCCGGATTTTGGGTCAGACCCGATCATTTGACAGTGTTTTCTGCTCCACATGTTCCAGTTCAAGGTGGGCCCAAGAGAATCATCAAACCAAGGCTGCCATGCATTGTCGGACCCCACCTATATCATCGAACCATTGGACGATTCGCTTTATCATTCACGTGGACGGTCACTGTTTTGCCACGTAAACGAATACTGTTGGTAGTTTGGACAATGCCGCACGGCGTTTATATTATCGAAATGGAACCAAATCAGGTGAAAACCATTTTTGTTTTCAGGAAAATGATTCTTGATTCCGTTTCCCCTCTGCGCGCGAACAACCCGGCCACCGGCAGCAGCTAGCTGGGTTCCTTCCGGCGGGAAAGCTGTCATCAGGGGGGATTCCGTCGTCAGAGACTCTCCTTGTTCTGTCTCGGCAATGCGACGCTGTGTTTCTTTGACTGGCTTCTTGATAGAGGAAGCCCCTGAATCTCGCCGTCCGATCTCTGACACCTTAGAGCTCTGGCTGGTCTCCGTCGAAACACTAGCGTTTGCTCATCATTTTCTTGGTTTGTACCGAAACAAGCGAATTTCTGTTTGCTGCTCGTCGAGGCGCGCGATTCGCGTGGGTTGTTCGCCTGGGCATCTGCTTACCGAAACGCTAGGCATTTGGGTGTCGTGATCGTTCAATCGCGATGGCTCGGACGGACTCTAACGTGCCGAGCTCGAATGGCGTTCTCTGTAACGCCCTTTCTGGAGCTGCTGCTGGTACTAAGTGAACTATCTCTTCATGTTGAAACTTTCAAATTTCATGTGGCTTTTTTGTTCTTCTGTTATGAAATTTGGAAAAATAGGATTTTTCTAGCTGTTTTTATTTCAGGTTAAGGTGTACTTGTCTGCAATTGATTTTCAGATTTGATTAAAATAAGGAAATTAGCTTCTGGGTTTGGGGAATTTGTGGTAATCCTTTCAGCAATTATTGATCTTTCACTCATGCGCAATAAAGTGAGAAATGGTTCCTACTTGTTTTGATTGGGAATGCCGTATGCAGAAGTATCGATGCAGATGCGCTGAGCTTACTACATATCTAAGTAGAGCCGGTTCTCACTTTTGAATGGAATGATGTGAAATTAGGTCCCCCCATTTGGATAAACCTAATTATCCAGGATAGACAAGACATCTGAAAGAGAGACTTAGAAATTTTTTTTTGGATGTGTGGCTGACAAATAGGACAACTAAAAATTGGATAAGGAGAAAAACAGTGACCAGTTTTAAACCAGAGAACGCATGCAACTCCTATAACCATGTACCTTTTTTAAGTAAACACCAAGGAAGATGCATTTCCGGGTTTCTGGATTTTTGTAGTTTTGTTATTGATATATCCGTTTCTATTTGTTTTTAGCGATGTGTGTTTGTGTGTGTGTGTGTGTGTGTGTGTGTGAGAGAGAGAGAGAGAGAGAGAGAGAGAGAGAGAGAGAGAGAGAGAGACTTTGGTTTGGGTGGAGTGCATCCTTATGGGGCAAGAAATTGATAACTGGCCTAGTACGTAATTATTCTCAGCTTTGAAGGGCGGAATCAACCATTTATGAAACAATAAGAAGGGTAAACTCTATGAAATTCATCTGGCATACTGCAGATAAAAGCTTGTTTCTTACAGTCGCCACTTTATACGCACCCAGAGCGTTAGCTCAACCGGCAGGGCGCTCTGATGCCCTTGCTGCCGGTGGGGAGTTCAACTCCCGGGGGTTGCATGTTTGTTTTAGGCTTTGACCTCCCTTTATAACCAAAAGAGAAAAAGAAACTATACTTTTATACGTTTCTATTGTAAAGGAAGATCATGGAAGCTGTGTTCAGGTTGGCCGGTCTTGGGGGGTGTTGTACTGCCATTCATTTTGTATGCTCTAGATGCCTGCATGAATGGTTCTGAAAAAATGTGCTGCCTGCCATCCGAGCTACATTCAGTCGATTCCTTTGTTGGATTGCCGATTATAGTCCAGATGAACGGCATATGGGGGAGTTGATAATCCAAGTAGGGTACCCTGTCCAAATCTACTGTCCTTGTGAAAGCTGTGTACATCAGGTTCTTATTGTTTTCGGCTTGAATTATGCTATTTAGTTTTCTTTTGATGTTCTTATGGGGAAAAGATACATTGTTCATGGTTATTTGTCAACTATAAGTTCCTAGGAACTTTGCGCTGTACCACAAAATGGAACTATTTGATTTTCTGCGTTTGCGTCTTCCTGTATCATGCAGCACAAGGATTTGATTGTTTAAATCTCAACAATTTTTCACTTTAGGTTACTTTGGAGGCATGTTTATCGGACAATAATGACGAACTAAAAGATTTATGCAACTGAAATGGATATATGCAGGTGTTATTGCCGCCACCTTTGTATGCCCATTGGATGTCATCAAGACACGATTTCAGGTTTATGGTCTTCCTCAGCTCAGTAATAAGGGTATGAAAGGTACTTTCAGGATTTTGTCAGTGAGAAGTTCTAATCTACCCTGTCAATTTTAGCATTCTTGAGGTTATATATATATATATATATACATGTGTGTGCGTGCAACTATGCATGTGTGTATAAGGAATGTGCAAAAACTTCAAGGGTGTAGAATGCCCCATTGTACCTAAACATAACAGGTTCAGACTCAGACTCGTACTATTAGTTCGAGCTGGAACCGAACCTCAGTCAAAACTGAAATTGTCCGAACCGAACTCAGAACTATAACCAAACCCGAGGACCCCTTATTCGGTTATGGTTGTTGAGGTTTCAAATTAGAACCACCTATTCTAAACCAGTAAGAACCCTACCCCCTTTCCCACCCTTTCAAGAACATTTATCCATTTATAACACCCTGTTGCCGATGTGCATAATGCTACAGATAATATGGTCATCCACCTAATGACATTGACAAGACCAAGTGGCTGGTCGTGCGGTCAATCATCTCTCACCAAAATGCTTAAAAAACCGTTTTTAAATAATTAAAAAGTAGGATAATTTCCTTTTACCATAACGTGAAAATGTTTAAGTAACAAATTAACTTGGAAATGTCAAAAGCTTTTATATCAGTAACAATTCAATAGCCTTTAAAATTCAAAATTTTATTATATTATTTTTTTTTTCTTTCTTTCCACATTTATAAGTTAAAATGGGGTTCTAATCCAGTTCCGAACAAAAACCACCAGTTCTATAGCTGTAACTACAGGTCCCTAGCTGTTTCAGTTATGGTCCAGGCCAACTAGAACGGGCGGGTTTAAACAGCCGGTTTCGGTTTATGTCTAATTATACTTCGATTGCTTGAACGACTGGTTGTCTCCGTAGTCTCTTTCCTGTACTTACTCTGCTTCTTTCTGACACTAGTGGCAGTTGCACCCCCACCACCTTCAATATATATATAATTCTGTTTAAAAAACAGAGAGTAGAGTGAGTTCTTTTGGAAAAGTATCAGCCTACGGTGCATCCAATATTTTAACTGAAGAGCACATCTACCCTTAATATTACAGTCGGATAAAAATTACCCCTCATGTTAGACAAGCGAGCAAATATACCATTGTTCTATAATATTTTTTTTATAAAATTACCCTCTTCTAATACATCTCTCTCTCTGCAGGAGACTGCTAGTCATTCTTTCTAGAGACCTAAAACTCAGCCAAACCCGTCACCCGTCCTTCCCAATTAACAGAAATTTTCTTGTCATTCCATGTAAATTGCCCCATCGGTTTGCAGTTCAATGCCAGGTTTCCAATTTCTAACCGAGGCAGCTGTCATCCTTGTAAATTCAGATGGTTGGGAACCTCTGCAGTGTTATTGTGAAATTCGGTTTTGGTTCTTTTGGTTGTGCACAAGACCGTGAAAGCTTTTACACGAACTGTTTGTCTGTCTGACTAATCCATTAAGAGTTCTACCTAATGTCCCATCAAGATGCACTGAATATCTTCAATTGCGAATAGACTGCAGGATGAATCATTTTGATTGGCCTAAAATATAGACACACATTTACGTTCAGTGGAGATAAACAAGTTCTACCCTCTAAGTTTATTGCGTTAATCAAGATATTAGGAAACTGATTATTTTCTTTGTTGGGATCAGAATAGTGCCAAAATATGAGTTTTCTGTTAATTAAACATTTTGCTGTACAACTCACAAGTGAGAACCACACATTACCTTTATATCAATAACTTTGCTTTTGTTGATAATGTATACATATGAGGCACACATTGACTTCTCATTTAGTCAAACTTTATCACTAACGACATAAGAACAATTATGGTGATGCACAATCACTCCTCTCCATGTGCTTCATATTATGTGTATTTTATGTTTGCATCTCTGAGTTGTTGCTCCACTTTGAGTTTTATCATTTTAGAGAAGTAATTCATCATGTGAACCATGTACCAACTTGTTTATGTTTATCTAGAAACATATAGCTAAAAAGTGTCTCGGTTCTGTGATCAGTTTCTATACTGTTGTAGTAATGTGCTGTTGTCCTTTTATAATGTAGAAAAATATCTCATGTTTTTCATGCATGACTGGTTAGTGCTAGGCTCCTTAATGCATGTATTGCAGGATTTTCTCAAATTAGATGGATAGACATTTGAGTTTCGGTGCCTGCCTTTTGTCATGGCATGGCCAGTTAACGTGCAGCATTGAACACATGCAGGAAGCCTCATAATAGGGAGCTTGGAACAAATCATCAAGAAAGAAGGCCTACGTGGTACGTACCATGGCCTCTCACCAACCATCTTGGCGTTGCTTCCAAACTGGGCTGTGAGTAGTCCTTAAAGTGTTTTTACATTCTTGTGGTATTTTATTCTTTGTCTTATGACAAAACCTGAATTTGGTTTTGGATTGTCACAACAATAGTGGGTTTACCCAAATTGACCATCTTGATCCATAGAAAACCATCAGTTCAAGTTCCCGTGCTGACCTTCCTTCTCTTGATGAATCAGGAAGAAAAGTTTTTACCCACAGAATTGTTTCCTGTCAATTTAAAACAACTGCACTTGCAGATTCATTAAACTTAAAATTGTAGAAAAAAATGTTAAATCTCATGCAATGATCGTGATGTATTTTTTCCTGCTATTCTGAAAAGTTGAAAATATGATAATTGATTTTAGATGTTACAGGCTGGTGTTGCTAGTTAGCCGAGCAACAGTATTTTCAAATATTAGCAATATGTGTGGCTATGACATAAAACCTAGATTAATGTTTTTTACTAATATATGGAAGTGTCTGGATATGTTTTTCTATTTGTTTAATTGTTAATCATCGTGTCTTAAAGTTTCCGTTGTTCACATCAATGAGGTAAATAATGCCGTTCACTTATTTGGCAGGTTTATTTCACTGTGTATAACCAACTGAAGAGCTGGCTCTCCCACGGTTGGTCTTGGAAGTTTCAACTTTCACTTGAGTTGGTTTTTCAATCCCCATGTTTATCGTTCACCTTATGAAATTTGTTTTCTTAGACTGTCTTGTTGAACTGTTGTTCTTCCCTGATCATTGAGATACTTATATTCTTGCTTTCAACTTTCCATTCGCTGTTCCATCTGACTTTGTCTACTATATTTGAACAGATGAAAGTCATCAACTCTCAGTAGGTGACCATATGATAGCTGCATCTGGTGCTGGAGCTGCAACAACAATTGCCATAAATCCACTTTGGGTTGTCAAAACTAGATTTCAGGTCTGTGTGTGCCTTAAGAAGTCTATACTCTATAGATAGATTAATTTTTTAGACCAAGCAAAAAGGAACACTTTTCCAACTGTTGACAGTTTGATTCTTGTCATTACTTTGAACTTTGAAATGTGATGTTGATAAAATATTACACATTATGAGCAATGCACCATAGGAAGTTCCTCTGATGGTTTGTCTGGTAGGCGTTACTGGAAGGTGGTCAGCTTTGTCCTATTCTTTTTCGCCAAACAAGATGGACTTGTTCCGTTAAGCATCAACAGTGTGACTATTAGGCGTCATCATTTATACTTGCATGGTTAGATGTGAGGGTTTATTGGGTATGGGACTACAATATGTCAAAACTGTTCAATTTTTTTCCTTGCAGTTCCCATACTTCTTTTAGTCTCTTACTCATAGTTCAGAACAATTCATGTACCTTTGTGGTTATCCTCGGAAGTATCTTATATAGTGATGCAAGCGATCGAAGTGGCCATGATGCTGTTTGCTCAATATGTCATAACACACTACTTTAGGAGAGAAACAGATTCTTTGTTCGAGTTATGATTTGTTACTACAAGTTTTGCACTTGACGTACTCTTCGCCAAGGGTGCAAGGCAACAAAGTTTGCAATAAAGGAAACACATAAACTGTCGAAATTTCTAGATGGGATTCAAAAACTTAATGTAGGAGAACCTTTCTCCTTGAAGTATTTGTGATCATTAAAGTGAAGATAGTCAACATTTTGTTTGTAGCAGCACACTTCAAAGGGAATGATTTTTGCACAACAAAAGCCAGTAAGAGACTATCTTGGAAGGATGTTTCCACCGAGCTCCATCATGTGTCATCTTACAGTTAACTTAACATGAGTTAATCATTCTTTATTGTTTATTTCCAACATTTTTGTGGTCTTACTCTTCTTCTTTTAATATTTTCACAATCTAGTTTTTCATACCTTCTTACTGAAGCTTTTTTTGGTCATTTTTGTACATGTTCAAACCATCTTAGATGATTCTCCCTCATTTTATCCTCTATTGGTGTCACTCCCAATTTGTTTCTAATAACCTCATTATGTATATGGCCTTTTCTTGTGTGATCACTCATCCATCTCAACATCTTAATTTCTACGATAGACATCTTTTGTATATGTTGATTATTAACTGCCTAACACTCAGAACCAATGTTATCTGTATGCGATACATATCAGACTCCATGATTCGATACACCATATTGTATCGTATTGTCAAACTTATCATTCTGTATCGTGCGATATAACATGTATGCCCTAAGCCTGTGCTTTAGTAAATAGTATAAAATCGCTTTAGAGAAAATATAGATAGCCCCTTTTAGAAGGTATGTAGATTCTGAAATAAAGAAATAAAACTGAAAATATGTCCTAAAAGTTGAATATAAGTTTATTAAACCTTAAAACAATATTGTAACAAAACACCAAGAAATGAATACTTTCTAAGAATTCCCCTTACTATGAAAATTTGCAGTTGTTTCTATTGTAAATACTCAGTTTCTCACCACAATGCTACTATGTTCCCTTGATATAGCTAAAAACAAGCCTTTAACAACAAGCCTTTGTTAAACAATGGTCCTATTTTATAACATATCATAATATGTTGTCACTTGTCATGCATGTACTATGTCATTAAAACAAAGAGACAACATTGTCACTTCCATGCTCTTTTGAAGTTAATGAAAGGCATACAAAATTTACTTCAAACTACCAAGGCTTAACTTCAACAAGGGAACATGTCATTTATCAAATAAGTAGATGCTTCAAAATAATGTTCGCTTCTCTTCTTCACCAAAGTGTTGGAAAGAAACAATAAAGAATGATCTAGCTTATTGTGAGTTAACTGCTAACATGGTACATGATAGGGCTTTATGGAAACAAAGAATTTATGTAGCTAACCTTGTCTAGTATGGGAAAAGTCTTAGTTGTTGTAGTTGTCTCTTCTTTACCAAAGTCCTATTTAATTTTAACATTTTTCTCTTTCATCCAAGACTATCAAAAAAGTATATCTATAAAAAAAGTTAAAGGTAAGATAAGTGGAAGCACATATCATGTTGACATCCATTTTGGCTAGAGAGTCTAAAGTCACAATTTTGAGATTTATTAATCCTTAATTTTGCTAAGGATGTAATGCTTAAATGCTTTATACATTGAAAATGGAATGGTCATTGATGAATATTTACTCAACTTATGAATTATATGAATTGTTTAGAATTATCATGATTTATTTATTTATTTTTTCTAATTTTTTAGTATAAAAAATGATACGGTGCAATATGTTGTATCATGGACCAATATGATACACGATACAATACGGACAACACTGTCCAAAATCATAAAACATAGCAGGTCTAATTGTTTCTCTATAATGTTTACCTTTCAACTTTAATGGTATCTTCTGGTTACATAAAATACTTGATGCCCCTTTCCATTTTAACCAACTTGCATTAATTCTATGCGCCATCAATTTGTGCATCATTCTTAAAACTGATCTTAGGTATTTAAAACTTTTCTTGTAAGAGATACAATGTGTGTCAATCTTAATTTCTATATCCTTTAAAGTAACTAAATGATCAAACTTACATTCCATATATTCTCTTTGTTATACTAAGTCGGAAGCCCTTACTTTCTAATGTTTCTCTCCATAGTTCCAATTTCCTATTAACTTTTTTCTTAGACTCATTTACTAACACAATATCATCCGTTAATAATATACACCAAGGTATTTATCTTCAATATGTTTTGTTAACTCATCGAGGATCAATATAAATAAATATAGACTTAAAGTTGGTTCATGATGTAACCTAATACTAACTTCAAAGAAGTTTGTCATTAATTCATGAGTCTTCACACACGTTTTTGCACTATAATACATATCTCTTATAAGATTTATATTTGGTAATGGGATAACTCTTTTTTTAAAGGTTCTCCAAAGAACATCTCTTGACATCCTATCATAAGCTTTTTCTAGATCAATAAATATAATGTGAAGGTTCTTTTTTTACTCTAAAATGTTCAATAAGTCATGTCAGTAGGTGAATCGCTTCAATGATAGATTTACCTGTAATGAATCAAAATTAGTTCTGTGTTGTACATACTTATCTTAACCTACATTCAATGTTGCTTGAGTGTCTTACTCAAATTTCATTGTTCATCCCAATAGTCATTTGCATCTATTGCTTTACAACTGCCATCTTCATCTTTTGGGTAGTACTACCAGCCTACAAATGAGAATTCTGAACAACACTTTGTTGGATTTGACATTTGACAATGTTATTTTGGTTAAAATTTAAATCAAACAACTAAGCCTTTTCTCATGTTAGATAGGGTCGGCTATGTTGAAATTTAAATCAATGTTGTAAAAACCGTATTGGTCCCCATACGGCATAGGACAACCAATATCCGTGTATCTCACCATGTTGCATGATATTGTTTGATACACGGTTTTTTATTTAATTCTAAAAATCAGAAAAAATAAAAAAGAAAGAAGAAAAAGATTAAAAGAATAGAACAATGCTACCGAGTGTGAGAAAAGATCTAAAACATCATGCATTTAAAAAAAAGCCAGATAAATGCTAGCTAATAAAGCACAAAATGAAGCTCATTCTCTAAGAAGCAAGTAAAAAAAAAAAAAAAAAAGATAGAAGTGAATAATACGCAAAGGCATAGTGTCATACAAAACAAGAATATAATGAATTCTAGATTATGATAAAACAATTTTCAAATCATTCCATGTATCATGGAATTGGATCATAACTAACAAATGCATCACGTTCATCATAATCATAATGTCGAACCCCGCTGGGATTGGTGGCTATCGTTGGGTGTAGAAGTTTGGGAGAGGAAGGGGCTTTTGTTGGGAGAGAAATAAGTAGAAGATTGAAGAGGATGACTTAAAGGTTGTCCAGAAGGGTTTAAACTTAAAAATCATCTTCAAGCCTTGATTTAAAAAGAAACACAGTTACAGAAAACTGACACTGTGTACACTATACAGTGCCAGTATCGCACAATACACTACAATTATGGCTCAGTACGCCCCAAGATTTTACCAAATATGATTTTTAACCTTAATTTATAAATTCAGGGTGCAATATGTGTTTTTTCCCTATCGTATCGTACAGCATAGTATGATTTTGTACAACACTTACTAAACTGTTGTTACACTTAAATCGATGACAAAGTACCTTGAGAACAAGTATAAACCTCCTTGCTTAAAGGTTCAAATGCCTAGCACTACGCTATGCTGCATGCATGTATGAACATAATCAGTCAACTCTTGTTAATTGGTATTGTCTAAAATAAACCGAGGATTAGCTCACTCACCAGATACATCTGATGTCAGGAATAAGCGCAATCATAAAAAATGTATTAGCGGATCATCTCTTCAACCTAGGGACTGTTGTAGCAACATATTCAGAAATTTCTGTTCTTAAGCTAAAATCACAAATCTTTGAAAATTGGGGCCTCAATGCACTGAGCATCAGTTTATATATCCAGGTTTAGGTATTGAGTAAGGCAGAATTTATATCGGTCTTTGTTTTGAAAACCCTTAACTTTCTATTTACTGCTGATTGCTGAGACTTTATTTTCTAATATTGTTGTGTAGACTCAAGGTATGAGAACTGGGGTGGTACCTTATCGAAGTGTATTGTCGGCCTTGCACAGAATTGCACATGAGGAAGGGATTCGGGGACTATACAGGTCGCTGTATATCATTTTGGGAAGTAATTGTTGTTTTCATTTTACAAATTATGCTGAAATCCCTTTTTACTCCATAGTGGTCTTGTACCTGCATTGGCTGGAATCAGCCATGTCGCCATCCAATTTCCAGTGTATGAGAGAATCAAACTTTATTTGGCTAAACGAGGTAATATTCGCTCCATCTCTACATTATTGGAAGCCTAGAACAAAATGCTGATGCAAAGAACTCCTCAGACAACTCCAGCGCAGATGCACTTTCTGCCACTGATGTCGCTGTTGCCTCCTCTCTCTCTAAACTACTTGCGTCAGTTATGACATACCCACACGAGGTACCCTAGAATCTGTGTGCATGCATGTCTGCATTTTGTCATGTGTGATTAAATTGATTTTCTGTATTTTTAGGTCATACGCTCTAAGCTTCAGGAACAAGGCCACGCGAGTCACACGGTGAAACGTTATGCTGGTGCTGTTGACTGTGTTAGGAAACTTTTTCATGAAGAGGGAATCCCTGGATTTTACCGTGGTTGTGCTACCAACCTGTTCAGGACTACCCCAGCAGCTGCAATAACTTTCACAAGTTTTGAGATGATTCATAGGTTCTTAATCAATTTATTTTCTCCACAACCGCAGCCTCAGCCACTGAGTCCGTCTGCAAAGTACAACATTAGTTGAAGTGGCACTAAAAGGCTGATTATGTATTTCGCTAGTGAGTGAGACAGTAGAGTGGAACTTCTCACGATCCAAATTGAAAGAGCTGCAGGAAACATGGGCTCAATGTTGTGAAATAGCTAAATGAAATTCATCCACCATTTGTTTATGAATTTGATCAGTCTGTAATCATTTTGAATATTACTGTGGGTTGCTTAATTGATACCTTAAATTCTTCCCAAATGTTATGAAATAGCGAAGTGTTCTGATCAGTTGTGCGCTGATGAATGATTGGATAGACTTTACAGAATTCGAATGTGCATATTTACATAAAATATGCGCTTGTTAGATCACTATGAGCATGCTAAAGCAGGTCGGATGGTATTTGCATTTGTTCTTCAACAACAGCATATATTGAATTTATTAAGGAAAGCAAAAGTGTAGCCCTAAATTACACACGTTGTAAGAAACATTTTCTGGTCGTTGTAATTCCTGTCACTTTGGTTATGAACTATGGTGGTCGGACTGTATGTGCTTCATATTTAATATGCGTTGGCATGATTCTATTTGCTACTGTGGTTCACTTGTGCTCTGCAATAGAAAAATTACAGATGAGATCAAAGAGAAGTATCACCAACAAAAGCTTCACTGATAGAGGTTTTCCACAAGTTCTTGACAGTCGTGTCTGTATGATCCATGTTTCTCCAGAGAAATTGTATAGATTGTTGATGTTGAAGATGAGTGCATATCACCACATTTTTCTAGAAATGGCTTTTGCTATCATATATTTACAGAAATCTGTCTAAAGATCAAGCATCAGCTTACCCTGAATCTAAAATGATTTTAACATTCCAAAAGCACTAGATAGGGCTGGCTGCATGGACGCTGGTGGCCACTTTGATCAATCTTTTTCATACCCATAATCTTCAACCTTCTAGTATCTGATCATCTCCTCATTGTATGTCAACTTAACCGTGTCATCATCTGTCTATATCACCCTAAATGTGTTTTTATTATTTTACCTCTCTATTGGTGCTACACAGCCTTCTCCCCAAACAGCCTCCAGTGGCAGCTCACAATACAATGATATCTCACACAATCCTCTCAAACTCTAACCCCCTGTGCATATCCTTTTATATTCTCCCGCATCCCCCCACTGCGAACAAACACTTGACTTCTGGTTTTCGGGTTGCTCCGCAAGTTTTTTGTGTCGAGTTACAATTCATGTCTATCATAAACTCTATTGCATTAACAGGGACCTGTATAAATTTTTGAAAATTTGGAATATTTACACTCTTTGCATTTTCTCAAATTTACGGCGAGGCAGGTGCCTCATCTTCCATGAATAGGTCTGCCGCTGAGTCCCTTTACAAGGTCGCTGCTCTTCTCAATATAGATATTTCTGCCACGCATAGCTTCTACAAATGTCGGTGTTGATTGTTCAACGGTATTACAGCTGCTTGGTAATATAATAATCCCTACTCATAAACATGTTCATGCAATCATCCAATCGTTCCATCAAGAACAAAACTGTGACAGAGAACTGCACTGTACTATCGGGCAGTTCATGCTTCAACCAAATAATTAACATCCCCATCTTTTGGATTGAGAATATTTCTCGATTCAACATTAAAGTGAACCCCACAATATGAGATTCCAAATGCATGAATCCAATAACTGATCTCATTGGTCATCTAATGTTTTTGATACTTTATGGCCAGTTTTTTTCTCTTTTTATTCTTCAAGATGCGAAAGATGTTTAAATTTTTTACTAAGAAATAATATTGCTAATGAAATTGACCAACTTTTCCAGCACAGATATAGACTGGGTCTCGTGCTGTGGGGTCATAACGCTGTCTTTTCAGGACTAGTAAATGAATCGGTACAACGAATGGAAGGGTTGGTATACATAGATGAGACAATGGATTAGTACCTGAGGTACACGGAGAAACATTCCCTTGTTTCTCTGTTTATTTCTCAGTTTGGGAACTTTATTGGTCAACAACACTTGACTTTAGGTTCGTCCAAACCCACCTACTCTCCATAACATTCCTGTATAGATGCCATGTCTTGCGCATGTGTTTGAGCTGGATCTGTTTCTCTCTCTCTCTATGTATATATATACATGTATATTATATATGTCGTCTTGTGAATTCATGAGAAGAGCTATGACCTAGTTCAGAATGCTATGATAAGTCAGGTTCAAACAGGCCAAGTTCTGATCCAATGAGCTTTATAGGGCCATGTACTTACTTGAGTATACATTGCACTTAGAAGTACATAATAAAACATGCTAATCCAATTGGTTGGATGATCGTGAATGTCATCAAACAGGCCAAGAAGTTTTGTTCTGATATCTAGCAAGTGTTTATTTCATAATAATTTCGGTTTAAATGAGAAACAGTTTCAGTTTATAAATAGAAATTGTAATAAAAAGTTTTTAAGTTTGTTTAAGTTTTTCTGAGGAAACTTCATCTAGCTATCATCTGATCTTAGTATGCTAACGGATTTACATGCATGTTTCTTACAAATTGAGTTTACAACACCATACTTAACTATCAATAATATTTGAATGGAGAGAGAGAGAGAGAGAGAGATTTTCTTTGATGGTGTTGGGGTTACAAGCTCGATAATGTCAGCACTTGTCACAGAGTAGCTTCAAGGGCTTCAACTTTTGGAGATTCCTGAAGGTATAATAAATGCTCCCATGTTCAAATATGCGCCCACGAAGTGAGGAAGGAAAACACAACATAGTTATTATAGAGTTCTTGAGGAAAGATCTGCTGGCAGACTGTTCCTATCAATATCAGAACAACTTGCATGATTTGTTTAAGTCTCTCTAATGATGGAGTTTCCATGCTGGTAGCTAGTTGTTTCTCTCTCTCACATACATGCATGTGCACAAGCCTACGTGTTCATATAAGATATGCCACCCTTTTTCTTTATAATTAAAAAGGATATGTCACTGTTGGTAGCATAATTATGTGATGTTATGACGAATCCATTTTCCTATTATAATACCATCAGAGGAAAGGTTGTTTGGCGAGAAACGTTTTCCATTTTAGATAATAAAATCATGTCCTTTACTGCCATTCTTCTTGGCACCATGTTCGGTATGAAGATCTTTCTAAGTCGTGCTTTGGTAAGAGTGTTGGAATTATGATGAATCCTACCTAAGGATGACACTAATCTCATCTAACTTAAGCGTGTCTTGAATTCAAAGTTCAATAATGTTGTCTTTCGGGTTTAAGAATTCAACCCGCTACTAGCACCTGATGAAAGTTCATCATTCCAATTTTTTCATATTCTGTTCCGGAAGAACTAAATATAAAGAGTAGATCTTTGGATGTTGATCCTTCTCTCAAGCAGTAGAAAGGTCACATCATCGATGACATCACATCTTATAGAGGAAATCAAAATTTTAAATATTATGTTCTGTTCGATGCCTTATGTTACATTGATCGATTATCTCATGTCATACCTTCAATATCTCATTTTCCGCTTAGCTTTTTTATCAAATAGATCTAGAAATCAAAGGATAAGAATGAGGAAAGTTCATATCATGAACTGGGCACTGCTCAAAGGTGATACTCCATCGCCATTATGGTGGGGATTGACGTAAAAGCATGGACACTAACACATATTGGAAAATTCACAGGAAATTCAGGATCATATCGCGTAGGTTCTGATTTATACATCTTATTTTTAATTATGAAGATCGACTATTTCCATTTGGTTTAAAAATTCAATCCATTTGAGATCATTATCCATGGTGAGGATGAACGATGAGTCCACCAGGAAAACGAGCAACCTGATTCTGTAATTAATTAATCAGAAAGAAGATCCAAGCATCAAATTCGGGAACCAAATTAACGAGCACCCATCTCGTCCCCTCCTGTTTGTCGAACATGAGGCAATGCGGTGACAGTGTGCGTCAAGCCAAAGTCAATCTTCGTCCTACAAGCAACTCGAGATTTAATTAGCAATGGCGGATATGTTAAGATTGATGGTTATCGCCCATAATCCCTTCGTTCTGAAAGGTGATAAAATCATCCAACCTTCATTATTTATCATCTAAATGATTGCAATCATGATTGATTATTCTCTCTCTCTCTCTATATATATCCTCCAATGAGTTGGCCTCATTGTGCATATATATATATATATATATATATATATATATATATATATATATATATATATATATATATATATGCACAACGAGGCCAACTCATTGGAGGCCATGCTGAGTGTTCGAGCGCAATCGTTTTGGGATTCAGGCGTGGTGTTCACATGCCATCTTCCCCCTTGTTCTTCTATCTAAGGGAAGAAATGACGCCACCTTTAAGTTGACAAATTAAGCTTATTTATGTGACAAGATGATCAGATGAAAGCGGTTTTGGTTCTCTTCATAAAAGCTAAATGAAACACCATGCCTCCTAAAGAAGCAACAAAACGATAGGTGTTTTGTTATATTGGGAGGAAAATGAACCTTATTAGCTGTTTTTCATATGGGCCTTCTTATTATTGGACACCATGTTATATGGTCCATGAGTGAGTGGATTTGCCCAAATGGTTCACCTTTCATATTGGAAACAGGTAGCAGACCCAACTAGTGTAGGAGACGAGGTTTTGGGTTTGGATTTGGTTTCGACTAATGAAAAGAGAGTGCGGAAAAGAGCCTCAACTGGAGATGTGATGGAAAGACTTGGGTTGGATCAATGCATTACTGATTTCAACTTGACTGGATCTTGGATCTGAACCGGAAACTAGACAAAGATAAATCGAGTCTGGAAGAGTTTGTTAAATTAGATACGTTGAATTCTTTGCCTGAACATCCGGTTATCGGGTGCAATTCAAAGATTTGTTAATCTTAGTACCATTCTCGCCCATCCATGCTCAACTTTTTAATGTCAGTTCTTGTATTAACACCAATAAGATGAAAGATTGGAGAAAGAGCTGAAAGGTTTGAGATGAATCTGGGTCTTCTATCTTCGAATTCAACAGCACCAATATTTTTTTACAAGACTTTGCATTCAAGCTTTCTCATAGCATCATTCTTAATTGTCCACTGCCTAAGCTTAATCCTTTTGTAGAAATTTTGAACCATTCTTTTATTCCCTAATTTAGGGCTTGTTATTCGTGTTGTGTCATCTCATGCTCATGAAACAGGGTAGGTACAAGTTGGGGATATTCCTGTTACCTTAGGTATACAGGAAAACAAACTTTCGGGTCATCTTCGGGCCAGATATGGTATTTCCGTGTCATGTTTTCGTGTCAAAACATGAGCACTTTTACGGTTTTTACTAATGTGGAGAAGACAGTTTTACAGCCGTGTTCGTGTCATTTTCGTGTTGTGCCTTACATCGCCAGCCTCACTCAGGCTTTACTCAAGGAGCGCGGACCCATTCGGTCCGAGCCTAGTATCATGGGGCCCACCTACTGTGGGACCTTGTGCCGCGCTTCAGGTTCGGAAACCGAATGGCAATTTTGAAAATAATTCCCACCGTTGGGACGAAAGAGGCGAGTTACTAAAATGCCATTAAGCTTCATTAAATATCTCAACGTCCATACTCAATTCAGGACCGAAATTGCCCTTTCACTTCTGCGATATGACACGCCTCGAAAAGGGAAAAGACGACTCGTGCAACAATCGTACAAAATTATTCTCGCTCGTGGAAGCAAGGGCGTTTTCGGATTTAAAGAATTAGGAGACGGTTGGTGTCTTAGTGGAAGATTGTAGTTAGCAGTAGGTTTTGTTTATTTCTTTAATATTTAGAAAATAAAATCAGGCCTTTTGTTACGCAATATAAATGTGAACAAATAATCGATTAATAAAATCCCGCCATTTTCATTTTTCAAAAAGTACGATCGAAATTATCTCCTTGAGAACAAACAATCAAAGCAAAGAATAAAGTAATTACAAACAGAATTTATAAAATCATTGTAATTTGTAAAATTTAATAAAAATAGAAATGGTAATGAGGCAAGTCGGAGACAGATATAACTATACCTAGCCCCGGCCTAACCTTAATGGGACGGGTATATGTTGTCTTTTCCCTCAAAGGTATGGGACAAAAATGAGTTATACATATGTTATATATATTGGGTAAAGATCAAGACAAGTATCAGGTCGGGCATGGATCTCGTTTTGGGTTGGATCGAGTCATGCCTCCACATGCCAGGTCAATATCTCCATCTTAATAAAATAGGCTCGAATCAACTTGTTAGAAACTGTTTTCTATTGAATCGGTTCAAATTGGTCGATTCTTACATGGAGTTCAAGCTCAAATGATTCTTTTCTTTGGGTATTACTATGAGCACACTCCTTTTACTATCCACACAATCTATATTTTTAAAATATCCAAAATATCCTAGCAGTAATTTCTCTCCTCTCCACACCTAATTCCGGTGATTTCTTCTTCTTACTTCGATGATCGGTATTTCGTTTGTTAAGAGTATTGCTACCTTGTTCACAACCAACTATTATCAATTACTTTATTATAAATCTCACCGTAATCAAACAAAACAAGAAAGAAGAAAAAGGAAAAATGAAAAACGATGAGACAATCTATCCAACTTATTTTTTTTTATTTTTCTTGGTTTTAAAAGGTTGGTTCTTAGTAATATCTTTGTATTTTTATAGGTTTGCCTTATTTTTTGAGTTATGTTTAAAGATATTTCATGGTTTTTGACAAAATAATTCACTCGTCGGAATTTTATTGAGAGATGTAGCCCATGTGCATTTCCCATGGAGAGATGCGGCCCAGATGCACCTCTCCTTAAGTAGGAGATGCCCCTGTATCGCATCTCTCTTAAGCAAATAGAACTTGTTTGTTGTTATGGTTTGAATCATATATCCATCTTTATATATTGTAGAATGACAAACATCTCGAACAAAAACACTTACTATAGAATCATTTAGAGAAAATGACTACTGATCAAAGTACTTATTATATGATGACTAAGGAGACAAGAAGTTATTGTAATGCAGCAAATGATGTATTCGTTGATTAGTTTACTGATAAGGTAGAAGATCAATTTATTGATTGTGAGGGTGATGGACTAGACTATTCACTTGTGTTTGTCACAGAGATTGTGTTTAGGAGTCGTAATGAACTTATTGAATATATAAGAATTGTTGAAAGGAAGCATAATCTCTAAAGATTTTATTTTGATATTAGACTAGACTATTCATTATGTTGCACAATATTTTCTAGCGGTAATCATAATCTCTAAAGATTTTATTATGATATTAGGTATTTCATTTATCAAAGTAGCAATTCATTCTTTCTTCTACTAATATTTTTTTGCATATACATATCACTGTTGGCTCTCTGATGACTACTATCTACTGACATAAAAGTATTGAGAATTTGCAAACATTGTTTTATGACCGTATTGAGTTGTATATACAAATGAAAGGACCCGAAAATGATGTTGTACATGATATGGAGGATGATGATTAAGTATTATTTGGTATTGGTATATGAAATTGATTTTAATTTTAAATAAAAGTATGATTTCATCACAATTATATATTTTAAGGACAAAGGAGTAAAAAAAATCAAATTTATTTCATTACAATCGTTAATTACATATACATATACTGAATATTATCAAAGAACATCCACATATAACTCTATCCTAAAATATCATGTATTCTCACTATCATCTTCATACAAGATCAACATGAGACAGACCATGACACATGCTCTGAATGTACTAGCATTGGTGTAGGTGTATCACGTAGAATGATGTATCATAATGCCTAACTAGAGTATGATGCAACTAACTGATATAATCTTTCAAAATAAATCGATGTGTCCTCTAAATGTACCATTCCATGTACAACTCATCACACTCATGAAGGTACAATATTGTAACTTCAAAATACTCAAGCTTAAAATAATATAACTGTTGTACCTCCCAAGTAGCATCACATGACTCATATTGTACCTTATATGCATAAGACTTTTGAAGTCTCTTTACAATTAAGGGTCTTATTGGTATAAATGGGATGCTTTGACAATGACCAAACTGGCAAACTACACAATCTGGCATATAAGGTTCCACAATATCTGCATATCAAATACATTTATGGCATCTGGATAACTTATACGCATTACAATACAAGTATTTTACATAACTATATGACTGTTAGTCAATATATATTACACAAAATAAAATATAAAATATATAACATACAAGATTGTGTTTAATTAAAAGATTAAGAATAAAGTTAGAAATTCATAAAATACTTATTATGTTATCATCAAATCTAATTGCTTATGGTATTTAGTAAGGCGATCAATAGATTACATGTGACATATTTTTTTATCTCGTGGTTTTGTATCCTGTCATTCTGGTAACGCTAAATGCTGGGAAGTACTCATAAATTCATGCTTATAATTAAAACATATAACTTATTAAATTCTGAAAAATGATTATATCAAAGATACATATAACAAACAACAATAATATAAGTTATTAATTGTAGTAAAGAAGTATGTTCACTAAGTTCTGCTTCTATTCGAGATGTCTTTCTTAATTGTCTATAAAAATAGACTAATGTTGCTACGCCTCACGTATAACTGTTAACCCTCCAAACAACATGTGCAAGTAGATTCATAATCGTTATTGATACTTTATCACTACATTTATTCAAATATAATGTATAACCTAAATGATACAATAAATATAATAAAGCTTTATTTTCGTTACTCACTCCCCTTCTTGAAAAATTAGTTTAAAACAAGTATAATAGTCATCTCATCCCATGACATGTGGAAGCTATTTGTGTATGGTTGCTAATGCTCGATAAAAACAGTAAACAACGCATGGTCTATTACTTCATATAGAAAATTCGCATGCCCAATCAGTCTATTCCTATATGCAATCTCTACCCAATTATCGGGCTTCACATCCGTCTTCTTCATTGGTCAAGTTCTTCCAACATTATAGCATGTGTGGACAGTTATCCCTTTTCGTATTGTCTACAAATATATATTTACATACTCACTTAGAATATAGAGTATTGATATCGAATATAAAATTTTATTAAAGTTAGAAATTACTTGTTCCTCTCAAATCTTATATGCAATGTAACCTTTAAAGCTAAAGAGTAATCGTAACATATCACGAGATCCTTCATCCTCACTGTCTGCAATATCAATCTCAGTATCTGAGGTTGATATATCTTTCTCATAACGTGAAGAGTCAACTTCTTCTCCTTGTTGTCGTTTAGGGGACATCCTTCATCGGATATAGTATTGTGTCTCATAGATGAAACGGTAACGTTACAATTTTTTATTCCTACCCTTTAAGCCATATATACATAGCAAAAAAGAAAATTCATGATTTCATATAGAGGCAGTCGAGACGCACCCTAGGCACATCTCCCAAACATGAGAGATGCATTTGAGCCACATCTCTCAATAAGAGACATACGTGTCTAGGGTGTATCTCTCATCGGAAAACCCGATGAGTTTTTTGGTAAGAAATCATTTAAAATCTATGAAAAACTAAAAAATGAATAACCAAAACCAAATCAATATCATAGCTCAATAAATCGATGATTCTCCTTTCGAATCAGGAGCTTTTATCTTCCTTTTCTTCTTTACCCTTGTTCTCTTCTTTTTCCTTTTGATTTCTTCTTTTTTAATGTATTTTGATCTATTCTTTTGCCAAAAGTTTATGGAGATCAAGTAATGTTGCTTTAATGAAACGACAAATGGACAAAAAAATGATAAAAAATGAGAGCGTTTTTCTATCCATGAGAAAGAAGAGAGAGAAATGTAGGATATTTTTTGACCATGAGCAATTTCATAATTAACGGAAAACAATAGAAGTATTTTGAAAACTTTAAGAAAAAAAGTGTGGATAGTAAAAGGGGTATTGAGTTTTCTTTTTCTTGGTTACAAATGGAGGCAAAAGCTTTGCAATTGGGGTTAATGTGTGACCTCTTCTAGCTTGAAGGCTTTACAATTATGGATAGTAAAAGGGGTATGTGCTTATCACCCGAAGCCATTCAAGGAGCTATTCACCCCACCCTAAAAGAGTTTTTAGATCCACTACTATTTTAAGGTGATACCATATCTAGCTCATTTTGGGGTCGCTCAAGAGGGATGTCAATTGGATTGGATTTGCATCCAAATCCGGTCTATTAGCTGGATCTGCAAAGCTGCAACCAAAACAAATCCTAGTGCTTGGATTCAGGTCGAACAGTTTGCAGTGGAATCAAATCCAGATCTAAAAGAACAATTCTCCCCATTAGGTTAGATGCATACAAAATGTAAATAAATTGGATCCAAGAATGGTGGGATCCAACTCAAAGCTGATACCGAATGAAGCTCGCGTAACCCCAAAAACCTTCTAGGTATGCCACTGAGGGGTGTGAATCCTTGGGCAGTAGGTCAGGTGTTCAATTCCATTTGGGATTCTTTGTAGTTGTAACCGATAGCAATCTGCCCAACAGCCCTAAACCCAGCTAGCTGTAGTCCAAGTGGCCCAGAATCACCATGACCAAGCCTGGAAAACAAAACACGAGAAGCAGATCTTACCTGTTTGTCTTTCTTCATTAGTTTCCTTCCTGCAAAAGAGTCTCTAGGTTCTCCGAGCTTATATATTAACGAGTCATGAGGTGAACTAAGTTCAGCTTGGAGTAGACATGACTGGTTTGGCCACGGCCTGATGGTTCAAATTGGATTCAGATTGCCTCGATACTCGGCCGGAACTAATGGTGGATCTAGAAAATAGTGTTGGAGGAGGCGACTTATATATTTCATCGTATTAGGGAGGTGAAGCATGAATCTCAACCATATATCGTAGGTTTTACACGTAAAATTTCAATTTTTCAAGGGGCGCGGCCGTCCCCCATCCCTTGATGTAGATCCCCAAACAGAGAAACAAGGAAAGTGGACCCCGAACCAGGGACCCTGTTGGTGTACGGTTACGGTTTTATTTTACAGGATTGATACGCGCAACCTTTAAAACGAACAAGGACTCGGGCTGGCGGTTCGGAACTGATGGTTCTAATTCTGAGTTGCTAAGCTTGGGTCATTGCGCGGGTATGAGTTCGGGTTCCGCTGGGATATGCAAGTCCTTTTCATAAAAGTGGTGGGTAGATCTTGCCTTCCCACCGTGCGTGGATATTTTCGGAATTTCACGAAGGATCAACCGTTAAACTGGTTTCCCAACAAAGAGGTGATTCCATTTTACGTGATTACCCTGACAGAAAGCAGTTAAGTCCACTTATTTGTGCGGCATCCGTCGCAAATTCAGGGGCATTTAAGACACAATCTCCCTGAGTTTCCCCTTCTCCGTGACGAGGGGCCTCGTCAGTTATATCATGAAAGGAAACGTACAGATTTACCCACATTTACGTCTAAAATTATGCTCATGCCGTCAGTGGCCAACAAAGAACTGGCATTGTTGTTTCCTTGAAAACGCGAGGGTGGGGCTGTGAGAGAGAAGGATGTTTAAGTAATTCCGAGGGAATTAGGTTCGTATATCGACGTTGTAGGTTCGGAATCCACTTTTGAAAGGCATATAGAGCGAAGGGAATGGCGGAGAGACGACGTACGAAGGCCACGAGAATCGAAAGGAAGAAATAGAGGAGAAGAAGGAGGACGATGGAAGACATTTGATCTTCTCTTGTTCTTTCTTCTTCTTCTTCTTTTCTCTTCTTCTTCTTCTTCTTCTTCTTCTTCTTCTTCTTCTCTTCTTCTTCTTCTTCTCTCTCTCTCTTCTTCTTCTCTTCTCTCTCTTCTTCTTCTTCTTCTTCTTCTTCTTCTTCTTCTTCTCTTCTTCTTCTTTCTTCTCTTCTTCTTCTTCTTCTTCTTTCTCTTCTTCTCTTCTCTTCTTCTTCTTCTTCTTCTTCTTCTTTCTTCTTCTTCTTTCTCTTCTTTCTTCTCTTCTTCTTCTTCTTCTTCTTCTCTTTCTTCTTCTTTCTCTCTTCTTTCTTCTCTTCTTCTTCTTCTTCTTCCTTTCCTCTTCTTTCTCTTCTCTCTTCTTCTTCTTTCTTCTCTCTTCTTCTTCTTCTTCTCTCTTCTTCTTCTTCTCTCTCTTCTCTTCTCTTCTCTTCTCTTTCCTTCTTCTTCTTCCTTCTTCTTCTTTCTCTTCTTCTTCTTCTTCTCTCTTCTTCTTCTTCTTCTTCTTTCTTCTTCTTCTTCTTTCTTTCTTCTTCTTCTTCTCTCTTCTTTCTTCTTCTTCTTCTTCTTCTTCTTCTTCTTTCTCTCTCTCTTCTTCTTCTTCTTCTTCTTCTTCTTTTTCTTCTTCTCTCTCTTTCTTCTCTCTCTCTTCTTCTTCTTCTTCTTCTTCTTTCTCTCTTCTCTCTTCTTCTTCTTCTTCTTCTCTCTCTTCTTCTTCTTCTTCTCTCTCTCTTCTTCTTCTTCTCTTCTTCTCTTCTTCTTTTCTTCTTCTTCTTCTTCTCTCTTCTCTCTTCTTCTTCTTCTTCTTCTCTCTTCTTCTTCTTCTTCTTCTCTTCTTCTTCTCTTTCTCTTCTTCTTCTTTCTTCTTCTTCTCTTCTTCTTCTTCTCTTCTCTTCTTCTTCTTCTTCTCTTCTTCTTCTTTCTCTCTCTCTCTCTTCTTCTTCTTCTTCTTCTTCTCTCTTCTTCTTCTCTTCTTCTTCTCTTCTTCTTCTCTTCTTTCTTTCTCTTTCTCTCTCTCTCTCTTCTCTTCTTCTTCTTCTTGTTCTTTCTTCTTCTTCGTTCCAGGAGGAAAGACGAAGGACGAAGGCCTTGAGAATCGAAAGGAAGAAATAGAGAAGGAGAAGAAGGAGGACGAAAGAAGACATTCGATCTTCTCTTGTTGTCGTTTAGGGGGCATCCTTCATAGGATATAGTGTTGTGTCTTCTTACGGCTCCTGATGGGGGGCATAGGGTTCTCTTCGTTGAAGAATCCATAAATTGAAACAATGTCAACGGACGATGTCTTTTCCCTCACGATGGACCTGAATGCTCCGGACTGTGGAAGGTCATTTTGTGCTTCGGTGGTGGAAGATGTTCTTCAGCGGCACAAAGGCAGGTCCAGTGATATCTTTGCTTCTAGAAGAGCAGAGGAATCAGGTACTGACCTTTTATCTGTACCATCTATTCAGTGTTTTTTCTTTTTCCGTTTCACAATATGAATCTTCTGTAAACCAACGCATGAGTAATTACATTCTGAATGGGTCTTGAACTAAATCTTTGTTAACATGAATAAGTTTGCCCCAGTAACCAACATGAGGAAGATTTTATCCAACTTTGGTGTCTCGCATCTGGCTACATTGCTAAACCGAATTGTGATTCCCAGATTCATCTAAAAAATCTCTCAGTGTAAGGGGCCGTGCTTGCCTCTTCAAGTTTTTTTGGGATTGAAGACCACAGTTAAGGTAGTTTCTGGGCTATCAATTTTCTGTGAATAAACCACGGTGAACTTTCAACATCCAAAGAACACAGCAACTATACTTTTGTACAGAACCTGTGAAATTGCTTAGTCCCAAATAAATCAACAAAATTTACCAAAAATAAGTCCCTCCTTCAAAAAACATGTTTCAGGTAATTCCTCTATTCAAACCAGAGGTGAGATACTCTCTATATTTGAGATCACAAAGGTTCTCGTGTTTTATGTAAACATTGAACACTGCTTACCTTTTCATGAAGTCAGACACTTTTAAATAGAAATCAGATGTCCAATTTAAAAGATTAGGAAAAAACTATTTGAATATATTCACATTAAGTAATTCATTTCCATTTATTTATTAATGTCGATTGTTGTCTGGTAGACAGCAAAGGTGCAGTCTCTCTCTCTCTCTCTCTCTCTCTCTCTCTCTCTCTCTCTCTCTCTCTCTCACACACACACACACACACACACACACACACACACACACAAGCCAGTTCTACATAATGCATCCTTCTTAATTACGAGGAATAATTTTTGGTTTGAACTCTTGTGTTTATTGAAACAAAAATGGTGAATTTTCCGTCAATTGGGCGTTGTCCATCTGTCCATAAATTTTTTTATTAATAAATAATTACTTCCTGAGGAAAATAAAAGAGACCGTCCTCTGTGTGTATGTGTGCGAGTGCATGTGTGTGCTTATGATGCACCCGTGCACATGATAGTCATGATTTTCATATGAAGGTACTGCACAGGAAGATGTCGGACAGATTTGCTCATACGCACTAAAATATTGGTTTGGAGCCTACTGTTTCCAAACAAGCATTTCAAAAGAGAATTTTTGTTTGTTTTTATTTGTGCCATTTTCATTTGTTAGGTAAATTTTTATGTTTATTCATCGTATTAACAAGCCAGAGTAGTAAAGATCCAGTCACTTAATAGATGGCATAAGGTACCTTTTGGAAGTCAATCTGATTTTTTCGATGAGAGTATCCCATATCCTCCTCGATAACTTCAAAGGATCAGCGTTATTCTCTTTCACTGGTTCTATTACCGAACAACAAGGCATTATGAATGTCATCCAACATCAGTCAATGTAGTCTGATGCTTACGCTCATGATTCCTGAACCTCCAATTTGACTAGAAATCTTAAATCTTGTTACAGCATCAAGAAGGTATGAAGCTGCAGGATGGATAAGAAAAATGGTGGGCGTGGTTGGGTCAAGGGATTTGCCAAATGAGCCATCAGAGGATGCATTTCTTCTTGGATTAAGAAATGGCATGGTTCTTTGTTATGTCCTAAATAAGGTTCACCCTGGCGTTGTTCCAAAGGTGAGAAATAGATAAATGAAAAATCTTTTCACTATGTCCCATCCCCTGCTTTCCTTTTAGATATTTTGGGTGATAACCTTTTGCATCTTTGTTGAATTGATGATGTTGTTTAGGTGGTTGAGAATCCAGTTGATTTAGTTCATTTGCCAGATGGCGCACCTTTGTCAGCATTTCAGTATTTTGAAAATGTGAGAAATTTCCTGGATGCTATTGAAGAAATGGGGCTTCCTACATTTGAGGCATCTGTCCTAGAAAAGGTTCGATTTCTATTTAAGAAAGAGACGCCAATAGTTCATGAAGGGATATGCAATATCCATATGCGAGATGTCTGTATGCATATAATTGCATTGAATGTTACATCAAATAAATTGAAAAGCAAGGAGAACGTATTGATTTCTTAAAACACATAACCCCAGTGGTTTCATAAAGCATATAAACCTCTTATGATTGTAACAACTAACAAGAGAATAACTACATGCCATAAGATTCTCTGGATCCTTTGTTATCTGGTTTTTGCTGTTGTTTTCTGACAAAGAAGGCTCTGCGTCCAGTTACTGCTAGTATTTCGCTGACTTGTGATCTTTCAGGGTGGGAGCTGCACAAAAGTTGTGAACTGCATTCTTGCTCTGAAATCTTACCACGAATGGAAACAAACTGGAGCAAATGGATCATGGAAATTTGGAAGCATCACAAAACCTTCTGCCATGGGAAAATGTAATTTAAGAGTTGGAAAAAACTCTGAGCCTTTCATAAATACTTTCAGGAACATATTGCAAACGGACCCAAATGTGATGTCTGGGCAGAATGCTGGGACACATTCAAATGGTTTTCCAGTGGATCTAACATTCGATTTTACTAAAATGGTAGGTTGGTCGTTCCTTGGATGCTTATTCAACATGAATATGTATTCGGTTTGTTCTTTCTACAAGGCATATGAAGGAACAGTTTATTAGAATTGAGAAATGAGAACATTTACATTCTGATGTATAGAGTGGTTCTAGCAACTCTCTGGATAATTTTGTTCGTGCCATACTGTCGGACAAGCAATCTGAATAAGTCCCAAAAGTAAATTTCCTACACATGCTTCTTCTGTTTTCATTGTCTAAACATTTTCCCTGGTGATTTTTCTTGTCTAGAGTGATTGTCATTGGTATTTCAATCTCCAACTCCACTTTTCAGATTGTTGAATCGATGCTAACTAAAGTTATGGAGGAGTTTGAACGTAGGTTTGCAAGCCAAAATGAGCAGGTAAGCTTTTCACTGATGATTTATTGCTAAGCCTCAGAAAGTCTTCCTCATAACCATTCAAGTTTGTGTATGGATGTCTACTTGAGTTAATATGAATATCTTTTGTTTGAACAAATAGGTAAGGGCTAATCTTAGGAATCTGGTCGTTTCTGATGATAAGCAACCACTTTCCAGTGCTGAGGTTTCAGCTGCCCCCTCATAACCATTCAAGTTTGTGTATGGATGTCTACTTGAGTTAATAAGAATATCTTTTGTTTGAACAAATAGGTAAGTGCTAATCTTAGGAATTTGGTCGTTTCTGATGATAAGCAACCACTTTCCAGTGCTGAGGTTTCAGCTAATCCCTCCTCTGCTTGTGGTGAGACAGCGGTATTGTCACATATCTTTATTTTATGGCTTCTTCCAGCATATAGTTGGTTACATTAAGTATTTGAAGTTTTATTTGATACATATTGAAGTTCGTAAAATAATTGTTAAATGGTGCATAATTTCCACTAGATATAGCGCACATCTGGATTTCCTTTATCTTTATTGTAGGGGGATGCTGATGGAGCTAGTGGTGGTGGTAGAGATGCTTCCTTTGAGCAGTAGGAGAATAAAGATGAACTGTCTTCTTCCATCTCAACAAGCAAGGAAGATGATGAGTCAAGGATAAGAAAGCAATTCTTATTTGACCAGCAACAAGAAGAAATTAAGGTACTTGTTTGAGTATGCTCCCTTGTAATTTGTTTTTCCTTCATATGTTTTATTCATAGACGATTAACACCACCTATCATTTTCACCTTGTCACCAAAATGTTCAGGGATTGAAGCATGCCCTTCAGAGTACTAGAGCAGGCATTCAGTTAATGCAAAACAAGTACTGCGAAAACTTCTGTCCTCTTGGTAAGTTTTTTGGCAAACTCTATTTATCATGAATATTACTTATTCCTTATGATGAAACAGGGCGTCATCTTCAAAGTCTTGCACATGCTGCTTCCGAGTACCATAAAGTTCTTGATGAAAATCGGCAACTATATAATCAAGTTCAGGACCTTAAAGGTAAAGGTGGCACTAGAGGATTCTCAACTTAGCCAGGATTGCAAATGCTAACCACTCCCCGCTCATCAATTTGAGTCTTGTTCTTAATTTATCTAGTAGAAGTGGCTTAAATGATTAATTCATCAACCGAGGTCTAGTTTGCATCTTCGTTCCCATATACAGGGTTCATGTTGTTACATTTTTCTCCTTTTGTTATTTTAGGTAGCATTAAAGTATACTGCAGTGTCAGACCCTTCCTGCCGGGTCAGCAAAGTGGGCTAAGTAGCGTGGACCACATTAGTGATGGAAGTATCGCAATATCCAACCCTGTAAAACAGGACAAAGGATCGCGGAAGTCATTCAACTTCAGCAAAGTGTTGAGCTGGGAAAACCTACACGATGGTACAACTTAAAATGTACATTTTACTTGTTCATTTTAATCAAATGTTTAGGAACCGTAGAGTTTACTGAGACTTTTTTTAATGCTTCAGACGGGGCCTAAACAGATAACAGCGGAAAGCCAAGGAGTGAACTTCCGTGCACTAAATGATCTATTTCATATCTCAGAAGAAAGAAAAGATTCTTCCGCCTATACTATTTCTGTTCAGATGATTGAAATCTACAATGAACAAATTAGAGATCTTCTTGCCTCAGACAGCAACAAAAGATATCCTTCTCATGGTTTTCCTTTCGTGCATGTTCCGTTGTTTTTGTATGGAACATCAAACATAGATTTGCATTTTTTACTTTGAAATACATTAGAAATTCGTAATAGCTCTCAACAAAATGGTTTTAATGTGCCTGATGCAAACCTTGTGCCTGTCAAATCAACTTCTGATGTCATTGAATTGATGGACATTGGGCAAAAGAATCTTGCAGTTTGTTCAACAGCACTCAATGACCGGAGTAGCCGATCTCACAGGTAACATTGAGTTTCATATGTAGTATTTTTACTAGCACAAGCTGAGATGCTTCCTTTACCTATATCCATTATTAAGTATGTATTCCATGATAGAACACTCCATGAATAGTCTGCCATAGACTATGGTGAGTAGTTTCCCACCTCAACATAACTTCTTGTCTCAATACTAACTCAAAAAAAATTCTGCAGTTGTCTAACAGTGCATGTTCAAGGAAGAGACATAATTTCTGGGAGCACAATTCGTGCTTGTTTGCATCTTGTTGATTTAGCTGGCAGTGAAAGGGTTGATAAGTCTGAAGTGACAGGAACTCGACTAAAGGAAGCACAACATATCAACAAGTCTCTTTCAGCCTTGGGTGATGTCATTGCTGCCCTTGCACAAAAAACCTCTCATATTCCTTATCGGAATAGCAAACTCACACAACTTTTGCAAGACTCGCTTGGTAGGGTGAATATCTGATCAGTTGACCAAGCAAAACCGTTCTTGATTGATTATTCTGACAGCTGCTTGATTTTCCTATAGGTGGACAAGCGAAGACCCTTATGTTTGTTAACATTAGTCCAGAAATAGATTCAATTGGAGAGACGCTCAGTACCCTAAAATTTGTTGAGCGAGTTTCCAGTGTTGAGCTTGGTGCGGCCCGGGTGAACAAAGAGAGTGGAGAAGTCAAAGAGTTAAGAGAACAGGTTGCACAATATTTCTGCCGAGTGTACTACCCTCTTCTGTGACAAAAGTCTTATTGGCATACATATAAATGATTGTTTCTATTTTCTCCAGATTGCTTCGCTTAAAGCTGCACTTGCAAGGAAGGAAGCAGAGACAGATGTGTTTGCTAGTGCAAGATGTAGCCCTGAGAGAGAGATATCCAAGTATGATCTGCTGTCACCAATACAAGACGGCCACAGTAATCATAGACAGCCAATGGAGGAAGTGGGGAATATGACGGTATTCCTAACTCTTCTTTTCTTGACAAATGACCTTCAAGTTTAAGCATTGGGGATGGTTGATAAATATTATGAATTTCAAAAATCGAATTCCTAGTTTTTGTTCTAGGAAGAAATTCATTGGCATCTGCTTATAAGCTCTTTCCACTGTTACCGAAGTCTTATTCTTGATGTGGGGGTTAAATATTACCTTCTTTTAACCATATACAGCCATGAGAGCTGGGCTTTTCTTTGCAGATTTGTTATATATACTTGTAACCAATTCCTCTGTTTTTTCTTTCCGGAATAGTTCCAAAGCAATTCTTTTGGAGGGCAGAAGGAAGGCAGCCATGGTCAGAGTGAAAATTCAACAGATCCAATCTCTGGGGAATGGGTTGACAAAGTCATAGTGAACGTGCAAGAATGTGGAGAAGAGACTCTCTTGAGATGTTTGGATAATGATGACAAGTGTCCAGTGCCTGATATGTTCTACCAGAAGTACACCGGTGCTGACATGGAAAATGCTTACCCTGATCAGTTTGATCCAATGAACCGGAAAGAAAACCATGACAATAATGTTTTGCGAAGAAGTGATTCAATGAAAACGGATGACATGGATGACATTGAGCTTGCTACTAGTGACTCTTCTGAAGCAGACTTGCTTTGGCAATTGAGTTCCCCCAGCAGCACAGGAACAATCCAGACTGGTGCCTCAAAGTTGAAGAAGACCAAATCTAAGCCACCAAGCAAAAGCCCTGATATGATGTAATTCCCTTCTCTATATACACCTACATTAATTCTCTTCAGCATCTTATTTGGTATTCTTTTAAGCATCTCATTAATGCTTTTGATATTGCTTGCTGAATTTAGGAGTACTACAAAAGGATTATTGCACTCTAGGAAGCCGCCTAATGGTGGTGGCCAGTTGCTGCAGAAAGGATCTGCAGTGCTTGAACGGAAAAAGTCGGCAGGAAAACTGAGAACGAATGGAAGTGGGAAATGATAGGTTAACTTGAGGGGCTGTGAGCTTTGTCTCCCACCTTGTGGAAAACGAAAGACTGACAAACATAAGAAATTATTTGATCGCTTGAAATCCATGTTTGTGAGTGTATTCTGTTTTTTTTTCCCTAAAGCGTGTCTGTATGTGTTGCTGCACAATTAAGACCACAAAGGATTGAGTAGCATTTATCTACTTACAATCATCAAAAAGGAAAATAAAAATAAAAGATGGGTCCCCATGTGTGTGTTTGCGTGCACGCATGCGTGCAAGATATAATCTTTTTACGTAGAGTTTGAAGGCTTGTAATGATCTTGGGGTAAGTCACGAGTCATGATAATTAAGTCCGAGTCTCGTGGCTGGGAGGATGACCCGTGAAGACTCTAACTTTCGAGGACTCGACGTCGTATGCTTTGTTCAGTGTCATAGTCTTTCTGGGCTTGAAGTGCAGCCAGGTACAATGCAGTAACAAGGAAGACTGCCGTCAATGCGAAGACTCCGGCGGCTGCAAAAACCCCTGGCCTTGTAACCAGACAATATGATCTAGCCTTGGTCCGGTCAACGAGGTGCGCCGATTCCACAACACCACCAATCACCAGCAGCACCTCGACCACTGTAAAACATATCCTGCAACACCATTCATTTCGTTATATTAATTGGTGGAATCATGGAAATTCGATTCTCGAACCATCGCATATATATATATATATAGAGAGAGAGAGAGAGAGAGAGAGAACCTACCAAAATAGTGAACCAAAACCCATGATCATAATAAAATGTAAAGTATTTATTAGATGCAAAGTACGATTTTTTTCTCTCCATATATATATATATATAGAGAGAGAGAGAGAGAGGCATGCACTCTGGCCGGTTGCCCGGCAATCAAGGGTTCTTACAGATGCCACCGCCCTCATAAGCCAATCCCCAACATGGGCCCTAGGTGAAGACCAACCTTGATTATTGACATGCTTATACCAACCTTTGGAAGGTAGTTTAATTTTCCGGAGTTATGAATAAATAAATACATGAGTGAGAAGTAGATTACCATGCAGCCAGAAAGAATGTGGCAGCCTGCAATCTCAAACTCTTGGTTGATGATGAGTATGACGCCCATATCAACAGCGGAGGGACGTCATCGTCGGCAGAGTTTGAGGGCTTGGTAACGGCAATGAGTAGGTAACTATGCTGCATGCACATGGAGATGGCAAGCATCAACAATGAGGCCAGTGCACAAAAGAAGGAAGTTATGTCACCTTTCACAATGAATGAATGATGTAAATATCATGTTATAAACATAAATACCATGATCACCCGAAATTGAGTCAAAGGTACACGCACATACACACATTTTATATACACACATAGTGTTCAAAATTTTGAGAGTCGCTAACCCAACAGAGATAAATAAGAAGGAACAAGTTCAGAGAGGGCTTATAATGGTATGTATCAAGTCAAATTCCTTAACTCCGGCTATAAATACCGGTCCCAAATAAAACCCATTTGTTTTATGTCAAAATTGTGTGGGTGTTTGGCTTCGGCCTCCTCTTGTATAAAAAATTTGATGGGTAGAATTAATTGGTGCTAGACTGGTAGGTGGTACTACCATATTTGGAGAGAGGAACCTTTCATATGATGTATGATGGTTGCCTGGTTGGTATCTTAAATTGATCCTCCCCACTCGTACGTTCATTTGGAAGGCTAGGATTAGCCAACATCTCGACTCATCTAGATGCACTAATTTGGACGGCTTGGATCAAACGTGGGACATGAATCATCATGTATCAGATGATACAATCCTTTTCTTTGTCAACGTTTAGCTGGTCACAAAAACGCAGCAACTCTGTTAGTCCAGTTATGACTCAACAAATGATAAGATAAAAGAGGTTCTTCCCAAGTGGAAACAAGAAATCGGGAAAGAGAGCAATTTTCATATGGATGCGTAAATCATCCAATTTAAGTAATTAATCATGAATATATTAGTTAGTATATTCATGGTTGGTTATATACTAACATACTTTGAACATAAACATTAGTTTAGAAACTTAAAACTTTCCTTTTGGAGAGAGAGAGAGAGGGACTCACCTGAGTTCCCGTGGACTCAGCGACAAGGCAGAAAATGAAGATGGAGAGACCGCAGAGGATGGACGCCACCATAAGTGTGGTGCCGAATTTGCTGCCAACTTCGGTGCTCTGGCGACTTGGCACGAGGTCGGCATGTGTGACGCCATCTTTTCCGGCGAGTGACAGCCGAGATCACCAGCGCTCAATGGAGTACAGGAAACGTTAATACATCTGCTTTGTGTGCTAAATGGATTTCGGGTCTTGGAACGACTATCCAAATTTACCGGCTCATTGTCCATCTAAAACTCAATTACATTGGCCTTGATTTCCTAAATAATACAAATTCAAATCAATCTAATAGAATTTGTAACAAAAGTAGCATTTGTCCAATGTCCAGGATGGCTCCTCTCTCTCTCTCTCTCTCTCTCTCTCTCTCTCTCTCTCTCTCTCTCTCTCTCTCTCTCTCTCTCTCTCTCTATATATATATATATATATATATATATATATATATATATATATTGTGTGTGTGTGAGAGAGAGAGAGAGAGAAGAGCAAGAAAGTGCTACATTTGGATATGGATTCACTTAGATTGTCTAAACAAAACTCAAATCCAACTCAGTATCCTATTCGGTCACTGGTTTAATAACGCCTTTATACTAAGAAAATCCAACCCGTTGATATCTTCATTTTAGTGGTTACAGACTGATTTGTTTGGATTGTTTCGTTCTTTGCTCCATTGCTGTACGCTAATTTCAACTTAGAATAATTGATGCTTATTACTTAGAGAACGATGTCATTTAAGGAAACAAATTCCAGGGTTCATCATAATGGCATTATTTTGCACCAGCTGAGGCCTTATTTCTGATTTATTTCCAATTGTTCCAAGTGGTACTTTCCATATATTTTCATATATTAAGATAGGAGAATCTATTTTGAGCAATTAACAATTAGAGAATTATGCCCTTGCGTTCTTTAAAGAAGAAGGTTAAATGAACTTTATTTGGGTTAAATTCAAGTGAGGCGATCCATACAGTTTTCCAATTTATAGTCTTTCTCGGGTTCTTTTTGGATTTCAGGTCAGTCGGACCCTCACCTCGCTCAAGAATAGATCAACCACTGCCTAAAATGAAAAACGAAAAGGTATGCAAGGCGAGCCTAGGGCGATTTGTGCTTCCACCTTTGTGGACAATCTTGATGCTGCGCTGCTGCTGTCATTTGCTTGAACAATATTCTAAATTTTTAGGCATGTAATTTAAACTTGGAGTGGCAAATTATCATAAAATTTTCACAATACATCTACAAATAAGAGGAGAGCTGTACACATTATCAGAACTAAAACTCAAACAAGTGATAAAAAACAAAAACAAATGATTAGAAGCATGGAGTTGAACACTACAAAAGTTGAGACTCTGTCCCGTTCTCTGGATGATGTGCAAAACTGAAGAGAGCCGCCAACCACGGCTATCAAATTTTCCATGATAATGTTTGCATTTCCTTGGGCTGAATTATTGTTCATCAAGGGCCGGCTATGTGTATGGAAACTCTTAGACCCTGTGAATCCACACCATGAGAAGGCATACAAGAATGAGCACCTAGTGCATCCAAGTTATCTTCATGATCGAGATGTCCTTCATAATAGCTTTTCTCATACGTGAAATTGCATTGTAGTGAATCATAGATTGACCTGGTTGCAGAAGCTTTCACATGATCCGCATTGCCTGTCTGGATGACGGCTGGTGTTTTATCCAACTGATCTACAAGCAATATCGGTGATAGAAGTTGGGTCAGAAAGCGTATCATAAAATTTTGAAGGTTGAATGATCAATGTGATCTAAAGCAATGCATAACAGTCGCATAAAAAAGAACTTGCTTGAGTAAGAAGAGGGAAGAAGCAATCAGAAGTACATGATTTAATGCACAGTTCCATTTTGGTCCCAACGCTAATCCTAAGGTTAAATGTGTAACTCAATGTTAAGTCACAAACATTGGGTTGCCAATAAAAAGACAACTACTTTATATTTCTTCTTTTCTTTTTCCCCAACCCCGACACCTGGAGCTGCAGTTTCTCTAAGGAAAAAGGCAATAAATTAAGTTTTACATGGAACTGCTGAAGGAAACCACATGATAATGACTTCTTTCTACTTATTTTTCGCAACACATAAAACCTTCAAATTATTGCAACATATTTGGGTTCTCCATTCAAATAGTTTTCTGCATGTGTTCCATCCATCTCCAAACTGGTTATACTCTGAAATACTTTCAGGCACTCAAGGAAAAACTTCGGAAGACTGACAAAGTTGGAACATGTAACCAAGCTTCTGCACTGTGAAACCTTATACCTTGATGAGGTACAACCATTGCCATATGAACGTTCTGGTTTTGTAGGACTTGAATAGATTCATGAGTAGAAGGCACACCATCAAGCATCGGCAGCTTCTGTGGTTGAGTAATATTTCTCCAATTTCTATATGCTTCTTTTGTAAGATCATCAACCAACGCCTGCCAGTGGAAATGAGTTCAATGCAGGTTAAGCTCATGCAACGGAAAAGTATACAACAAAAGCGGCAAATAGTGTACCGTCTATATATGGGGAAAAGCCCATTAGTCAATGTTGGTCGAAGGACCACCTAAAGATGCACTTTTTAACATAACAGAGGGATCAGAGGACACCTAAAGGTGATTCCTTTTACATAACATAACAGAGTCTGACCCATTGTGCAACAGAAAATGAATATTAACTAAAGGGAACAAACTTGAAACGTGAAGCTTGTCTCAATTCAGATGATATACATGGATTAGGGAGTACCTTTTGAGCAATGTCAAGGTCATGCATGGATTGAATCTGTCCGTCAAATATGATCCCCATGACTTCATATATAGAGTTGAATAGAAGCACAACTTGCTGATCTGGTCCAACAGCGATAGACAAGGAAACATCATTGCTTACATTGCACGTCTTTGCATGCAGAATAGTGGACTCCCATTGCTTGTTTGACATTCCAAGAACCTACATTTTTTTGCAGCGAAGAAATTAGTTGCACTCAGTAGGAACTACAGGAACACTCAGATACCATAAATCGTGAAGATATAGTTCAACCTAAAAAAGAAACATCTCCCCATAAGCACTTACATTTCTAAGCACCTCAGGATGCACAACCAAGTGCCTCGAGAACTCTTGAACAGTGTTGATCCCCTTCCCTGCCAGCCGTTGGTGGAAGATGCCACCTCTCATGATATTCTCCAGGCGCCAAACCTCATCATTTAGTGTTGGAGGATAATGCTTCTTATAGGCTGCAATTGGATGTAAATGTCAATTTGCAGAGAAGTAGAAAAGGTCTAAAATTTACTACAAGAGGAGAGACAGTATGAGTCAAACTTAGACATATATCCAACACAAGAAGGATACACATTTTGAACACAAAAAGAAAATAAGGCCATTGATGTTAATCTTCTAAGCCTCTTCCAGATGAAATTAACTATAATATAAAACCAACAACAACCAAGACTTTCCCACACTAGGTCGAGTCTGCTACATGGATTCTTAGTCTTCATTCTGATCATCTTGAATCATAATTATTATCCACATCTCATAAAAAGTGTTTGTAAAAATTGTCATCATTTTGGCCATTTTGTGGCATTAACAAGATTAGTATCGAAGACATCAACTTTGAGGCATGTAGCTGAGAGCCCCATCATTACTTGATGCCACTGATGACCCAGCCCATCAGTTATGAAAGTATCTCAGAAACTATTTTGTTTCACCAAACAACTACAGAAAGGTAAATGAAACTTACATTCTCCTCGGTGATCTTTAACAGGAAAAGCTTCAGTTTTTGCTTCCTTTATTCTTTCTGCAAGACCGCTGCCTGGAAGTACTCTGGCGCCAAGCCTGAATTTACGGCTTGGCATCCAGCAGGAATTGTCTGTGATGCTCAGCTCTCCAGCATTCCCAGTCCCATTTTTCAATAAAATTATTGTATCTCCTACCAACAGGGGTCTTTTCCCTTCGCGTTCACGTACTATATTTGTAGTAAAATCTTCTTCGATCCAATCTTCTTTTCCGTCACTCGCAAAATCACCACGAAGGATAAGGATTTCAACTTTGAGTGAAGACAAAGGACCAGAGGTGATAACCGTTCCAGAAGAATCGAGAATGGTTATCTGAATGGTTCTTCCACTCTCTGTCTTGATCCTGCTACCCGTGAATATTGGAAGAGACAATTTCTCATTAAAATGCAACTGGAAACTCCTTTCATATGCTTCAATCTGCCTTTCTGGGAACCTAGATAAAAGTGAAAATGCATGGTTAAAATTAGCATTAGTTAAAGATCAGAGAACCATAACATGTTCAGACATCCATAAATATAATGGGACATAAGTTCATTAGTGGACCTGACAAAATTCCGACTTTTGGATGACCAGTTATGATTTACCAGTAACGTAAAACACCTTTCAATAAGCGCAACTGAGAAGTAACAAAACATCAAAGAATTGATAGGCAATTTACTGACCGGCGCATTGGCGCCCTCAGCTTATTAATTATCATCTCATGGTTCCATAACGTGGTTCTGGAATCTGTACCACAATAGGCAATTTGTATAGAAACAATGACATCTCTAAGGACCTAACATGCACAAGCTGGAGTATTCAATGCCGTCAGGCATCACAAGCACAAGTACTTTGCATGAACGAGGCTCCTTTTTTTCTATAAACCAGAGCAGAATCAGACAATGAAAGAATGGGTCATAGATGACAGACTCACAGACCAGTACCAAGGGTTTCAATCTCTCACCTGTGAATTTTACGGTTGTAGAAAACAAACTTCTGTTCCACCTCTTCTCGCACCTAAAAAACACATTATGAAAGAAAATTAATCTCCTGAGCTCATACTAAATCAACAACTAATATGAGTTAAGCCATGACCAAACCTACCAATTTCCTTAAAAATGTCTCGAGAATCCTCTGATCTGTCTCACTTAGAGCACTGCCAAGAAGAAAAAAGCCATTGAAGGCCAACATAATATTACTAAAAAATTCAAAGAACATAAACCATATATACTAGACATACAGTTGGGTAGGAAGAAGCTTTGGCCGTTTGAAATCACAAGCAGGATATATTGACCAGTCTTCCTCTTTATCAATTACTCTCTTTTCTACCATCTCGGGTATTAAAGGATACCAAAACTTTGTATTTCTCTATTTGATCAGAAACAATGTATAGAGGAACTGCTAACAAGATTAATTTTAAGCCCTGTTGAAGCAGTAGAAAAACCTAGAAACCTATGCCCTCACCAGAAGTTCAAATAGGAATCACAACACAAGCTATAGACAATTGACTAAAGAACCATGTAACAAAGTTGAAGAAACTAAGAAAATTTACCTTACAAAATGATGAAGGAGATGATACCAAAATGAACTCAAGACAAATGGACCCAGACTAGAGAAGTTAACTTGAACAACCTAAGAAGTTTGAAACATTGTAAAACATTGCAGGACTACAAAGGGAAAAACAGACATTGCTCAAGCTCCTGTAATGAGCAAAGCAGGTGTAACACATTGTGGAAGTTAAATCATTGCTAGAAATTGAAACCTAAACCAGTGAAATTCAACCTAGTGAAGGAACCACAATAAGCACAAGAATGTTTATGAAGAGAAATGCTAACCGGACCCTATATCAGACCCCAGTTTGCGAAATTAGACTGCACTAAAAGACCCTAAGATCCCAAGGATTGACCTCAAACACTCCAATGGAACCAGAACAAAGCCGTTAGCACCCTGTCCAAGAGATACCAAACTGAAGATGCCCAAAACCGAACAGCAAAAGGTTTGCGGTTGGATACGTCTACTTATAGGACTACCATTTACAGTACTTCGAAAGACAGAAGCAGTGTGGAAAAGAGATACAGTTGACAGTAGAAGATAGAAGGTTCTCAGAAGTTTCAACCACGATGAGGGTCAGGCGGAAAACGAGTAACCCTAAAGAGAAGACGATAATGAAGAAGATGAAAAACCTACAAGAATAAATTTACGGAATCGAATGCCGTTGTATTCTTCCGAATCGTACTTATTTTAAACAAATAAATTGACCACAAAACGGGGAAACAAAAAGATAAGAAATTGGGTTCCTGAGATCGCGACATTGCGATTTTCTAAGAATGTCCAACAAGTAAGCGAATTAGAATTAACGGATTCTCGTTTGGAATGACTATTTTGAGCAGAAAATAAAATAACAAAAGGGAGAAGAAAAAAGGTGAGTGAGAAAGCGGAGAATTATACCTTTTTAGAGACGAAATTTGCACGAAGGATCGCCGAAGGAAGAGCCTGAGAAATTTCCTTCCGCTTCCCCTTTTTATTTCACCTTTTCAGTAAAAAGAAATTTCCGATTTAGGGTTTAAGGATGAAAAGGGTGTCGCCATCAAAAAGTCCGCAAACCGCTCCCGCGAAGATGCCAACGGCCAAGAACTCGTCCGGGTCTGGGTTGCACTGCTTTTGGATCCGGTTCTTATTGTTGGATCCTGATGAGTAAAGCGCTCCCGTGAACAAGTCAACGGTCAAGAACTCGTCTGGGTCTGGTAGCACTGCTTTTGGATCCGGTTCTTATTATTGGATCCTGATGAGTACTGGTGAGTGGTGACAACTGGGAGGCCGCATTATGCACGAAAAAACTTGGGTTTTTTCTAATCCAGTCCATTTTTCAATCATAGACCCGAACCATATTAATAAGGTTCGAAGTAGAATCGACTCCCAAATCTATCCCGGTTTGGATCCTTTAGGATGAGACTTGTATTCATGTGTAGTTCTGCGAATATATGTAGGCTGCGGTGTGTTAGTGAACTCGGACGCAACGTCCTCTTTCTTGGTACGTTCATTGGTTGACCAAATGGATTTGATCACAGTCGTTTTCATATGACGTAACATGACACAATCAACAAAGTCATTATCAAAAACTTTTGGTTCCCCTGCTGTAAATAATGTCAAGTGTAGAGAGAAGAGGGAATCTTTTATATGTTTATCAATTGTCTTTTGGGTGACATGAGTATAATTTTAAAATTTTATAAAATTAATATAAAATACTATTATTATATTCATGTTCTTAAAAAATAATGATTAGACATGAGTAAATAATGTCAATGATAGATATAATTGACTCACTTTATATATATAAATATATGTATGTATGTATCAAGTATGCATGTATATGTACTAACACATTATCTTTGCTTTTGGGATATGAGTTAATAAAGTTGTTTTTATATATTTTTTAATATTTTTATAACTTTTTTAAATAGCATTCATGCCTCAAAGTAAAGAGAATGAATGAGTATGCATATGTCTCAAAGACATGCATGCTAGTATTTATATAATGTATACAAATTAAGATGAATACAGAGTGTGGTTTCCTCGAGTTCAAGCACGCATGCACACACCGTTTTCAAGAGACATCTCAAATATAGGATCTGGTCTATCCCCCTGTTACAGATAATGTTACTTACGGACTTATACAACTGGCAGCAGGAAACCATCGGACCTTGAGGCTTAGATGCGACCCACGTCATTTGTAATTATACATACTAACTTTGATTGCATCAGTAATAATCTCCTTAAGAAAAGGTTCTTTTATTTTAATATTTCTTTACGAAGTCACTTACCAGAAAGGGCTAATTCATCATAGGATACCAACTTAAAGAGCATAAATAACCAAGCATTCACCAAAATATTGGTTGTCACTGTTTCCGCCTTCATAATCAACCTAATTATTTATTTTCTTTTTCTTTCAGTTTATTACTCATATATATTCTTTCTTTTTCTTTTATTTTATTACTCATATATATATATAAATAAAGAGAGAAAGAGAAAGATAAAGAAGCAAAAGCCTTGCCCTGTTTTCACCTTTTACAAATTACGCAAGGGAAAAGGTTGGCATCGTTCATCATTTTGAGAGTAATGATTGTGCTTTGGTAATTTAAAAGGAAAATCCTTCATCCTTAAGGTTGGCAGGTGCTTTCGTCGTCTACAAAAAGTTGTTGCCTTCCCTTTTCCTTTCTCTTTTGTGTAAAAAGTGTGTCACACTCTTATTCATCTCATCTGCATGGCGGTCCAACCCTAAATTTATCTGACCTGAACTATTCAAAATATGTATTTATTATTGGCAGATCTATATTGAGAAGAGGTAGGGCGAACCCTCACGCCTCCCTCCCTCCCGTCCTGGGATTTTTAAAATTCAAAGGAAAACTACAGTTCATGTTTGAAGTCACGAGATATTAACATACTTTGCCCACTCTATACAGCTCTATGGTCAATTACCTCAACCCAGAGAACTTCTAGATCTAAAAATGCATAGATATGTATGTATCTATATGCATAATACATACATATATATATATATACACGTATATTGAGAGATACTAGATACATTCTCATATCAAACTCTACTAGATAATTTGTGTCGTCAGTATGATCGCACGATGCAAATCGAGTTGTCTATCAATATTAATACAAGGTTCAAAGTCATTTAATGCACATAAATATATTAAATGCGATGCGAGATTAGTCCTTTGATCATCACCAGCCAATTGACCACATGAACGGTGATAATGATCAACTAATGTTTAGCTGGAGAAGCTATTTAGCAACTCTCACTCTCTCTATATAAATATATACAACTATGTATACATATGTACATAAATATATACATGTACATATATATATATATGTATATATATATATGTATATATATATATATATATGTATATATAGAGAGAGAACCTTGAATATGCTAGCTCACTTAAGTGTTAGCAAATCCAACTAAATCTCAACGATTCATTTATTAAGAGATGGTTGAAATTTAAACAAAAGTATGTGTACTCTTTATAGGTATATTTTATTCACATATATACTTTTTGGTTTTCAAATTTAAATTTCAACTTTGATGGTTGAGATTTATTTGAATTTGCTACTATCTAAGTCTAATATCATACATGAGGTTCTCTCTTTCTCTCTATATATATGTATTGTTTACATTATTTTTGTTTTATTCTACCATTCCATTATAAGATATTTTTTTAATGCTTGTTATCGTTGTAACTTTTCCTTTATGTTATTGCATTTAGAATATGCAGTCAATTGAAAAAAGAAATTTGTAGGTTCACATCCCAACTATAGTTAAGAGTAAGAATTGCCCTTGCAATCCAACTCATAGGGGATGCACGATAGTATCTCGGACGGGTAACCCTAAAACGCAGCTAGCATATGCCACTCACTATCTTTCTCTCTATCTACGCACCCACACCCACATACATTGCGTATGTGTGTAATTCAGAAAAGCACCTTTTATCTTAATCTTCTTTAATTGTAAGTCGTCTTCGATGCTGACTGAATCAATAAAGAATATATATTTCATACTTGATTTGGAAGTTAGTTCGTCCCTCTTGCTCCTTTCGCTAGCGACATATGTTATTAATTGTTATGGTCGGTTGGTCGGTAGGGATTGGGTTTAATTCGGTAGATAATCTAAGTTCTTCAATGACTCAAGTTGATAGATAAGTAGGATCTTATAATATATTAGATTTTGGGACCGGCAAGCCAAGTCAAATTCAAATCAAGTTTGAAAGCATCACCTAAAATTAGACATGTATGGTTCTAGTTTAGATTTCGAATCAGCCATTCTGGATCTCCAGGAACCAGGCAGTTGTAGCTTGAAACCATAAGTTCCAGTTTGTCTCAAACCTTTAAAATTGTTGGAACTTACATATATATATGTATATGTATATATATATATATGTATATATATATATGTATATATATATGTATATATGTGTATATATATGTATATGTATATGTATATGTATACTATGTAATAGCTTGAAACCATAAGTATATTTCAAAATTGTTGGAACTTACATATATATATACATATATATACATATACATATATGATATATATATATATGTATATATATATACATATATGTATATGTATATATATGTATATATATATATATGTATATGTATATATATATGTATATATATGTATATGTATATGTATATATATATGTATATATATGTATATGATCATATCAGTCTAATCGATCTTGCGAACGATTGACATATAAGTTGTAAAAAAATAACTAAGGTGCTCAAACGCTCATCTCTCTCTGGTATGCATCCTCCCAATCTCTTTCACCACATTGTAGAGAGAGTGGGAAGGACGGCCACCCACCCCATGAGAGGGTGATAAGAGAGAGAAGGGGTGGAGAGGAGGACAGTGTAGCATGGGAGGAGGAGAACGAGAGGGAGAAATTGGGGAGGATGTAATGTAACTATATAAGTATACAGTAATATATATATACATAATGTAATAATATAACTATGTATGTATATATCATATACCATATATGATATATGTAATGTATTATATAATATAACTATGTATGTATATACCATATATGATATATGAACAATGACATGGTCCATCATAATATTTCAAACTATATTTTAAGTATTTCTCAAATTTCCTATGACTTGTTTTCCATAAGAAACCACTTCCATCAGAACATGAGCTATATTTTAAGTATTTCTCAAGATATTATCAAATTTCCTATGTATATCTCCGTCGTCTGATATATGATGAAAACCATCATGCGTCAGATTGGCCCTTGGTTTGGACTTAGGTTAACATCATATGGAAGTGGTTTCTTAAGATGCACTCACACATTGTTCTGAGGGTGGGGCGAACTATGTTTTTTAGCTCATGGATACAGCCGTGGGCTTACAGGTGGCTGGTTGGGACCAGCCCCAATGGGTTTAACTGGACCCCAAACCGCCTAACATATATATACTAGATCTTGCCCACTTGTGACATGTTTACTCATGACCACTCATTGCTTTTTTGGTGATATATCATTTGAAATATTTTAAGGATTTTAGAAAAAAATGAAGGATAATGTTATGCCCTAAAAATAATGACTGTACATGAATAAACAGAGTTAATGGTGGGCATGAATATAACCGTGGGTTTAGTACAGGTGGCTGGTTTGGACCAGCTCTAGTGGGTTGAGCTGAACCCAAACCAGCGAGAATCATAAGTAGAAAAACCGAGACCGCTCACACTTCGATTTTTGTTCTACTTATTGAGGAACTGAACCGAAACTGGACCAGACAGTTCCAAGTCCTTGTTTTGGTTTTAGAGCAACCTACCTTTGCTTCATGAAATTGGAATCAAACTGGAACTGGCTTGAAACAAGACATGGACCTGGACCTAGACCCAGAGGGGGATCAGATTGGTTCGGGGCTCCAAGTTTCAGTGGAACTGGAACTGCTGGTTTGGAAGGATACCCCACCTCGGCTCAATGTAGATCCTGCACTGACCAAAACGAAGCCTTCTTTCCAGATAAGTTGGGTTGTCTACATAAATTGTCAATCGCCATTGTTCATGTCATTAATATTTACTACTCAGTCCCCCAACATATATATAAACTGGATCTTATCAACCTCTAAAATGTTTATGTATGAATACTCATTGCTTTTTGATTAATTTAAAAAAAAAATAAAAGTTTTAGAAAAAGACTAAAAACAATATTAGACAGATCAATAGTAGGTTGGATCTAGAGAGAGAAAGAAACGGCGAACTACAATTCAGAAAATATCACATATATAAATATATATAAACCAAAAAAATCGTTTTATTTATGGTATTCAGGAAAATATCTCTCTGAAGCAAGCTGTTGTTTTATGTTCAAACAGAGGTTGTTCGTCTAGCGATTAGCTTGACTCGATCTAACATGAAGTTTGGCTCGGAAACCGACCAAACTTACATCTTCCGGCGTAGTCGACTGAATAAGCTCATTAGTACGTACAAAATTTCAGCTTCTCGTACATGCAAATATGCGACAGCTGAGCAATAGTGTGAAGAAAAGAATACATGCCCTTCTTCAACTTTCGTATGCAACCTTTATATTCCATTGTATGCGTGAGGGACTAACTTGGAAGCATCTGCTTTGTTCTTGACCTACCACGGAAAGAGAGAGATCTGCAGGCGTCTCCCAGCCTATAATCATGACGGCCTCTCCCGCAAATCCACAGGCTAAGAGAGAGAGACAGAGAATGGAGAGGGCTTCTTTGATAGTAGCAGTGGTGATGGTGGTGGCGTCGGTAGTGACGGTGGCGGCGTCGGTAGTGACGGTGGCGGCGTCGGCGGGAAACATAGACGGATGGATGGCGATAGAGACGATGGTCGGTGAGGAGGAGCTGGAGCTGGACTCGGAGATCAACCGTCGGATCCTGCAGAGCGGCCAGCACACCAGCTACGGTGCTCTGTCAAGGAATTTTGTCCCCTGCTCTATTCCCGGAGCCCCTTACTACGATTGCAGGCCCGCCACCCAGCGGAACTACTGGAACCGCGGATGCCAAAAAATCAGCTGGTGCCAACGCGGCGGCGGCTAATCGATTTCCCGCTTCAAATCAGTGAACCTTTTCATTTTATATATATAATATTATAACCTCACCTATATGAGATGTTTACTCGTGTTCTCTTATTGTTTTTTATATAACTATAATTTATTTATTTATTTTTAAAAATAATTATCATGATCCAACATAAGCGAGCAGTTTGAGTAGTAGGTAAAATTTATCATTATGTAACCAAAATAATGTTATTAAACTCAAGTTATTTTGATCATAATTTATATATATGATATATATATATATGATATATTTATATAAAGAAAGAGAGATCACTATTGCCCACCCGGTTGTAACAGGTGGGTTGATATTGAGATGTGTGTTTGCAGTCCGCATTGTTTTGCATTGTTACGGCTCTTTATACATACTCAAGTCGAATATGCACACACTCACAGATTCGATTGTGATCGATATTTTCTACATGGAGCACCAATTCTTGAATCTTATGAAATTGATGTCGTTGTCTGGCCTGATTCTCTTTCCTAGGTTCTTAGGTAAGATGGTACCATGTGGAACCGAAGCGCTCTGGTCCCTGGGTCTTGACTCGCTCTACATATTTTTTTTAACTGGATTTGAAAACTTGGTGCCGAGCAGTAGGATACTAGAAGTACAAAAACTCCATCAATCAACAAGAGTTCTTTGGCTCGATTACCAACCATGCTTACGTCCTCGGGGTTCCGGTACTGATGGCTGGTTCCATGTTGCAGTTCGAACCCATTGGCTCTGGTTTGTGCCGAAGCTTGAGCCGTCGCCAAACTGGTTTCTAATGGATTATGGTTACAGTCTTATAACAGGCGGTTTTGGGTCTGAGTTTCGGTCTGGCCGCTTATATAATAAATGAAAGTAAGACCCAGAAAATAGATTTAAAAATGAATTTCAAAGGTTATCTCGGTGAGCCAGACTCACTCAGTCGCTAACTTGCTAGATATCTTTTGAATTTCGAAATATATAAACGTATTTTTGTTCTGAATCCAGGTTGGTTTGCCAAGCACCTGAACCGTGGACTCAGGCCGTCTCAGGTTCGGTTTCGGTTCCGGTTAAGAGTTAGCCCAATTCAAAACTCATAGAACCATGTCAATGCAGATTACAAGGTTGAACAGAAACGTCTACAGAACTGGTTCACGTTTTGAAATGACACAAAAACCGAAATTATATACAAAATATACGTGACATGGTTCATCTTGTCTACGTAATATATATATATATATATATATATATATATATATATATATATATATATATATATATATATATATATATATATATATATATATATATATATATATATGAGAACAACATGATCATGCAAAACATACAGTGACAGATCTCCATAAAATCGAGATGGAACATCTGTCCCACCCAAAATTCTAAAGTCCAAAAGAAAAACTCTAGCGTAGATCCTATACTGTAAAATAACTAATAACTGTAAGCTTGAAATATACTTTCGCCGCATCCTAAACTGCTCCGTGGTCTATTCGCCCTCTTTTACAAGAATTTCCGGATCCATCATTGCAAATATATGTTCACTTTAATTTATTTTGTTTTCTTTTATACCTGGTTTCTTAATTTCTAGGGTTGGCCATTTCCTGTGTTTTCATTTCTGATTTCATATTTTATTTCCGTGCAAGATAGGCCGATTATACTCATAGACAAAGACAACATGGTAACATAATTGTTATTCATATATCTTTTCTATTAAATATATATTTATTTTTATTAAATATCCGCATCTTCATATTCTCTTGTGCAATAATGCAAAGGAAAGAATACATACTATGCTTCTTCCACGTTCTTGTGGAAAAAAATATGATATTCCAAGACAATGACTTGTCTCCTGCGTTCCACACATCAACCAAACCTCAATTATCAATGCCCTTTTTTCCAAATTCCTTTTGAATTTTTTGTTTAAAATTTAAAAGAAAAACTCGATGCATTTCCGAACATATAATTCTATTTTTGTGTTCAATGCCCTGAGGTCTACCACACATGCACGATACGGGAATTGAACTCAGTCACACTGAGAACAAAGAGTCCTGCTAGATGAGCCAACACTTTGTGTTCACCTCTAATTCTTTCTTTTTTTCTTGTCGAGTAAAGATTTAATCTAACTCGAAGACGGTAAAATTATGTTTTTCTCTTTATGATTCTTGTTTTTGTTTTGCCATATTGGAAGGAGACGGACTTAAAAAAAAATCTCATCATTCAACAACGAGAATCGTCGGCAGACTAGACTATCTGATCGTCATTTTTTCTCAAAGAATCGTCGACAACAAGCGATTATTGTTGGCAAAATCAAAACAGAAAAAAATTCTTATTTTATCTTAAATCTAATGAATCTTGCCGTTTTCCGGCTAGCTTAATACGTAGAACTTCTTCCTCAGACCTTTTCCTTTTTCAGATTCGTATGTCCCCCTTCCTATTTTTCTTTCTACTTAAAGAAGACAAGTTTGATTTATACAATAGCTGCAAACAGGTTATTCCTCTGGGCTCGGGTTTGGTTCTAGTTCATCAGCCAAGCTCATTCCACTTCCATTTTGGATCTCAGAGCCAAGCAAGTTTAAGAGTATGTTCAAACAGAGATTGCTGTTTGACTCGATCCAACATGAAGTTGGCGCTGAAACCGGCCAAACTTACATCCTCTGACGGATTCGACCGACTAAGTCCATTAATATCAACATATAAATTTTAAGCTTCACCTATATGCAATGCAACCAACCTCTACCAGCATATCATCAGTTTTGGTGCCCTTACTATGGTTGCAGACATGCACAAAGAAACTATTGGGAGCGCGGATGCCAAAAAATTAGTCGGTGCGAACACGGCCATGGCTAATCAGTTTTCCGGCTCAAATGACTGAACCTTTTCAATATATATATCACTCAAAGATAATATTATTATATTATTATCTCGAAAAAATAATTATTGAGCATCATTCAATACGCATACTATATAATACATATATATATACATATAATGGATCACTATTTCCCTATTCAATTATAAAAGGTGGGCTTTTGCTGAGTTGTTGATATTCCGATGTGTTTTTGCAATCTGCTTAAAAGCACTGTTACTACTCGGATCATCTCTCTCTCTCTCTCTCTCTCTATATATATATATATATATATATATATGTATATATATATATATGTATATATATATATATATATATATATATATATATATGTATATATATATATATATATATATATATATATGTATATGTATATATATATATGTATATGTATATATATATATGTATATATATATATATATGTATATATATATATATGTATATGTATATATATATATATATATGTATATATATATATGTATATATATGTATATATGTATATATAAAGCACTGTTACTACTGGATCATCTCTCTCTCTCTATATATATATGTATATATGTATATATATGTATATATGTATATATATGTATATATGTATATATATGTATATATGTATATATATATATATATATATGTATATATATGTATATATGTATATATATGTATATATGTATATATATGTATATATGTATATATGTATATATATGTATATATATATATGTATATGTATATATATATATATATATATATATATATATATATGTATATATATGTATATGTATATGTATGTATGTATATATATTTTCTACATGGAGGGTCAATTCTTGCCATCTTATGAAGTTGATGTCGTTGTGTGGCATGATTCTCTTTTGTAGGTTCTTAGGGTAAGATGGTACCATGTGGAACCGCAACGCTCTGGTCCCTGGGTCTTGACTCGCTCTACATTTTTTTTTACTGGATTTGAAAACTTAGTGCCATCAGGATACTAGAAGTACCAAAAGTTCAGCAATCAACAAGAGTCCTTTGTCTCGTTTACCAGCCATGCTTACGTCCTCAGGGTTGCGGTACTGATGGCTGGTTCCTTGAAGTCCTCCGTTTGCGTTTCGAACCCATTGGCTCTGGTTTGGGAGGAACCTTGAGCCGTCGCCAAACTGGTTTCTAATGGATTATGGTTACAGTCCTATAGCAAGCGGTTTTGGGTCCGAGTTTCGGTCTGGCCGCTTATAGAATAAATGAAAGTAAGACCCCGAAAAAAGGTTTAAAAATGAATTTCAAAGGTTATCTCGGTGAGCCAGACTCACTCAGTCACTAACTTACTAGATCTATCATTGTAAATATGTGCAGTTTATTTTATTTTGTTTTCTTTTATACCTGATTTATTAATTTATGAGAGCTTGCCATTTCCGATGTATCATTTCTTATTCCATTTCCGTTCACTATAGACCGACTATATTTATGGATAAATGCAACATGATAACATAATTGCTATTCATATATCTTTTTTACTAAATATATATTTATTTTTATTATTTTTCAAAATATCCGCATCTTCACATTCTCTTATACAATAATGCAAAGGTAAGAATACATACTATGCTTCTTCCACGTTCTTGTGGAAAAAAATATGACATTCCAAAACAAAGCCTTGTCTCTTGCGTCCCACACATCAACCAAACCCCAATTATCAATGCGCTTTTTTCCAAATTCCTTTTGTATTTTTTGTCAAAAAATTAAAAGAAAAAGTCGATAGATTCCAAATTCCTTTTTACTAAATATATATATATTTATTATTATTTTTCAAAATATCCACATCTTCACATCCTCCTATACAATAATGCAAAGGAAAGAACATACTATTCTTCTTCCACGTTCTTGTGGGAAAAAATACGATATTCCAAGACAAACCCTTGTCTGCTGCGTCCCACACATCAAACAAACCCCAATTATCAATGCGTTTTTTTCCGAATTCTTTTGTACTTTGTCTAAAATCCACAAGAAAAAGCAGATACATTTTCAGACATAATTTTAATTCTTTTTTCTCTCTGTTTTGTGATGGAAGGCCTGAGGTTTACCACACATGCACGCCACGGAATCGAACTCAGTCACAGTACGAGCAAATAGATGAGCTAACGCTTCGTCTTCAACTCTATTTCTTTTTTCTTTTTTTCTTATCGAGTAAATGTTAATTTAACTCGAAGAGGGCGAGATTATGTTTTTCTCTTTATGATGATTTTTTTTCCGTAGTGGAGGGAGACGGACTTAAAAAAAGATCTCATTATTCAACAATCAGAGAGAGAAAGAGAGGTCAAGAAACTTCCTCTCCCCGCCTATAAACCCAGACGCCGCTCCTCCAAATCTGCACAGAGAGAGAGAGAGAGAATGGAAAACGCTACTTTGATAGCAGCGATGGTCATGGTGGTTACTTCGGCGGTGATGATCGAGTCGTCGGCCGGAGGCTTAGACGGAGGGCTGGGATGGATGGTGATGCCGGTGACTCTCGGAGAGGAGGAGATGGAGATGGACTCGGAGATCAACCGTCGGATCCTGCAGACCAACCAGCATATCAGCTACGAAGCACTGGAAAGGAGCAAGATCCCTTGCTCCCGCCCCGGCGCTTCGTACTACAATTGCCGGCCGGGAGCCGAACAGAACCCTTACGACCGCGGCTGCTCCGCCATCACCCTCTGCTCCCGCTCCTAATTTCGTCCCTCCCCACATCAAAACGTTCAGTCTTTTCGTTTCAGAGTTGTTGCAATCGCATATAAGTCTCTCTTTGCATATTTCATCCTGTTCTCATGTTAGAGTTAGGTTGTGGATGGTGCTGCATTCTTGCTATGGTATTGTGTGTACACAAACTGCTCATTGTTCTGCACTGTTTCTGTTCACACTCATTCCAATAAAGACGATGGTGATCTCCCTCTTGTTTGATGTATCAAAATCATTGTTTTGTCAAAATCAAATCAACTAAAAATATTTCTGGACCCGCTGATTAGTGGGTCCAGCTACATGGAATGATTACGTTCTATATTTCATATCACGATAGCATGGTCATGTACAGTTTTATCGTTTATAGCCCGCCAAGCTTAGGGGTGTTTAGTGGGAAAAAATTATGGGTTTGGTCCTCGGCTCGTGTTGGAACCAATATGTAGATATATAAATCGTACGAGTTTTATAATATTATATATAATTGAATGTATATATGTGCGTATACATATGTATTTATATAAAGTGTATATACATAAGTATTATAACATTAGATACATATGAAAATATATGTATATATAAAGTTTATATACTTATATGGATTTAAATCTTGACAAGTTTATAAGTTTATATATGTGAGTTTTATAACCTCATACATATAAAATATGAACGGTAAATTCAAATAATCTCATAACAAAAAAAAATTGTATTTAGCAAAACCTTAAATAAGTAGAATCGTGAACCAAACCAAACCAAACCGGAATTCGACAGTTCTGGCTATAGCACAATTTAATTTGGTTATTGAAAAATTAAGAACCTAGAAACAAATGAGGAGTGACACCAATAGAGGATAAAATGAGAGAATATCGTTTGGACATATAAAAAGAAGATCAAAAGAAAAACTGAAAAACTAGATTTTGAAAGTATTAAAAGAGGTCGAAGACGACCACAAAAGTGTTGAAAAATATGGAAACAAAGAATCCATGTAGCCGACCCCATCTAGTATGAGAAAAGGCTTAGTTGTTGTTGTATGAAAAAATTAAGAACCTAAACTAGCGGTTTGATTCAAGGTTGAGGCCAAAAGAAATTAGAGAAAATAGCGATTGAATTTTTCGTTGCCATTTGTCAAAATTCCCTCGCAACAATTGATAGCGGATATTAGCAACGGAAAAACAATCGTTAGGAAAGTAGCGATGGAACTATGCATGACTACCCACCAATCGGTAAATGGCAGTAGAGAGGCCTTGAAATTTCTTGTCTATGTTTAACAGTATGTTTGAATGCATGGACAGGGCTGATATTCTGGCCACCAATGTCCCCCTGACATCGAGGTACCGACACTAGTGTCCCTGCTCTTCGATTCAGACAACGTTCAGGGTCAACCTGCTTGTGCGTGATGCGTCGGCTTGGGCATAATGCTGTCCAAGTCTCCCTCGAGTCGGCCCACGCATTCAAACGCATGACAAGGTGCTAGAACATAATATCATAAAGGTTTAGGTGTTCTCATAAAAAGCAAAAATTAGTTGGGCTGATCACTACTGATGTATCTATTTGTGGTTAATTATTGTGTTTTGGTGATACACATAAATCGAGGTATTGCTTTCAGGAAAGAATTCAAAAGAAATTGAACAGCAAAGCAAGGTTGTGATGCTTAGACAAACCACAGAAAACATTGTAGTTTAAGATGGATTTCAGAGAGAAGCAAAAGAAGATGGAATCCTAGAAGATAGTCACTTCAGAATGCAGATGCATTGCAATTCGAGAGAAAAACAAGCAGCTGAAAGAGTTCTTAAAGAATTGGTTGGTGTTAAAGATCCCTTCCATGGTGATTAAAGCAAAACCTTTTTTTTTCGATGCTGTTGGCAGTTAGCTCGTTAAGCCTACCTGATCAAATGGGCCTGTGATCCATTAGAGTCACTTAAAGGTTTCTGTTTTGTAATCTGGACTTCAGCCCTCCTTAGCAACAAAAGAGAAGCAAAACTTTTGTTTTCTTCACCCAAAACGTCAGCACATCTGTTCGTTCTTGGAAAGCATACTTAAACTTCTCACTGTAACCGGCTCGCTCGAGTAAACTGTTATATAGAGTTTCGGTAGACAATGGACCTGCCTTCAGAGGATTAATTATAAGGCTCAAGCAATTCTGTGAGTCCCACAAGTTACTTAATGCACCAAAACAAAACCCAATTCGACTTGATCCTAATATGAAAATAATATGGCCCCACAAGTAACCTCGTTTTCAACGAGAATTTAGCTGCTACTAAGAGAGAGATTGTCTTCTACCTTAACCCTAACCAGTCCTCATCAAGCAAGAATAGTAGAGATCATCTACGGTAAAGATTTGATATAACACAGTTTACAGCATCTTGGAGGGCATTGAGCATTTAAAAATCTTTTTTATTGGAACAGCTGGAGTCTTGTTTATAACAACTAAACTTTGATCTTGGTCGTTGGTTCTCATCGAATCACCATTTCACATGTTTTCCAGCCTCATTTTTGTACTAATAAATATTGAACATTTGTTCAGAATACACAAAAAGCAAAATTTCTCGAGAGTTCCAAAGCCTTTATAAATTTCACAGAGCAAACATGCCATCGATGATCTAACCCATTATGTCCTCTCTCTCTCTCTCTCTCTCTCTCTCTCTCTCTCTCTCTCTCTCTCTCTCTCTCTCTCTCTCTCTCTCTCTCTCTCTCTCTCTCGGGCTAAACTGACAGTTGAAGCATCAATGATCAACATATTTAACATGACCCTACAACTGATATCAGAATTTTCCATGTCTGTGTGCACAAGCACAAGATTGGTCGTTCTTCTGCCACCTAAATTTCATTTTAAAAGATCACGGTACATTTTGAACAATGTATTCATTGTGGCCTTCAAAATAACAAACGTCGGGCCTCTAAGGCAGTTGAAGGCATCCTCATGTGCGCTAATTCGAAAATAGTGACAACTAGCAAAACCAAATTCTTGATTACTGGCCTAATTTAGCAAAACATCAATAAGTGTTCAATAAATAAACATGCCTTTGTTTGGCTTGTAGGATCTGCATGCCATTAGATTTGAGCCCGAGAGTTCAATATAATGTGCAGTCAATCTCTTTTGTTTGGCTTCAGGTCCACGGGCAATGAGTACCAACAGCTTGAGGCACAAAGCATATCCATCAGTCCTCTTTTGTTGCAGAACGTTTCTTGTTGACGTAAGGCGATTCACATGATGTAGCCAGATGAATCGCTGAGAGAGAGATGAATAGAATGTTGACGGGTATATGTTCCAGCAAAGCTCTACTCCAGCAAACAGCAATAGTCTGGACAAAGAATTGAAACCGTCTTCATCCATCAAAGGGAGACACGATCCGGAATACAAGTTTAAAGCTATTTCAACAATAGGACAGAAACACATGTTTTTCCTTTTGTGCCTGTTTGTGAGAGAGAGTGTGATGGAGAGTTGAAGTTTGAATATTGTATTAAAAATCAAATGATATATTTTACAGATTCTGAAAGTTTCAATCAATTTAATCAAACGGCTGTAATAGTGGTCAGATACGGCTTGCTCATCAGGAACAGGCTTTTCTTAAATGGTTTGCTAGAGCTTCTTTGACATTTCATACAAATTCCATCTCAAGAATGACATTTGAAAGCAACAATAAGCTAGAGAGGGGTTGCAGATGTATTGTCACTCACATGTACAAGAAGGAATCTCTAAATATGAAGGTTCTAGAATGTCAATTAAAAGAAGTTAAAGCATGTCCGAGGTGTGTACATAACCATCAGATAATATGCTAAAATTTCACTGGAGAAAATGGGTTAGGTTTGAAATTGATATAATCAGGTATTTAGCTTTCTCAATACTGATATTGGAGTTTTCTAGATCTGTCCATGTCATACACAGCCGTCACCTTCATTGCCAGAATGTTGGAAATATCACAATAATATACGTTATTTCAGGTCAGCCAAAGAAAGGAAAATCATCACTGTTTTTTCGAAGTATCAGCTACATTGAAAAGATTATTAAAGGGCATAATTTTATTATTCAGATGTTTTCAGCGGCTTCTTAATTGTATATCTTTGCATGCTTCAAAGCATATAGCTTCTATTTTCCCTTTCTTGACTTAACTTTCTAAACCCTTTTAAAGTACTTCTATATATATTTCCAAAAGAAAATAAAATTAATATTCACAATATCATATTAAAAATTGTCTTATATACTGGGTACTTTTATAATAAAAAATAGCCTTAAGATCTACTGTTTATTATTTTTTCACATTGCTTTCTATATAAAAAGTTTCTAAATCATTTATTTTCCAAGAAGTATCATTCTAAAGAGAAAAATTCTAAGAAATTTCCGTGTTACAGACTATGTTGTACATTTTCCAAATAGGCAATCTTTTTTAACTGAAATATCCACATATATTGCTTATATCAGCTTCTACAACAGTAAAGAGCTAGTAACTAGATAAATGATGGCAATAGATTCTTTTCCTCTTGTGATTGAGCACCTCCTAACTGATATTATGGTATTCATGCTCTCTTGGTTTTAGAAAATTACAGATGCGTAACACATTTAACATTAAAGCAGGAAGGTGGCAACTTGAACATTTTCCTCTTGTAATTGCATACTTATTATGGTATTCATGTCACCCCTTCCCCTTTACAAACTTTAACACATTTTTTGACAACAATTGTATATCAACAGAGAAAACCATGACAGGCAATGTCATAAGAAACATGCAAGGTACATGTTGTGTCCCTGTGATGTAGGCTTACAGTTAAGCAGACAAGGACCAAAGGAGTAAGTGTAACAGAATACCTGCCAAAAGTATAGAAATACCTGCCAAAAGTATCAGTTATTATGTTTCGAGAAGTCAAAATACGTAGGAACCTACAAGGTCACAAGTAAGCAAGCATGCAAACAAACAGCAAATGCCATTAAAGAGACAGGGAACACTTCAAGAACACAGGGAGAAAGAACATGGAAGCCAACACCAAGTACCAATAAGAAAGGCAAAAAGTAATTGGTATTGGCAACAATACTTCACAAAAGCTTCATCTCTACCAACCTTGAGTTGTTTATAGCTATAGATCTGCCCACACACATGTTAAGCTAAAGAATGGCCTAGTTTGGCCGCTACTGGATCCTAACCAAGTTCTTACTTTTACCTCTGTACTTTGTCATGGCCGCCATTAGATGTATTCATTGGAGCTAAAGCCCCTTCTTAGATACTTGGTTGCTTGCTTGAGGCTTTGAAAATGGATTAGAACCAAACTATCGTGTAGGAATCGGGAAATTTTGATAGTCAAATTATAGGAAGCCTCTCTTACTTATAAAGCGAAAAATCATAAGTTACTCTAATTACAAGAAAAAATAAAAGAGATAATTTTCTAGCCACCTGATCTAGGTGCACTATGGAGGGTCTAAATTAACTCTTATCCACAATAGAAGTTAACTCGCTACTTGTCTTTTTTCTTTGAACTAATTTGCTCAGATTCTTCCATATTTCTATAACGTTCCTTTTCTTTTGAAATCACCCTTGAAGATCGTTTTCCAAGTACCTGAATGACAGGGGGCATGTTTACGTGAGCTATCCTCATCGCAAAGGCATGTAGAGGTACGTGGGGAACATGCTTCTTTGCTGAAAGTGGAGAAATGAGACGGCCACATAAGTGACAACATGAGCTTAAAGTTGGCTCACCTTTCATGAATTTGGATCATATGGGAGTGTAGGATGTCGGGTATACATCTCCAACATTCCCAATATACAGAATAGTGCAAGACTTTCAAGTCAACTCATTTAACAAAGTATTGAAAATTCTAGGAAAGAGGGATCATTTGGCTCACAAGATGTTGATTTTAGAGTAATCGAGAAGATTTAATTAATAAACATAATGAAGATGAAATTAATGTTTTAAAACTCATACAATATAAGTTTATCGCATATCATAGATAAGCACGATATGGTACAAGATATCTATAATTGATTTCATTGATATGATGTATTATTGTACAAGTCAATGTTGACTCACAAGATATAAAACATGAGAAAATTCTAGAAGAAAGGGGGATCACTTAGTGGATCACTTAGCTCACAAGATATTGTTTTTAGAGTAATCGAGAAGATTTAATTGAAGAAACACAATGAAGATGAAATCAATGTTATAAAACTCATCATATGATACGGTACGAGTTTATCATATATCATAGTTTAACACAATATGGTACACGATACCGTATCATGCTCTATGATTTATCAGGTCGTATCATGATGTATCGTATAATATGGGACAATATGGGTCATACCGTACGAGTCTATATTGACTAGCATGATATAAAACCTGAGAAACTTGGGTTTTTTCTACTATTTTGCTTACTCCCAAACCCTTTCCTATTCCTTACCTTATTCCCAAACGGTTTTCATACCTTTCATTTACTCGATTTCATGGAGGAATTATATTTTTTTTTGTATCAAACCATTGAAATCTATAAGATTTTTCTCAAATCCAGGACATGTTTTTTTTTATTTCTACTCCTTTGAAACCTGATTTTTTGCTTGAAAAATTTAGAGCTTTCATAAATTTTGATATTTCTCACCTTTGTAAAGTCTTGCCCTTATTATGGTTTCTCTTTGACTGGCTTGATGGCATTAGAATGAGATGATCAAGTGTGAAATATTGTACCCCAGTGTATGAAGGCAATAGACTTATAATAAGTATATGTTTTGTAATGAGGTGAAGCATGGAGGTATTTCCCATATGAAACAATATATTTTGGGAACTAAAAAGGATGCAAGTGCTTATCGTCGGGTTCCTTAAAGCGTGAAGTATGAAATTCAATAAGTTTTGGAGCTCACAAAGAAAAGAAAAAGAATACAACAAAGAGAGAGAGAGCATAAATAGGCAATTGGGATATGTATCAGGATGCTTCTCGAGAAGAAATTAATGTTATGGATAGAGAGGACAAGGAAGAGATAAATGAGGTGAGTAGGAGAAGACGAGATAAAGTAAAGAGTGTAGGTTCTTATGACAATAGTACTGTGGTTGATTCTTGTTGCACTGCAAGAGCCATTTTCCCCTCGATGGCTGCAAAGAGTGATAGAAGATGTGCTAGAGACAGTGAAATATATTTATTGTTTTCTCAGCATACTACTTCTGGAACTCAACGAGGTATTAGATCTGCTATGGCTTTCAAGAAGGTAATTAAGAAAGCATATTTGAAGTGTGCATAATTTTTTTAAGAAAATTGTCTTTCGTTTAATGTTGCAAATTTGTTTTTCTTTCAAAGCATGGCAGATGCTATTGCTAGTGTAGGACTTGGTTGACCCCTACTTATCATGCTTTGTGTGATAAATTACTATAAAAATAGGTTGATATCAATGTTATTTGTATCGCACTGTATCGTATGATATGGTACAATATGATATATTATGGTGTATCATATTCTATTGTTTATCATTTTGTATCATGCAATATAGTATGTATCATATGATACAAGGAGTATCGCATGTATCATACAACAATAATCACAAACATATTGTATTTTAGACAATTATGAATGTCATTTTGGAGTGTATTTCTTTTTCTTACAATTGATTTATTTTTCATAAGTTTTGGTTCTATTTTTCAAAGGTATAACAAAAATTATAGTTGTTGATATGCTTATTGTTGTAAATTCCCAACACTCAAAATTACTTTTGAGTAAAGAGAAACTTTGTTGAAATTTCAAAGAAATGCAAAAGTATAAATTGTTAACAAATTGAACATATAGATATGATGTTTGTAAGATTGTTGTTTATAGTCCTAATTGAAACAATTGATTAGTTGATATATATATATATATATATATATATATATATATATATATATATATATATATATATATATATATATATATATATATATATATATATATATATATATGAATGATACTTAGTAAACATGAAACTAATTATAAAAAGTTGGAACTTGAGTATTAGGTTAAAGAACAAATGAAACGTAAAATCATAGTTTTGAGTGTAAGTTTAAGTGAAAACCAAATAAGGAACTACAAATGATTTTACCATATAGATTTCAGTCCCATGTGGGCCTGAAAGTGTAGTTTAAGTATCAATTGTCTGGTGGAACACGCATCTCACAACATGATACCCTTGTTAATCTGCTAAACAGTCTTGATGCTGCTATCATTTGCTTCTTTATGGTTTACAACCAGGGGTGTATCATTAACCAATGGAAATGGGGATTGAGAGAGAGACATTTATGGTCATTATTGTGAGAGGTTGAAACTTGGTCATCCGTCGGGTGCTCTGAGAGAGAAAGAGAGAGCTGCACCAACTCAGATTGGCTAAGGTCTTTTCGGTTAAATACGTATTTATATTTTGGATCTTACGTGTGGATGTTGAAAATGAGTCTTTGACCGGGGACCGGGGATCGTGGAACGGATCCTCGAAGATTTAGGACTGGAGGGGGGGGGGGGGTCGACCCGATCTCCTCGACTTCTTCTCAACCATAAACGGAGCCCGAATCCGTCCCATTCAGAGCAGGGGCCCGCGGGAAACGGGGAGTTCCCGCCCCCATGAACATCCTTAGTCGGGTTGATCTGCGGGGCGGTTGCAAATGAGTGAGGGAATTGAACATTGAGACCTGTTTTTTTTTTCCTGTGGGGAGGGGTGTGGTCGGGTTGATTGCCATCCCTAGTAGGGACTGCTTTGTAAAGCCTGACAGGGCAGGGCCTTCTAAGGAATCGGTTGATTTAGACCTGTTCATGGGGGTTATCATCGTGGGATTGTGGTTTTCGTAAAGATGGTTTTACGTTCCCTGTTGTTTTGGTGACTCCAGTGCTTTTGTGGTGTTGTCTAGTGGGAACTAGTTTAGATGCACTTAACTTGGACGTGGGTCTTGTCAAATAAGGTTGCCTTTTGGGCAATGTGATATGTTGGAAGAGTCATTGGATGGGTTTCATGCCCTCAATTGTTTGCTTCTGTTAGGAAGACACTGGTGGCAATTAGATTGGTATACGTCGATGGCTACATAGTCTCATAGTTCTGTGCCTGTCTGTTTTTCCTTCTTATCCTCGAAGTCGCCAATTCATTATCCAGAACATGAGTTAAGTAGGGCAGTTGCGTTTCTCAACGTTCTAACTTTCTCCCAAGTTATTTCCTTTTTTTCCCTGTATATTACTTCATTACAGACGCAGTATACGAGTGGTTTGTGAATGTTTTCTCTCTTGCTTGCATCATATCAGAAAGACGAGCTAGTAAGGAGAACGTATGGACCTGAACTTTTTTAAGTATTTAGTTGATTTTCAATCTTGCTTAAAAGCCTTTTATGGCGGTTTGATGATACATGAACGCCTAAATCTTTTGATAGCATCCATGCAACTGTAAATCCTAACCACATCTTAACAATGCACTGTTACTTTTGTGGAGTACAGATGACACGTTATATGAATATTGCAAGCGGTTCAAACTTCCAACTAGTAATTGCAGTCTCCTAAGAAAGGAAGAGGTATAGCTATGACTCACTGTCAGGCTTCAATATTGGTTTGTTTGCCTATGTACCTTGTGGACGCGATGAATAAAGCCTCGTGATTTGCATATGGTTTCTGACGTTGGTGTTTTGGTAGAGATCTGCAAATTCTGAAAGAAAGGATGGCTCAAAAGGGAATATATGTCCCATGCTCCATTGCCGCTCTTGTTTTATCATTTGGGATTCTCTGCATCATTCCCCTCTCTCTTTTTCTCTTTTCCACCCGCCACATCACTAATACTTCATTCTCCATGCGGATCTCAACATCTTCTGGTGACCACATTAAGGTTTATGTCGTGAACCTCCCCAGATCTTTTAATTATGGGCTCCTTGAAGAATATTGGTCTCTGAAAAATTACAGCCGACTTGGTGATGATGAAGATGATGCTTTGAGGTCTAGGCTCTCTTTCAATAATAATAGCGAGTATTTTCCACCTTATCCAGAGAATCCTCTGATCAAGCAATATAGTGCTGAATATTGGCTGCTGGGTGATCTTATGACACCTGAAGATTTGAGATCTCACTCATTTGCCAGGAGGGTTCTGAAAGAAGAGGATGCTGACGTGATCTTTGTGCCATTTTTTGCAACACTGAGTGCTGAAATGCAACTCGGAAAGGCCGAGGGGAAGTTTCGCCAGAAGAATGGGAACAAAGATTACGAGAGGCAGAGGAGGGTTGTGAACATGGTCAAGGAATCACCTTCCTGGAAGAAATCTGGTGGGCAGAATCATGTGTTTGTTCTAACAGGTATACAGAATTTTGATATCAAGTGCAGTTTTTGCAATGTCAATATGATATCATCTGTTAAATCATTATGTTTAGCTAGAGATGTCAATTAAAAGTGAGTTTGATCCCTATGGCGTAATTTATACAATGCAGGCTGCTTGCAATGTTGAACACTTAGAAAACAATTCTATCTTTCTTTGCGCAGATTTTGAAAGTTTCTGAATGTTTAAACTTCAAAATGCAAATGAGTTCCTTCATTGGAGGATAACTATTTGCAAACGGCTGACCTTTTATAATCTTCAAATTGGCTATTCTTTGCTGATTTTGTTCAAAAGGGAAATTAACTGACGGGTAACTTGCTTCATGACTTCTTTGACAAGTGCTTCCTTAGTTTTCTAGTCATCCTTTAGCTATGTTCTCTTGTTCCTTGGGAATGTTATCTGTATAGAGTGTAAAGGAGTCATTTCAACTGGTTTATCTCAATATTTTTAAATGCCATCTCTTTTATTATCTAAATTGACAGGAATGATTTTTTTCATAAGTGGTTTTTTCTAGAAGTACATCTTAATTAAAACATTCATAAACTTGAAGACATTAAACGGGATGACTCTGTACTTTCAGTTGGACTGTGCACAAAGGTTTCAGTCTTTCCTTTCCAAGTCATTTTCCAGATTGTGCTGTGGTAGAAAATGAAGAAGATCTCATATTATGGGTTTACAACAACAACTAAGCCTTTTCCCATACCAGATGGAGTTGGCTATATGGATTCTTTGTGTCCACCGAGCCCTCTCATGTGCCATGTTGGCAGTTAACTCAACATGAGCTAGATCCTTCTTTATTATTTCTTTCCAACACTTTTCTCATCTTCCTCTTCCTCTTTTAATATTTTCACAATTGAGTTTTAATACCTTCTTATTGGAATGGAATTTTAATACCTTCTTATTGGAACTTCCTTTGGTCTCTTTCTACATGTCCAAACCATCTTAAACGATTTTCTCTCATTTTATCCTCTATTGGTGTCACTTCTAATTTGTTTCTAATAACCTCATTATGTATACGGTCTTTTCTTGTGTGACCACTCATCAATATCAATATCTTTATTTACATCTTTTGTATATGTTGATGATTAACTACAAAACACTCGGAAAAACATAGCAAGTCTAATTGCTTCTTTATAATATTTACCTTTTAACTTTAATGATATCTTCTTGTTCCATAAAATACTTGATATTCCACTCAATTTTAACCAATCTGCATTAATTGTATGTGTAATCACTCTGAAATGCTCACACTTGGTATTTAAAACTTTCCTTGTAAAAGATGTCATGTGTGTCAATCTTAATTTCTATATCCTCCGAAATAACCAAATGATCAAACTTACATTTCATATATTATGTCAATGGGATACCTCTCTTTTCCATTTTAACCAACGTCCAATATTAACTTCAATCATTCCTTCATGAGTTCTCGCACATGTTTTTGCACCATTATACATGTTTCTTATAAGATTTATATATGTCAATGGGATACCTCTCTTTTCTAGGATTCTCTAAAGAACATCTCTTCATACTCTATGATAAGCTTTTTCTAAATCAATAAATATCATACAAAGGTCATTGTTTTTTGTCTAAAATGTTCCATAAAATGTCTTAATAGATTAATCACTTTAATAATAAATATGCCTAGCATGGATCCAAATTAGTTCTTTATTGTACTCGATACTTGTCTTAACCTATATTCAATAATTATTTCCCATAATTTCATAGTATGACTCATTAACTTGATATCTCAATAATTTGCACAATTCTAGATGTCTCTCTTGTTCTTGTATATGGGTATAAGTATACTCGTTCTCCATTCCTTAGGCATCTTTTAGTCTCTTGTTCTTATATATGAGTATAAGTATACTCACTCTCCATTCCTCAAGCAACTTTTGGTTTCTTCATATTTCATTAAGTAGTTTTGTGAGGTGATCCTCATTTCTCTTAGAATTTTCATACTTTTATAGGAATATTGTCTGGTCTAACAGATTTACCAAACTTCATGTGTGCAAGAGCCTCTTTCACTTCATTCTTTTGAATACGTCGGTAAAAATTATGGTTTATATAATTTTATGATTTGGTTAACTCTCACAAACTAATACTAGCATCTTTATTTTCATTAAAAACTCATAAAAATATTTTTTCTATTTATTTTTCTATTATTTGATACTAAAATATTCTCATCCTTATCTTTTATACATCTAACAAAAGTAAGATCCTTAGTTTTCTTATCTCCAACCTTAGCTAGCCTAAAAATATTTCTTCACCTTCTTTTGAGTTAAAGCTTTTTATATAAATCCTCCTAAATTTTGGGTGTTGCTTCACTAATAACCATTTTCGCTACTTTCTTTATTTTTTTATAAGCCTCTTAAGTTTCACTAGTGTTGTTAGCATAATGTAATTTGTAACATGCTTTCTTCGCCTTGATCTTATCTTACACCACTTCACTCCACCACAAGCTTCCTTTTGTATCGGTATTTCTCCCTTAGACTTATCTTGTACCGATACTTCTCCCTTAGATTCACCTAACATATTTTGGTCACTTTCCTAATATGCATAACCTCTTTCTCACTTTTGAGGTTCCACCATTTAGTTTGAAATTTGAATAGTTTCATGAAGTCTTTTCTTGTGTTTCTATTTTTTACTAAAAAAAACATAATTAAAAGTCAATATCGAGTAGTTAAGCTTTCTCCATGAATAACCTTACAATATTAACAACATGATCTATCTTATTTTCTACAAATAAAATAATCAATTTGTGTTTATAACAAGCTACTCTTATAAGTAATTAAATGTTCATCTCATTTTTTAAAGATTGTATTGGCTATAAAGAGATCATATGTCATAGCAAAATTTAAAATCTTCCTACCTTCCTTATTAAAATCCCTAAAACCATAGTTTCCATGAATACCTCGATATTCTAATGCCTCTTTACCGACATAATCATTTAAGTCTTCTTCTAGAAAAATTATCTCTCTTTGTGAAATTCTTTGAATTACATTATCTAACTCCTCCCAAAATGCCTTATTCATACTATCTTCTCATCCTACTTGGGTACACATCAACAACAACTACAACAACAACAACTAAGCCTTTTCCCATACTAGACGGGGTCGGCTACATCCTACTTGGGTACACATGTACAAACTATATTGAGAACCTCTACTCCTAACACTAATTTCACCATCATAATTCAGTCTCCATATCATTGTATATCCACTGTACTATCCTTTAAATTTTTATTTATGATAATACCAACCCAGTCGACCCCATCTAGTATGGAAAAAAACTTAGTAGTTGTTGTACCAACTCGATTTCGAATCTTTTTCTTTCACGAGTATCATGATTTAAAACATATACTCTCAATTTTTTTTCTTTTTCTCCAACCCATTTTGTCTCTTATAAAAATAAAATGTGGATTTTTCTCCCAATCATAGTATTTACCACCTCTATTAGTTTGCCGGTCAATGTTTTGATAATCCAAATATCAATATGAATCTTATTATCTAAGAATAGCTTCCTTATCTCCACATTCGTTCATGATTAAAATACGAAGACCCATATGTGTAATTTGTTCACTGCATTTGGACAACAATATAGCAAGTGGGACACCCATCCATGATGTGAGAATCCTCTCTTCAATTGATTCACTAAATTGAGGTGAAGATGTTTCAGTGTATTCGGACTTTGCATGTGCGTCACTAAGAGGAGACGCCCTAATGCGATGCTCATAATTTATAGAATCCATAGTAGATAAATCCGATAAAGTTTTATGGGTTTAGTTTGAATATCTTTTGTCCAGCTTATTCAGGTGTTGAAGGTTTGGGTTCTCTCATATTGTGAATTTTCTTAAAATAATCCATATCTAGATATGTGCATATCCATGGTTGAAATATATGCTGGATGAAGGTTGATTTATTTGCCTGAACCTTGGGATTCAAGGATAGATTTTCCGGATAGTTCATGTGAAAAACCTTCTGTTGCGACCCTTCATGAGGACTCTGTTTGTAATATAGCTCAACAACAAAGCAAAGACTCGCAAAGCCATATCAACTTGAGAGGAGATTCTTTAACACCATGAAAGAGAACAGTGACAAAATTTACAGCTTTCTATTGTGTTGAGATGACATCGACTTTACAAAATGAGCTTCTGACATATAAATTTCCGTTAATATATATGTCTTCAAACGTTTTATGTGATCTTTGGCAACACAAGATTGCCTAGTAGCAATATCACGGCATTCCTGTGCACTATCCGGTCATAGTTGTCTCTGTAGAGATATATGTGCAGCTTAAAAGCGTATGTAGGCAATAGCTAATGACTAACATGCCATGAGATCAGTAAACTTATGCATGAACAACAACAACTAAGCCTTTTCCCATACTAGATGGGGTCGGCTACATGGATTCTTTGTTTCCACAGATCCCTATCGTGTGCCATGTAAGGAGTTAACTCCCAATAAGCTAGATCATTCTTTATTGTTTCTTTCCAACACTTTTGTGGTCGTCCTCTACCTCTTTTAATACTTTCCAAATTTAGTTTTTCTAACCTTCTTATAGGTTCTTCTTTTGATCTTCTTTCTATATGTCCAAACCATCTTAAACGATGTTCTCTCATTTTATCCTCTATTGGTGCCACTCCTAATTTGTTTCTAATAACTTCATTATGTACACGGTCTTTTCTTGTATGACCACTCATCCATCTCAACATCTTCATTTCTGTCACAGACATCTTTTGTACATGTTGATGATTAACTGCTCAACACTCAGAACCATAAAACATGGCAGGCCTAATTGCTGCTCTATAATATTTACCTTTTAATTTTAATGGTATCTTCTTATCACAAAGAATATACTATTAAGAAGTTGTTGTTGTTGTTGTTCTTATCACAAAGAATACCTGATGCTCCTCTCCATTTTAACCAACCACCATTTATTCTATGTGTAACATCTCCATAAATTCTTCCATCACTCTAAAAAATTGAACCTAGGTATTCAAAACTTTCCTTTTGGGGAATGCAATGTGTGCTAATTTTAATTTCTATGTCCCCGTCTAGTATGGGAAAAGGCTTAGTTGTTGTTGTTCTTATCACAAAGAATACCTGATGCTCCTCTCCATTTTAACCAACCAGCATTTATTCTATGTGTAACATCTCCATCAATTCTTCCATCACTCTAAAAAATTGACCCTAGGTATTTAAAACTTTCCTTTTGGGGAATGCAATGTGTGCCAATTTTAATTTCTATGTCCTTTGAAGTAACCAAATGATCAAACTTACATTCCATATATTATGTCTTTGTTCTACTAAGTCGGAGGCCTTTGCTTTCTAATGTTTCTCTCCATAGTTCCAATTTTCTATTACTCCTCCACTAATACAAGGTCATCTGCAAATAACATACACCAAGGTACTTCATCTTGAATATGTTTTGTTAACTCATCCATCACCATTATAAATAAGTATGGACTTAAAGTTGATCCTTGATGTAACCCAATATTAACTTCAAAGAAGTCTGTCGTTCCTTCATGAGTCCTTACACATGTTTTTGCACCATCATACATGTCTCTTATAAGGTATGAAACTATGAACATGCCATGCCTTTGTAGATAGACATGCGTAATTAGTTCTTGCATCCAACAAGAAAGACAGGCCTGTGCAGATTGCGTGCAGTATTGCTGCTCGCTTTAAGATTGCTTGCAGTTATTGTTGATCTCCAAGTATGACGGAATGATGATGGGGGTGACAATACTGTCTTGGATAATTCGTTGTTGAAAAGTACTTAATTTGTCACTATTTTCTTGTTTGGTATCTTATAAACTTGATGAAGTCTATTGTGCAAATACCCTTGATGTAGTTCTGGTTGGCAGTTTATAGTGGAGCCTTTGCATTTTCAGGTTAAGTTAAATTTTTGGCATTCTTTGACAGACCCTGTCGCGATGTGGCATGTGCGAGCAGAGATAGCACCATCAGTGCTTTTGGTGGTTGATTTTGGTGGCTGGTACAGGGTTGACTCTAAACATTCGGTTGGCAACTTCTCAGAAGTAATAGTACATCATACTCAAGTGTCTCTGATTAAAGATGTGATTGTACCATACACGCATCTGCTCCCTAGATTGCTGTTATCCGAACATCAGGAAAGGAAGATACTCCTCTATTTTAAAGGGGCTAAGCATAGGCATAGGGTAATGCTTCATCTATTTGCCTATAGTACTCATGCAGACTTGTTCTGATTGCAGTAAGCCATATTTGTCGTTTATTATGTGCATATGGTTATTATCATTTGCTTACCTTTGGAGCTAACTGTTCAAAATTTGCAGTATCAATTCCGTAACTTTCTAAATGAGCCCCACCTAATTGTGGCAAAAACTTAATTATGTTTGTAACTAGGATGTACGTAAGACCTGGAAGGCATTATTTTAATATGTACACACAAAAGAGATGTATTGAATCTGTGATTGCAGAGAAATCCGGTTTCCCTTTTCAAAGCCCTCTTTCTTCACACATCCATTTGTTTTAGCAACAATCATCATAATATACACATCCTTTTGACAATTGCTTTGTTCTGTTTCACACATGGTTTCTCATGTTTATCTTGTATTTTGGTGACAATGGTTTAAGCATTTGGGAAAATGTTCTTGTAGCTATTTTGGCTTCAGTTTGAGATGACACCACCATCCTGGCATGGAACATCAATTCATATATGTTTACTTGATTTTTGTGTATCATCAATTGGCGAGTCAATTGTTCCGCACTTATCCGTCTTCTTCCAGGAAATGTGCCCATGTTGATTTCTGTGAACAGGTGTCCTGTAGTTTCTTATTTAGAGCTTTAAGAGACGCAATGTGATCATTGCACGTGTGACGCATTCAAAGGCCGAGGCTTTTCATGTTTTGCTTGGTTCAGAACATGCTCAGTCCTTTCCTGTGATGTGTTTTGGCTTTTTGCTTGTCTCTCTTATAAAAGGATGACATTGGCAGTACGCATGTAAAATTTGCACCAACCATATTTGGAGGTGCAATTCTTTTTCTCGTGGCAATTATGACTCATTGGCTGTAGAGGGACATATTACATCACCATGTACCTTGAGGAAAATAGTAAATTCACATTTCTTATCAAATTACAAAATCCAATCCTAGAATTACCAACTTTTTGCCTATTAAGTACCACAACAGGAACCTAGATGTTGTTGAACTCATGTTTAATTTTTAGATGTGACAATGTAGCCAATTCCATGTCTCGTGGGGAAGATTACAAGCAGCAGGCTGCAGATGAGCCCAACAGCAACGGCAACGGCATTGGCATCCTGAACCTTTTCTGTATCATGTTCTGGTTGAGGATAGAAGCACTTGACCACTGTATCGTCTCTCAGAGCTATAACAGCAAACACCAAAACAGAGAACACCGCATGCACAAAGTCAATGAACCTGAGCCTATACTTGGTCAAATGAGGCAAGTTTGATGATGAGGATGATGAGAGAGCGTAGTCGATGAGCCACATGCCGTTGAATGTTGCGAAGCCATAATATCATCCAATCTAATGCTGCGGGTAAAAGAGGCAATGAAGCATGATGCAGCCAGGATCATGAGCAATACTTTGGTCATGAAGCGGCTTACCGGCTCGCAAGAACCATTGTTGAATCAGATCGGAGTCATAATTGGAAGGCCTAGATGGAACTCATTGGAAGGAGGTTGGCTAAGTGGGCTGTGCTAGCCAAGGTCTGGCTGATAGCCTTCCGTGCTGTGGATTGAGCTGGTTCCACCAGAGGCTTTTTTTCTTCTTCATGTTGAATTTTGTGGAGTGAGCCATCATCCTCTTCTTTTGTGCTTTGAGTTTTTTATCTGAGAAATATTTTCTTCAGGTGGGCGTGGAAGAGCTTGATAGGAATGCTGGATTATGCTATCTGATGGAGGTTGAGAGAAAAACAATGGGATGGATTGATAAGAGCAAAGGTGGACACTTTCTTGCACAGCTGTAGTCCCTGCGACGTGATGGAATGGACGACCATGCAAACCCGAAAATAATGCATGCTTCTTGCGCATCTTCTTATGACCTAGATCTGTTTAAGAGAGGTAAGCATCGGGCGCCGTGTGCATGCCTGTGCTCTCTCTCTCTCTCTCTCTCTCTCTCTCTCTCTCTCTCAGTTGTTTCTCAAGTTTCTAGTAGATACCACCTTGTACGGCTGAAAACCCCCAGTATGCGATGTTACTGTTAAGATCGCCTGGATTCGGGTTTCTTCTGATACAACGGCCAGGACACCATGCCGAGCATCAGGGGTGTTTGACTGGAACTTCAGCTCCAATTCCAGCGGCACACCCTCAGGGGCATGCCGCTCGGGGACTGGACCAGGACACCATGTTGGTAAGCCTCGTAACAACAAAAAAAGCATGTCGTCAAACCCCACTTGCTTAAGCATTGATTCATTATGGCAGAAACTAGAATTGTTCCAATTTCATAGTTCCAGGCCTTGTAATCAAACACCCTCTCCGGGTAAATGGAGTTATGTTTTGTGCTGACGGCAATAGCCCAGTACCACATCCACACCAAAGGTATCGAAATCCTAACCTGTGGGTTTGGCAGATGAGTCATGCCTCTGTTGGCCAGGAGAAGAGGTAATCTAGCAATGAGAACATAGTTATGTTCGAGAAAGATTTGAGAAGAGTCTGCCCAATAGCAACAATTTTGACTCCAACCACTGTTTAGGATGCTTGAAGAATATTTGAAGTCGCTTGCAGATTTAGTTCCTTTAAATCCTCCATTATGATGGTCTTGTCCAACCCTCCAATGTTGTCATGTTGCCGAGAGTTAGTCCTGTGATTATATGCAGAGTGATTCTTTCTACACACTGATATGTGCACTAGTATGCACCCATTTAGAAAGAGGACGTTGAGGTCATATGTGTATTACACCATTTAAGAGGATGCACACAGACACACACACACACACACACACACACACACACACACATATATATATATATATAGATAGAGAGAGAGAGAGAAAAAAACTAGTTGATGCACACTTCTAATGATGTGCATGCGTACCTTTCCATTATTGTTTGGGGGTATGAGTGTTTTTTTTTAAAAAATAAAATGAACAATCATAATATATTCATATTCTCAGTAAGTAATGGGGAGGTACGTGTGGATATCATGTGAAAGTATATATATCGTCAGTCTGATATGATTACTATACATACTTGCTACATCCTTGCAAATTTCAACCATGTGATAAAGAAGATGGAGGTTGATATAAGGAAGGAAAATGAAATGTATAAACAGGTTGTATTTGATTCACATGTATACTTTTATTTTTTAATTTCAACCATCCATCCTCATATTTGTAAAGATATACAAACATATAACATGGTCAGCATAGCGCTCATTTACCATGATTTTGGGAGCCTGCACACTCCTCGTTTATGAAATCACTGATTTACTAAGTACCAAAAGCTTTCATATAGCTTACATATATATATTTGTCACATTCCATATCCTTGCAAAGTTGGATTTTTTTCTTCTGGCAGGATAACATTTTATTCAGCACACAAAGATATAGGGCACAATAGACACGGCCGATTCCTAACTGGTCTGGAGGTTCCAACCAAAACTGAACCGGTCCAGGAACTGGCTGAACCTACAAGGGATGAAACCAGAACCAACCTAGAATCAAAGACAACCCAGTCCAGTCCGGTTTTGGTTTTATAAATTTTAACTTTTAATAAAATTACTGGTTATAATCCATGGTATAAAAATCCAACAATGATTTAAGTTGGTTGTCGGAAGCTTAACACAACCCTCCTCTTTTCTCCAGGCTTGGGACCGGCTATGCAAGGGTGATCCCATACATGAGAAAAGTCTTAGTTGTTGTTGTAATAAAATTACCGGTTCTAAGTAATTCCGGACTTCCACTGAAACCAACGGTTCTAGAACCGCAACTGGAACAAGTTATTATTGGTTCCGTTATGATTCCAGGTTCTAAGCTAACCGAAACTGAACATGTGAGGACCCAAGACACCCCGCATAGTTTGCTGAAACCTTAGTCCAAAGGATGATTGTCTAGGGATTGATCTCATGACCCCCGACTTGAAGGAAACACCAAATAACTTTTCATATACTACCTTCCAGATAACCTTCTCAAACAAAACAGAGGAAACCAAAATTTCATTTCTTAAAATAAAAATCTCTTAGATTCCTTCAATTAATTAGGGAATATAGTCATATATTGATGAAGGCGAATATTTTGTCTCCCCTGTATCTGATTCAGTGCATAAGGCAGCATGGGTCTTCTGGCCCAAACGATAAATACTGAGCCATCAAGCACGTGGGTCCGATCCAACAGTATATATGTGGATGCACACCTATATATATATATATATATATATATATATATATATATATATATATATATATATATATATATATAGAGAGAGAGAGAGAGAGAGAGAGATTAACTAATTCATGCACACTTTTAATGATGTGCATGCGTACCTTTCCATTATTGTTTGGGGGTGTGAGTGTTTTTTTAAGAATTAAAATGATGTATGTAAAAATAAAGCGAACAATCATAATATATTCATATTCCCAGTAAATAAGTAATGGGGAGGTACGTGTGGATATCATCAAAGGTATGCATGAAAGTATATATATCGTTAGTCTGATATGGTTATTATACATGCTTGCTACATCCTTGCAAATTTCAACCATGTGATAAAGAAGATGGAGGTTGATATAAGAAAGGAAAATGAAATGTATAAACAGGTTGTATTTGATTCAGATGTATACAACAACAAAAGCTAAGACTTTTTTCATATTAGATGGGGTCACCTACATGGATTCTTTGTTTCCACATAGCCCTATCTTTCCACATAGCCCTATCATGTACCATGTTAGCAGTTAACTCATAACAAGCTAGAACATATTTTATTGTTTCTTTTCAATACTTTTGTAGTCGTCCTCTACCTCTTTTAATATTTTCAAAATCTAGTTTTTTTTACCTTCTTACACATTCTTCTTTTGATATTCTTTCTATTTTCAAACAATCTTAAACGATATTCTCTCATTTTATACTCTATTGGTGCTACTCTTAATTTATTTTTAATAGTCTCATTATGTATACGGTCTTTTCTTATATAACCACTCATCCATCTCAACATCTTCATTTCTGTCAAACACTTATTCACGTGTATACTTTTTATTTTTTAATTTCAACTATCCATCCTCATAAGCTATCACTTGAGGTTTACATATCCTTGGAAATTTATTTTTTAATATCACTTGAGGTTTATGAAATCACTGATTTACTAAGTACCAAAAGCTTTCATATAGCTTACATATATATATATATATATATATATATATATATATATATATACATATATATATATATATACATATATATATATATACATATATATATATACATATATATATATACATATATATATATATATATATATATATATATTCGTCACATTCCATATCCTTGGAAAGTTGGATTTTTTTCTTCTGGCAGGATAACATTTTATTCAGCACACAAAGATATAGGGCACAATAGACACGGCCGATTCCTAACTGATCCGGTGGTTCCAACCAAAACTGAACCGGTCCAGGAACTGGCTGAACCTACAAGTGATGAAACCAGAACCAAGCCTGGAATCAGAGACAACCCAGTCCAGTTTTGATTTTATAAACTTTAAACAACATCTAAGCCTTTTCCGATACTACAGGGCGGCTACATGGATTCTTTGTTTCCACATATCCCTATCATGTGTCATGTTAGCAGTTAACTCTCAATAAAATGATCATTCTTTATTGTTTCTTTCCAACACTTTTGTGGTCATTCTCTACCTCTTTTAATACTTTCTAAATTTAGTTTTCATACCTTTTTATAGGTTCTTTTGATCTTTCTTTCTATATGTTCAAACCATCTTAAACGATATTCTCTCATTTTATCCTCTATTCATGCCACTGGTTTTATAAATTTTAACTTTTAATAAAATTACCAGTTCCAAGTGATTCCGAACTTCAACTGAAACCGACGGTTCTAGAACCGTAACTGGAACAAGTCATTATCAGTTCGGTTATGATTCCAGGTTCTAGGCTAACCCAAACTGAACATGTGGAGGACCCAAGGCACCCCGTGTAGTTTGCTGAAACCTCATGCCAAGGGATGATTGTCTAGGGATTGATCTCATGACCCCCGACTTGAAGGAAACACCAAATAACTTTTCATATACTACCTTCCAGATAACCTTCTCAAACAAAACAGAGGAAACCAAAATTTCCTTTCTTAAAATAAAAATCTCTTAGATTCTTTCAATTAATTAGGGAATATACTCATATATTGATGAAGGCGAATATTGTCTCCACTGTATCTGATTCAGTGCATAATGCAGCATGGGTCTTCTGGCCCAAACGATAAATACTGAGCCATCAAGCACGTGGGTCCGATCCAACAGTTCATTGGAAACAATGCATGATGGGTCGCCACCCAAGGGGGGCAGTACCCGAAAGACTTTAGGTCAAGCCCATTCGCAAACTAGCCGAACCCACGGAACTGAAAAGAGATTCTTCATGGCTCATCCACTAACCAAAATGTTGCAGATCGTTCGCATCTGGTTTCGTGTTGTGTTTTATGTTGTCAGCAACGATTCAAGGTTTGAATATACTTATTGGACCTTAACAAGTACAGATCCGAACCAATCGAAAAGATCTACTCCCATATTTGTTACTCAGCATTAGTGTGCACTCAGTGTTCACCGTCTTGTCCTCCTCCGCTCATGAAACCACCCATTGCCACCCTCATCGTCACTGCACAGCCCTTCGCCACCTTATTGTTTCTCTTCTCTTATATATATAATCAACCATTAATTTAAAAAGATGTACAGTTAATATTGGAATTTAAAACACAAAAAGTATATTTATATGTTTTGTAAGTCTATTTGATTCGAAAGCGATTTTTATTTTTTGAATTTAAAATCCAATCATCTACCTTTTAAACTCGATGGCTGAGATTTATTTTTAGACATGCTAACACCTATATTGTCAGCATATATTATGCAATATATATAAAGAGAGAAAGAGAGAGGAAGGGTGTACCTAATGTGATTGCTCACTTTTAAAATCTCAACCACTGTTCTTTTAGATGGTTAACTTCAAAAGCAAAAATTATATGTGTTAATAAAGTACACTTATGAAGATACATGTCTACTATTTGATTTTCTATTTTGAAGGTATCTATCTGTTGAGAAGTATGCCTGTGATATTTTACATTATAGTAAGTATATAACATAATAAGCATATTATACTTTTTCATATATATATATATATATATATGAAAAGTCTAATATACTTATCATATCTTTCAAACTGTCCATTTTTCATAATGATTGAATTTAAAAGTAGAAGAGCAACAAATAAAAATTATTATTTTATAGATATACTTTTTGCACATTCAATCAAAAGATTAAGATTTTAACTGATGAATAACTACATTAGACTCTCCTTCTCTCTCTTATAGGGTTAGGGAAAAGGGTAGTGGTGGCGGTGATGGTGGCGAAGAGTTGGAATAGAGCAAAAGCGGAGGATGAGGGCAGTGAAGTAAGGTTTTATGTGCGGGACATCGAGTGCGCATGAAACTTAGTGTTCAGGAACTGAGTTTCGTGTATGTAGTGAGCTGTGGTGACTGAACACGACAGGTGAGGGCCATACCCATGCGAGGGGAACCGTACGAAAGTGAATTCTGAGGTAAGTATTTGATATGAATGCATCTTTCTGATCGACACGTGGGCGTCGGATCTTCTCGCGCAAGCGTCCAGAGAAGTCTTCAAGCCGGAGACCACGCCGGTCTCTCCACGTGGCATGCGAGATGCATGCCCTGCATCTCGAAGATTCGACGGCCACGATCACAGGACATTTCCTTTAAAATCGCACCCAACGGTTCGTCACCCCACGGCTTCTGTATCGTAGGGTTCATTTCTTCCTTCGCTGTGGCTGATCTAGGGGTTTTTCGCCCTTCTTCTTCCCGATATAACTTCCTTCCGCGTTTCTCTTTTCGATCCAATGGCGGATGCGAGTGATCGGTCTACTGAGTTGGTACGTTGATGTTAAACGTTTCTATATTATTTTGAAGTTTGTTTATTTTGGAATCTTCTAGCGTTTTCGCGTTGATCGATCGTGAAATTAGGGTTTTCCTTTTTGCTTTCTGTGGATTTTGATCGTTTTCCATTGTTTATTGATTGTGAGATGTGATTTGCAGAGGGCAGAGGAGGAATTGAAGTATCTGGAATTCGTGGAGCCGGCTGCATTGAAGGCATTGGTGTGCTTCTCCAGCTTGTATGGATACGCGAAGGAGAAGTCTGGGCCGTTGAGAACCGGCGTGGAGAGCGTCGAAGGCACTGTTAAGGCTGTCGTCGGGCCGGTTTACCAGAGGTTCCGCGCCGTCCCTCTCCAATTCATCCGGTTCGCAGATCGCAAGGTGGAACTCTTTCTTCCTCATAGTCTTTCATTTATAACCATCTCTTCGACTCTTTGCTACGCGCGCGCACTCACACACAGAGCATTTTGGTCGTACGTAGGCCGCCATTTCAAGCAAGGACGTTTTGGTACGAATGGTATCTTCATGGGTTACCGGGCGTCACGGGACTATCAGTGCCATGAAGTTAGATGTAGCGGTAATGACTATAGATGATCCACATTTCTTGTTGCTTAGTGCCCTTTGCACGGAAGCAGTTCAGATGTTTCGTTCTTACTCTTTCTTGATGTAAAATCTCGGCCATTGAAAATGGCCTGACCGAACCCGATGCTGCAGCCATCCATAGCGGATTGCTATGATTTTACAATGCATTCCAAGATGTGATTTTCCATTATCTCGGAACTAAAGTCTATATTATTAGTGCCCCCCCACCCCCCTTCAATACGATTGCAGACTGTGCAGTTGGCAGCTTTCTCGTGAGGCTGCTGTTCATCATGAAAATGGACCGAGATTTGAAGGTGCTTGATGAATGAATGACGTAGCTTCTGAACTGATCTTCCCGCTTGCCCTGACCTTTCTGGGGCTCCAGACGTACCAGGTGAAGTGTTGTTTGCCAGCCTTGTAGTCTGTGGTTATTATGATACTGCGGTATTTACCTTTTCTTTTATGAGATACTAAAGGATTACTCACTCCGAGTTAACTAGGGGAAGACATCCTTGGAGATGTTGAAACACAGCCATAAGGTAATATCTGACGCTAGGGTAGGTTCCTCACAGGCTTAAGCTGGGCGTTGGCTACCAAGGAGAGGGTTGTCATCCATGGGCTTCGAACTCTTGACCTTCTCCCTACCGTCAGGAGGCTATAAGCTATCCGTATATGGCTACTGTATATTTATAAGCGCCTAATATTCAGTTTTTGTTTTGAATAAGATCTTCATGAAGTGCTCTCAAATATGTGCGTCCATCCTAGTGATGGACGACGGCTGGTTTACATGGCAACAAATTTCCTTGGTTTGTGCACACCACGAGCCCCCACTGCCATAGGATGACCCCCTCCTCCTCCTCTCTCTCTCTTTCTATATATATATATATATATATATATATATATATATATATATATATATATATATATATATATATATATATATAATTAAAAAGTAAAAAAAAGTGCAATTAGTGTTTTTTGTTTTGTTATCATCTAGAAATAGATATATAGATAGATAGATTTGAATTACAAGGATCGTTATAATATCCAAGGCATCCAAAATAATTCAAATCTATAGTGTTTATACAATGATTATGCACAAGGTATTTAGCACTACCTTTATACATACATACATACATATACATACATACATACATACACATACATACATATACATACATATATATATATATATACATATATATATATATATATATATATATACATATATATATATATATACATATATATATATATATATACATATATATATATATACATATATATATATATATATATATATACATATATATATATACATATATATATATATTAGTTCTGTACTAAAAAATTGACTACTTACTAACTCCATGTTTTCTTCAGGTTGATAAGACTATCTGCAAAGTGAACAAGCGCCTGCCTCCAGTTGTGAAGGAAGCATCGAGCCAAGTTTACTGGGCCGCACGAAAGGCACCGGAGGTGGCTCGGTCCGTAGCGTCGGAAGTGCAGCGCGCCGGTGTGAAGGAGACGGCCACGGGCGTCGCGAAGACGCTCTATGCCAATTGCGAGCCGGTTGCCTGGGATCTCTATGCCAAGTATGAGCCGGTGGCCGAGAAGTACGCCGTCACGACGTGGGTCACTCTCAATCGGCTCCCTCTCTTCCCTGAAGTGGCGCAGATTCTAGTCCTGACTGTAGCGTATTGCTCGGGCAAATATAACGAGGCTGTTCGTTCTACGGCCAGCAAGGGGTGCGCCGTGTCCACTTATCTGCCACTGATCCCCGTCGAGAGGATCGCGAAAGTTTTCTCTGAATTTGGTCATTCTTCTCTGAAGAAGAATGTAGCAGAGGCTCACTAATGGAACTTGGTAATGGTGGTAAGCTGTATGTTGACTCCCTCTTCAATAGAGGCCTAGGAACATTTTGTGTGTGTTGTGCCGTCTACGCTAGCTAACATGATGTACTTTTTCCGTCTTATGAGATTTTTCTTTCTTTAGTTTGTGTTTGGCTCCTTGGTCTTTACGTGGAAGTAGGTATTCTAAGTTTCTATCCAAAATAATGGCTTCCGTAACATACAATTTGGCGAATCATAAAATTCAGGGGATATCCTACCGTATCGTAAGACTCGTATTGTAGCAAAATCAGAGCAGTCGTTTGTTAGATGAAGATTTTGAACTGTTCAAAGGGCGATATCGAATCAGCAAATACTGAGATATCGCATCTCTGACCACATCTTGCAGAAGAAACCTCACTTGAAGTGTCAATATGAGAATAGGCTTTGTCTAGAACTGGTTTTAAAAACAAGGAATTCGATCTTTGGCCTCTTCAAATATTGGTTATGCGTATTACTACCACATTGAAGAGGCCAAAGAGACTCTTCAACCGGAAAACTCTTCGAGGCTCCGACTGAACATGCACTGGCTGAAAGAGACTCTTGAACTGAAAACCGTGTTCTTCAGCAATGTCCTTCACACCCACGGTTCCGAAATTTCAGTTATAATTTAAGAATCCCGCATCGAAACTTTGTTACATAAGCACATTCAGGTCAGGCAGACCCCGGTCCATTTAGCTCGGATTTTTTATAACCTCGTCCTTATGTTCAGTTCAAATGAGTCGCATTCATGTTTGGTTTGTTAGGCCAACTCACCAGCTCTAGTAGAAATTCGGAACTCTGTTTGGAAAGATTGCTTCACTCATCCATTAAAACAGTGGATATTCTGTCAATTCCTCACAGAAGGATGAATTTCCAAAAGATGCTATTTATGCTGTTATCAGCTTTCGTAGGTTGTTCTTTGCCGCTGACATTCATAATTGTTGTCGAAATTGGTGCCTTGGGTAAGAAAGGAAATGCATATGATACAGGCACTGTCGTACAAGCTAGAGAACCTTAACCTTGAGATACCAACTGTTTGGTTTTTCCTTTTTCATCTCCACGAGCATCGGCGGGATTCCATGATGCTGTATTCTACTCCGATCACCTTGTGTCATGCCACTGCAAAAAAGATTTAAAGGATCCTGTAAATAAAACTGCATTTTGCATGTTTTGTTTTGAAATGACAAGGAATTGTACCAAGAGATATCCCGATTGTCAGCAAGCAGTATTTAATAGGAGATACACTGATACAGTCAATCATATAGAACTGATAGTATGCAGTAGGACTGTGGATACCTCAGTAAAAACTCAATGACAAGCATCAAAAACTTTAGTGTTGAATTGCACTATGCCGAAGAGTGAGCACGAGAAAATTTAAGGAGCTCAGGCTGTAAGGTAAAAAAAATCACAATGTTTTGAAGACAGACGAAGAACATGGAGAGGCAAAGTGAATGCCTCTTCAATGGAGCAGACTCCACTACTACCGTAATTTTCTGAGAATCATGTGTATAAAGGCTGATTATATGTCATGCCTTAATTGGAGTGATTGTCTTTGAGGTTCCCATGGACTCATCCCCCTTCCCATACATGATCCTTCTTTTTCGTACAGCATACATGATCCATTTTGGTGAATGAGGCTTGGTCACCATGTACCTTTATCCTTGATGTTTGGTGTTCCCATGTCAGATGGCCTACTGAATCGGTATCAAAGAAAGGTAAGAACAATTTTGAAACTTCCAGCCTGTTATGATCTGGCACGAAGAGCAGACTGGAAGCTAGGAGGTAGTAACTGTGAAACCATATGTCGCTTGAGACTGCTAAAGGAAAAAGTATCAGGAGGGAGTTACCACGCAGATAAACTTATCCAAAGCATACCTAGGAAGTGCGTCAAGGAATGGAATGATATCCACGCTCAACTGCTAGGCGTGGTTCAAGTTGTAGATGTGGGTATATGAGATGGATTCTTGCACGTAAACCAAAGAATTGATGTTACAACTGAACTCCTCGTGCACAATTACATACCTTCTTCAGATTGTCTCGTTTTGTTCATTTGCATATTTGACATTCTACCTAGAAAGAATGTAATTGCTTCTCTGCTTCCTCTAGTGGTTGTCCAATGTAAAGGTGGAGCTTCCCCTTCTTCATCACTTTCACGCGCATGGCACCAGACTTTACTTCTTTGAGAACCTCCTGCAAACAGAACAAACCTCGCAGATCATTCATTTTTTCATGCAGGTGTATTTGATGTTCCCTAAGACACAATGTGTTTCCATGAAGAGGCTCTTAGTTTCATCACTTCCGCAAAAGTATCGAAGGGCACCTAAAAAGATTTTGCACGTCATTTTTGGATTAAAAGTGCCGTTTATAAGAGAAGTAACATTTCAAATTAATATACTATATATGCATACATGTGTGTGGATGTATATACGATACTTATAGGGTCAGCAAACCGTTACATGTAAATGAAGATAGATCGTACCCAGTAAAATATCCCTCTTTTGTCAGTTAACCTCTCTTTGCATTCATCTTCCTTTGTTTCTTTATGACCTAACGAATTGATTTTTAGAACCAGTCCAGTTATGTCAACTATTTCAGATTTCATGTTCTTCTCTCGTATATGGCTTGCAATACAAATCAATTCTTTCTGTTTCACCGCTATCAATTGATGTTTTGGATTGGACAGACCACTGGGAAAAGTATTGAAAGAAAGGATTGCAATACTATGGAGAGTTCCACTCCTTAAAGCATGTGTTATAGTTCTTCACAGAAACTCTCGTCTTACAAAGCAAAACTAGATCGTAGTAAATATGTTCGAGTTCACTCCCAGAAGCAGCTGAATATGTGGTATTGAAGTGATTAGAGGCATTCTTTCCCACAAAGTCCTTTTAAGCTCTCATGTTGTATGTTTAGCAATTCCTTATCACAACCAGGGCTTTTTCTCTGTTTCTTTCCAAAGTAGCCATCCTGTCACTGTTCCGCGTATTTGCATGCCCTTTTTTTTTATCGGGAAAGAGACCATACTGAAAAGCTTGGAGATTGCTTCGCGTGATGTGGTCTTTAACCATCCTTAGTGAAGAACCCCTCGTTGGTGTATACCTATGAGATCTTCAGTCCTTCCTTAACTATTATAGCCTTGTAGCGGATGAGTGCAAGTATTGAACTTTATGACATCTTCAGTCCAACACCTTGAGTCTATCTTTAACCAGGTAAGCACTACTGCGTGTTAGTGCATACCATCGCTGCAAGTAACTACAAAACAACAATATTGGTCTTAAAAAGTCTAATGAGATGCGTTACTTCTCTTATTTCAGCTGCTCCATCCCCACCTCAAAATGAAGATCTAAGGATCTGTGTTTTCCCCGTCTGCTTTTATATCATTTCTAGGTCAGTTATGGCTTCAAACTCAATACTTCAAACCTATCGTGTGAAAATTGAAGTATGAGAAAGTTACACAAACCGGACTACGAAGTAACCTTACCTTGATTGACAAAGGAACGACTTTTGCATAGGCATCTCCTAGACGTTGAAAGAAGGATTCCAATAGAGAACAGAAGTTGGTCGCATCACGATGGTCTTCAAATGCAATGACATGAGGACTTGCGTCAGTGTCTATGCCATGATGCATCTTTAGGGAGTACAGTCCCGTTGCACGCTTATCACCTACTCCTCTATGAAGAAAAATTACCTGAATACACATGCTGCATCACAATTCAGATAGTTGAAGACAACTTACACAAATCCTCAAAAATAAAGTCAGTTGTAATGTATTACAAAATACTGCAACCATATTAAACAAGAAGAATGGTGAGCAGACTAAAGCATAAAGCAAATGAAGCAAGTACTAAAAGAACAGTCCGACTTACATGAACATATGGTATGCTACGCCACCAAAAATCTTTCTCCTTGGGTTTGTTCTCCTCGATCCCATGTAGTTGTGACTTAGCCCCTTCGGATTGTAACATCTCATTGTGCTTAGATATAGATGAAGCCCTCGAATTGGAAGGTCTTGTAACCTTCATTGAGCTTCTAGACATTTCGGACTTTAATTTAACTTCAGTTTCCTGTGATAACTCTGAGCTTGGTGGAGTTACTGCTGAAAGTTTGGAAGCATCGGCTTTTCCCGTTGCTCCATCAACTTCAGTAGGATGGTCTCGAATAGATCCTTCAAAATCATAGCTACGTAAAGAACCACCAAGAGAAGTGTGGCTGCCACTTCCTGACCTACCCACGGCCCCTTGAAAAGAAACACCAGAAGCATTTGATTCTTCGGTTTCACTGGGTATAATGGCAGGTTCAAGAGAGCTTTCAAGTTTCACTTCTGTTACCTGACCTGGACAATGAAAAGGTCATGATCTTATCGTCATTGTGTAACTGGTAAGAACCACTCACGGCACAATTTAGAACAAAACGATAGAGCAAATGAATGCTAAGGTAGAATAAGCATCATCAATATGCTTGAACAGATGACTTCATAAGAATCAGAATAAAGTTTCTAGGAGAAACAAAACCCAATCTCTTACAATTCATTTCTCTAAAACAAACCTAGTATCAGAAACGTGCGAAGATAACCATATGGCAGTATATTGGCATCCAAGATCATCAAATTTTATAGACAGAAACATGTGCAGAAAAATAACCACGCGCCGAGGGCAACTGAATTTCAGGCAATTAAAACTTCATACCTTCGTGCCCTCTCAATGAAGAATTCTTCACTTCTGCATGTTTATTTCTACCGTGCTTCGACGTGCCACCGATGTCGATATTAGCTTTCGTTTTCTCTTTCCCAACTACTCCCTTCTTCTGAAACCCTCTCGGAGTATCTCTGACTAGCCCAGAACTTCTTCGTACCTGATTTTCCGCCCCAGGTTTAGCGAGATCATCTTTTTGCAGCGATCGGAGGTGATTTCGTTCACCAATCATCTCATTTGCTCTTGAATTTCTTCGAATACGTCCTACGAACTTCGCCATAGGAGGCATTTTCTTCTGATGCGAGGGGACAAGCCGGGGCAATTCTCTCAACAGCTCCTCGATTTCTCCTTTTATAGGACTGTTTTCAATTCTGCGGCCATTTGAATCCATCGATGGTTCCGCGGAATCCTTTTGAAGATTGCCACTCGCTGCAACACTATCACCATCATTGTGGCCGCCCATTTCCATTAAACGAGCATCCCTAGCCATTGCCCTGATCATAGAAATCCTCTCCTGGAGCTCACCGTCTTCAATTCCACCTATATGACCCGATCTCAAACCAGGTTTGGGCTCACTGCTGTCATTTTCCTTCGTCTTCCCCATTCCCATCCCTGAATTCCCGACATTTGACTGATACCCAGCATCATCTTCTCCCGCTTTCTCATCGACGGGAGCCAAAAACCAAACGACACAAACAGTTTGAAACATGAAGAAACCAAGAAACTGCAATGCCAACGAAAAAAACGACCTAGAAGGAAGCGCATGGAGAGCTCCATGGACGTCGTCGATGGGACGAGAAGCTTGAAGAATGCTCGACTCGAGACGTTTTTCCGGCGACGAGATGGTAGGGACCTCATCTGTTTCTCTTTCCGATTCTTCCCTCGAGAGGACGGGTCTCTGCAGTACCTCCCGCTCTTCCCTTGTGGTGATGGGATTGTGAGGAAGAGAGGTGGGAGATGGTCGAAGAGGCATCTTCAGGGTCTTACGAAGCTTCTCTCTGAGTCTGTTGGTCCTCTTCGTCGCCTTGACCGAAAGGAACGGCGGCGGGAGATAACGAGGAGAAGCGACACCCGCGTACAAACTCGCCATGGCTTCCCTCCGCTCGCTATGCCCCAGCCGAGAAAATGATTTACAATTTTTCTTTAACTTAGGAAAGTGAAAGTGGGGTGCTCAAAGTTTCTTGGTGACGTATTTTTTATTTTTTTAGTAAATTTAAATACGATGTTTTATTTAGTTAATTTGTGAGCTGCAGATGCAGATGATGATTGAGAAACAACTGTCATAAAGTTTTGCATGGATTAATTGATGTTAGTGTATAATTAGCATATGATAAATATGTTTCGTTGATTAGATAGCATGATTGACAAATAACCGTCATGCACGCATACATTGGTTTTCATGTCATCGTACAATTCTTAAAAGGTGAGTAAAATCTTATAGCATCTCTTGACTTAATGTGATTATGGTCGTGATTTACATCATATAATGTGTGTATCCGTTATATTACATCACATGTTTGTGATCTGTTTGGATAATTGTATTTATCTATGAAAAAATTTATGATATATTATTATGCAAAATTACAATATTTCGGCGTTTGAAAAAAACGCTTCAAAGGAGAAGCCGGATAGTCGGCGAGTAGATTGTAATAAACTAAGCATAGTGTTTCTCTTGTAATTACAATATGATCATTTAGGGAAAACTTCGTACTATGAAGATTCAACGCCCAATGGCAAGCCCGATTGGGGGTGTCTTGTAAGTGATCCAATGCTTCCACGAAGTCCGTCAAATCCCAACAATCTCTTCCTTGTATACCTAGGTTGTTCTCTCCTATTGGTGTAACCATCCTTGTTCAATTTTCCAAGTAAAATTGACTTGTCACTTCAAAGGGTCCGTCTCTTAAGTTGGCATACACTGATAAGCTTTTACCACTTCACATGGTCTTCTTGAGAAATATGGGATAAAAGGATCGCAACCATTAGAAAACATGCAATCATGGTTGCCATATGAACTGTAATGGCTGACTGTATTGTCGTTGTAAATTGGCCAAGTGAGTGAGCCATGTTATTCGTAGAATGATATGGGGTACTGGATGTGAATCTACAAATTGGACAAGTAAACGTGGGATGAGAAAATTTCACCAATAGCAGGTTAAATCAAACTAGATGCTTCACCAGCCAAGTTTGGTTAGAATAATTGGTTTATGAGACAGTGGTCGTAAGAGAGGAGGGTGGTAAAAGATGATGCACTTACCAGGATGATGATGGTGCAATGCAGTACTAGATGTGCCATACGGATGACTTCAGCAAAACAGCAAATAGTTTTAGTGGGCACCAAACAAACAGGATTGGTAAGCTTCCACCCTTTTTACAATCCACACTTTTTTTTTTGTTGTTCTGATTCTGATTTTATCCTTGTTCAAATCTAAAAATCACCTCGATGCCTCTTGACCTACTTAATCCCTCTCTCTGTATCCTTCCCTTACCATTGACCGCTCCACATTATTTTTCCGGTGACCCATGATTTAAAGCTTGATATTGAACCATCCATGGTCTCATGGTGCTTTGAAACTGATCCAAAAAGAAAAAAAGAAAAAAGAAGAAGAAGATCAAAAAAACCTAAAAAGAGGAAAGAGACCGATTCAAAGAGGATCTGAGTGATTTAGTGATATCGTTTATTTGATGTATTGATTTTATTTTTGACTAAAATAAAAAGAAAAAGTGTGAAGTTTCTAACTCGAGATGTGGCACAAACTTGTCTTTCCGTTGGGGTGACGCATATGTACCATGTTTTGAGTAAGGAAATTCATGTCGTTTTCAATTTTCTTGTTCTTTTTCGTATGTTTCTTGATTTTTTTTATTGTTATTGTTCTTCTTCTTATTATTATTATTATTCATTTATTTTTTTATTGTTTTATCTTTTTTCTCTCTCTTTTTTATGAGATTTGTAAGAGTATGCATTGTTGAGGTGTGAAAAGATAAGATGCGTGAATAGTAAAAAAGAGTGTATAAATAGTAATCCCCATATACATAGTAGTAACTGTAGTCAAGACACTGATTCAACGAAACTAGGCTGAACTTTTCTACATATGCTCATTTGAATTATCCATTATAATGTTTACATCATTATTTTATGAACAAAAGTGCATTTATTTTAGGGTTGAACGTGTTTGTCTGTCTTAAATTTGTTTCGGAGAACTTTTTTTACATTTTAATTTTCAGTCCGATTTATGAAAACAAAGAATTCATATAGCCAACCCCATCACCAAGTGAACAAGCCACATTGTTCGTAGATGGAGAGTTGTGTGGAACCAACACAAAGGATTGTCGAGACATTTAATGAATGCTGTAATCTTCAAGCACCAATGCCCGAGACAACGGAAACTCTCGAATTAATCATGTTGGGAAAGAGTATTATGGCAAATGACACTAGTGTTGCATACTCTAGCTGACAAATCTAATGGAGAAAAGGGCATGGCATTTAACTGAACGGTTAAGATTTTTAGGCTGATTCTACTTACAGTTCAGATAGAGTTCTTTTCATTGAGTGTGCCAACTTCACAAAGTATGCCATCTATTAGCAAATCTATTTCTCCATAATCAATATTGTGAGAGGTTTACATCTTAAATGATTTCCTTTAATTTGAGAAGCAATACCAACAGTTAAACTAAACACAACAACCAATAACTCACTTGGCTAGGCTTCGACCTCCACATTGTACCAAGAAAAGATCAACTAAATGCTCAAACAACCCAAACAATCAATCACAAAGAAACCAGTTTTCCAAAACCAGGTCAAGAAACCAACTTTTGATATTTGTATAGCCAAGAAACTCTTCTCATTCTCTATCAAAGAAAAAAAGAAGCTACTCTGATAATAGTTACGAACAACTTAGGAAATAGATTTAATTCAGCAATAAATAGCATCATTAACCGTATATCCTAATATACACATCATAACAAAAATTCACTTTCCACATGCAATTCAAAGACCCCACCTGCTTTCCAATTGCCTCTCAAGCACACAAATAAGGCACGGGCTACAGCGTGATTATAAATTATCTAATTTGTTTGTTTCTTGCTGCTTACAAATACTAGCCGACCCTTCTGGTTTCTCCCCTTTCCCTCTCTCTCATTGCCATTGCAGAAAGCGGAAGGGCAAACCCCCATTTTTCGACCTCGAGAGAAAGAGGGAGAGAGGGGAATCTGATCAGAGACGGTAACAATGGTTTCCACAAGGCGTAGCTCGTCTTCATCCAAGCTGCCAACTTCGTCTCCCCCGCCAAGCAACAAACGCCTCAAGGTATTCCGATTTTGGGAAATCTTCATATTTTCTTGATATTGTTTCGTTCTTTGTGTTTTCTCTTCTTAGGTATCTCGGAATCTCGTTGTTCTTAGTTGGGTATTGAATAATCCGATTGATGGTGTGGTTGTTGGTTTGAATCGGGGAGAGAAGGCGGAGAACGGGCATCCGAAGGATGGGCATTCGGCACAGAGAGACGATGCCGGGAACTCGAAGGAATTAGAGATCCAGCTGCCATCTGATCCCGCGGTCGGTGCAGCGGAACATCTGGCGTCTGCGGAAACCCAAGCCTCGGATCCGGATGTCACCGCAGAAAAGCTGGTCGCAACCCCACCGCCTTCAACAGGTACGATCTCTTGATTTCGTGTGAATCTTAGCAAGGGGTTTGCATGGGGAAATCGAATCAAATTCAGTATCCGTTCCCTTTCGTGGTTTTGTTAGGGTGTGCACCGATGGAAACAGATAAATTGGAGGCGGTGGCTACATTGAAGAGTACGAGAAGGGATCCCTCCATGGCATGGGGAAGACTTATATCTCAGTATCCACAGGTGCTTTTTCCTCGTGAATTTGTTGTTTTTGTTCCCGTCTGCTTCTATTGGATCGGATTAAACCCAGGTTTCTTTCTACTATTCAGATAGATCTCGAGCTGTTGCGCTTCATATGGTTATGGTTGACACTGGTTATGGTTTTGTCAAGTGAAATCGAGCTGTGATTAATTTCATAAACTGACAGCAATTTAGGATCAGGATAATTCCATTTTGATCGTTTCTGCAGTGTTAGGTAACTTTGGTAGTTGTTGCAATATTTTGCCAATAGAATCCCCAATGGATGAGGTTAAAGTATTTCAAGTTCCATAACGATCGCTTATTAATATTCAAACAATGAATGCACTTTTTAAGTCTTCATATGCGTCTCCCTTGATGCAGAGCATCACGTGCGTCAAATCAGTTCCTTTCCATATCACTGTTGATATATCCGTGTGTTTGGGTTGTGAGGTGAAAGTGTTTCTCATTAGCTGAGCGGAATGCAGTAAAGCTGTTTAAGTCTCCATCTGATATTTCTAGAAACTTGCCATATGTTTTATTGATCTTCACATCAGTTTTTATAAGAAAAAACTCCAAGATAGTAGAATTCTAAACCCTGGAAAAATCCAATATATTTTATCAAAAGAACATGTAATTGGTGATCCCAAGGTTTGCGGGTATGAAGATCATATCTCTATGCGTATTTTGCCAACAAAAAGCACTTCACGTTGCAACTTTCTCTTGTGGTTCATTTCACTTGAGTACACAACATCATTTTGTGGATGATAGTCACCAGGCAAGTCACGGAATTCCATAGGGAAACATGTCCATTCTGTTGACTTTTTTGGGATGCTTAGGCAATTTGCAGAGGTTTATCCTCTTCTAGTTGCTTGCAAGTGGTTGTAAACAATTTCAATCTAGTTATGTGTGATTTCCATTTTTCTCATGTTTCATTCATTTTTTAGTTCACATAAAGGAAGAACATTGGTGGTAAACTTAACAGCTAAGATATAGTCTATGCCATGTTAGGTGGGACTAAGTGCCCAACCACATGGTAGGATAAGTGTGGTCTAACATAGTGCCACATCATTAGAAAAGTAAAGGAAATTAATTACACGTAAAATTTATAAATGACAATGTATATGAACCAAATAAGAAAACAAAAAAGACAAAAAAGTAATTCATGTTCAAAGTTAGGGATCACGTCTCTAAATTAAAAAGCTAATTTATTCCAAAATGGCGTTGTTTATGTCCGGTATCAAAGAATCTTCAACACACAAGAGTAACAGCTCACCCTTTCACCCTTTGTGTAAGTGGTGGATCTGCTGCAATTGAAAGTCAAATTGTTTTCTGTTGTTTGAATATCTTTATAGATTCATCAATTTGTACATGGCACACTAGGCAAAACACAACAAAAAGTACCGTTCAGAATACATTGATGATGTCTACTGAGTCTCCTTAGCCACAGGTTCCACAAGAATTAACATTCTGACCATTAGGCACCTTGGCTTGTTTCATGTCCAGGCAAGGTCATAATAGAGTTATGCGAGTCATTTGGTGGGCTGCTGATACTGTGGGCCATCTTCTCTTGTATCTGTCTATTTTATCCAAAGTTTGACAAGTGTTTAGCGTACTTGTGGTATGGCCTAGGTTTGGTAAACAACTTATGTGTTCATTGCTTCTCCATTAGGTACTCATCGGTGCTGTATGTTTCCTTAGCCAAAGAGGGAAAGAAAAAAAAATTCAGTAATGGACCTTCCTATGGTCTTACACTTTCGTGCCTATTTTTGACTTGAATGTGGTTCTGGAAAGTAAGATTATTGAGCCCGCACATATTTATATTCAAACTGTTCAAAGTACTACAGTAGCAGATATTGTGAATTGCATAAGCTTCTAGATAGAAAATTCTACTTTTTATCAGACGAGTTTACAAGAAAATGATATTATTCTTACTGAAATTTCACTATTTTTGCTCACAGAATCCTCATCGGCTCATGTCTGGTCCCGTTTTCACTGTTGGTCAAAGTCGAAACTGCAACTTGTACTTGAAGGATCAATCCGTGAGTTCAGTTCTTTGTAGGCTGAAGTTTGAGCAGGTAAATTCACAAAATTTTTGAGCTTATGAGTTGCAAATACACACTTAACCTTCTGAGTTTAAAACTAGCTGCCTGCTTAATTAATTAGTTGTTCCCTGCTTAGTTAAAAACTTGTTTAAATGCTCTCCTTAGGAAGATATCTTACAAATCAATTAGTTCATTGTGAAAAACACAACTTTGTTATTTCAAACAAAGGACAAAGAGCTACCTCTGTAAGATCAGGCAGCTATCTCTGTAAAATAGCTTATTTGTCAGTTGCTATTTTATCACATTTATGCTCAAATAACAACCTCTGCATGAGTCGTTTTACCTCTCACATTTTTTCTGAGACCTAATAGTGACCTCATTGGTTATATGAACAGCGGGATGATGGATGTATCAGTGTATTAGAAAGTTCTGGAAGCAAAGGATCAGTTGAGGTGAACGGAAAACTTGTTAAAAAGAACTCCGATGTCATTCTTAAGGCTGGTGATGAACTGGTCTTCAGTTCATCAAGCAATCACTCTTATGTATCCTTTGTGCTCGGAGTACAATTGTATATGCTTGAACATGAACAGTTTAAAATTTCTGCATGTATGCTTGTACATCTGCCTGTATCTCGCAATGGTCTTTGTCACAAAGACATGAAATGACTTGAATGGCATGGAAGACGTGAATTTTGCATCTTAGGAAAACATGTCATGGTGGCTTCTTTTCAAATATTTCATAGACGACGGAACTAACTTCAATATTTTGTTGGATTTTTTTTATGCTGAGATATTCTGGAAAATATTATCTCAAATAATGGTCAAGATCATGTCCAATGTTATTGGGACGTTTTCACTTGCATCCCCAAAGAGCGGCACCACTAAGTTAGCATGCCAAAAAAAAAAAAATGGTGGATAGCTTCTTGTTGCCTGTTTGTATCTTTGCCTTGCTCTCTTGATGACATTCCTTAAAAAGCGATCAGATTTTCCAGCAGCTTACAAATGACATGCCAACAACCATAGCATCTTCTTCATTTTCTTCATTCGGCATTAGAGAGTCTCATAGTTCACCTGTTAAAGAACTCCAGTATGAAGGAAGATCTGGAGATGCATCTGTTGTGGATGGGGCGTCGATATTGGCATCATTGTCCAATCTAGGACATGATCTCTCGCTTTTGCCTCTACCAGCCCAAAGCAATGAAGATGTTCCACAAGGAACAGGAAAACCTGCACAATCTGCTTTGGGAGTCCCAGATGATTCTCTTCCTGTGCTTGATATCAATATCTGTGGTAGCAAAGGAAATGCTGATCAAATCTCTGCAACTGATGTACCTTCAGATGATAATGCATCTCCGGCAATTGAACAATCAGATCTTAACGTGGGAAACATGGAATCTGTTACTGGTATTAGTGCTGTTGAGAATGGCCGATGGAATTTAAAGTCCATTTCTCATAAGAAGTTCATGCGCATCTTGAGGGACACAGCTGGAAGGGATCCAACTGGATCTATATTTAAGCAAATACTTGAGGACAGGAGGGATATGTTGAAGGAATCAGATTTGTCAGTTCTTTTGTCAATGCCTGCTAAGTGCCAAGTATTTAAGGAGAACTTGCATGAAGGAATTCTTGATGGAAAGAACATTGAAGTCTCATTTGATAACTTCCCTTATTATTTAAGGTATGAATTTTCTTTATGTTTACTTTGGAGTTTCTTCTTGAATACTTCCAATGCAGAAGAAAGTTTCCCTAATTTGGTGATGAGAAAGTTGTGTATTTTCTTTTATGTTTGGTTCAAGGCGATTTCACTATCATGTTTGATGTTTGTTACGTTTTCTATTGCTGGGAAGGCCTTGTTAAAGTGTTTCAGGGTGAAACACAAAATCTCTCCTTTTATCGGCACAGTAACAAGAGTTGGTGAAGTTCGTTTACCTGAAATGCATTGTTATGCCTCGTGTGGTGCCAGTGCATATTCAAAGGGATTGAGACTTGATGTAATTCATCTAGTGCTCAGTTGTTAGAATTGGTTTAGTCAGGGGAATGCTGCAGGTTGTGTTCGTAAATATCTCGAGTCTCTTGGACTATTATTTACATTTTCAGATGGATGGTTAAGTTTTCAGAATTTATTAGAATTTTGACAAGTAGGTTGTTTCTATTGGGAATTTGCTAGGAAGAACTGCGAGGGGTGAAGGGAAGAGTTATATAAGATCCGGTGGCTCAGTTTGGAAATGTATAGTGGAAAGTCCCAATTAAATGCTGGTGGTTTAATGTTTTGTTTTTATATGAAGAGAAAAGTGTTCAGACTTTCATACAATTGAGAGAGGGGAAACTGCATTTTGCTTCCTCCCACTAAGAATGGCTTAAATAATGGGTTTTGTGTATATATCAAATTCCTACCTCAGCAGTGGAAAACAACGTGACATATCTTTGGCACCAGATGCAAATGATCACCTTGTGGTTATAGGAAATTTTGAAGGGACTTCACAACTCATTCACCATATTAAGTTTTGTTTCCGTATCTTCATTTTAAGCCATATAGGGGAAATTTTGAGGAGCACAAGAAACGAACCTTTAGACCCTTTGCTTTTTCTTACACTAGAGCAGGGTTTTATTTTGTTAGATACATACCGGAGCATTGGCAAAGAAATGAGTCCTAGGAGATGTGAGAAACAACCCAAATAATATCAATGACAAATCAAGAAGAAACATTGATGGGAAGCAAAGGAGGGAGTCAGCATCTCCATGGACTGCCACACCCTCTCTCTCTCTCTTATTTCTCTCTTGCTTAGCCTTACACAATTACACTTAGGGCATTACTTATACATGTTTCTAACTTGAAAGATGAAAATGCCCCTGATTAGTAAAACTAATGATACTTAGATCCCAATGGATCATATTCTGATCCAATGAGATCCATGAGACCCAATTACAAAAGATAAATGCAGAAACACAAACTACATAAATATGTAATCTTCCACACCCCTCAAGTTGGGTCTTAAATGCTTGAAACACCCAACTTATCGAGAGCTTTCTTTAATCCATTAGTAGTTATTGGTTTTGTAAGAATATCAACCAATTGGTCTTCAGAACGAACGTGCATGATGTTGAAAATTTCTTGAAAAACTTTATCTCTAATGAAATTACAGTCAACTTTAATATGTTTTATCCTCTCATGGAAGACTGTATTAGACGCTATTTAAAGTGCAACTTTACTATCTGTGAAGAAATTAATTGGAATGATCCTCTCCGGGCCAATTTCTTCTAATAGTGATAAAATTCATAAACCCTCACACGTACCAAGGGCAATAGCATGATACTCTGCTTCAACACTAGATCTATCTATCACTAATTATTTCTTACTTTTTCATGAGACAATATTACTTTTGAGACGTACAATATACTTTAAAGTAGATCTTCAATCTTCCACAGAACCAACATATGAATAAATCTCAATACTAAGAGATGAATTATGAGAGTATCATAAACCATGAGTAATAGATGACTTTATTGATAACTTTAGGTATCTCATAATATGGAGCACCATATTAATGTGGTGTCTAGATGGTGAGTGCATCTATCTACTAACATAACTTACTACAAAGCTTATATCTAGTCTTGTGATGGTAAGATATATAAGTTTTCCAACTAATATTTGATATCTACCCACATCTTAATATAGGTTCTCAGAGTCTCCAACTGCCCCCTTTGAACTTCGATGAGAACAATACATATATGACAATCTTCCATTTTTGTTTCTTTTAACAGATCCAAGATATATTTATGCAGGCTTAAGAAGAGACAATTGTTACTTTAAATAATTTTAATGCCCAGAAAATAGTGTAGCTTTTCCTTCAAGTCAAATAACATGTGCAACTCTCGCTTTAAATTTATAATTCCTTTCACTTCATTGCATGTAATGATAATATCATCAACATATACAACCAAGAGAATAGTTTTCTCTCCTTGTCTAATGAATAATGTGTGATCACTAGTGTCGCGTTTGAAGCCCAAGCTAAGAACACCTTCGCTAAAATTTTAAAACCACGCTCTAGGTGATTGTTTTAAGCCATAAATCAATTTTTTCAGCTTGCATACCTTGTGTGGCTCAGTCTTTAGAATATAACAAGGTGGTAAGTCTATATAGATATCCTCAGTAAGATCTCCTTGGAGGAAAGCATTCTTCACATCCAACGCCATAAGTTCTATTTCTAATTAACTGCCATACTTACGAGAATTCTGATAGTATTTAATTTTGCAATTGGTGCAAAGGTTTTTGTATAGTCAATCCCATAGGATTGGCTATAACCTTTAGTCACCAACCTCACTTTATATCTTTCTATATTCCCATGTGAACTATACTATAGTATACACCCATTTGCAGCCAACGGTCTTTCTCTCTGGTGGTAACTTTGTAAGTTTTGAGGTTTGATTTTTTTCTAGATCTTTAATTTTTTCCTTTATAGCTGCCTTTCATTTTGACTGTTAAACCTCTTCATATGTCCTTTGTCCTTGAAATATAAGCCTTATCTGGATTCATCACAAACAACTGATATTCTTTTAGATAATTAGAATATGATACCATTTTATGAATTTCATTGTCTTACTAATATTATCAATGGAGGAAAAGGATCTCCCGAAGAAAGAAAGTGGCAGACTTATTAAGAGGAGAAAAAAAAGTAGTCTTACCAAATCCTAATGCTACCCTCACCTCCTAGTATTTTGGATAATTTACTTATTACTCTTCAAAAGGAAAAAAGATTGAGTGAAATTTGATAAGTTACTCCCATCGGTCCCGAAGTACTATAAGTTTTCATGAAATGTAACATCTATTGTGATATACCACTTACTCTTCTCGGGATCATAACACTTATATCCCTTCTGAGTAGAGGAGTATTTCAAGAAAATACACTTAACTGCTCTAGCATCAAGCTTGTCTCTAGCATTACCAAAAACATGTCCAAAATAATTACATTCAAACACTCTTAATGGTACACTAAATTGTTTTTGAGTAGGACATAAACACTCTTAATAGTACATTAAATTGGTTTTGATTAGGACATAAAGAGTAAAAGGGAGAATCACCATTAAAGGCATTAGTGGGCATGCAATTTATAAAAAATACAACAATTAAGACAACTTCACACCAATAACTTTTAGGGACATTATTCTCAATTAACAAGGTTCTTACATCTTTCAAAATATACCTGTTTTTCTCTCTGAAACCCTATTTTGTTGTAGAAAATATGGACATGATGGTTGGTGTAATATCCCTTGACTCAAAAAATATGAATGTAGATATTGAGACATACATTCGCCTCCATTATCACTACAACTGATGGATAGTTGAAATTGAGTATGGATGAATTGACAATACACATGAAGGATATTTTTTACTTTATCTTTGGTTTTTATGAAGTAGACCATAGTGAATCGAATGCAATCGTCTATAATGGAAACAAAATATCTGTAACCTTGCAATGAAGTAGTAGAACATGGACTCCCAACATCATAATGAATAATTTCAAACGGTTTAGAAGTTCTAGTTTTATTCAACGGAAAAGACACACAATATGTTTGGCCTTTTAGCAAGTTTACATTGTAAAATCAAATCACTACAACTAAAAAATGTTGGTAATATCATCCTAATTTTAGAAAGTGAAAGATGTCCCGGTCTCTGATGCCATATGATCAAATCTTCATTCTTTTTTTCTGTAGTATAGATAGACTACATTGTTGTTTTACTGGTCTCCTCGAAGACATAAAGTCATTTTCTCATGCTACTTTGACCAAAGATCTTTCCCGTCTTCAGTCTCTTAAAAATACAACAAGTAGAGTTGAATGTTATAAGACAATTCAAGTCTTTAGCCAAGGCATAGACTGATAATAGATTAACTTAAATGTTGGGAACATGTAAAACATTTTTAATAATCCCAAAATCTGTAGCTATACTCCCTTTTCCCGCTATGGGAATATTGGATCCATCAGCTAATTTGATTTGATACCAATCCCCTTCTAAATTGATTTATAATCATCAAAAAATTCTCTGAGCAGTGTTGTTCGATGTGTATCGTATCATATATCATTTTGGCCAACGATGTATTGCCCCATATCGTAATTTAATACTAAAAAATTGATAAAAATCTAAAAAATTAAAACAAAAAATGATAATTGCAAAGAATTCATATAATACAAAAATGTAGTACATATTTATCATTCACCATTCAATAATTGAATAAAAAATTACATATTTTGAAGCATAATCCTTAGAAAAAAATGCAACTTTCATAATTAAAAAATACATTTACACATTGTAATCAGAATCATCAACTAAATAATCTTCATCTTCTCCTTGTTGAAGATACTCACCACCTTATGCTTCAAAATCAAAATCTTCATCCCCTTGATGTTGTTGTTGCCCTCTTTCCAAATTAATTCACGCAATGTCTTCTTCAGGTAGGAGTGCATTTGCTTTATTATCTTTCATCGACTAGATGGATTCTTTGTTTCCACAGATCCCTATCGTGTGTCATGTTAGGAGTTAACTCACAATAAGCTAGATCATTCTTTATTGTTTCTTTCAAACACTTTTGTGGTCGTTCTCTACCTTTTTTAATACTTTCCAAATTTAGTTTTTCATACCTTCTTATAGGTTCTTCTTTTGATCTTCTTTCTATATGTCCAAACCATCTTAAACGATATTCTCTCATTTTATCCTCTATTGGTGCCACTCCTAATTTATTTCTAATAACCTCATTATGTATACGGTCTTTTCTTGTATAACCACTCATCCATCTCAACATCTTCATTTCTGTCATAGACATCTTTTGTACATGTTGATGATTAACTGCCCAACACTCAAAACCATAAAACATGGCAGGCCTAATTGCTGCTCTATAATATTTACCTTTTAACTTTAATGGTATCTTCTTATCACAAAGAATACTTGATACTCTTCTCCATTTTAACCAACCAACATTAATTCTATGCGTAACATCTCCATCAATTCTTCCATCACTCTAAAAAATTGACCCTAGGTATTTAAAACTTTCCTTTTTGGGGATGCAATGTGTGCCAATTTTAATTTCTATGTCCTCTGAGGTAACCAAATGATCAAACATACATTCCATATATTCTGTCTTTGTTCTACTAAGTCGAAGGCCTTTGCTTTCTAATGTTTCTCTCCATAGTTCCAATTTTTTATTAACTTTTTCCTTAGACTCCTCCACTAACACAATGTCATCTACAAATAACATACACCAAGGTACTTCATCTTGAATATGTTTTGTTAACTCATCAATCACCATTATAAATAAGTATGGACTTAAAGTTGATCCTTGATGTAACCCAATATTAACTTCAAAGAAGTATGTCATTCCTTCATGAGTCCTCACCCATGTTTTTACACCTTCGTACATGTCTCTTATAAGATTAATGTATGTCAATGGGATACCTCTTTTTTCCATAGTTCTCTGGGATACCCCTATTTTATTTCATTCTCTAGACTTTTCCTATCCTCCTCTTGGATTGGGAGAGAAATACAATCCCCAGATAAGAAGCTCCTCCTTCAAGAACATTTACCTTCATGTCGTCATAATTGGATGAAATACCCCAAAGGAGATCAAACTCTTTATACCTCTCATTTTCGATATTTCACTCTTTTTTACGTATATTTGATCTTTGTAAAATGTTGTGGTTCATCTCATAACCCCCTTAGTTCAGTATAGTACTTGCTTATTGTTGTATTTTTCACTTTCTTATGTTATCTAAAATCTTATATTTTTTGTCATATTCCTTCTCTTTGAGTATTCTTCAGTAGTGGCATCCAGAATTTTCTTTTCTAACTTGAGATGCGTGAATGTCCTTCTAGTGGCTGACAATTATAAAGCCGCAAAATGTATTTTCTTTCTTTCATTTTACCAAGACCAGATTTATCATTTTTCGGTTTTAAAGCTTCTCCAGTAATATACTGCTGCTTTCCATGAGCCAACATGATGAGTTCCCTTGACCGTGCCAGTTCAACATGATTTCTTCCATCAAATTGCGCATGTGCAATCTGAAAACTCTCTAGGTTTCCAACAATAAAAGTTTCACGTCCTTTTCTTTACGTTTTTGTGAAATTTTCCCATTTTTACTACTCAGATCTTCCATCTTCCCTTGTGGAAATATCCTACTGGGTTTCTCTGTTGTCTTCTTTCAACAGTTTCAACCATATGGTGAGAGCATCTAGAGAACAAGACACTTTACCTTAATATTTCTTCAACAGAATCAATAGTGAGCATTCTGCAATCAATCAAAGTACTAGCATATACGCAATGAGTGTAGGCACAAACCAGTACTGACTAGAGAACTTAATTGTAGACATGCCGATGTAACATTAGTAAGCAAAACCTTGAGTAATGAGAAGTACGAGTTCAAGGCTTCCCTGGTTGACAGAGCAGTTTGTAGATAATTAATGCAGGGCGCTGCAGTGCCACTATGGATTACAAGCTGAACTTTGTAATTTTATTGCTGACCTTGATTATCGGCTTCTATCATTAAAGCATCATCATGGAGGAGATGACGTGCCGAACAACGATCTCGTTGTGTAATGGTGAGGGTGAAGTGAAGGATAACAACCAGAAAAGTGAAGGACAATAGCCAGTATGAGCAACTAATGGTGAAAATCGACCATGTTGATTGATGGACAGTACTGATGGCAAAGGATAAGACAAATGAGAGAGGCAAAAAACCCTTTTTCTCTATTGAATATGATTAGGTCTTATTAACATGGTCACAGAAATAAAAGGTGTTATATTTCATGCCTTTTTTCGTGAAAGTATTGATGCTTATAGTGTATCTTTATGTATATAATGTTGCATCTCTATGTTACGTAGGGTCCTAGACATTTTGGGAAGCCAAAGTGTCTCTTACACTTTGCACACTCATTTATGATGCCAATGGTCCCTGAAAACAGATAAAGATGCATATGAATTTTGTGTTATATCCCCCTTCTTAGTCTGTGCTTGTGTATATGCTTTCTAGCTCAAAACCACATATAAGGGGCCTTCTTTAACCAGTCAAACCTCGTAGATGCACTTAGAATGCTTAGCTTATTAGTTTGTATAGTGATATCAATGTAGTGATGATTGTTTTGGTCATCAAAATTTTGCGCGTTGTGCACCAATTGAATTTATGTTGAATTTCACCGTGAACCTACATCGCTAAGCTACTGATCAACCTTTGTTGTATGATACAGACCAACACTTAGTTACTTAAAACTTTTATATATGGAGATGTGGCTTTGCAATAGGATGCTGAATTTCACCGTGAACCTACATCATTAAGCTACTGATCAACCTTTGTTGTATGATACAAAGTTACAAACCAACACTTAGTCACTTAAAACTTTTATATATAGTTAGATAGATGTCCACATTCTCTTTTTATGTTTGGGGGTGGGATTGATTAATATTCGGTTGTTGATGGCATCACGTTCCCTATGGAATAGTTTCAATACTAGCCCAGCTTGACCTCACAGACATGTTTAACATTGTCCAAATGCTGCAGACCAGGCTGACACTTCTTTGATCAAAGTCTGTAAGTTCTCAACATAGAAAATATGGCCTCTATGCTGCACGCATATAGGTGCAGCAGTTCTGAAAACATGCCCACAAGATTATGATAGTATATAATGTGTGTATCCCACATGCAGAGATATCTTGTACACTCGATTGCAATGTACTGTAGTTAGTTTCATGCATTCATGTACAAAATTAATCATATGGAGAGTTTGCATTAGTAAGCTACTGTCAAATCACTCACATCCTATTGGTTGCTTTCTAGATTGTTCAAAGCGGATCTTTGATATTGATAGTGTTACCGAATCTTTGTGCATTGCTTCGTTAGCCTTCAACTCGCTTGGAAAGCTAACTCTATTAAATGCCATGGATAGAGTCATAGAACTGATTGCATAGATTGACTCGAAATCTGATTCAAATCCAAGTTGCAGCCAGCAGCAGCCTTTGCTTCTTTTACTTCACATAGCTTTTTTGTCTCCTTGATGGCTGGACATCTGTCACCCTGATACGAAGAAAAAAGTCTGTGGTCAATGCTGAAAAACCATGACATCTGTGCACTCATTAGAAAAATAATCATATGGAGTGATTGCTGAGAATCCATGGAATCAACATAATACTTGTTCCCCCCCTCTAATCTATAGATTGGATTTCATAAGCCAAAAAACCGAGTCATTGCCGTACATGAACCAATCAACTATCCTAGGAACATGCGTACAACAACAACAACAACTAAGCCTTTTCCCATACTAGACGGGGTCGGCTACATGGATTCTTTGTTTCCACAGATCCCTATCGTGTGCCATGTTAGCCGTTAACTCACAATAAGCTAGATCATTCTTTATTGTTTCTTTCCAGCACTTTTGTGGTTGTCCTCTAGCTCTTTTAATACTTTCCAAATTTAGTTTTTCATACCTTCTTACAGGTTCTTCTTTTGATCTTCTTTCTATATGTCTAAACGATCTTAAACGATATTCTTTCATTTTATCCTCTATTGGTGCCACTCCTAATTTGTTTCTAATAACCTCATTATATATTCGGTCTTTTCTTGTATGACCACTCATCCATCTCAACATCTTCATTTCTGTCGCATACATCTTTTGTACATGTTGATGATTAACTGCCCAACACTCAGAACCATAAAACATGGCAGGCCTAATTGCTGCTCTATAATATTTACCTTTTGACTTTAATGATATCTTTTTATCACAAAGAATACCTGATGATCCTCTTCATTTTAACCAACCAGCATTAATTCTATGCGTAACATCTCCATCAATTCTTCCATCACTCTAAAAAATTGACCCTAGGTATTTAAAACTTTCCTTTTTGGGGATGCAATGTGTGCCAATTTTAATTTCTATGTCCTCTGAGGTAACCAAATGATCAAACATACATTCCATATATTCTGTCTTTGTTCTACTAAGTCGAAGGCCTTTGCTTTCTAATGTTTCTCTCCATAGTTCCAATTTTTTATTAACTTTTTCCTTAGACTCCTCCACTAATACAATGTCATCTCCAAATTACATACACCAAGGTACTTCATCTTGAATATGTTTTGTTAACTCATTGATCACCATTATAAATAAGTATGGACTTAAAGTTGATCCTTGATGTAACCCAATATTAACTTCAAAGAAGTCTGTCGTTCCTTCATGAGTCCTCACATGTTTTTGCACCATCATACATATCTCTTATAAGGTTAATGTATGTTAATGGGATACCTCTTTTTTCCAAAGTTTTCCAAAGAACCTGCCTTGGTACTCTATCATAAGTTTTTTCTAGATCAATAAATATCATGTGAAGGCTATGTTGCATGGATATGGGTACGATACCGGTACCCAGTATGGGTACGGGTACAGGGTATATAATTTTATAAAAAACTAAGGTACAGGTACGCCACTATTAAAGAATTTAAAAAGATTACATATATGTATATATGTATATACACACAATTATATAGAGCATTCTAGTGTTTGAGATTTTATTCTAACTATGAGAATGCCATTTATATTCTTTTTCAAAGTAAGAACAATTAAACATAGAAATCATATCGCCGGAGATATAATTTTAACAGGTTGAAGACAAGATTATACTGTTAAAAGAGACCTCATCCGTAACATCATAAACGAGTAGAATACCCATAGCTCCGCTGTAATAAGCTGCAAAGTAAGGGAAAAGGAAGTTAGCGGGATTTTAACTATGTGCAAGACCAACATCTATGCAGAAATAGAATAAACAAATCACGTCATTTTGTATGCTCTGGTTCATCTACCTGTGGTAATTGTTCGAAATCGCTCCTGGCCAGCAGTATCCCATATCTGCAGTTTGATCCTCTTGCCATCAAGCTCAATGGTTCTTATTTTGAAGTCTATCCTGAAAAGATTACCAAGATATGGTCAACAAAGATTAGACCTAGTGAGTCGGCATTTGAAGTACTACAAAGATGAATGGTGTCACACCCAATTGTGGTAATGAAACTGGTGGTGAAGGAATCATCACAGAAACGTAAAAGCAAGCAACTCTTTCCAACACCTGCACATCAAGAAAGATGAGTAAAAGCAATGAAATTAAGCATGCGAGTTCCACTAATCACTTCACTGCACATATGAAAGAGACCTTTGACTATTACACAGAAAATAACTTGTAAGAGGGGAACAAACAACATTCTTCTCAATCAGGGACAAGAAGATACATAAATCATCCACAAACAAAAGCATGCCTGCACATATCCATATCAAACCATAGCAGGCTTGCTGAGGAGAACTAAAGAGTTTGTCAAAAAGATTTTCTCCCGGCCTGCCAATAGCAAAGTCTTGCAGCCATTTATTTGGATATATGGATCGTAACTGATGCTAAATTCTAAGTCAACCACCGTTTAAGAAATTACTGCAAAGCCGATACAATCATAGCCTCGCATTACTTTGGAATTACCAACTTCAAAACTGATGCCTACTTTCTAAGTTAACATTTAAAAACTAAAGTAATTATATGACTGTAATATAAAGTTATGAACATTATAGGAAGGAGATGAAATGCAAGATCGGTTAGGTTGCATTGTCCATGCATCATAAAACTGTCAGATCTGCCTGGATATTGGGGAAAAATACAAGGAGAAAAGAAAGGGCGGAGCCATAATTTAAACATGGAAAATCCATCAGAAGGTTGCTAACAAAGCCTAAGACTTTTTGGTGTCCATGAAAATTCGTTAGCGTTCCAAAATCACAGTCCTTCAACATATGGCAACAGAATTAATTAAATACAAAAGAAACTACTTAATATTCATCGACACTCCCTTCTTTGGGAACAAAACAAATCAACAAGCTAAAGTCTTTATCAAAAGCATCGCCTAATATGCTGTAAACTCAAGTGACAGTCGCCCGTTCCAGTTCAACAGCCCATCAAAACTGATACAACTTAGCAAAAAAACCCATCCATACTATGTCAAATCCTCATTTTCTCAATCTTTACACCGATAATGGTTCCCAACTCTGGAATTCAACTTTTGCTAGGAATAAATCCTGCACTCAGTGGCGATCACAACTCATATCACAACCTAAATCTCTACTGATCTCTCTCATTCCTCAATATCTATTTATGCTGGTCATACCACAGTTTTCACACCGAAAATGACCCATCCCAATTGAGGGCATAACCTTTTTTTTTCTCTTTTTGAGAATAACTTCAGCATTCACTATCGATGACTTTGACCACAACCTAAATCTCGACTAAGCTCTCTCGATTCCTCTAATTTCTATGTATAGTGATGCAGCGGTTTCGAAACCTGATATGATTTTCAATGCCAACTCAAGAAATCACCTTTTCTTTGTACTCTTCTTGAGAATAACTTCAGCATCCATTATTGACGTCGACTTTGATCACATCCTAGATCTCGACCACCTGCCAAAAAACAACGTAAATAGCCATCGAAGCAGAATATGAGAATACGCTACACTTGGAGTGATGCACGACATGGTCGGAGTGCACCAGTCGCCGGTCGCAGTCTCAACGGCAGTCTCGACTATGCGCTGAAAGCCTGAAGCCTGAAACATAGACTGGAGAGTGTAGAGAAAGCATGGAGACTGGAGAGAGAATGCTGAAGGGGATTAGGGCTTGGGTTGGCTTTATATATTTTTACGTTTTGAATCGGGTTGACCTAGATCTGAATGGGTCAACCCGATCCATATCGTACCCGGTATCGATATGTGACGTACCCGAAGTTGGGTACGTGTACTGAAATACGTAGAAACATACCGGTATGCCATTCATGATATGGGTACGTACCAGACGTACCCATACCCAGTACGTATTGGATACGGGTACGACACCAAGAATGGTGTACCTGTGCAACATAGTGTGAAGGTCTTTCTTTTTTGCTCTAAAATGTTCCATAAGACGTCTCAAAAGGTGAATCGCTTCAATAGTAGATCTGCTTGGCATGAATCCAAATTGGTTCTGTGTTGTACTTGATACTTGTCTTAACCTACGCTCGATAATTCTTTCCCACAATTTCATAGTATGGCTCATTAACTTGATACCTCGATAATTTGCACAATTTTGAATGTCTCCCTTGTTCTTATATATGGGTATAAGTGTACAGTGTACTTGCTCTCCATTCCTCGGGCATCTTTTGGTTTTTCCATATTTCATTAAATAGTCTTGTGAACTAAGTGATTCCTATTTCTCCTAGTATTTTCCAAACTTCTATAGGAATATTATCTGGTCCTACCGATTTACCACCCTTCATATGTTTAAGAGCCCCTTTGACTTCATTCTTTTGAATACGTCGGTAGAAATTGTGGTTTATATATTTTTCTGTTTTGGCTAACTCTCCTAAGTTAATACTAACATCTTTATTTTCATTAAAAAGTTTATAAAAATAGTTTTTCCATCTATTTCTTATATCATCATTTACCACTAGAATTTTTTCATCCTTGTCCTTGATGCATCTAACATAATTAAGATCTTTAATTTTCTTATCTCTAGCCCTAGCTATCCTAAAAATATCTAAGTTTTTTCTAGATCAAGAAATGTCATGAGAAGGTCTTTCTTTTTTGCTCTAAAATGTTTCATAAGACGTCTCAAAAGGTGAATCACTTCTACATTAGATATGCTTGGCATGAATCCAAATTGGTTCTCTATTATGCTCGATACTTGTCTTAACCTACGTTCGATAATTCTTTCTCATAATTTCATAGTATGACTCATTAACTTGATACCCCGATAATTTGCACAATTCTGATTGTCTCCCTTGTTCCTGTATATGTATATAAGTGTACTCGCTCTCCATTCCTCAGACATCTTTTGGTTTCTCCATATTTCATTAAATAGTCTTAGTGAGCCAAGTGATTTCCGTCACTCCTAGGATTTTCCAAACTTCCATAGAAATATTGTATGATCCTACCGATTTATCGTCTTTCATATGTTTAAGAGCCTCTTTGACTTCATTCTTTTGAATATGTCGATAGAAATTGTGGTTTCTGTACTTTTTTGATTTGGTTAACTCTCTTAAGCTAATACTAACATCTTTATTTTCATTAAAAAGCTTATAAAAATAGTTTTTTCATTTATTTTTTATATCATCATTTGCCACTAGAATTTTCTCTTCCTCATCTTTGATGCATTTAACAAAATTAAGATCCTTAGTTCTCTTATCTCTAGCCCTAACTATCCTAAAAATCTCTTTCACCCTCTTTTGAGTTGAGTTTTTTATATAAATCCTCCCAAATTTTAGCTTTTGCTTCACTCACGGCATTTTTCGCTTCCTTCTTTGCTTTCTTATAAGCCTCTAAAGTTTTACTAGTTTTCTTAGCATAATGTAATTTGTAACATGCCCTCTTTGCCTTGCTTTTATTTTGGACTACTTCACTCCACCACCAAGCTTCTTTTTGTGCCGGTACACCTCCCTTAGATACACCTAACACATCTTTCGCCACTTTCCTAATATGTATAGCCATATTGTTCCACATATCACAGGGTGTACCAACATAATTCCAAACATCTCCTTGAAGGACTTTCTGTTTAAATATATCTTCTTTCTCGCTTTTGAGGTTCCACCATTTAGTCCGAATAGCTCGATGCACTCTTTTCTTCTTTGTCCATTTTTTTATTTGTAAATCCATGACTAAAAGTCGATGTTGGGTGATTAAGCTTTCTCTTGGAATTACCTTGCAATCTTTACAACACGTTCTATCTTTTTTTCTACAAATAAAGTAATCAATTTGTGTTTGTGATAAGCCACTCTTATAAGTAATTAAATGTTCATCTCGTTTTTTGAAGATTGTATTGACTATAAAGAGATCAAATGCCAAAGCAAAATTTAAAATCTCCCTACCTTCCTCATTTATATCCCCAAAACCAAAGTTTCCATGAATACCTTGGTATCCTAGTGCCTCTTTACCGACATGTCCATTTAAGTCTCCTCCTAAACAAATCATCTCCCTTTGTGGAATGTTTTGAATCACCTTATCTAACTCTTCCCAAAAAGTTGTCTTTATACTATCTTCTAGTCCTACTTGGGGTGCGTAAGCACAAACTATATTCAAAACCTCTGCTCCTAACACTAATTTCAACGTCATGATTCGGTCATCACCATATCGTTGTATGTCTACTACACTATCCTTTAAATCTTTATTTATGATAATACCAATTCCGTTTTGAGCCTTTTCTTTACTTGAGTACCATAATTTAAAACCTGTATCTTGTATGTCCTTTGCTTTTTCTCCAACCCATTTTGTCTCTTGTAAACATAGAATATGAATCTTTCTCTGAATTATAATATCTACCACCTCCATTAGCTTATCTGATAATGTTCCAATATTCCGAGAACCAATACGAACCTTATTATCTAGGACTAGCTTCCTTACCCCCCGCATCCATCTATAATCAAAATGCAGAGACCCTCTTTGAAAATTATTCACTGCATTCGGGCGACAATGTAGTGGGACTAACTTCTTTACCCACACCCGTCCATGATGTGGGAACCCTCTTTGCAATTGATTCACTACATTCGGGCAAAAATGTAGTGGCCCTTGCTTACTTATTACTGCATTCGGGCTCAGCAGCACGTCGCTAGGCGGGGACGCCCCAAAGGAATACTCATAATTTTTGTAATCCATGTTATAAAATCCGACGAAGTTTTATGCTGGTTGTCGGAAGTCTAACACAACCCTCCTCCTTTATCCGGGCTTGGGATCGGCAATGCAAGGGTGAAGAACATGTGTATTGAGCCAATTTGAATGGTTTTAGGCACGAAGACTGCATCATAGGGTTAGTTTTATGAAACTGTGCTTTACTTTTGAGCTATAGTGCAGTGCACTCCATGTAATATAACTTCTCTCACATGTCAATTCCTCCAGTTAGTTCTAACTTTCAGATCAACCTTTAGAAATTGAGTACAATTAAATTGTTTCTACTGTGAGAACCACAACATGAGCGTTGCAAGTGTCCATATTTTTTTTGCACTGTAGCCTCATGTAAATCTTGATTTTTTATTTTTTTGAAATTTTAAACTTTCTATTAGTGGTTATGTTGTTTAAGCTTACTTGCATCTGTATATTAACTGTTTGAGCTGCAACATAATACCTGTTTCTTGCTGCAGTGAAAGCACAAAAAATGCATTGGTTTGTCCCATTTACATACATTTGAGGCGGCAGGAGTTTGCAAAATTCACTACAGACATTCCTACTCTTAGTCCAAGAATTTTATTATCTGGCCCTTCTGGTACTCCTCTTGGCGTTACAAGCAGCAGCATTTTTCATCTGTTTGTTCTGCTAACATATGCTTTTTGTCGTTTTCCTTATAGGCTCGGAGATATATCAAGAAACACTGGCAAAGGCACTTGCGAATCATTTTTGTGCGAACTTGCTTATAGTTGATGCTACTTCAATTCCTGGTGTAAGTTTTAATTTTACATTTATGCCATATATTTGAGTGAGAATGGCTGTTTATGTGCGTGCATATGGATGCATGCTTATGTTGACATTGCATCTGTGGAAGCTTAAAGGAGTAAAATTTGTTCTTGTTCTATGTGTTACTTTGTTATTTCTCAGGGTTTGTCTTCAAAAGATTCGGACACCATAAAAGAAAGAGCTGACAAATTATTTAGTTCCCTCAAACATCGATCTCATTCAGATTCTATGCAGCAGAAAAAACCAACTTCCAGTAATGAAGCTGAGATTGCAGGCTCTTCTGCCTTCAATTCTAAAATCCCACCAAAACAGGAGGTTTCAACTGCATCGTCAAGGAGCTATGCATTTAGAAAGGGTGGGGTTCACTACTTCTTTTGATTCTTACAGTTAGTGAACGTTGGCAACTCGTCAGTCGGCTTCTTGACTTTTCATGTATTACACTTCATTATTGTCAGAATAAAATTTGATAACCTCAAAAATGACTTATTGCACGAACCTGCCTTCAATTCTAAAATCCCACCAAAACAGGAGGTTTCAACTGCATCGTCAAGGAGCTAAGCATTTAGAAAGGGTGGGGTTCACTACTTTTGATTCTTACAGTTAGTGAACGTTGTCAACTCGTCAGCTGGTTTCTTGACTTTTCATGTATTACATTTCATTATTGTCAGAATAAAATTTGATAACCTCAAAAACAACTTATTGCACGAACTGGTCCAGCCTTTTCTTCTCTCTTTGTTTATATTTTATTTAGTTTTCTTAGACTTAAGTAATTTTAATTATTTATTCTAACATTTGCTGGTTTTGTTTATTTGTTTATATGTGATTCAGCCACATCCTTGAATCATTACAGAAAATTTGATTTAAAAACTGATGCTGGTAACATTGCATTCAGTTGCTGCCTTTTTCTATTTCTTTTCATGTCTGTTGAGGCATAACTTTTTAATTGTTTTTTCATAATTTTGATGACAGTGTACCGCCCTTAGTGGATTTTTGTTGGAAAATATCAATTTCACTATAATATTAGTCCACTCAACAGTTGTCATCTGAGTGATCTAGTTACATATTCGTCTTTCTGACAATAAAAAAACGCTCTTAAATTTGAGAATTGAGGTGTGAAAAGTTCCAGAATTCTTGGCAAAATTTGTCTTTTTTGCTTATGTTCTTCTAATTGTTTACTTTCAGGTGATCGAGTAAAATATCTGGTTTCAAGTTCTGGTTCAGCATGTCCTTTACCACCTACTCTGAGGTATTCTCTATTTGTTTCTGGTAGGAAAGAATTTCATGGTCCTGTTTGGTTTGATTTATCCTTATTCCTTACCTAATTTAGTACAGAATTTGAAATTCGATGCTGCAACAACAGCAACTCAACGTGAAAAGATTAGGGAATTTTGGAGCACATGAGTAGTAGCTGACTCTGCTAAACTTGCATCCTCCTAAGCCCAAGAGAAAAGTGCGACCATGCCCCTTTTGGTAGTGAAAAGGACAAAAAAAGCAGTTATATTGAGATCACATCACCATACCTTTTCCCAACCTGTTGGCTGAATAGTCCTGGCTTTGATCCGATGGCCTGTATCTATGACGTATTTTTTCTTAAAGTGGAAGCAGTTTTATTAAGTAGGGTAACACAACGAGAAATGTCCTCAGAAAGTAAAAGTCAGGACATATTAATGTTATAGTCTAAAGAGTTGGACTGGGAAGTCCTCAAACTGCCAGTAAGATCATCTAGAACTCTTACTGACTTGCAGCTTTCTGGAAGCAACAGTAGTTAATCCCTTTGAGGCAAGTCAAGTCCTCCAAACATGATAGGATAATTTTCTTGTTGTACACTGCCAAAACAGAACCTGTATAAAGAAGTCGTCTCTTTCAAGGTATTTCTACAACTTTCTAATCATTGATATATTGGTACAAGTTTGAGAGATGAGAGACAGAAACTGAGTTTCTTTATTCTGTGAATTATTTGACTCCTATAGACAATGGTTATATGCATATCTTGATTTGCTTGTGTTGGTGTTTAGACAAGCCAATATTTTGGCAGGCATCAAGGAGTTGCCTGTTTATGTCCTAAGAAATTAATATAAGATTGATCAATTGCTACCAGCAAGTGTGTCTTAAATTTAATAAATGTTTGAGCGCAAGGTATTGCATGTCGTTATACTTACCATTGTGTCATGCTTTGTGTAGAGGTAATAAAATTATCATTTAGGGTGATAAACACAATCAAAGGTTAATGATGACAAAATTGGCGGAATAGTTTATGGTGAATGTCTTATTCTGCATGCTGCTGTGTCATTTTCAGGGGTCCAGCCAGTGGCAGTAGAGGCAAAGTGCTTCTTATCTTTGAAGGAAATGGATTGTCAAAAGTAGGTGTTAGATTTGATAAACCAGTTGTTGACGGAAATGATCTTGGTGGTCTTTGTGAACAAAATCATGGTTTCTTCTGTAGTGGTATGTTTTTTACTGCATGCAACTTGTGTGTTTGTGTTTGGGTTGCGATCTAGGTCAATTCACTTGTCTCCTTGCAGCTGACTCTCTGCATGTAGAAAGTTCTTATGGTGAAGAAATTGACAAACTTGGCATCAATGAGATGTTAGAGGTATCCTGGCTTGTCTGGATCAAATTCCTCTTTATCGTATCCCTTTCGTGCTTCCTTTCCTCTCATCTGAAGTTATCTTATTTTTGCAGTTTCTGTCCAACGAAAGCAAAACTGCCCCCCTGATACTATTTTTGAAAGACATCGAAAAATCTTGGATTCTTAATCCGGACCCATATTCATATTTCAAGAACAGGCTTGAAAAGCTGCCAAGCAATATTGTTGTTATTGGGTCACACACGCAAGTGGATAATCGTAAGGAGAAGGTAATGCATTTATGACTCTGTTGTTCAGTCAAGGGCATGTTTGTATGTCTTTATGTTTACTTTAAATAAAAAGAACAGGGAATCGTAGAGAATTTTTTTAGGGAATCAAAGAACATGGAGTTTGGATAAACTCATTTTGGTGCTGAATTGAAGGACGGTGGTGGTGGATACTCATGTTAATAGTCGCGGTACTTGGTAGCTGTATGGTGGCGATGGCTGGTGGTAGTGGTAGTTGGCCAAAAAAGATAATTATTAGTGACATATGGTGGTTGGTAGTAGGAATGGTCATATGATGATGATGATTAAGGCTGCATTGATGATAACGTTGATGAAGGGGGAGAGTTGTTGTAATGGTTACGGGTGGCTGCTGCTGGTGGTAGTGGACCATGGTGGTAATGGGTGGTGGCTGTGAGGGTGGTTGGTGGTGATTGGCAATTAGCATTAGATAATAGTGGTATCAATGGTGGGTGGTTGTGGTGTGGCAGTAGATGATTGTGAGAACAAACATACTGAAATGCATAAATAGGTGCACACTTGTTTTTGGTTTGTCTAGCTAAACCAGTTACGTGTTTTAAATTCACTTACAGCTATTTATTGCAAACGTTAAGTAAATAGATTTAGGACACATTTTTCAAGCAACACAGATGAAATATAAATAGAAATAGGTAATTTATGAAGAATTACGATGGGTTTTTGAGTTTCATGCAGTACATGATATTATGGTCTTGTGAATGACAAGTGAAGATTTACTTAAAAAAAAACAGTACGCAATGCTTGTCCCCTTACCTCTTGATTTAACTGTTTTTCTTTTTTGGTCCAGTCACATCCCAGCAGTCTGCTTTTCACAAAATTTCCAGGCAGTCAAACTGCTCTCTTTGACTTTGCTTTTCCGGTAGGTACTTTTGGTTCCTTCTTTCAGATATATCATTGCCTTCATTTTGTGTAAATTCTCCCTTTTAAGTATATAATCACCTTATATTGTCTATATCGTTCTTTGACTTGGCTTCTCAGGGAATATCTCTTAAATTTCTCTGTCTAGATATATTGTCAGCTTACACACCCACACCCTACATAACTTTTGTAACTATGTAAACTGTCTAATTCAACGAGTGCTTTAGATTAACTAAGCACACAATAAGTTGAAATTTCACGAGGAATATGAAAAAATGTCCTTGTTGACTGACCTAATGAATGGACATGACTCAAGGCTGTACTCCCCTAGATTGATGGGTTTGTTAGGCTTTTCTTGTTTTTCTCGTCTTGTTTCTGTGCAGTTTCCTCAGGAAGTAAATCAGGCATTTCCTTCATCGAGCTCTCTCTTGAAGCATTTCATTAAGTAGTATAAGTTGATTAGCTGTAATTTATTGCTCAAGTTAGGTTTAACATGCAAAGTTTTATACTATCTGCTGTGGTTTGTGCTCAGCAATAAAATTTGTACTGGGGCGGTGCCATTTCTGCTCCCTTTCCCACCTCTCCATTGTAAGTATTGAAAATTTGAAGGTTCTCTTTCTTGGAGTTCCCCTGGTTTGGGGTTACTCTAACCCTCGGCAGGCCAACACCTATGATTGTCACCTTGGTTATCACTTGTTTTCTGTTGAATAACCTGTAAAAGTTTTTTCTCCCTGGCATCTTTTGCAATGTTTTCTGAAATAAATGTTTGGCAGTTCCAAACATATAGCGTTGTACTTTGTGGTATCTCTGTGATAGTGTTTCTCTTACCTCAAGTGAATGGATATGTAGCTTTTCAGGTTCCACTGATATGCAATTAATCAAGTCTTTGGTGTCCTCTAGAATCTTTTGTCCTAATGATGGTGCTTGTGATAATCCAAGAATTTTGGATGCTTTATTATCCAGGACTTGTTTCTCTGAACTAAAAAAGAAAAAGTAAAAACAATCTTGATGATGCCATTCAGTTATCTGTCATCATGAGCTGGTCTTGTGTATGTTCATTAATGATATATAGTTCCATATCCATCTGCAACATAGTTATTTGTCTGATCTGTTGCTTGTTCTTCAATTTCCATATGTTATGTTAACCTTGGTGGTTGATTTGACATATTTTTGCTGTGTTGTAGGATAATCTTGGCAGGCTACATGAGAGAGGGAAGGAAATTACAAAGGCAATGAAGTTATTGTCTAAACTTTTTCCAAATAAAGTAACCATCCAAAGTCCCCAAGTATGTGCTTGGTGCAGCAGCGCTGTCTTTGTGACCTTTACTTTTTTTACTGGCTCTTAGTTGATTAGGTTGAGTTTCAACAGGAGGAGAGCTTACTTCAGGAGTGGAAGCAACAGTTGGAGAGGGATGTTGAAACTTTAAAAGCAAAGTCAAATATTTCAATCATTCGTGCTGTAAGTTGGTTCCTATGTTTTTCCCCCAGAATGTGGCATTTATTCGTAGCTTCATTATAAAAAGTTTTGTCTAGTTTTTGGAGGATTGTTCTGGATTGTATATTCAGTGTAAATCACTTTAGTTTTGTTATTAGTCTATTAAGTTTGTCAATAGCTACTCTTTGCTGACCTTCAATATTGAGACAGATTTCTTTGATTGTTAGATCACCAAAAATGCACTATGCTTTTCTTTAATAGGCTGTACATGGAAAACCTATCTTACACGCAAAGTGTCCTGTTGGAGACTGACATAGCATCGGTGTGGGTGCCGAGACCATGTTGGATACAGCTAACTTCTAATTTCCCTTTAATTGTTTTCATAGTCTTCTAAGGTTTTATTACATGCTGACTATTTGCGAATTTATTTGGATAATGGTTAATAAAAATTTAGTTCCTTTAATCAGGTTTCATAAAATATTATCATATATATATATATATATATACATATATATTTAAATAATATGCCGCACATACATTCTTGGTTTTTGAAGTTGCCGTGTCCCTTATTTACATCCACACCGTCACTGATATACCTGTGACGTACTAAACAACTGATGTAATGTATTTCTCAGTTCAGCTATTCACAGTTTACTACTTTATTTTCTTTCTTATTTTCTATCTTGTATTAAGATTGATCAGATTTGACTTGTTTGGTTTCTGATTTAGCTGCTGTGGAAATGTGTACCATAGTCGGTTTGAAACAATTCGACTCATGTCATGATTTATTGAATCGCCACATAGGAATGAGATAATCAGTTCACCGTGAGCTTTTGCTTTTGTCTGAAACTTTCTAATCCTGTTTTACCTATGGTTTCATCTACTAGATTTGTGTGTACTGCCCTCAGTGGTCCGTGCAGTGCCAGATGGTCAAAATCGGTTTCTGAAACATAATCTATAATTTTAATGATAGTTGTTCCACAGGCAGATGGGACAGAAAAGGAACTTTTGTGTGTTTGTCATTGTTTTGTAAACTGACTAGCTTAGCTCGTGGCTTGTTCCTGGTAGGTCACGTGATAAATGAGCTGATGATGAAGTAGGCTTTATCTTTTCGTGATTATGCCATTTATGCATTTAAGCACCAAGAACCCAGTCTTAGATCATGGTGAGCTTGTGCTTATTTAGCTTCTCGGCTCACTCAAGCTTCTTGTAGCTTACTGGTGTATAGTGTATAGCTTGTTTGCTTGTTAGCATGTACACCATTAAACTGAAATCGCTAATTTGTACTTTGTTATACGTCGTACTATATACATACACCCAAGTTTACTTGAGTTCTTTTAGGAAATGTATCTTATATGCTTTAGGTTGCCGATTTTTTAAAGAAATATCACAATCAATGTGTATGTGAGAGACAGGAGGGAGAGAATACCTTGTTAGCTGTGGTGTCCAGTAGATTCTCTTCCGAGCTAAAGTTGTAGATGTGAATGTATGGGAGTGAATATTTTGGGTAAAGAGAATTCAAATGGTATTATAAATATCCTAGTTATCACCTAGAATTACTTGTGAGCGCAAGTTGCAGATTTGGCTTTATGTGAATGAATGTTTACATATATGCAGTTTAACATGATTGGATGTATGTATACGCAGGTTCTAAATCGCAATAAGATGGATTGTGATGAACTTGATTCATTATGTATAAATGATCATACGCTTGCAAATGAAAGTAGGTCATACTTTTGTCGTTTTTATTGTTGTTTATAGATTTCTTGTTCTTATGATTTTTGCTTTAATTAGCCAATTTCGAATGCTTGTTTTTTCCCAGGTGCAGAGAAAGTTGTTGGCTGGGCTTTGAGCCATCACCTTATGCAAAACAGTGAAGCTTCTATTAAAGATGGAAAACTTGTCTTATCTAATGAGAGGTTATTGTTTATTTTTTGTCTTTCAATCCCATGATAGCACCATAACTAATATTTTCTGCTAATTCATATTCATCATCTTTCTAATTAAATGTGGCAGCATTCTATATGGAATCAGTATTTTACAAGGTTTTCAAAGTGAGACTAAAAGCTCAAAGAAATCACTCAAGGTACTAAATTTTAACCTTATGATACTGAAGCTGTGTTTTCCTATAGTTTACATCATTGAACTACGATGTTGTCTTCTTCTAACGAATGTACCACTGGTTTCAGTTTGTCGAAGGAGCACGTTACCTATTTTTCGCATATCCACAAAACATTAGGAAGAAACAATTTAATTTATCAAATATGATGTTAGAGGATGGCAACAATATCAATTACAGACATTAGATCCTTTTGGATTTTATTATGACCAAGGCCAATGAGCAACTACTGTCTACCAATTCAATGAGTAGTTTTTCTTTTTCTTATTTAACCTTAAAAACTGGAAGCAGATGATACTTGCAGATTTCTGCTATTTTCTTTTCTCATAGCATATATTAGAGCAAGCTCAACAAAACTCACCTGTTGTGAGGAAAGTGTTTGTGTTGGTTATATGTGAAAGCAAGACGATACATTTTCAATTTATCTCTGGGATGCTTTTAACCATAAGTTGGTAGCTCTAGTTTCTGTACAAACAAGCAAATTATTATACTGTAATGCTGTATCTTGTCATTTATTACCGTGGTGGATAATATGGAATGTTTTCACACACACACACATATGTATATATAAATCGCTGTATCCAGTCTGCACAATTAACTTGTTTGATGAGCTCATTAGGCTTCCGACAGCCAGTGTAAAACTTTGTCGGACTTATGTACCATGGATTCTACAAATTATGATAGAGCTCTGTGGAAACAAAGAATCCATGTAGCCGACCCCATCCAGTATGGGAAAAGGCTTACTTGTTGTTGATGAGCTCATTAATGGTTATTGCCAAACTTGAAAGGTTGTTGTAACGGAAAGCTTTGTTTGACCTGATCAGGATGTTGTCACTGAGAATGACTTTGAAAAGAGGCTGTTAGCTGATGTTATTCCTCCTTCTGATATTGGTGTCACATTTGATGACATTGGTGCCCTGGAAAATGTCAAAGATACACTGAAGGAATTGGTGATGCTCCCTCTGCAAAGACCAGAGCTATTTTGCAGGGGACAGTTAACAAAGGTTTGTGGAATATGCTTTCTGTGCTTTCCCCCTTCATATTTTAATTTTAGCGGTTCATTTGTTTCCCAGCCAGGTTGGAAACTTTTATATCCTGGGTTCCTCTCTTGAAACTTCTTAGAGTCAACGATATTTGTTGCATCATGTTACAGTGTGGACCTTATTCTTTGTGTAGCTAAAAGTAAGGTCAGGAAAGAGAAACATAGATGGGTTTTCTGTCGTTTAGCCATTCAGGTTTATCATGGAGTTTTGGTGGCGTTGGCTTGGCTTGGTTTGCCTTTTCCCTTTGGAAGTATAATGCCTCACTGCATAGATAAGCATAGATACCTGAACAGGAAATTGTTAATCAATGCATATGGTGATATATCTGCAGTGTTTGTTTAGTTATCTTAATGTACTGTATGGTTGCATCAGATTTGTACTAATGCTTACTTGATAGTGGTATTTAAATGACTACGTTCTCGACCTGTTTTATTTAATGGAATCCAATTATGATTAATTGGAAAACCATATACATAATGAGGTTATTAGAAACACATTGGGAGTGGCATCAATAGATGATAAATTGAGGAAAAATCATTAGATTGTTTGGACCCATGAAAAGACGACCAAAGGAAGCTCGAGTAAAAAGGTACGAGTAACTAGACGGTGAAAATATTAAAAGTGGAAGAGGAAGATTACAACAGTGCCAATAAAGAATGATCTAGCTTATGTTGAATTAATGGGAAAAGGCTTAGTTATTGATATTGTTGTTGTTGATGATGTTTCCATTGGTCTCATCCACCCGCTACCATCAGTTCCATGCATCTGTATGGGTATGCATGTCTCTTGTAAAGCAATGCTTCTTTCTTCTTCTATTCTTCCTGCTTGATCTTTCCGTGTTCTATTCAATGCATGTCATTATGTTGTCAAATTCCTAATCCATCAAGTGACAGGGTTGATGTCATCTCAAACCTTTATGGGTCTATGACTGGTGCTGTTGCGGGCTTGTAGCATTTACATCTTTGTGAACCTGCTCAATTTTTCTTCTCCTATGTGGTCTTAAGATGAAGCTCATCTGTTGCTCCTCCCTCCATTGCTTCAGATTTGGTTCTCTATCGGATTGCACCTGATAGTTGGTGAATCTTTTCTGATAATTTTTTTCCAAATAATTTGTTGCTTTCTCATGGTCTTAGCTTCATTAGTGTACCCTTCCATTCTTAACTGGTTCCCAATATCTTCACTTTGAAACTTTTTCCCAATTTGGAAATGCTTATGGTCCTCTTCATTCATTTATTTTCAGAACGGAAAGTTGTTCTTCATCGAGGGCGTAATCTGATGATAGATGTGTAGCGTTGTTGATAGCCCAAGATGGTATTACAAAAACATTTAGTCCAATACTGTAGTTCTGGCAGTTTAAGGCATAAGCTACAGATTCTATGTAGCAGCTTGTGCAACTAAGCCTTTTCCCATACTAGACAGGGTCGGCTACATGGATTGTTTGTTTCTACAGAGCCCTATCATGTGTTATGCTAGCAGTTAACTCAACATAAGCTAGATCATTTTTTATCATTTCATTTCAACACTTTTGTGGTCGTCCTCTACCTCTTTTAATACTTTCAAAATCTAGTTTTTCATACCTTCTTATAAATGCTCCTTTTGATCTTCTTTCTATATGTCCAAACATCTTAAACGATATTCTCTCATTTTATCCTCTATTGGTGCCACTCCTAATTTGTTTATAATAACCTCATTATGTATACAGTCTTTCCTTGTATGACCACTCATTCATCTCAACATCTTCATTTCTGTCACACATCTTTTGTACGTGTTATGATTAACTGCCCAACACTCATAACCATAAAATATGGCAGGTGTAATTGTTGCTCTATAATATTTACATTTTAACTTTAATGGTATCTTCTTGTCACAAAGAATGCCTGATGCTCCTCTTCATTTTAATCACCCTGCATTAATTCTATTTGTAACATCTCCATCAATTCTTCCATCACTTTGAAAAATTGACCTTACGTATTTAAAACTTTCCTTTTGGGGGATGCAATATGTGCCAATTTTAATTTCCATGTCCTTTGAAGTAATCAAATGATCAAACTTACATTCCATATATTCTGTCTTTGTTCTACTAAGTCGAAAGCCTTTACTTTCTAATGTTTCTCTCCATAGTTCCAATTTTCTATTAACTTTTTCCTTAGACTCCTCCACTAATGCAATGCCATATGCAAATAACATACACCTAGGTACTTCATCTTGAATATGTTTTGTTAACTCATCGATCACCATTATAAATAAGTATGGACTTAAAGTTGATCCTTGATATAACCCAATATTAACTTCAAAGAAGTCTGTCATTCCTTCACAAGTCCTCACACATGTTTTTGCACCATCATACATGTCTCTTATAAGGTTAATGTATGTTAATAGGATACCTCTTTTTTCCAAAGTTCTCCAAAGAACCTCCCTTGGTACTCATAAGCTTTTTCTAGATCAAGAAATATCATGTGAAGGTCTTTCTTTTTTGCTCTAAAATGTTTCATAAGACGTCTCAAAAGGTGAATCACTTCTACATTAGATATGCCTGGCATGAATCCAAATTGGTTCTCTATTATGCTCGATACTTGTCTTAACCTACGTTCGATAATTCTTTCTCATAATTTCATAGTATGACTCATTAACTTGATACCCCGATAATTTGCACAATTCTGAATGTCTCCCTTGTTCCTGTATATGTATATAAGTGTACTCGCTCTCCATTCCTCAGACATCTTTTGGTTTCTCCATATTTCATTAAATAGTCTTAGTGAGCAAGTGATTCCCGTCACTCCTAGGATTTTCCAAACTTCCATAGAAATATTGTATGATCCTACCGATTTATCCTCTTTCATATGTTTAAGAGCCTCTTTGACTTCATTCTTTTGAATATGTCGATAGAAATTGTGGTTTCTGTACTTTTTTGATTTGGTTAACTCTCTTAAGCTAATACTAACATCTTTATTTTCATTAAAAAGCTTATAAAAATAGTTTTTTCATTTATTTTTTATATCATCATTTGCCACTAGAATTTTCAACTCCTCATCTTTGATGCATTTAACAAAATTAAGATCCTTAGTTCTCTTTTATCTCTAGCCCTAGCTATCCTAAAAATCTCTTTCACCCTCTTTTGAGTTGAGTTTTTTATATAATTTCTCTCAAATTTTAGCTTTTGCTTCTCAGATATTTTTTTTTTGCTTTTTTATAAGCCTTTAAAGTTTCACTAGTTTTCTTAACCTAATGTAATTTGTAACATGCCCCCTTTGCCTTGATTTTATTTTTCACCACTTCACTCCACCACCAAGCTTCTTTTTGTGCTGGTACATCTCCATTAGATTCACGTAACACATCTTTCGCCACTTTCCTAATATGTATAGCCATATTATTCCACATATCACAAGGTGTACCAACATAATTCAAAGCATATCTTTGAAGGACTTTATGTTTAAATATACCTTCTTTCTCGCTGTTAAGGTTACACCATTTAGTTTGAATAACTCGATGCACTTTTTTCTTCTTTATCCACTTTTCACCTCTAAATCCATAACTAAAAGTTGATGTTGGGTGGTTAAACTTTTTCCTGAAATTACCTTGCAATCTTTACAACACGATCTATCTTGTTTCCTACTAACAAAAAAATCAATTTGTGTTTGTGATAAACTACTCTTATAAGTAATTAAATGTTCATCTCGTTTTTTGAAGATTGTATTGACTATAAAGAGATCAAATACCATAGCAAAATTTAAAATCTCCATACATTTCTCATTTATATCCCAAAAACCAAAGTTTTCATGAATACCTTGATATCCTAATGCCTCTTTACCCACATGTCAATTTAAGTTTCCTAAACAAATCATCTCCATTTGTGGAATTCTTTGAATTACCTTATCTGACTCCTCCCAAAAAGCCGTCTTTATACTATCTTGTAGTCCTACTTGGGGTGCGTAAGCATAATCTATATTCAAAACCTCTACTCCTGGCACTAATTTCAAATCATGATTCGGTAACCATATCGTTTGTATGTCTACTGCACTATCCTTTAAATCTTTATTTATGATAATACCAACTCCGTTTCGAGTCTTTTCCTTTCCTGAGTACCATAATTTAAAACCTGAATCCTCAATCTCCTTTGCTTTTTCTCCAACCCACTTTGTCTCTTCTAAACATAGAATATGAATCTTTCTCCGAATCATAGTAAAGCTTCCCTATTTGATCTCATTAGAAACAGTTAAAAAATAAAACTCCAAAGAATTAAAAAGCCAGTTCCTATGTTTCAAAAAAAAATTGAATTTTTACAGGCCGCTTTTTGTTAGATGTCTTTAAGTATAGTTTGTTTATGTGATTTACTAATGCTAAAATTATGTTGAGGCTTGTTCTTACAATAAACTTATCTCATTTATCCCAAGAAAGCAGGTTGTTTCTTTATTTTCAAAGTCAAAGAAAAATAATTTCCTTTGATGGGCATTTCGGCTATTATGTTCAGAATATAATCCAAGCATGTAAATATCCGTATAAGCAAAATGCTACTTTACAGTACTTTATTTCTCTAAACTTTGTGTATTGATTCTTAACTGAAAAGATCGACAGTCCAATACACTACTTAGAACTTTATTCTTCTTCTTCAAGTTCTTCTGTTTGTTTTCTTGTTCTTCACATTTTCTTGTCCTTCCCATTTTATGATTTTATCTTGTTCTTCTTCACGTCTTATTCTTTCTCCTCTTCTTCTTCTTTGTCCTTGATTATGGAAAAATGGTTTGGGTGTTTTCGCTTATGAGATGATACTAAAGTTTCATAACTTATAAACTTGTTTGCACGTGTAGCTTGAAAAAGTGCTTACTTGTTTAGTTTAAACCTGTTTTATTAATAATGCAACTATTGGGCGTCAATGCATTTAAAAAGAATGATAATGTTGGTGTGATACACTATATATCTGATTATTTGGGTGACAGTATATTTTTCAGTGATGTTTCACATTTAAACCATATGCAATTGCATTATCTTATCATACATACTCCAATTCATATTTCAATTATGAACTTGGCCAGCCTTGCAAGGGAATTCTCCTTTTTGGTCCCCCGGGGACAGGGAAGACGATGCTAGCTAAAGCTGTGGCAACAGAAGCTGGTGCAAACTTCATTAACATATCAATGTCAAGTATTGCATCTAAGGTACTTGATATATTTAATGAGAACACGTACATTGGCATGTTCTTTAGTGGGATGTGTACTTAGCATGTTCTTTCTCTATAATTGCGTTGTTTTTCATGGCAGTGGTTTGGCGAAGGAGAAAAGTTTGTTAAAGCTGTTTTCTCCCTTGCAAGTAAAATTTCGCCGAGCATTGTATTTGTTGATGAGGTGAGCGTCTTCGTTGGTTCAATATCTAATTCCTGCAGATGTATTTTTATATTTTTGTATTCTTTATGTGTTTGATGTTGTTATGGTAGCTGCTACTTCGGTGTGATAGTCCTTTTCATTGGGTGCATGGTCTTTTGCTCACCTACCGTGTGTTCTTAACTGTACTGGTTAACTGATGCCTGCTTTGTGCTATTCCGTGGTTCTTTTTTCTGTAGGTTGATAGTTTATTAAGCAGACGAGAAAATCCTGGGGAACATGAAGCTATGCGTAAGATGAAGAATGAATTTATGGTTAACTGGGATGGATTGCGAACCAAAGATAAAGAACGTGTTTTAGTACTTGCTGCTACCAATAGACCTTTTGATCTTGACGAAGCAGTAATTAGGAGGCTGCCAAGGAGGTTGGTGTTTTAGCATCCTTGTTGATCGGCTTACTGAATATGAGAATTCGTTGACCTATTGGAACGTTCTTGGTTGGTGAAAAACAATACCTGCAGGTTAATGGTAAACTTGCCAGATGCGGTAAACAGGGAGAAAATCCTCAAGGTGATACTAGGAAAAGAAGATATGGCGCCTGATGTTGATCTAGGGGTGATTGCCGGTATGACTGATGGGTACTCTGGAAGCGATTTAAAGGTACTATTTGTCTTCTCATTTAGATTTTCTCGCCAATTGAAATTGCATTTATTTCTCATGTATTTGGCTTTTTCTTTTTCAGAACCTCTGTGTAGCAGCGGCCTATTGTCCAATTAGAGAAATACTGGAGAAGGAGAAGAAGGTTAGTGCATGTTAAAATTTGATCACTGGCAGGACCTGGTCGATAATATGTTTTTGATTCTTTTCTTTTCCTGTTGTCATGCATAAATGGTCTGTTCTGCTCTTCTGACACTCACTAAGTACGATCTCCAGTTGCAAACACGTCTCGTCATTCAGGAACACATTATTTTCTTGTTCACTTTTTCTAGCCAAACATAATCTCCAGTTTAATAGCATCACACACGTGCAGTTACCACTGTCACACCCATGAATGTAACAGTTGGGCCTCTTTTTTGCCCTATGCATTATTCTGTCACTTGATTGTACTTAACTTCGGATTTAGTCTGGTGAGATTGAGGAGAGCTAGAATCCTCATCGCAGATTAGCTGGGTTGGACGTGGACTCAAAGTTGCATATGTAATCCAGGCCTTAAATCGTAGTGCTTTCCTGCTCTTGTGAAGGGGTTCACAATGTCAGGAAACTGTTGTGGTTGCAGTCAGATCTCTGATTGCACCACTGGCACTTATAGGGGTTTGATTCGTACATGCCCAATTGTTCAGGCTTCTGTTTGTTGATGGGAAATCTAGTAAGAACCGGTGTTTGTGTGTCTTTTCACCTCTCGTTTGAAGTGAGAATTGGACAAGTCTTGAGGGGATACTGAGAGGGGGGTGAGGTTCTGATAAGGAAGAAAACACAGATCGTTTCATCAACAGGGTGCAAATAAATCCCCAGTTCCCAAATCAGCCATTCTGCTCCAGCAGAAGTTGAATCTGAAAAGGAATTGTTTTGGTTCACACGTTCTGACTCTATGACAATAGAGGGGGTCCCTCCATACTTGTTCCCGTCATCTTTCCCCTTTAGTCCAGGCCCAACTAAACCTTCCATTGTTAATAACGTGCATCTTTTCTGCAGTTTGAGCAGCGAAAACCTTGAAAAGCATGTCAAACCTTAACATGCTTTTAAATTGCACCTGACATTGTGATGCAGAATGTGATGACTGGATTTGTAGCGCCTCATTCATTACATAACTCTTGAATTTCTCCACGAAGTTTGTCTGGTGAAACAGCAGAAGAAAACACTTTATCAATTATGCTCAACTTTTGCATTAGAGGAGATGAAACAAGGTTTTATAAGGAGGCTTATGATCAAACTTGGTTTTGATTTACTTTATCGTGCAATGTTTCTGTTTTATTACCGATAGCACATTTCTCTTTCTCTTTAGTCCATGCATCCCCTCGCTTGGTTTAGTCTAAAAGCTTCCACTTTCTGCTGTTTATGCTACAACTATCTTCTTATGATCCTTGGCTTTCTTGCAGGAGAGAAGCTTAGCATTAGCAGAGGGTAGACCGCCACCGGCTCCCAGTGCCAACACAGACGTTCGTCCCCTAAGCATGGATGACTTGCGATACGCACATGAGCAGGTATGCTGTTTATGTCCCAACAACTTGTTACTGTATCAAGTATATCTTTGGAAAACTCCAGCATGTATTATGTTCAATCAATTAATTCATATCCAAACCAAGATCAAGCCTTTTTTCACTTGGCGGGGTTGGCTACTTGGATTTGTAGTCACCATCAGCTCGATGTACTCGATGATTCATATGCTGCTGAATAAACTTTTGCTTCTTATGCATGCTTCCGTTATCGGATTGTAGTTCTATGTTGTGATCTTACGTATCTAAAAATTCTTGAAACTAAGGTAGGGGCTTCACAATGGCAGGTGTGCGCGAGTGTATCTTTGGACTCTGCAAACATGAATGAGCTGCTCCAGTGGAACGATTTATATGGTGAAGGCGGTTCCAGAAAGAGAAAATCCCTAAGCTACTTTATGTAGGTATCTGTTTGTACAGTCCCATGTATTTTTTGTTTTATTTCCTATTTTCTTTTGTTTCCCAATATGAAGCTCGAGAGAAAGCTACACATGGGCTACTTGTATGCAACTCTATTAAAATATGAAAGCAATAGCATGATTCAAGTCAATTGTACATTAGCTGGTCTGAGTTGGATACACTGAGGTCTCGTATGATCGAGAGAGAAAGGTTCGCCTTTGTCTAATGTTGGCAGTATCATTTTTGTTATTGGGGAGATGGGGTTTAGACAGACCGCCCCCACCAGACATGCACACCCCATGTATTGAACTTCGGCCCCATAGCCAGCTCCTTGTGCTTGTTGCCATCGGTTTTGGAAGCGACAAAACTTTGGATAAGATGTAGAGGATGCCTCTCTCTCTCTCTCTCTCTCTCCTCTCTATCTATATATATATATATATATATATATATATATATATATATATATATATATATATGTGCATGCACTGTTTTAGAAAATATTGGAGCCATATTTGCCACACTTGACCTTCCAGTATAAACGGTTGAAAAAGACCAAAGACAAGTAGGAGGCTCCAACGTTGCACTAAATTTTAGAAAGCGATAAGTTAAAGGATTCACGGCATAGAGTTGCTTGCACAAATGCCGGCCATGTGTGTTGCAAGTTGTTAGCGGGTCGGGTCCAACTTGACCAGGTTAAGTTGGTTTCATATGCATGCATGACCCTAGGAGTCGTGTCCTGAATGATGTCCTCCAAAATGTGGACTTCGCACTTGGTAGATGATTGAGGATGGCGATGGTGCCTTGTTGGCACAGTTCCTAATCGCCTATCAAAGGATGATTGAACGGTCCACATCCAAAAACGGACTCTAGCATTTTCCCCTCCCTCTCTCTCTATCTCTAAACACAAGAAGTACTTGCTAGTAGTTTGCCGGAAAAAGATAAATTTGCACCCAATTGCGATCCTTACCTCGGAAAATCGGTTTTTTGAAAGAAGACAATTCTGCGTGTGGATATGTCTATGGGCGTGTGCACATGACAATGATGCTAATTAGTTATGGCTTATAGCTACCTATTGAGAATACAGAACAACCAAAGAAAAAATAGAAAACATTGAATACTAGGTTTTGCCCCCACAAATCTGTGGGCATGCGAGCATGCACGTGTGCACCAAGACACATGATTTCTATACATGCATGCGTCCAACATAGTTTATTTGTTCAAATCAAAGCTTGGATTGCATTTTTTTCATTTATCAATTGTAAAATATGAATATAAAAAACACTCAACAGTTTTTTAGGAACTTCAAAATGGTTGAAACCTTATTTTGAGTCGATTTCGCAGAGGAATACAGGTTCGATCTTTTCTGCTGATCCATTCTACAGATGGGTCGTCTGCAAGGTAGGAAACTTTGGCTTTTAATTAATTAAGCACCAACAAAACCAAAATTAGGACCAAGACTTCCTCCTGCATGCCGTCTTAATTAGTTGCCGTTCTGCAGCAAAAAAAAGTAAAAAATTTATGTTCTTAATAATCAAAATTTAAATGCAATTCTAGGTGAAAAAAGTAGGCAAATTAATGAGAGGCGTCCTTCTTTAAGCTGAACCTAGTATTTCTTAATTCGGTTGGGGTGGTGACCATGCTGACAAACAATTGACTCTCATTTAGTATTTGTTGATTCAACTCTCAGCCACCCACTCTCGGATCATTGAGCCAGGCCAGTCCACACTGGTGAAGCCATTTTCGACATTAATATCCGGTGTACGAGCTGAGTCCTGAAACATGGATGTGTCATGCTTTATGTTCATATGTGCTTGTCGACAAGAACAAAAAGATGATAAATGTGATGTTTGAGTTCGTTAACTAATGAGCTGCTCATCTTTCAGCTCATCTCAGTCCTGATGAGGATACATGTTATATCTATCTACATGAAGAAGAAATGACGTAAGGAAGCGGATTCTTGTTTGTCTAAATGGTACTTCGAACTTGTAACGAGCATGAAGAAATTAAGGAAACTGGGTCGGTCACTCAAAATCTTTCGTCTCCTCCCGGACCTGGTGAAGAAAATTGGATCACTTCTTATGGATTAATTGAGAATGATTCTGATCTAGTTCATAAACCATTAAAAAGCACTCTCTTGCATAATTCGGTGATACAAGGTCAAAACTAGATCAAGTTGGCTTGTACCTATTGAATAATTTCATATAGTACCTTGTGGTTAGGGTAATATGTAATTTGTTGCCCCATGATAAGTTTTCAATCAAATTGGGACTTTAAGTTTTTGTAGTGAGAAAAGTCAATAGACGTCGAGAGTATCTCGAGCAACAACTTCATAAACAAACCAAATAAATTATAGACGGTGAACTTGGAGAAAGAGTGTGGAAAATAATAAAATCGTTAGATTAGCTGTCTCACCATGTAGCCAGCCATGGGCAGTGATAGCATTCTCTACTCATGCAACTGTTGCATCGGCACCTGATGCACAACCAAGACATACGTAGCCCCACAATAATTCAGCGTACTTGTGATGCAAAGTAACAAAGTTTATGGAATCATCCACATCTCTCTCTCTCTCTCTCTCTATATATATATATATATATATATATATATATATATATATATATATATAGAGAGAGAGAGAGAGAGAGAGAGAGAGAGAGAGAGAGAGAGAGTCTACCCAATGGACATACTCCCTCATGACCTCTTCTTTTTTCATGAACAATAAGGGATGACAGCTTGTTCGCCCTGTGGTTCTCCGTGAATATATACTCTCGGAAGATTTTATCGCTCCTAATATCTATCTATCAGTCTCTCTCTCTCTCCCTCTATATATATATATATATATAGTGCGTGTGTGCCCTTTAGTTGGATCCAACGTACTGCTTCCAACTAGGAAAAAAATACTTGAACTTGAAAAGTTTCTGCCCCAGTAATAATTAGTAATAATTGGAATTTGATGATAAAACGAGAAATGAAATCTTTCTCTCTCTCTCTCTCTCTCTCTCTCTCTCTCTCTCTTATATATATATATATATATATATATATATATATATATATATATATATATATATATATATATCCCTCATTAGATCTGGTCTCTAACCAGAAAAGTAAACGTTTGAGTACAAGAATCTTTTAAATCTGTAATTATATAGACAGTGATACATACATAAGAATGATAAAACTTCCTCAACTTCTTACACATGCACACACACACACACACACACATATATATATTAAAATGGTAGGATCCCTTCTCTCTCTTTCTATGTATCTATATATCTCTATATATATAAACCTACCCTCATGGAGAAAAGCCTAGGTCCCCTTTAAATTGTCTAATTTCAATGCATAAACAAATTTTCTTTTTAATGCCAACAACATTGAGGAGCTTACAATGCATCACATCAATATAATTAGTAAATGGTAATTTTTTTTAACTGGAGGCGGAAGCCTAACACACACCTGTGTACTCGCCCAGAATCGAACACACCACCAGACGGCATGAGAACCTGAGAGCCATGCCAAATGAGTTCCATCACACACTTGTTTGGCCAGTTACATTACGTTTAAGTTTCTCTCTCTTTTTTTTTTGTTGTTGTTGAGGGAATGAGTAAGCAAGAATCAATCTAAAGAGCACTTAGCCTATATTGTAAAGATTCCCTCAGAGGATTCCTTGAGGATATCAACGATCCCTTCAATGGGTGCCTCAAAATTGTGCAGGAACCCTAGATAGCTCAGACCCATGTTACTTTCTCCCCGTCAAGCAGGCTAAGCTAGGACTTGTGTGCTTCATGACCCATGCCAAGCATTGACTTGTGCAAGATCTACCTTATGAACCCATCACTTAACAGAGACCATAAATGTGCTCATTGTCAAGAACAATATAGAAAGTCTATTCAAAACCAAGACCAATTTTTTTCCAACATTGTGGGATTGATTGACTGCACAAACCCTCATTTGCTCATAGGTCGATGATACGAGGCATTAGCATTTAACCACAAAAAATATTATGCTTTTTTTACGCATTAAGTCCGTTATTCTATGTATTTTAAAGTATTCATCATCTAATTTCTTATACCTAATTCTACTCGTTCACACATCAAGTATCAAAACCATTTTGAATGTCTTTTACATTTTATGCATCAAAAAAGTGTGTACCCTAAAAGGCCGATGTCCAGGTCATGATTATTCGCACAGTTTGGATTCAGATACCAGTTCAGGTCCCAAAAGAGTTATTGGATCTCGAATCCGAATCTAATTGTAATTGGATATCTTTTCACTTAATGGATTCGGGTTGTCAGATGGTCCGAACCCATAAGCATGCCTATTGACATCCCTAATCACAAGCGCACCTACCTCCAACCAACCTACCAACAACGTATCACCATTAATCTCCCAAATCCCCCAACCACAAATGTCATGTTTCTAAAATTACTAAAATACCCCTCTGGGAAGTTCATAAACCTCTGATACTAGAGGGCCGTCAAGGCACCAGCAAACTGAGAACCGTTTGCCAGTCTTCAATGGTCGCTGGGTCCACTGCAGTAGCTGCAGGCAGCTACATGTTGCACAAAATGACCACTAATATGGGGACCAAGAACCAGTTGGCACCTGCGCATCGGACCAGCCTCCATATTCCGGACCTTTCTAGCTTGGTTCTCAGACCTAACAAAGTCCGATCGCCTTGGTAAACAAGCCGAACAAACTGAACACATGCCATTCTAGGGTTATTTGTTACTCGTCTAAGTCGACCACGAAAAAGAGTTTAAATCAAGTTCAAGTTAGTAAGAATGAGACACGAGAGAAGAGTTAGTCTTATTCATGTAGAGGGGAAGGTGGCCTGGACTTCATTTTGATCTAAGAGGAACTAAGTGAGGGTGTTTTTGGTAATTGAGTCACAGGCATCTGGGATCTGTGTGTGTGCGCGCGCGCAGAGAGAGAGAGGAGGGGGTGTCTGTTTTGCTGCGGTGGGCGGACAGACCAATCAACGGCAGTGCATGGGAGTTAGCTGGGCGACTCACATTGGAGGAACAGCGCCTTCGCTTCCTCCCTATAAATAAGCCCGTTGAGATTCCTCTCCTCTCTCTCTCTCTCTCTCTCTCTCTCTCTCTCTCTCTCTGCTTGTGTGTGAGTGTGGGCGGAGAATCTGAGGTCGTGTGTCAGAGGTTCGTCTCTCTCTTCCTCTCTGTGGTAGCAAGATCTGAGTTTTCCTTCGCTTTTTGTCCTTTTTTGTTATATTTATGATTTAACGAGGATGAGATCTTAAAATTTGGCGAAGTTTGCAGCTTCTGAGAATCGATCGGAGAGTTGGAAAGCGTGCATTTTGAATCGGAATTAAGGGCGGGATCTGATTGGTTTTCCTGAAGATTAGGAGGTTTCTGGCTAGATGTCCGTGGACTGTGTCCTGTACAGGGATGCCTACTGTAGCCTGTTAAACGTTTTATTTGGAATCGAGTCGTGCGATTTGTTGATCTTAAGTGCAGTTTGCCAATCTGACTCGGAAATTCATTTTGTTTGTTCTCTATTCTGGGATTCTTCTTCCCTCTTCCTCTTTTGTTTGTTTCCTTTCTTCCTCGTGAAAGGACGAAGATCAGAAAAATTCCTTCGGTTTTCTTCTCGCATTGCTTTCTGGCTCTTCATCTCGAAGCGTATAACTTTGGCAACATTTCATTTATTCTTCTTAATGTCTTGCCAATCGAGGTGCTCTCGTTCTAGGTAGTAGTTTTCATACGCTTTTAATCAGGCCAATGAGAATTTGTTAACTTTATATTGTGGAAAGTTTGAATGCTCTAGTATAAAAGATGATCACGTTTAAGAGCCTTTGAGTTCTCGTTTCCGTGATCATTATTTCATGAGCTCCTCTTACTATGCTGCTAGTTTGACATCCTTATCAATATTTTACTACCCATTAGTGGTAAACATGACTCTACTGGTCCAAGCGAGAACTTTTATTTTTCGGAATGAAGCTTGCTTTTGCTTCAGCATGTAAAACCAATTGGGTTGTTCTTTACCAGCGTGTCCCTGCTACTGTTTATTATGATGGAAAATTCATCACATTTGGAAACCTAATATTCCTCTGTTTCTGCAGGTTAATTGTTTTGAGGGCCACTTAACGTCATGGCGACTGGGCAGCTGTTCTCCAAACATACACAAGCTTTATTTTACAACTACAAACAGCTTCCTATTCAGCGGATGCTTGATTTCGACTTTTTATGTGGTTTGTATTTTTAATATCGGGAATTCGGTGAATACATCACGATTATAATTCATTTGTAGCTGCTAAGCATTTTTTTGGTGTGTGTGTGTGTGTATTTAGGAAGGGAGACGCCATCTGTTGCTGGTATCATAAATCCTGGTTCTGAGGGATTTCAGAAACTATTCTTTGGGCAGGAGGAAATTGCCATTCCTGTCCACGGAAGGTGATCAAGCTTCATGTAGTATATTCACCTGAATCCAGAAAATCCTTCTTAGCGAACTTATTTGTTTGTCTTTTTTCTTGTTTCAGCATAGATGTGGCATGCAGTGCTCACCCTACCGCTGATGTATTTATCAACTTTGCATCTTTTAGAAGGTGAGTCGCAGGTTTATGCATAAATTGAAAACGTTGTGCAGGATTCCTCAAGTTGGTTTCCATTGCTGTGTGACTGAATTGGTGTTTTTGCTGTGTTTGCAGCGCAGCTGCTTCCTCCTTGGTTGCTCTTAAACAGCCCACAATCAGGGTTGTGGCTATAATTGCTGAAGGTGTCCCCGAAGCTGATACAAAACAGTTGATTGCTTATGCCAGAGCTAATAATAAGGTAAAAAACTTTTTTTCATTTATTGCATTTCTTAAATGCAACTTATAGAAGGTTCAGGTCAATTAGAAAGCTCTTGTTTATATCATGTTCGTGATCTCATGCAGGTGGTTATTGGTCCTGCGACTGTTGGTGGCATCCAAGCTGGTGCCTTTAAGATAGGGGACACTGCAGGAACGATTGACAACGTAATTCATTGCAAACTTTATCGGCCTGGATCTGTTGGATTTGTCTCCAAATCTGTATGTTCTTTCCCTTCCACTCGCACTATATCTTGATTATTGGATTCTTCACTTGCTCTTTATTTGACTGTTAATCTGTTTTACCTATAGTAGAGACTATGATTTTGCATCTTATCCAGCATCCATGCTTGATATCCATGATGTGCACTCTTTAACATTTAGCAGAACAAACAGTTTGTTAATGAAGCTTCACAGGTAATCAGAAACATTTTATTTATAAAATTGGAACCTTGAAAGCTAACGTCAGCAGCCTAGTGTTTTTCCTATAATATTCTGGTGTCATCCTTAGCTGGTGGTGTGTACCAGTTTTTTTCTGTAAAAATAATAGCCGCCTACCATATTTCTGTGAAATTCATTAGTTTCAAGAAAAAAAGGTAGATAAATTCACAGTATTAAGTTTTCTATCATTAAATAACAGTTATTGAAGCATTCAACCTAGTAGTTTGCGTGTAGCAGCAAACGAGCATGTCATTGGCATCTACCTTTAGGAATGTATTATGTAGGTTTTAGTAAACTCTTATGGAAAAGAAGATCACCTTTTTATAAATGCAGGGCGGCATGTCAAATGAAATGTACAATACAATTGCTCGCGTCACTGATGGAATTTATGAAGGTATACACAGTTCTCTGGTATTGCTACTTTAGCATCTATTTGCAGCTTTTTGAGTATCGTTCAATTTTACAGGCATTGCAATTGGAGGAGATGTCTTCCCAGGCTCAACGCTTTCTGATCACGTCTTACGGTTCAATAACATCCCTCAGGTACTTTATAAAATTCATGGCCTTCTTAATCTTTTGATCGTTATTGTACAGGTGTTTAAATCCACATCTTCACATATTTGTTTCTCAGTATAAGTGGATTTGTAAGGTTGATGGTAATGCTGGCATGCCTCCTCCAACATGATCCTAACTTCAGAAGAACTAAATTCTAAGTATTTTTATACAAAGTCGCAGGACACTGCTCATATCACTACCTTATGCAGAACGTGGACCATGGTGCCCATGTTCTTCAGCCTTAGAAATTGAGCTGGACCACAGAAACAGATTGCTTTCTCTTGGTCCTTGCTGCTCCCCATGTCATTAGAGTCTGATGCTGTGTGCTGTCTGTGAATTTCTTATCTTAGTAGAAACATGTACAGCCTGTGGGGTTTTATTAGTGGTTGTTGCTCTAGAGGAAGGAACTAACTTTTACTGAAAGCAACCTTTAGAATAGCCCCTTTAATCTGCCATATGGATGCTGGTGGGGGATGAGGCCACTTTATGATACAACAACTTCAAAGTCACGGTATGCATATCCATACCTGTGTATGCTTGCATTGTGTGCGTGTACATATAAATATATGTACCCATAAAGTCTCAAAAAACTTTAACAAAACTTAACCATATTGAAAAGAAAAGTTAAAATTACAAGGAATCGACTGTAATATTATTTTCTCAGACATGAAACAAGAGCTAAAATATGGAGTAAGACATGTCTGACAGTCCAGTGAGCCATGCTGGAAATATCCACATCCATGTAGCAGTGTCGTCATGTTGATTATGGGTATGGCTCCTTGTAGAAGTGCCACTTTGACCAAGGTTGTAAACAGTTTATTGTATCGATCAGGCAATCTTGTGATATTAGTGTAGCTTATCATATAAAACATTCTTCTGGAACAATAAAGAGATCGTGTTTGGTGAATTGTTCAATGTGGCAATTACTGTACCCTGTATCATTATGCTAACCGATATTTGAAAATTTTCCTGTAACAGAGCCCTTCTTCAGAAATCTTTGTTTATTTTCAGGCACTAACTGCTTTAATGTGACCTAATCTGTGCTGCCTATGTAAACTGACATATAGGTTAAAATGATTGTGGTTCTGGGGGAACTTGGTGGGAGAGATGAGTACTCCTTAGTTGAGGCCCTAAAACAAGGGAAAATCCACAAGCCAGTTGTAGCCTGGGTCAGTGGAACCTGTGCAACACTCTTCAAGTCCGAAGTGCAATTTGGCCACGCTGTAAGAAACTGGTCATTTCTCATTAGCGATATCAGGTCATTGCTTTTTCTAATCTGTTTAAATTCTTTGTCTCAGGGTGCTAAAAGTGGTGGAGAATTGGAATCTGCTCAAGCAAAAAATCAAGCATTAAGGGAAGCAGGTGCAGTGGTTCCAACTTCCTACGAGGCATTTGAGGGTGCTATTAAAGAAACATTTGCAAAACTTGTAAGTTAGCCGACTCCATCTAGTATGGGAAAAGGTTTAGTTGTTGTTGTTGTTGCAAAACTTGTAAGTGGTCATTGTCACTCCACATACATTACGTGTTACTTTGTTCACTCTGAAGCACTATGTCAGGGATTTAATGTGCTTTGATAGGAAGAAACTTGATTCTGGGGCTTGGTCTCCAATTTATTATCTTGATCAGGCTGAAGAAGGAAAAATAACTCAAGTATCTGAAGTCAAGCCACCTTCTATTCCAGAGGATCTAAGTACAGCTATCAAAAGTGGAAAAGTTCGTGCACCAACTCATATTATCTCCTCAATTTCGGATGATAGAGGTTTGCATCTTGGAATATGTCGGAACCTCCTTAAATTTATATTGTTTCATGGTCATGGAAGCTTTGGCTTCATGCTATAGTATTGTGTATACAGGTGAAGAACCAAGCTATGCTGGTGTGCCAATGTCCACTATAGTAGAACGGGGATATGGTGTTGGCGATGTCATCTCACTTCTTTGGTTTAAACGCAGTCTTCCCAGATATTGTACACAATTCATCGAGGTAAGGTTGTTTTGGCACTTTAACAGACACACATATGTCTTCTGTGTGCTAGAATTTTGAGAATGGTTGTTAGGCAGTTAGCTTAACCAATTGCCGTATGACAGATTTGCATCATGCTATGTGCGGATCATGGGCCTTGTGTCTCTGGAGCCCACAATACAATAGTTACTGCACGGGCCGGAAAAGATCTAGTTTCCAGCCTTGTTTCTGGTAAGATATAGCCTGTTTATTGCTTTCATCTTAACAGTAGCTACTCCGTATGAATTATGATCAGTTGTGGAAGCTAAGTTTAAGGGATCCTCGCTGGGCACTTTGGAATTTGTTTTTCTGAAATTTTGAAGGTGGGATGGTTCCTTTGAGAGGATGTTGCTAAACTCTTCCATTGCATTTTGGAAAGGTTTGCTTACTATTGGCCCTCGATTCGGTGGTGCCATCGACGATGCTGCTCGATACTTTAAAGATGCTTATGATAAGGCAAGTTCAGACGAGATATTCTGGTTTCTGCAGGCTTTATGTGATTTGTGTCTTTACTGACTGAGGAATTGACTGTTTTTCCACCTCAGGGCCTTACGCCTTATGAGTTTGTTGAGGGAATGAAAAAGAAGGGTATCCGAGTTCCTGGCATTGGACACAGGTACGGGAAATTACAGAGTTCATTGGTTTCTTTACATTGTTTGCATGTCCCTGATTACAGATGTAGCAGATTTTGAGCTCCTGTCATTGGTCCTACTTATGTGAAATTGCATAACGTATTAATCTTCTTTATTAATTTATTTGTTTCATGTTCCATATGTAACATTTTACTTATATCATGTTATGTATTTTGACAAATTGCTTAAGCGACTCCTGCATTGCAAGGCTAGTATTGGCAGTTGAAGTTAATCTGTTGATTTGAAAGTAAATGTATCTGCCTATGTTTGCATTACTTGTGATATCTCAGTTGCTTTCTTGAATAATTGTTTCCTATCCTTTTCTGGAGCCAATAGTTCATGGTTCTTGCACAATCGTTGCAGTCTTAAACCCAAACTCTGTCGGCTCTGAGACAAAGGTCATGTTCATCAGCTATGCATCTCAGATGAGGATCAGTGGGTATGGTCACAGAATAAATTAGAGTGGCATTTGCAAAGACCTATCTAACTTGAGTGTCTTGAAAACACTCATTAAGGTATCAAATAAAACTAGATCTACATGGGAACCAAGTTCAAGCTTGCTATCTATCTCCAACAATGACGTTTAATAGGATAATTGAATGAAAAGGTGAGATATGAAGCTAACATCTCCTGGAAAAGATGTTATCTTTAGAAGAATGTCCAGCATCCTACCTTCAGGATAAGAGACAACCAAAGAGAGAAAATTTTAGGGTGTCTGAGAAAGCTTTCTCGTGCTTATTTACATTCAACATAGATGATAACGTGTCAACAAGCCTTTATGATTGAACTCAGCACGTTTAAGCATACGAATAAGCTAAGTTAAGCTCAAGCCAGCCAAGCTGAGCCTCTCTAACAAATGAGAGAAAAAGGACCAACAAACGAGAGCTTGTAGCTGCAAGTCAGCCTTTGCATTCTGATAGTCAATCACCTACTTTATTCCCAATTTTGTCTGGTTCATACCAAGTTACCGTGCAGCCTCAAATGTAACTTTTCTGACAGTTCTTTAATGGTTATAGAACCAAGCTCTAAAACCAATTCTTCTTGTGATTACAGAATCAAGAGAGGAGACAACAGGGATAAGAGGGTGGAGCTGCTGCAGAAGTACGCACACACATATTTCCCATCTGTCAAGTACATGGAATATGCTGTTCAAGTTGAAAAATACACCCTGTCAAAGGCAAACAATCTGGTACTCAATGTTGATGGAGCTATTGGGTCACTTTTCCTGGATCTGCTTTCTGGTAGCAGAATGTTCACCAAGCCTGAAATTGACGAGATCGTTGAGATTGGTTATCTAAACGGACTGTTTGTGCTGGCACGCTCAATTGGCCTGATTGGGTGAGTTTTCCTGAACATCATGAAGCACGTTCTTGTGTCTATCTCTAGGTGAATTTGTCTTATGAATGTTCTCATATGCCACTAGGAACTATGACATGTTTTGCTGTTTGCCTTTGAAAACATGCAAGAGATATCAAGCATGTCGTATGTATTGCATGCTTGCACACAACCACATGCACATGTTTGGAATCCAGCCTGTTTTAATAATGCATTTTATCTTTGACAACCATCTGGAGTCCTCTAACCTTAAAGACATGAACTCTGTTCAACATCCATCCAAATCCACCAAATTCATATCAAGTATGAAAAAAAAATTGCTTACACAAATCGAATTGTATTTATCGACTATGAGAATGCAGCTTGGGCAACTCTATTGATGCTATATGTTGTCTCTACGAGTCATCTGTAATACATTGGTATGTTCTCATCGATGTTATGGAATACACAGGCACACATTCGACCAGAAGAGATTAAAACAGCCACTGTACCGCCATCCATGGGAAGATGTCCTCTACACAAAGTAATGATGGAGTTTTCCAACTTTTGCCTTGGCCGTTGCTGTTTCTGCTGTTGTTGATGATGACCTTGCTCAATGTGTACCTCTTTTTTCTTGTCTTGGGGTTTCTCTTGTTCTTATTGCCTACGAAGCATATTTGATCTTACCTGTCCCAAAAAGGAACAGTTTTTTCTTCCTTTTGTAATCTTGCTAATGAATTAGGCTGTTGTTGAGGTGAATTCTTTCAAATGAAACACATGCGGTGCGTAGCCTGTTTGATAGCTTCCTTTTTGTCTTCCTCTAATTAGTGATTCCGAATTTCTTTATGGCAAAGGCTGGCAATTGTTTCTAGCAGCAGGAGGTTAGAGGCAACCATCAGAATTTGCTTGCACTCGAACACATGCATGCACACAGAGTGCTGAAAATTTTGTTTAGAAAGTTAGCTTTTTACTCGAGTTTCCTGTGCTAAACGTCATTCTTCAATTTTCCGTTAAGAATAAGCTTCGGTCTCATTACATGTATTCCTTGCTTGACGGGGCTTTGTACTAAAGCTGTCTTTGTATTTGGGTAAGTAATAGAAATTGGAAATTTTTCTTGGAGACTTCATGTAATTTCTACATGGCTGTTTCCCCTCTTCATGAAATTCAACGTTCAGAGAGCAAACTATGCACCTTTCCTGCTTTGAGGAAGATCGTGGCATCTCTTTGTATATTAGTTCTAACAGAAAAGTTACACTCATATGAGTTGGATGGGCTCGACGACTATCACAGATCTCAACAAGTTGATCAAGTTTGTGTTTGATGTAACCTGTGAATGAGAAAATCCATAACTATCGAGTCAAGTGGTGGCTCTCCAATTTTGATGAAGAAATGCCTGCCTGTTAGCAACTTATCCAAGTGCATACATATTTCTTGAGACTTTTTTCTTCCAGCACTTCTAAGGCCTTCATCTCACACCTAATTGAATCACCATTTTTCTGCCTCTTCAAACGCCCAAGCCCCCTTGATTATGTCATTTCATCTCTTTCATATTATCCCCTATTTGTGCTATACCAACTCTATTTTAGTTATGAATTCCGTTTTTCTCATTGAAATTGTTCTTATTATTGGATGATAATGATTGGAAACAAGAAGTAATTTGATCTCAAAATTCTTCCAAATATTTCATCGTGTCAGAACAAGGGAGCATCTTAGTGCTGTGGTCACTAATGGTCGACTGTTTGAAATTAATCAAGGTGGTGCGATAAATTAACAGATGACTGTTCATTTTAGCGATTGCTGCTCTAATATTTATTCAAAGCACATGCTCCAGTTAGCAGATCTGTACTGACATAAATATAGGACATGATCACCCTAAACTTGATATTTCTGCCCGATTCATTTTGTCTTGTTTTTGCATTAACATAAAGGTAGATGTGGACTCCTTTGTGGTGATCACATGTTTAGGGGTTGTCCTATTCACGTTTTCTTTTTGGTTATAATGGGAAGCCGAAGCCTAACACACACACACACATGCACATGCACCCATCCTGGAATTGAACTAGCCACCTGTGAGTGGGCGTTAGAGCATCCCTCTGGGTGTTGTCCTACTCATGTTCAAAGAGTAAGACAATGTGGTAACCATCTCCACCCTTGTCACCTTATTTATCTTGCTATGCCTTTGGTGTTTCATTCTCTTCATTAAATAAGAAAAAATCTAGCTGGTTTGGTCTGTATTGACTTGCAAACATACAAGAGTTGCTGCCTGGATCATGTGATAGGGTTCTGTTTCCTTTCCCTTGAATAATCCTTGCTCAACATTTCTCTGGTTGTGACGAGCTTGCTTCCTGTTTTCATGACTAATAAAGCATGGTATTTCAAATTTAAGAGAAAAAAGGAAAGCTTGAGAAAGTACAACCTGTAATTCCTCCATTCCTTTGTGAGTTCTCAACTTGAACCATGTGGATCCAAACACAAGTACCCCTGTGGCTCAAGTTGCGAAACTCACTCGAAGCCTCGGATACAATGAATCGATTTATGGCACTTCAGTAAGTCTGGTCTTTTGACCCATAACTGTGTTTCTGCTTATGCATGACATCTCTAGTCATCTGCTTTTGCATCTTTATTACTACCCTCCTTTTTGAGTATAACGGGAGGCCAAAGCCTGAAGCCAGATGCACGCTCGCTCCAGGTATCAAACTCATGACCCTTCAACCTGTGAGTTGACCCGTTAACCAGCCTATTGGATCTGCATAGGCGGCAGATCAAGATCGAAAATCGCTTCCTAGTAGCGCCAAGCCCACTAGGATTGCTTATTAATTGTAAAGACAATCGCTATCTTGAAATGCCCGTACCGGGGTCAGTCCGGCTGGTGTTTTAAGCTCTGCTCTAAAGGCACTCCCAGACTCATTGACACTCCGGTGAGGGAAACTGAACCCATCCAGGAACAAGAAAATGACATCGTGAATTGGTTTTCAATGAAACAAAGCATCAAAACCTCAAATGATTGGTAACTATCAAGGGCTAAATGTTGAGTAATGATCAGTTTCACTTCGCTAAAGAATTAGAAAGTTGCAGCTCTTATTACATGCTATTATGGCAGGAAAGGAAACTGCCAATGGCATGAAGAGGTGTGCTCGGTCATAAATACATCACAAGTTGTAGGAGCAAAACATCTGCAGGCTCAATTAGTTCATTCCATTAACAAATTAAGCTTCGCTAGGCTCACAAGGCCATCACACATGGTAAGTCGCATATTTACAGTGATGTGTTCTCACAGTTCCACCCATGGTTTTCAGCTCAAGCATTACAAAAATTTTTTGAATTTTTTCTGAAGGTGGTTTGTCAGATGTGTTCAAAACTGACAGCAGAGTCCAGTCGTGTACATTGGATCAACCTGAAAACATTAATTAGCTGATTTGGTGTATCAATACATACACCAATCTCGTCCAACTTTGCTAGCTCCCTTTATCAACCCAGACCTTCCTTACATGAATGCATCTTTCTAATATATCTTTTTCCAATTTGACCTAAGGAAAGAAATAGAAAACATGATCCTTAGCTTAGTCCAATATTTGTTCCCAAAACTTCAGACATGGATGACAATGATTTGGATTGCTCTGATTCCTTCATTACCTTGATTTCCTCACAGTTTGGAGTTGATGACTTTGATCTGACCTCATTTCTTCACTACATAGGGACAGTAAGTTCAGATGATAACTTTTTTCCCTATGCTTTTATCAGCAGAATGATCACACCAAATAGAATGGCTTGGTGAAAATATCAACCAAAACCAAGCATCTTTCCACGATAAGTGGGACAGCTACTTGGCTTTTGAATCATCCTTTATCTCTCTCCCTCTCTTGTGCCGAGTGATCAACAAAGGCAACTAATAGCAACAAAAAAGAAAAAGGAAATTATGCTGGAGAAAGTACTTGGACTTTGAAATAGTTTGGGGTCAGGCTGAAGATGAATGTCATAAATTGCACTATTTCTTTCTTTTGGTTACGTAAATTGCACTATTTCTTTCTTTTGGTTACGTAAATCGCACTATTTCATGACAAATTGCAAAAACATCTGCCTCAATGGTGCAACATTTGTTTCTCTAATATTTTTGCATGAATTGAACAAATTCCGCTCCTAGAAGTTAAATCCGTCCAGTGAGTATCATTCATCCCCAAGAGTTACTGGTATATAAAACAGGATTATAATACAAAGAAAGTAGATGTGAGTCATAACTTGCATGTTCTTGCTACCGATTGCAGCAATTGGGTGAATACAAAATACAAGAGAGCAATATGAATTACATCAGAGAAGGTCATCGTAGGGAACAACTGTTCGTCCTTTATGAAGGGAATGTAGATCTTTTTGAGAGATGATACTACTATCTCCAACCTTTTTGGTGGTTTTACCATGTCTGCTGCGAGGCACTTCTGCTCGTAACAACTTAGATGTTGATCCTTCTTTATTCATAGATAAGGTAACTCCCACCTTCCAGAGAGGAAGAGGATCATTTGCCCAAGAAACTTGCACCTGCATTTCACACGGTCTAAAGATGAGAGCATAAATCGAGGAAAAGTTAAACATTAAATGGATGGAACTCGGGAAGCATGCAGGTGACCTTAATAAAGAAGCGACCACCTACAACATCTAGTTCTGGGGGATCTACAGTGAATGAAGTAATGAACCACTTCTGTAGCTTAACAATGCTGAAATTTTGTGTAGAAATAAATGCAATTAATAGGATAATCTTGCAGTAAGAACATAATAGAGCAGCATGTTCTGTTTAACACAACATGAGTGAATTATCAAGCGTTGCTTTTGAACAAGTTTCCTCATATGGAATGAATCAAGAGTTCATTAGAGAGAAAATAAAAGCCAGTCACTTCATCAATCAGGGATCTGTTATATCAGTCTTATAGCCACCATTTGCAGAAAATCCAATCCTATAAATAGATTATAGTTCAACACCTTTTGGGAGTTTCTCAACCTTTAAACATTACCATGTGATAGAAGCAGTAATAGCCCTACTGATCGGATTAGTTTTCATGACACAGACACATGAATCCATTTGACTAAATCAGACAACTGGAAAATCGTATTTCCCAGTTTATGCTCTTAGGGAGTTTGGAAGCAAGACCGTTAGATCATGGAACAATAGGGTGGGTAGGCTCAGCGACTATCATAACCGATAAACCATATATGCCCTAGATCCCTGGGAAATCACTTTTCTTAGTATTCCTTTTATTCCCTTTCATTAGGGAACTGTCATAATTTGGACTCATCATGCTAACTTGCGGGGAAGGGAAAACAAACAGTTTATGCTTTAGTAGAAACCGTTAACCGGAACGAGTAACTGCTTTGCACTTGAAGAATATCAATCGGGCATTCAGTATGTTCAGAAGCCAGCTTGTGCAGGCTGTCAAGTGATCCATATCCATAAAACATGATGGTCATCTTACCAAAGAATAACGATTATATTTTCCTATTGGAACTAAGGACATCAAAAAGGACCTTGACAAATTAGGCTAGGAATATGCATGAGCAGAGCTAGATAATTTAATCAACATGTACTTTTTGATTTGCAACACGGAAATAAAACCCTGCTTCCCAGCCTCAAGTTAGTCATGCCCAAAATCCTAAGACGCAAGCCTGTACAAAGTAACATCCAACCATGATACACTATAACCAGGTGTCGTTAACATAAGTTACCATATTGGCCAAAACCAAATGCTGATAGGCGAGGCTGAAAATGTTGCTAACTTTGATACACCATTGATGACCCTAACATGTCCGAAAGATTCATGAGAAACACAAATAGGAATCACTCCAATTTGAAGGCAGCAGATTAAGAAAAGCTGGCATCTCTACCGAGCTACAACCAGACTCGGAAAAATTACCAGTATTTCGGTATCCTAATATTAGCATCATCCTGTAGATGCTTGGATGACAAACCCTACACAAGTTTTTTATGGTTTTTTCTCCACTAGATATTTAACCACATAACTGCCGACGGATAAAGCTGCGATCCTGTAACTTGGTGCCTCCGAGTTGTTTTTCAACTGTAAGTTGGTGAAAACAAGAGGCAAGCTTCTGGTCGTGTAAAAACCAATATATTTGAACATAAACTGGAAGGTGGTGCCTGTCATTCTCTCCTAAGAGCTCCCATGAGAGAGAGAGAGACAGCTCCCTTCCCTCACAACAACGTAAACAGAAATGCAAGAACAAGCACCATAAACAAAAAAAGACCACATGGAACGAAGGCCACAAACAAGTTATCGGATAAAAAACAAAGGCAAAGACATGAGCGTCGAACCCCCACACCCAAAACCAACCAACATTCAAAAACTCAGAAGGGTTCATCAATCAATCGGATCGCAGACGGAGCAAGAACTTCCGAGAAGGAAACCACTTCTATCCACAACAATCAGGAAAGAAGGGTGATATCTCTATCAACAAACACGAGAAGTAGATAATACCCACTTGTTTGTTCCCTATGGAGATCGGATAAAGCGGGTTTTTGGAGGTGGAAACGGCCAACTCCGCCGAATCCCTCATTCTGAAAGTAACATAGCCAAGCTTGAGATTTTGATCAATCCTGACTCTGGAGACGCTTCCGAACATCTCCAAGCGAGATTTCAGCTCAAGAACGGTACAACCAGCAGGGAGATCGCTAGCAACTATGACGGAGCTTTGCCGACTCGAGCTGATGGCGTTAGTCCGCTGCGCCTCTTTGTCTGCTTCGCGCCTCGCTGATAATTCCTGGCCGGACCTTTTATGGAGTCTCCTCTCTCTCCCTGATGGACCATTCTCGGCTTCCACGCTGCCCTTAACCATTCTTCTCTTTCTCCTACCCGGAGCCATGCAGACACACAAACACGCAGAGAGAGAGAGAGAGAGAGGTTCATCTTTTCTCCTTTTATTTTAATAAGCGGAGCTCGCCCAGAATGGGCTATGCTCGGTTGTACAAAGTTAAGGACAAATTGGAAACCATTTAGGAGGAGGGGGACTCCCATAGCATCAGGTAACAAGATTACGGGGATGACGAGCTAAACAGTAGCCTAATGGTAATGGTTGTGTTGGTTCCCATAGCAGATGCGAGACCATCACATCACTTCATTCTGTACGGAGAATGTTCTCCTTCAACCGTGAAATGTTATGGTTGTCTGCAGCGGCGGATCTAGAAATTCCGGCGAGGTGGGCCAAATAGACCACCAAACAATTTTAGAATGGGGTAAATATGTGTAAAACTACAGTTTTTCTTTTCAACTTTAAAATTTCGAGTGAAACGGATGCCTCATCTCGGCTCAATGTAAATCCGTCACGAGTCGTGAGATTGGGACCTTGCAAGACAACCGCACAACATTGTACACAACTTGAAGCTTTGCCTGTTTCGGAGAGAACTCTTTTTTTTCACTTTTGCAAGAGTTTCTCAACTCAGTTGTAGCATGTCAAGAACCCCACCCACAACATTTATTATCAATTCAAGTTTACTTTCGAATTGCAAACTGCAAAAATTAGCTGGCTTAGTCCTTAGTCGGATGGTCGGGGCGTGATAGCTCAGCTCGTTAGGTGGTCGACCCAATAAGAGGTCATGAGCTCAGTACCTGGTGCATGCATCAGGCATCGGTCTCGGGTCTCCCTTTTGCAAAAAAAGAAAAGACCGTGCAGGATAAGGCTTTTGTCCTCCAAATTCATGAATGCAAGTGAGACAGAGAAGCTTTTTTTGAGTCCGGTAATCGGATGGATCCAATATCTGGTTCCCTGATTCTCCTGGAGGTTAAGCATGCGGCTGAAGCAGACATTCTATCAGCACGTAGCTTTTCTCAGTCAGCATGACACCTGAATGACAGTTGAAAACTTCTTTCTAGTTTCAAAAACGAAAGAGATCCAATTGAATCTTCCATGGACTCTGAATTGCACACCATATCATGGGATACCAAAGGACATTCTACTGTGTGCAAAAGTGAAATTGCAATCGCTTTCCTGCAGAAACAGAGGCACAAAATCAACTCGTATGTTCATAGGTCAGTCACTGTTCCTCCACAAGGGTGGCAATGGTATGCTTTCTCGTGGGCGGAGAATTATGACGAGTACACCAAACATTCCGAGAATCAGTAGCACAAGCGGCCACTTCAGTAGTCTGCGACTCTGCAGTAACTGCATATGGTGAAAGTGATCAGGGAGAACTCATCTGAGAAGTACTAAAACCTATTTTATCAACCATCTCAATCGACTACTGCAGTCCATGTTGAACAGTAGGAAGTTTGATCCTTTGTTTACCAGGGCTATAAAAAAAAATCTCATTCTGGGTTACACTTGTTGAGAATTGGTAATGCCCAGGTGCCAACAAAGTTGACTGCATTTTTCAATAGAAAACCAAATCACTGAAGTGAAAAAATCTCAACAGTAGTGAAACAAATAAATTACTACTTACCGTGATGTGAGCTTGATGACAGTCTATGGTTGTCCATTATCTCCACCTCAACCCAGAAGTTGCTGCCTTTCTCATCCCTGGAAGTTCTTGATGATGGCTTGATGTATATCTTTTTCTGGTTATATCGAGAAGCTGCGTTGTTTCTCCTCTGATCGGTTCCAAGCCTAAAAGACAAACAACTGAAAGAACCAGCAAAGTATCAACACTTAAATCCACCATAGTTCTGCTTGACACGGTATACATCCAACTGCCAGACTGCCTGTTGGCTTACAACTCACTAGTTGCTTGTGGGCTAAACCTTTCTCGTCTTTTATGGGAACGCCAAAGCTAAACATGCACATACACTTGCAAGCTTGGCAATCGAACTCGCCACCAGCTCAGCGTGGGAGTAGGAGAGCCCTGTCCGCTGAGAATAAGAACTGAGTGCTGGGTTAAGCCTGTCCCATCTTAAATTTGATGTCCGAAACGATGTCACAAGCCCTTGCTGTCGCATACGCTGTGAATTCACAAATTAAGCATGAATATGACCTGATCTTATGTGGCTGTTTAGATGAGTCGTGATGTAATTTACATGTAAATAATCAAATGGCCTTCAGATTATCTATGGAAAACTTTTAAACTAATCGTTATTTGGATAATGAATCATGTAAATCCGGATAATTCAGGTTTGGGCATATTATAGAAAAGCACAGGGATTTAGGCCAAGTCTTGCACTGGGGCTTCTCTGTCTCTATGCTGAAGGAGAGCCTCCCCGGTGAAACATGTAGGCCAAACATAATTGTATTTTGGTTCGGTTCATCTTGGCCAATGCGGTTGAGTTCCTGCACTCAGCCATGATGCCGAACTTGACGACAGTGCCGATTCTATGCCATTGAAGAACGATTCAAAGTTGAACTCGGGATAGTAGAAGTTGCTATCACACCGAATAGAAAAAGCACATTTTTGGCATGAAGGTAGAACCGAACTAGTGGAGCTAAGCCGCCTCTCTCTCTCTCTCTCTCTCTCTCTCTCTCTCTCTCTCTCTCTCTCTCTCTCTCTCTCTCTCTCTCTCCACACAGGCACCATCAATTCATCAATGAAAAAGGAACAGCCTAATGAAGTAAATCCACACAAGAGGCTCGGAAATGAAAAATTCAATGTATATCCAAGTTATTCTGATGAAATAAAAAACCAAAACCTAACGATGTTTGAATAGCTCCAAATAAGCAAAACGACCGATTCCAAGCAAAATCCAGAACATGAATAGATTTTTAATCCACGAGCAAAGTGCTAAAGAAATCTACTGTCTGCCTTCTTCTTTTGCCACAACCTGTCGAGAGCACCGTCTGCATCGCCCTGAAAAGAGAATCCCAGCATAGGAACACAAAATTAACTATTTCAATTCCAACAAACCAAATTACCAGTACTATATGTAAATCATTCAACCTGCAGAGGAACCTAGATCAAATCGATCATGTAACAGGACAAAGCAACAAGTTAGAGCAACAGTGCAGCACAAGTTAAGTTCATGTTCTTAATAACTGCCAAAGATTCACTACTTTGAATGTGTGCATCCCCCTGCACGCTTTTGTGTGTCTGTGTAGTGTGTGTGTGTGAGAGAGAGAAACCAGGACATATGTTGAAGTAAAACGTCTTATCAGCCTAAATGAGCAAAATTCAACCTCGAACTTCCAATAACGGATAACCAAGACTTCCAAAAGAAAGTAACAAACATTCCACATGCTGGTGTAAAGGCAAACCTGTGCACGAACGAAACCGCAGAGAGCAAAAGTAGTGAACTGACCAGTGTAGATCCCATTTTCGTCTAAATGACCAATGTTAATCTGAACAGAGGCATGATCCTTGGAAGTAATAAGGCGATTTGTCGCGGAACTGCAGGATACCCAATGAAGAGAAAAAACATATCAAGCAGAGCTGAAGCAAAAAATTTGGCTTGATGAAAATGGCACAAGAAGCCTAATAAACAAACACGGTAAATAGAGTTTCTGCATCCTGAACAATAAGAATTAGCTTATACAGAAGGTGCAAAATAGCCTATGATGGGAAGGTACAGAGAGTTTATAAGTTCTGTAACAACTTCCTTACCACTTCCTTGGGATGTACAGATCCATGTATTGACCCTCTTCGTTCTGCATCCTGTCAAAGATTTATGATGTCCTACAGAGTTCAATCAACCTGCAGTAGGGACCCAAAAGTAGAGGTCAGATACAATGCAAGACTGAGAAGTGAGAACCTAATTTTCATAAAATCAATCAACAACTTCAACACAAATTCCATTGCTGTTTACAAAATATTCAAATATAAAGAACAACTCAAACCTAACAATTGAATAATTAAAGTCACGTATAAGAACATCGACATGTATGATGGTGCAAAAACATGTGTCCTCATGAAGGAACGACAGACTTCTTTGAAGTTAATATTGGGTTACATCAAGGATCAACTTTAAGTCCATACTTATTTATAATGGCGATGGATGAGTTAACAAAACATATTCAAGATGAAGTACCTTGGTGTATGTTATTTGTAGATGACAATGTATTAGTGGAGGAGTCTAAGGAAAAAGTTAATAGAAAATTGGAACTATGGAGAGAAACATTAGAAAGCAAAGGCCTCCGACTTAGTAGAACAAAGACAGAATATATGGAATGTAAGTGTGATCATTTGGTTACTTCAGAGGACATGAAAATTAAAATTGGCACACATTGCATTCTCCAAAAGGAAAGTTTTAAATACCTAGGGTCAATTTTTCAGAGTGATGGAAGAATTGAGGGAGATGTTACACATAGAATTAATGTTGGTTGGTTAAAATGGAGAGGAACATCAGGTATTCTTTGTGATAAGAAGATACCATTAAAGTTAAAAGGTAAATATTATAGGGCAGCAATTAGGCCTGCCATGTTTTATGGTTCTGAGTGTTGGGCAGTTAATCATCAACATGTACAAAAGATGTCTGTGACAGAAATGAAGATGTTGAGATGGATGAGTGGTCATGCAAGAAAAGACCGTATACATAATGAGGTTATTAGAAACAAATTAAGAGTAGCACCAATAGAGGATAAAATGAGAGAACATCGTTTAAGATGGTTTGAACATATAGAAAGAAGATCAAAAGAAGAACCTCTAAGAAGGTTAGAAAAACTAATTTTGGAAAGTATTAAAAGAGGTAGAGGACGACCACAAAAGTGTTGGAAAGAAACAATAAACAATGATCTAGCTTATTGGGAGTTAACTGCTAACATGGCACACAATCGGGATCTGTGGAAACAAAGAATCCATGTAGCCGACCCCGTCTAGTATGGGAAAAGGCTTAGTTGTTGTTGTTGTATAAGAACATCGACAAAAAACAGAGCAATTCAAGCAAGCAAACAGCACTTCTTGTGCATATGATCTTGTTCTTCACTCTTCTAGTCGGACACAAAATGACAACTACAGGCTAACAAGACAGGAAAGAACAGAAGGAGCCGTAAAAGATAATCTGAAACAATATTCCCAAGACACACCTACGTCATGATAATTACCTCAGAAAAAAGATGTCAAATATAGAGCTTAAACATCAACACTGAGATACCAGGTTGCATTAATAACTAATAACTCAAAACTAACAGCCATTGTGAAGCCGTAGAAACATCAGGAACTTTCTCAAACTAACCCAATAGATTGGGGGACATTCCATGTGAATTCGATTTGAAAATGTAACTCCGAAGGACCCCAAGCGACATGCTCTAATACAGATAATTAAACCAACTAAACCACCAAAAGAAAGAAAAAGCCAAACCACGCTTCCCTAATCTATACTGCAATCGTCTGAAAACTCAAAATAACCTGATCAAGGTCTCAAAACACGATGACTCCAAAGAACGAGATAGCTATCCTTGTTGCATCCGAACCACCTCCTATGTGGACCCAACACGGAGAAGATGACATCGACAAAATCAAGTGAACCCTTTCTCACAGCCATCTAGGGTTTGAAAAGTACACTACTATCGGAAAACTCTTGGACAACCAAGTCACAGTAAGTTTCATTGGCTAGCGTAAGCAACCCATCCAAATCGTACACATCCGATCGCTATCCAAACAAGCAACAATTTCACAATATCGAAGCATAGATTTATTTTCCTTGTTTCTTATCAGAAGTCTGATATCCGAATTAAATGCATCCACCGATTGGGAAACAGAATACCTTAAACATGTTTGAAACAAACAGCCTACACAAAGAGAAAGATCTACACCAAAACGCCTACTTACAACAAGAGAGAGAAACAGAGAACTCACCGGAAGGCTCGTCGCGGGAAATGGGAAGCCGCAGCAACAATGAAAACCCGGCAATCTCAGTCACAACGAGGCTAGGGCTTTCTTTCTTGAATACACATACAGATCAGGGGAGCTCCGCCGATGCGTCCGTGGGTTCGATTTGACGAGATCCGTGGGTTCGATCCAAACTCCCAAATCAGCAACGGATATCCGTGGGATGGGACGAATTCAGTTCGGACTTTAGCAATACAGAATCAAGACTCATTTGGGATAATAAAATCTTTAAAACTGAAACCAAGATCATCACTTTGTGTAACAAGTAAAAACATAACCTAATTTGAATTTATGTACTGAATTCTGATCTTGATTAGGGTTCGATCTCAGTCCAAAACCAACTTCGAACTGAATTCTTAACGGGACCCCATGGAGGCTTTTGGGTTCAACTAATTAGATTTGGGTCCTGATTTAAAGAGAAGCAAAAAGAGGATCTTTGGTCTGAAGAGGCTTCGCTGCATACTGAACAATGCACCCAAATCGTTGAATGCATTGTATCAAGTATTTTCCGGTGATGATGCCTCCCATTTTGTATTGGATGTCTTAATAATAATAATAATAATAACCGTGACCATATTCCTATCAACCATACTTTTATTTGCTTAATCCCTAAGTCGACAAGCCAGTCAGCTAGAAAAGGCGAAGGATGTCAAATTCGGTGACTTGTTAAGCAATCAGATGGGGAGTTAAGATTATTCAACCACATCGATCACAACGAATTCAGATAAAAAATGGTTGCATCAGTTCAGAATACTTGTGCTGGATTGATAGCAAAAGATGTTAGAGAGTTGGGGCAACTGTTTCTCGACAACGCCTGTGTGATGGGAGTCAGATGCAGGGCAGGTCGGGGTCGGGTTTAGAACACAACTTCAATTGGCATGTTTTTCCAAGTATCCTCATCTACGTGAGCTTATTCGAGCCAAACCCAGCTGAACACACAACATATATACTGTTCTTGTTCATCTCATCCAGTGTAATGGCTCCAACCTGTTGAGTTCGTGTAGATAGCGAACTGGACACGATCTGAGCAAAGCCGAAAACTGCACTTCTCAGTCCATTTCCTAGCCACTCCAGAAAACCCACAAACTGAACCAATGAAACGAAGGACCTCTGCTTTCTGAAAGTGCACAAGGGCACGTTATCTTTTGCCTCCCCGTAAAAATCTTAGGAGAAAGAAAGTCCAATAATCTCAAGTAGGACAGCAAATGAGAGGAGTTATTCATGGTGTCAGCTCAGTTTGGTTCGTTGCAAACTCGTTAACACTCTATTCACCATAGTGTCATGAGCAGGATATGAAGAACTAGCTGAACTGGGCTTGAATGTGAAATTTGAGGCTTTTAAACAAGGTATGCACGTAAGACTACAACTAGAGCAAGTCAAAATGGCTTACAAATATAACAAATTTATGTCCTTGAAATGTATTACAGTGCAGTTATCTCAAATATTTCTTACTGCTGCAAAAGTAAATTTACTGTATCAAAGAATTTATTTTCGCAGCAAGGAAGGAAGATTTCAACCTTTAACTTCAGGAGTTCTTAACATAAAGATCTCAGAAACAAAGAGTACACACTTGCAAAGCAAGCTTGAGAGATCTGAAAAAGATTCACGGTGGTTTATTTACCTGCTTCTATTGGCAGTAAATAATGACTACCAAACTCTCGAGTCTTCGGACAAGAAAGGCCTAGGCAGACAAAATCATATGACCTAATCTAGCAGGTAAAGCATAACCTGGAACCAGTAGAGTGCACGCACGTGTGTGTGTGTGAGAGAGAGAGAGCATTATAAATATTAGGAAGCAAAACTTCATGGGATTTTGTGAAACAATGATCATAAACTTTGGCATGTAAACTCGCAAAGAACCTTCCACCTCTATTTCCAGGAATTTGAACATTACTCAGACATTAGGCAGGAAAAGGACCCTTCTCATTTCTTCGCAGACTCCAGATTCATCTGTTGGAGGTTCAGCAACAGATCTTCTGAATTCAAGAAAACCTTATTGGCAGACGCTGAGATTGTCTGAGCGATCTCCCTTGAAGCTTCAATCTTTCTCAATGTAATAAATGCAGGATTGTTAGAAATTGCCTGACCAATCAGCTGAGCGCTCTTGGCCTCACCCTGAACACCAACAGAAACTAAACAAATCAGAGAAACCAATTGCATGAAATTGCAAATGATATGAGACACTGAAAGGGATCAGCGAAGTATTGGCTCATGTTGATTCAGGGGCACAGCAGATCCCCAGCAATAAAACTAGACAAGAATCAAAAGCATTTCTTACCTGAGCTCTGATAATGGCGCTCCTTTTGTCTTGTTCAGCCTTCTCCACGACAAACTTGGCTCGCTCGGCTTCTTGTGCAGCAATTTGCTTAGCCTCAATAGCAGCAGTAAACTCCTTTCCAAACGCTAGACTTGTGATGGACACATCATCGAGGGCTACATTAAAGTATGCTGCTCTCTCTGTAAGTATTTTTCTGATCTCCCTACTGACAGTCTGCAAAATTGACACAATGAGTAATTATGCACCAGTCACGAGAGTCTAGTGGCAAACATTTATTTGCATGATTGAGGCCAGCATCTTATAATGCACCTACATGAGATGATGAATCAAATATGAACCGTAAACTCATTGCACGAAGGCAGAACTTAAAAGACTTCAAGAGCAGTTGATCACAACTCACAACATGATGACAGATACCAACATTACACTAGAAAGAAGTTGTATACGCACCTCTCTTTGTGTGATCAGCTGGCTGGCATTGTACTGTGCAACCACAGATTTTAAAGTTTCATGAATTATTGAAGGCAAAACTCTCTCATTGAAATTTTCACCTAGAGTTCGATAGATTGTTGGCAGTTGATCTGGTACTGGTCGAGTAAGAACTCAGAGACCAATTTTCACCTGCACAGATGCATCATAGATTCATAACTATCTTTTCAAAGAACCAAGAACCATCCATCCAAAAGGACTAATCAGGGACTAGGTGAAGCATAAACGGCTTATCTAATATGTTTCATGACCACGTAATAGATCTTTTCTTCACAAGATCCCACCTTCATGTACCAATGAATGAATTCTGTGACTGACACAAGATTGCATACTCATCTTGCATTTATAAGCATTCACTTTTCTGATTTAACATACATAGTACTGAACTTATGAACAGTTTTGATTTAAGGGTAGCCCTGAGACTGGCCAGCCCATTCTGTCCACGTCATGGTCAGTCTTGTCACAGAAACAAGAAACCATCAGCTATATCCCCACATGCACTCAATGGTGAATCACAAACTTCCTATCACACACGATATTTGTGAAAAAGGGTAAAGGCAAAGAGAACCTTACATAGGCTGTACCAGACAATAGAAAGCATAACCATTTGTAGCAAGTTCTGAACTCACCATTTGCAGATCACGGCTTCCAGAAGTGCTCTCCACAAGGTGAGGGCGTGCCCGAACATCATAAATGATTGGTCTGTCAAACCAGGGTACCATGAGATGTGTTCCTTCAGGATAAACCTACAATTAAAGTCTAATCAGTGACAAAGAATACATCTTTCATCATAAAACTTGAGAACTGACGCACATAAAACATGAATATTAAAATTACTAGCAAGATCAAATCCGCAAATTCAAATTCACTCAAGAAATCAGCCTTGGAAAAAAAAACCACTGAGCAATATGGCCCTGGAAGCATCTAATTCCATTGTGACAAAGGTATCATAAACGTCAAACAATGATTATGCAAGAAGCATGCAAAAGAAACCTCTGGTGGTGGATTTGGCAGCAGAAAAGGCATCTTAACCTATCTACTTCTTGAATAATATCACACTGTTTGAATGACAAAATATGAAACTGCCTAGAGTTCTCACAATTTAATCCATCTTGTGTCCACAAGGACGAAACATAATGAAGTCTACTTAAACAACATGAAATTAAGTGAAAAATATAGATAAGGAAAATGCCACCAATCATTTTTATAAAATTGAATAATTGAATAAGGGCTGTTCTCGTGATAATTTGCTTGTCATGCTTAGTGCATTTTATGACTATCCATCAAAAATGGGGAAAGCATGAAAGTAACACAAATCATGGGTGACGATCAAGATTCAACATATGGTCCTCTACTAACATCTAGTCGGAACTATCTCCTTCTAATTCATTTATCAAAATAATTGAGAAAAGAGGCTTTAACACTTCCTCTCTTTCCACAAATACGGTGGATTTTCCCTAGCGTTGTGTAGAATGCATCTTCGCAATCCGATTTATCAATTCACCACCAATCTGGAAACTGGATTTCATCATCAACATAATATAGCTACCAAAATTGTGCAAACAAAAACTATCTACTCTTGATCATGAAACAACTTGGTAAAATCATGCATGCATCGTAACATCATACCCCAAATTGCAGCAAAAATGAGGGGGGGGAGGGAGGGAACGCGCCAAAAAATGAGATACCTTGTCTTTAATGCCAGCCACTCTGTTAAAGACGATTGCACGATGACCACCTTCTACATTGTAGAGACTATTTGCTGCCGCATATAAACCAAGCCCACCGAGCACCACTAGCTTCACCAGCGATCCCGCCGCGCCTCCACCCGGCACCTTCAGGACTTGAACATTTTTGAAATTCATCTTCACTTCGAAAAAGCAACAACATTGTCACAATGGCGCATGATAATACAACCCTTCGCAATCACTTTCGCAAATAAATTTATGAAAGGGAATATTCAAGTGAATCCCCAAAAATGATGGTCATTTTGTTTCTATTCCGAGTTCGTCAGCATGAGGGCAGAGCAGTCTGGTAGCTCGAAAATACAGAAAAGGAATAGAAATGGCAGAGCAAAAACTGATCGAAGAATACAGATGGTGCCTTCGGAAGAGATCCGGAGTATTTGTGCTTCAAGTGAAGGATAGTCCAAAGATCAAATGTTTGAATTCTTTGATTTTGAAGAGGGCACGGTAAAGGAGTGATTCACCTACCTTTCCGCACTTTCACTCCTTCGTGATCGTCACAGAGGCGGGTTCGCGCTGTGTATATGTGTCTACACGCGCTTGCGCTTGTGTGCGGAGAGAGAGTAGCTAGGGTTTATGAGACTTTGACCAATAGTTTTGTTGGAGAAACCTTTCAAGGTTAGAGTTAAACCCGTAAGTAGAACTGGTCGGTTCCAGTTCCGGTTCCACCGGTCTTGGGTCTGATTTCAGAACGGTTTCGATTTTGGTTTGATTTGGAAAATCCATCAAATAAGAATAGGATTTGGATGGCAATGCAGTGGGTCAAGGGACGGGTATACCTATACTCTGCCATGCCCAGAACCTCAACAAGGCGGGTATGGATTTGGATTCTCTTTTCCCCAAGGGGTAACGAAGCAAGAACGGGGTGTGTAGGTCTGCATTCCTCTGAGCAATGCCGGGTATGAGTGGCAATCTCTACCTGTCCCCCCAGGTACCCAATCTGCCAGCCCCATGCATGGGGTGGGTTTTAGGGTTGTAAACCCGCTGTGCTGTGAGGCTGGGCAGGGTGACATCGGGTTTAGGGTAGACCCTTCCTGCCCATATATGAATGGCAATTAGGGATCCAATATTTGTATGTCAAAACACACACATGCATACCTGCCTTATGAATTGAACTCACCACCTGCAAACATGAAAGTCAGAGAACCAAGCCAGATAGATATATCTGTTTCCGGGTTAACCGGAACCAGTGGCTAAAAAAGGTGGTTCTGGTTTCTCCAAAACCATGAACTAGAACTGAACTGGATCTGACCCAGTTCTGATTATGTTTATTTACTACCATTTTTTGGTCTCAGTTCGGGAAAAAATAACCTATATATAAGTTTGAAAAATAAAACTTACAGAAATGACCTGAACCAGTGATTTGAACAGCCGGTTCTAATTTCATGGACGGTCGGTTCTTGGTCCAGTTATACGGGTTTCGTTTCTTGTCAGCCTTTTACCTAATTCAGTTAAGGTTTGAACCACTGGTCCAGTTACGAATCGGACATGTCCACTTCCAGATGAACTACGATCATGGTGCTGACCTATATTGTTTTGTTAGTGAAAACAAGTTTTACTTGGTCCGATTACTATACATAAACAGTTTTCAGATTCATCTAATTAATAATCACACGAAATTGGAAGATCGATCAAATCGTTTCTCCATATGAAAATCACACAGTTCCAATCGTGTTCCATGTGAACTCATACTGAACCCAAGTGGAGAAAGGGTGCACGCTCAATAAGGGTGTCGGGGTTATGCGTGTTGTTGGCAGGTTGTATATCGGATTCGTTTTGGGTTTCGGGTGGTTGGTGGGTTTTCCTAGGTGTGATGTGTGGTTGTGGGGTGTCGGGTCGTGGATCCGAAGTGCTGTTGTTGTTGCTTTTTAAATGGTTTTGAGAACAGGTTTGAGCAACTAACATTGCTTTGACAAACTCTTGATTTATCATCTTATTATTCCATGAATTCCATGCTTTAGATTTTTCACCACTCGTCTCCAAAGGGATTCAAGCTGGTCAAATTCGGATAAAATATCGAAAGAAATATCTGCCTTAATGAGATACCTTCTCGGATGGTTTTGGTCGGCGGGTTTGGTCCAATTCTAGACTTGATATTGAACCAACCAAGATTATTGGTTGTCGAGTTTAACGGATGAAACCAAACCATTATAAGTCGTAAACTGAACCAAACCACAACATCTGCTTCGGTTTGGTTCCCTTCGTTTCCCACCCATGGCTGATCATGCTTCAACATGTCAATTTGTGAAACATGGTTGTGGCGTATTATCAATCCTACGACAAGTAAATTTAGTGAACTTAGAATAAGACTACTGTATACTAGATTGTTCCGTTTTCTCATGCTTTAACAATGACATCAAATAAGTTGCAAGCTTTGGTTCTTCTCTCTCTCTATATATATTTATAAACTACACTCTCATCCATGTTGTTATGTTTTGCCTTTTTAATGTAAACTATCCATCTTGTCAATCAAGCCATTTGAATTGGATGAATAATGTAGCATCAATGATAATTTAGTAGCTCTCTCTCTTTCTCCATGTATATACATCAAGAGTGAGAGATGGAGAGAATTGTTAAGTCTCCATTTATGAGTCTCCATTTATGCTAGAGTTCTTATGATCCAAATCGCAAAAAAAAGGTGTTGATCAAATAAACAAAACTAACACACAGCTCCATTTCTTTTTTCCTAAAAAAAAAAAGAGGAGAGCATGAGAATAGAGAAAAAAAGAGTGCTTCTTTATTTTATAGCACTCTTTATTTTATCTTAAAGAGGAAGTGATGATGGTTTAATCTCTTATCACCTCTTCTTCTCTGTTTTCTTGCAACGAACGAAATGTTCTTCTTCCAAGAAAGAAAGAATATCATGAGATCCTTTGACATCTTCCGAACCCAAGCACTCCCAATTACATTTGGATTCAACCCACCGGAACCGATTCCGAGGCCAGCTTCTCAACAAGGTTAAACGCTTTCTAGTGATTGGCGGTGGATTCATCGTATTTTCTTTTCTCAACTTCAAGAAGTACCGTTCCTGAGCTCTCTCTGAAAACGAGACACACGCAAAGACTGATGGAGATGGAATCCGAGATGGACGTACAGGCGGCGATATCAAAAGCCATGCGCCTTCGCTTGCCTGACTTCCGGGACCAAGCTGAGTCAGTCCTTCCCCCCTCTCTCTCGTTATCCTCCTCAGTTGCTTACCATCGTTCTTTACGGGTTCATTATCGTGTCCTTTTCTATTTTATTTTTCTTTTCTCAGATTGTTTGAGTTCTCTTCCGATTTCCACCTCTAGCAAGTTCTTGATACTTCTTAATCTGTGTGCAAGACAAGGTTTTTCTGCTAGTAGTGGGTCTTTCTTTTTTACGGTAGTCTGTTTAGGGTTTCTCTGGTTTCTGGTTCTCTTCGGGAAGTTCAGATTATTAGCGATAAACAATCTTCCATTCTGTTATTGTCTGATACCGTGAAGCACCGGTGATGATTTCTTGGGAGTTCTTTCAGCTTACTATGTCCACTTTGGAAGTCGGCGTCTCCCCCACAGCTTAACCATTTTTGTACTCTCTAAAAGCCACTTCTTTTGCAAGTGGCACTATGGAGATTTTTTGTGGGTTGCCTTGCAGCAGGATGCACATAGTTTGCTGGTGGTTTGTGCTCGATCCTTCAATTTGGCGTGCTTTGTTGAGTTCATTGTGTCCACAATGCATGTAGTCAGGCGTGTAGATCATGAAATACATGTTCCTGCTCTTTTGGCTTTAAACGAGTGTGTGACACGGACAGATTACATTGGTGATGACGTGATACAGACTTGATAGAATGGCGACTAAGATGTAGCAGATCCAACCTAGCGTTCGGAAAAGCTTCGTTTTGTTTTTTGTTTCAGTAGGCAAGCAGTTGATGAATGACCTTGTTTCTGAACTCCATTTTCACGCGCCCTGAATCATCTTCTTTCTATTACAGTAACCTCGTTGTGGTACAAGTACAACAGAACAAGGGGGTGAAAATGTGCGCCTTTAATGTATTGAAATGTCAGATAACACTTGTATGCTATGGTGTCAGAACGAATTATGCATTGAATGGCAATTTCCTGTGAAAAGCCAAAGAACTTCTAACTAGAAGCTTCTGTTTCTTATTTGAGTTCTGGTCCGACCTTTTATAGCTCGAAGCTTTTGCTTCATAATATTTTAAATCCTAGAAGAAAGTATTGATTAGGTTAACAACAGCAGCTTTATTCCCTCCAAATGGGACTCTGTAATTTCTTTAATTACAAATATTCCCCTTTTACCATTGTAACTTTGATATTAGGTCTCCTCCTGTTGATCTTTCCAATTTGCGGTTTGGCCCTCTTCAAAACTTCAATGCTTCAAATGGCTCATTCTCTCCATTCCCTTCACTGCCTCCTTATTGATTTATCAGATTAGACACTTAGCTGGGTCAAGTTAAGGGGCTCATATACTATTCTCCCTTGCATTGGCAAAAACTATGTCATGTGCAAGTGATTGCTCGATAGAACCTATGAAATGAAATCTTGAGACCTCCATAAAGATCTCTTCTGACATAATGGGTACGTTCATCCTTGTCTTAGCACTTGAAGAAGTGGATAGAAATTTTCAGCCTTGACCCTGGACTCGACTCCAAGTCTGGGTTGTACCAATTAGAACAGCTTTGCTCATCTGGCTATTTCGTTGGTTAATTAGTAATCTTTGGTGCTTATCCATAGTGGTCTCATTGTTGTTTCCAGAAGTGTTACACTTAAAATCCCATTGTCTGAGCTCATCATGGTTCCACTTCTGTTCCTCCAGCTTGTGAGAATTTAGTGGCTATGTGGACATCTCAGGGGCAAGACATCCCCCATTTTCCCAGCTACTTCTACTCTTTCCATTTCTGTCACTTAACCAGCCGTAGTCATTAGATATTGCTCTCCAGAAGGAAGACTCTTCAGAGATGTTACTTCATATGTCATGGGAGCATATAAGAAGGCTAACCTACACCAAGGTAGTGTTATTGTAGTCTCCTTCTGCTTGATCATCTCTTTTAGTGTGAATTGGTCTAATTGCTTCTTGGTTCTATCCAACTACATGAAATAGGTTCTGTCAGCTGCATTTTATCTTTCTTTAGTCCAGTGCGAGGTCACAACTGTGGTCATCATATAACGCTTCATCTTACATGAGATAGGCTCTACCAGCTGCACTTTATCTTTCTTTAGTCCTGTGCAGCGCCACAACTTTGGTCATCTTATAACCCTTTATCTTACTTGTGAACTCCCCTACAAATCTTTAATGATCATCCCTTTTTGTTCATTCCTTCTAGATCTTGCTTGCATCTCTTACATCTCTTAAGTTCTTAACCATCTTAAGACAGTATGTTAAGTCATTATATGTTCCCTCTTATTGATGGAGAGGCGGTTCAACACTTCAAAAAGGCAGAGAAAGGTCTGAAAAGTGTTGGAAAGAAAAAACAGCACATAGTCCTGCTCTTTTGGATATCAATGCTAACATGGAACAAGATCAAGTTCAACGGTGACTAATAATCCATGTAGACAACCCCATTTAGTGTGGGAGAAGGCTAGGTTGCAATTCTTGATATCTTGTCTAGTCATTGATAGATCCTGCCGAGACACCCTTTTAGTCATAAGTCTCTCTTTTGTTATATCAAACCATAAACACATTATGGGAGGGGTTTTAAAGTTTAAGCCCTATGCTAGCAGCCTGAATAAAGTAGTGGTTTAGTGTCAATAACAACAGCCATGACACTCTATCCACATCCACTCAAAACGAGGCCTAGGAGAAGCTCTATTAGTGAAATAGTGTTTTGGGTAAAAGAACCAAACTATATGCTGCATATTCTTTGAAAAGGACATTTACTTTTTGCAGTATATGAAACAAAGGATGGTTATGGAGTCTTACTAAGGTGAAGTAGATTGCATGGCTAAGGATGAGATCCTTTACCCTTGTAGGCTAACTCGATTCTCATGCATATATTGGATGACATATGATACTCTTTGTCCTGAAGCTACTTTTTATGATGTTATCCTTCTCTAAATTTCATGTTCATGACATGAGAAGATCAAGAATTTCTGATATCTGGTATGGTATGTATAGCATGAATCTTTTTGTTTTGCTAAGTGACTAAACTACCAGAAATGGAACTTGTAACTTGTTACCTTTTGAAGTTAGAAGCATCAATTACTATTACAATATGAGATTTAATCTGTTTCCTTTTGCAGTTCTCTGACTCTGGAGGGTGTGCGAAGACTTCTTGAGAAGGATTTGGGTGTAGAGACTTTTTCACTGGATCGTCATAAGAGATTTATTAAACAATGTCTGGATGAGGTACCCTGAGTTGTCAAACACTTCTTTGTCAACTTATGCAATCATGGATTTGATGATGGTGTTTGTTCTATTCTGGACTGCATCTCCAACTCTTATGCATAGAGTTTCCTATAATGTGTGTGATGATAGTGTTCTTGTTCAACTTTGTCACCTGATCTAATTGATTGGTTAATGTCTTTGGCCCAATATACGTGACATCTATTCTTTGAGTGCTTATGTCAATGTGTTGTATATCTGTCCAAAGGGTCTTAACATGTATCTCAAAATCAATACCTCCATTATGCACCAGATGTGGAAGATGATCATCAGCTCCTTTTGGAAGCTCATTCATGAGAAGAAAAGAAAAGATCATTCCATAAAAAACTGTTACATATAATGCAGTTATCCTTCAGAACAAAGTTAATAGATTGTGGAATCCAGGATCAGTTTGACTAAATGGTACTCAGTAACCACGCTTACGGAAAACACTGTTAATGTATGTAATAGGGATGGAAGGGCCAGCCAGGCCTTGGCCATAGTCGTTGGGAGCCCCCAACGGCTAGTGCTGGCCGGCCCACACTAGCCCTCTTCTTGACCTCTTTTTCTCTCACTTCAAGTGTGTTGTAATGTCTATAAATAAGACACCATGTCATCAATAAATTAATGCAGTCTTGGCACTGCTTTTGACTTGTTTGTGTATGCTTTCGCTCTCCTGTTTGTTATACTTGAAGATCGGCATTCATTCTTGAATGTCATTTGACTCTTGGCGATTTGGTGGATTTGATTTGTAAGGTATCAACCTTCGACTATCGACAAATATTCACAAACACTATGTCACAGTAGTGCTAGTGTGGGTGCTGAGATCTGGCATTTTGAAAAATCATGGATTTAAGGACACGACAATACACGAGTATAGCAAAGTTTCTTAAGCTACTATTCAGTAATGAAGCAATAGCATGTAATTATTTCCTGAAATGCCCCCATAACATCACATTAACCTTTATCTGAGTTTGAGCTTTTAGCTTGAGGGTGTTTAAACTTAAAGTAGTCAGTGATGAGTCGCCCATGGGATAATAGGGATGTTGAGTGTCAGTGTTGGAGATGGGTGCTGTCATACGGTAGGTGCTGCAATATTGTAGAATTGCTCATGTGATGTAGATTCAAGAACCACCACTACAACAATTGATGAAATGGTAATTGTAAGCGTGTCTTCCTGCTAGACAGTATTTGTCCAACAAATCTGGTACTGACGAATGAGCTCACTTGCATATTCATTTTAAAGCAGATCCAATCATGTGGGTAGTGTGTCTATCTATCATGCTTATAATCACCTGTAAGGCTTTTTCTCTTTTTGGTTCATGTGGGTTGTTGGAGGAAGAGTGGATTCATGTGCATGCTATATCATATTTCTTTACTTTTGGGTTTTTGTTATTTTTTTTGGACTCTTTGCGAACTAATCACTACTCATACATTCTTCAATTCTGTCATTTTCTGTTTGTTATATATAATTAGTGGTGTTTTGATTCTTGATAGCAGTGCCTCCATGGTTTTGCTGCTGAGGATTCATCGAAGGATTTGGGGGAGGGAAAAAATGGAATTATCAAGGACTGTCTGTCACCTATACATGATTTGGATGTAGAATGTGCTACTTTGTCAGGTGAAGGAGAACCAGATGGGCCAGCAGGAGAGACAGCAATTGGTGAGGATTTGAAGGTGGAACCAGGTGAGGAGAAATCTGAAGAAGCAATAAATGAGGACGTCATACACGAGGCTATTTGCAAAAGAATGTCTTATTTTAAGGCTCACTCAGAGTATGCCACCTTATGGATCTGGAACTTTTGTGAAGCTCTATTCTTTCTTTACTGTTTTTTACGTTCAGCTCCTTTTAACAAGCTTATAGTTTTTTTTAATGCTAAATAGTTCTCAGTGGCATGACCGCTTACTGATATTCACTTTCAGAACAATAACTTATTTGGGTGCTCGCCGCTTGCTTGAGGAGGATCTTCAGCTTAAGAAGTTTACTCTGGATGCTTATAAGAATGTGATCCGTGAGAAACTAAATGAGGTTGGTCCGCTTTCATTTTGAAAGCATTATGATTAATATTGATGTATGCACATACCTGTTTTGCTTGCTTACCTTTGATTTTGTTTTTCCTTTAATATAGAAGTCTGATAATCTGCCTGTGGGATCATAATTGGATCAACCCAGTATCTGAGGCTAATATCCTTGCTGTATGGCCTATACTGGGTTTGGCTTGACCAAAGGGAAATAATGTCTGAATGCCAACTGTCTGTGGCAGCTGCATCAGTCCCAACTACACTAATCCCATGGTGTTTTATTTACTCTTGTTAGCGTTCTGTTTATTTTGTTAATTAAACTTTCTAATGTCTTGTTGTCTGTGTTTATTAGGTCTTGGACTCGGTTACAGAATCTGCAAATCAGTCAAAATCTAACTGTTCTAAAGTCTCTTGTGGTAATGAAAGTATCAAAAAGCCAAGAAAGCTTGAGGGCAAAGATTTAGAATCCTCAGATTCAAATGATACAGCAGATAATGAGCTTGAGGAGGTTGATGTTGAGCAAACAAAGGAGAAGAGGTTAAAGCTTGAAAAGAAAAGGAAAATGAAAGCTGAAGAATTGAAGATTAGTAAGAAATCACGTCAGGTGAACAAACAAGCAGAACCACAATCAGCTAAACGAAGTGACACTAAACAAGATGGTGAAAGTTCCCACGGAGATAGTTCTCAATCATCTGATGAGAATCATGTCAAGGTTTCATATTATTTATCTTTTCAATTTGTGACTTTCCTATGATGTAATGTTTCTAAGTTCATATGACGAGAATATTCCTATGCAGAAGAGTAGGCAGAAATCATCCTTGGTGCATGGGAAGAAAGTTGAACACTTAAAAAGTATAATCAGATCATGTGGAATATGGTAAGGCCTTGTACATTGATCTTCATGATGTGTATATGGAGAGCACATCTTTTGAATTTCCTTTTCATTTCATTTGCATGGTCTTAGTGTTCCACCATTGGTATATAAAAGAGTCAAGCAAGCTCCTGAAGGCAAACAAGAGGCAAATTTGATTAAAGAATTGGAAGACATATTAAGGAGGGAAGGCTTGTCTTCAAATCCATCTGAAAAAGGTAATATCACCTCAAATTTCTTCTTTATATGAAGTGCAAAATAATATTTTATTCATGGCCACATTTTTGTGTAATTAGTACTTTTCCTGAAAGGTTTTGCCAAAAAGGAATGTACCCGGATTTGCCACTTTCGACTGGTTAGCCCAAGACTAAAAGTAATGTCTCACTTCAACAGTAAAGGGGGGAGAGATTTACATTATTAGAAAAGAGAGAATGGAAATGGACTACTAGCTGGCTGTTAGATCAGCTCCCAATTGCTGGTTAAACTAGGCATTCACAACTAAAAATGCAGTGGAAACTGGAAATGAAAAAATTGAAAACAAAAAGAAAATATAGAAAATACTTAGAAAAGAATGTCAAGAAAGTTTTACAAACTAACAAGTATAGGTGCTTCCAGTTGATTGCCAACAGAACATTTGGTCTAGTGACGGTCTCGGTGTTAACTAGTTGGTATCCAGGTTGACTGCCAACAGAACATGGTGCGGTAGGATTAGTATAGGTGCTTCCAGTTGGTTGATCTCAATTCGATACTCACACAATCACCAAAGCTCAGACTATGAAATAGCTCTGTTCATAAACTTGTATTTTAAAATTTACTAAAACCTTGCAGTGATTATGTATCCAATTAGCCGTGACCATAAGGACATTCTTCTTGATTATGCCTTGACGTTTTACACTTTAATGACACCAGAACCCTCACATGGCATGTCTCTCTTGGTTTGTAAATTGGCGCAAGAAACAGTCTACGTAGGGAGCAGACAGTACCAAGCTTGGTACTCTCAATAATCGAGAGATTTCAAAAGTAAAAGAAGGTTATGGGAAAATTTTATGTAATTACTGAAATTTTCCCTAAGGTTCAAATGCAGCATTGTTTCTTTTATGCTCATATTGGTCTTTTCTGATGCTTTCTTTTATGTAAAATATGTGAGTGCCTGTAATTGTTCAGCACACTATCTCATCTCATGTTCCTTCTCATTCATGTACTTCATCACTGCTGCATTGATGTAAGTGGGTGGTGTTTTAAGGTACTCAAACCAGTCATCTTCATCTGAGAATGGATGACAAGTTCATGACAAGTGCTGAGTTTGGTGCCATATTCAACTTTCATGCCATGTCTGAATTTTGCTAACAGGGAGTATCATCTTATTTATTGTTCTACTCAACAGAAATCAAAGAGGTTAGAAGGAATAAGGAGAGAGCAAAAGATCTAGAAGGCATTGATATGACAAACATAATTTCAGGTTCTCGCAGGACGAGAACAAGCTCTTTTATACCACCACCAAAACCCAAAACTTCAGTTGAAAGTGATGAGGACAGTGACGAAGAGGATACAGAAGATGGAGATAGTGATAGTGAAAAGAACAGCAATACCTCCCATGAAGATGGTATGGTGAAACTCTTGCTGTTTGATTCAGCAGTACGATTAATATTCTACTTAAAATGCCTGCATGCGTGATTTTGTTTGTGAGTTTACATGCGAGGTGCTTTCACCTTAAGGTATTTGTAGGTCCAACGACATTTTGGTTTTTGTTCTTCACACGAGTTGGCACTCTCGCTGCTTAACAATTTTTAGGTAATAATTGGCTGTATCCCAAGAGATGAAAACTGATGAATTTGCTAATCAATTAGTTTCTCTATCTAAACTTGTTTAGATGATTATTGCAATTGAGAACTGCATTTTCACAACTAGGAAAAATATTCTTTTAGAAGGGCTAAGGTCTCAAAAACGTTTATTGGTAAACGAAGATTTACCAATTAGATGGGAACTACGGTCTTTGTTCCATATAACGATTAGCTTGTATATCTTTAGATCAGGCTTCTTTTTTCCTCACCAGCACAAGGCAAATGCTGTAAGTTATATAGGTCTTGGTCTGACATGTTTCTAGGAGATGTCACTGTGAAGGTGTTTGTCTTTTTTTCTGGGGGTTCTCTTGATCGGACATGTTAGATGCTCATTTTGGAGGCTGTCTTTTTTCTGGAGGTCTCTTCATTTGCATTGCCAATGCTATGTTGCACGAGTCATGTTGGTACAGTAAGGTGATCATATATGTAGACTTTATTGATCCATTAGTATTTCATGAAACAGGAAAAATTCAGTGTTCATGAACCCTTATTGATTAATGCGGTAAGAATTGGTCAATCTTCCACTAGATTTAGCAAAAATATGAAAAATAACAAAAAGAAGCAGCTAGCCTATTTGCACCTAGATCACCACACCATGAAGTGTGTGTGTGTGTGGAGAGAGAGAGAGAGAGAGAGAGAGAGAGAGAGAGAGAGAGAGAGAGAGAGAGAGAGAGAGAGATTTGAACATATGACCTTGAAAATGCATTGAATGCCTCCCTAGTTGAGTTCATTTACCAACCCACACGAAGTGCACGGTGGAGGTCCTTTTGTAAGAACATCCTTGCCGGACAGTGGAATCACCAAGAGCTCTCACTCTCTCTATATATATGTATTAATGCTGGATACTTATCAATCTGTACAAATCCCTACCATCGGATCAAAGATATTGAAGGTTGAGATTAAAAAGCAAAAAGGAAAAAATAGATTTGTACTTTTTATGGATTGTACTTGATTTGAAAAGCAAGATCATGGCTCATATCGGATGGTTGGGTAAGAATAAGGTTAGCATGTAACACGTCAAGCATACTAGACTTTGTACCGAGAGCGGTAGCTCAACGGTAGGGTACTGTAGTGCCGTTGCTGCTGGTGGAGAGTTCGATTCTCAAAAGGTGCATGTGTGGGTGTTAGGCTTCAGTATCCTCTTGTAACAATGCCCCATCTAGTATGGGAAAAGGCTTAGTTGTTGTTTGTTGTTTTATATATATATATTACATGTATGGAAAGATAATTACCAGCACACTTTTTCTAATTTATGGATGTATACATAGAAACATCGTATGGAATCATTGTTGCTATTTATCTATGCATCTATTTACCTATATGTATTTATTATGTATGCCTGTAGATACACACACATACATATACATAATTACCTGCAATGTTTCAACAGCATCGCATCTGCTTTCTGTGCAAGCCTTGTTTCTCTTATAGGCTGGTGTTAACTATTTGATGTCTGATCATCTTTGTGCATGCTATTTGATATTTGATTTGTACGATGCTTGTTTATTAACTAGTGCGTAAAACATTAAATTTCATGTTTTCATTTGAAGCAGATGGTGAAGATGAAAGCGAGTAATTCAAGTGCTTCCCTTGGAAGATAGTGCGAATTGACGCCAAGCAGAGATCTCATTGGGAACTGAATGGCTGTGGTTTACATGAAGGGCTTTCTGTGAGAAAGGGGAAACATGATATTAACTTCAGCTGGGTCAACTTGTACCATCGTAATCTTGAACGAGTCACCTTACCCAATGTATACCAAGTTCTCTCTCTCTCTCTCTCTCTCTCTCTCTCTCTCTCTCTCTCTCTCTCTCTCTCTCTTCTGCTTGAAAGCGAGATTGCCCACTGGTTTTGGGGGTTGGCTATCTGAGGAGCGGAGATGAGTTTGTGTCGTCCGTTTACCACGGATCTGCATGAAGGGAATCTGGAAAATTAACAAAAAAGAAAAGGTCCAGTCATGGCCTATGTTTGCCACAACCGTACTTAGCTTTGATCCTTCTTTCCTGACAGTGAGAGCGCTGCCATTCAATTCCTCTAAAGCACATTAATTGTCGACAGTGAGGGATTCGGATGAGGAAGAAGCCTGTGCTTTGCTAGTGGAAAAAGTGGGTGAAAAAAGAAGGCTCCTATGAGCCTACCCATGTAACCGGACCTTTTAGGGGGAGGCAAAGGCTTGCATAGCTTGCGGTTGAAACCATGGAAATGTTCTCTCCACGGCTCAACTGCGTGCTATAAATTTTTTTCCAAATTTGGCTGCTCCATGAGGCTTGCATTTAATTAAACCTGCCACTGACTGCATAATGAGATCAACGGTGGAGGAATTTCCTGAGCTGTCGTAACTGTAAAACATTCCACGCGTACGCAGGTTAGCGTCTTCCAAATTGTGAAAGGAAACGAACCAACTACATTGAAGGAGAGAGAACAACGCTCAAAAGTGAAGAAATGCAAATATCAATCCCTTCCACGTGACTCCGATAACTGGGTTGTTCTCAACTGAGTTTGCATCATATAAAGGAAGAAGATTGAAGGGTATCATGGAAGAAGATTGAAGGATGGTAGAGAGAGAATTTTAGGTGCATAATACATCTTGGTGCATAATCTTACATCATCTTCACAATCACTTTACATTTAATATACTCACTTGCATTAAATGCAAGTACAAAGATACAATGGTACTGTTGGTACCAGATTATGCAATGCATTATACAACAGTTGTCATCAAAAGTGTTTTTAGGTGTCAACAGCAACTGAGACTCCCTCTCTCTCTCTCTCTCTATATATATATATATGTTTGTGGATGTAAATGGATCAGATGCTATTCAATATGCAGCTTGAGAGTGGCTTGATCTGTTGGATTTGGATAAATAACATATCCAAGACTTCGATAGTCTTGGAAAATATACCTGTATTAGTTTTCAGCGACAAATGACGGAAGGATATCAGTTTTCATCGTAGGGCAGCAAATCAATCTGAGCGAATGGTACTTATTGAGTTTGGTTTGATTTTTTTCGACATAATTCCATTATCCAAGCAATACGTCTATGCATCCCGAATTCAAGTCATTCATTCACACCTCTGCTTGATCCTTCTTAATTGGGCCATCTCGGTCCCAACTTGTTGGTACATTTAATTAGCTTACTGCTCTCTTAGACTGCATTAATGGGTGCATTTAGACATTTCGATCAATATACAACGTGAACCAACAAAGACCTTTCATAATCCTATGAATTTAGATTCAATGTCAGCATGAAATCATTCTCAAGAATAGATTTTAAATATATAACCTGCTAAAGTGAGTCATAGAAGCACCATTGCATATGCATTAACTGCACTAGAGCATGCTCTAAAGGGTGAACAAGCTCATGCAGATTACTACGTCGCGTGCTGCAATACCTGAAAGACTCACCAAAGGTTAAACCCTGCTAGTCGCATCCCTAAGTCCGAACATGTATGCAAATGACCATCTCTCTCTCTCTCTCTGTATATATATATATATATATATATATCATGGTAAGTGCACACACCTATTTATGACCAAACATTTTCAAAGATCTTAATTGTTCGATCATTAAGATCAATGATTAAGAGTTAAATTAAAAAGTAAAAAATTACTATTTTATTTTTGGAGATGTGCCTTGTACTATTTTATAAAGGCTTAGTTGTTGTTGTTGTTGCCTTGTACTATTTTGCTTTTTGCTTTAAAAATATCAATTGTTGATTTTAAAGATAGAAAGGTGGAGGTCTTTAAGGAAATTTGAATATTGTTGAGCTTGCACATGGTATATATATATATATATATATATATATATATATATAACGCATGCCCACTTGATTGAATCAACTAGCACAAAGTGCTGTGAGCACCACCGTAGTCCATTGCACACGAGGGGGTGCATGGGGAACCACCTTGCATGTGGGTATGCATTGCCGTTTCCATGACACACTGACCCAGCAGACTGAGCAACAGCCTATAGTGACTTATCTCTTTGTGGTGCACACACACATATGCATATATGCACACACACACATATGCATATATGCGCACATCCACCATGGTTCACCGCGAACATAACAAAAGTTCAGTTTTAGCGTCTTGGATTCTATAAACTTAGATGTGGTATATGTAGCCAAAGTTGTTAATTGGCTCCCAGCTGGGCACTCCAAGAAGTTTGGTGGCATTAGGCGTGAGTTTTGCTTAGCCCGTGACTCAAACAAGCTACTCTCTCCCTCTCTCTGTCTCTCTCACACACACACACAAAACACAAAACAGACATAGTGGCATTAAATTTATTAGGAAAGTTAAAAAATGATGATATTTTAAAAACCTCTTGGTCATTCCTAAACCAAAGCAGGCTTTGATCTTGGGGCCTTTCTACCTCGAAGCTGCACTCAGAGTCCTTTGTTAAGATTGTTTATGGCAGGTGTGCTGTAGGATTTAGAATAAATCTTTAAAGACATGGTATAATTTTATTGAATAGAAAAGCACGTATATATTAAATATAATTTTAAAGATAGAAGCAACATAGGATCTTCAGATCCTGATTCATTCTAATGATTCTCAATCCTAGGAACTTCATATCCGAGGATCTAGCTAACTGCTTTTAACGTGAACCTTATTTGTCATGCAAAACTCTTGTTAATGTTCTCTTTGCAAAACTCTTCCAAATTAAATCTTTCGAAACGACTTCACTAGAACTTGATATTTCATAAATTTATAGTAACATGATATTCGAAAATGTCCTATTTATATTTTTGACAATCACCTCACTAACAATCACACCTTTAAATTAAATTTTGGATGTCAGAAACTACAAAATAGAATAATCCAAGCATGTTTAATTTAGCAGAAGCATGTATTAGATACATCAACATGCTGAGGTTGCATATTACGTAAGAGAAAGCATGTAGTTCGCTGAGCATATGTGTAGTTTCAACCCTGAAGACCACTAGGTGGTGTGACTGCAACACACACTAAAGTACGGTATTCGTGGAGTTTCAAAGTTCAAGAAGTCCATAATGCAAGAAAAAATATCAATTAAAATTTACAAAACTAAAATTATCATATTTTTCGGGGTCAAATCACATGAAAAAGATGTCAATTGATAAATGTATTAGGAAGCGAAGCGTGATTGAAATGTATCTTCCCTATATATTGGTGAACTGTATAGGTTTTACAGTCACATTTCAAAGTTTCAAGGAGTAACAGCTCTCCCACCCTTTTATGTAGATCTGCCACTGATGGCAGTGGCGGATTTACATTGAGTCGAGGTAGAAGGACTATTCCAGCCAAAATTTTAAAAAATTAAATAAAAAGACTGGTTGAGTCTACGCGTGTATACTGTGTATAATAATAATTCACCCTATCTTAAACAGTCGCATGATGTGATTGCCTCACCATATACACACACAAACTTCAAGATCCGCACTAAACGACAGTCATAATCTCCGTGTATAGTTTCTCACATTACTAGTGATTTTTTAAGTATTCAAATCATTTTAAACATGTCTCTTATTTTATCTTCTACAATCAAAACCTAATACACAAATCAATACCTCGACGTTGGTCGCCGATGTCAATAGTTTTATAACTTTTCATTAATCCTCTGCCAAATTGCATGGCCGTCCACCGTCAAAATATAGTGTGGACATTAAATCAGGTTCTTATAAACTAGAATCTGCTCCATTATAATTATGGAATGGCGGCGAAATTAGCGCGTCACCATTCTTCATACGGAGGAGAATATGTGTACTGATTGACTTGGGAACTACAGGTTACATTAGCTGAGGGATACCACGGATGAACATCAGCCCCGGAAGTATTACGATCAATTATGCTTTTCGATGTAATGGGAGTTCCATCTTTTCATTTTGTTTCTATTTTCTTCTTTCACCAATTCTAACTGAGCTCAGAGCAATCTGGAGCGAGCTCCATCTTTTCACCCAAAAAAAAATGTAATGGTGGATGCGCGGAATATGACGATTTGTTTGAACGTGAGGGATCACTCTGCATGGTTGCCGAGATACTTCGCATCTTGTCTTAAATTTTTCATTGAATATATCTTGTTTGTCCTCTTCTAAGAAATCTACTTTGAGATGCTTATCTCTTCTAAGTGAATTTGCTGGATAGCCTGACTGTTTTCCCCAACTGAATGAAGGTTGGCTCAGTCCTTTGAGTTAACATGTCTCAGCTCTTCATTAATCACTACTGTCTACTGATAGAGCCCATTTACACCTGCGGTTGGTCGTGTCAGTGACCTATAAGGCCCCCTGGTTTGTATTTAAGAACTTGAAGAAGGAAGAGCATCCCATAAATCCATCAGGACGTTCTATGTGAGAGCCCCTCATATGTTGCCAAAAATGCAAATCCTAGGTGGTCGAACTGATATTACCGACTGTATGGAACCATAGCTCAAGCGACGTGTGAAGGCAAATGAATAGCCTCTCTAATAAGTGAACTGGGATTTGATCCAATATATCCTATACCACTATATTGTGACAACAATGCAACAATTCAGATGACGTCTTTGATCCAATATATCCTATACCACTATATTGTGACAACAATGCAACAATTCAGATGACGTCTAATCCTGTATATCATTAAAGGACCAAACATATAGAAATCGATTGTCATTTTATTTGCACTTCAATAACTCAAATTAGAGTATGTTAAATCAACATATCAGAGAGCTGATTTTTTTGACTAAAATTATTGTTAGCAGACAACTCAAAGATATGTTATCCAAGTTGGGTGTACTCAATATCTTTCACCCAACTTGAATCCGTATGGGTCCAAGTTTATGTGTTTTCAAATTGGAGTGTTAAACAAGTTTATGTATTTTGTAATGGGTTCACGGGTCGTGTAATGAATCTGTACGGGTCCAAGTCTATTTAGGTATAGATAAGATTAACTAAGGGCATATTTGTTATTCAAGTTATTACGTCAAATCGTGAATAACAAGAATTCTGTGGAGCAGTCAGCTGCCACATTCATGTGAGAGTCAATTGGAGAGATGTCTCCAATTGACTGTGCATTGTAAGTTTCTTCTAATTTATATCAATAAAGTTTTTTTTCTTAATAAGATTTCCTCAATGTTTTCAGCTTATCTTCTCTTCAGCAACTGTAAGCATTAGAAACATGCTTTTGGTTTATTGAACCAAACCATCTGAGCTTTAACCACTCTCATGTTTCTTTTAGTGCAAAAAATTGAAGAACAACTCGTTTAACGAGACACTCGACATGGGAAATAGTATTTCTCCACAACTACAACTTGTAGATTTGGAATATAACCAAATCCCCAGAGTCACACTGGGGAACTCCTATGGAAACACTCTACTGTATGAGAGATTCAAACCATAATACTACTAATCTTATATTCTATTATTAGTAAAAAATCACTTATTTGCCCTTTGAATTTCGTAGGCTTGGTGGAAATCCGGTATGGCCAGAAGTGGGAAATAGATACTGTCTACTGCCGAATTCACAAGCAAAATCATATTCAACCATCATAGCAAACTGTATGGGTGCATTATGTCCACACTACCAGAAGCAGAAGCTTAATCCTCAGAGTTGTGAATGTGCATATTCTTATGAGGGAATTCTACAATTCAGAGCACCTCGCTTTTCAGATTTGACCAACAGCACCCCATTCCAAGCTCTCGAACAGAAACTCTGGACACACTTTGGTCTAACACCTGGATCAGTGCTTCTCCAGAATCCGTACTTTGATGAGAGTGACTATATGCGCCTTTACATGGCACTTTTCCCCTCAAATGGCAAGTATTTCCAAATGTCAGATGTCTTCCAGATTGGTTTTCTACTGAACATCCACACATTCAAGCAACCACCTGAGTTCGGGCCTTATGCCTTTCTGGCATTTGTATACCCCTTCCCAGGTAATTGATCCTTTGTAATGCTTACAGCATATGGTGTTTTCCTTTCTTGATTTATGACTATTGTTCCTGACCGTATAATTTTCATATCAGAGACAAATGGTAGAGCTCTTCGTTCTGGTGAGATCATTGGTATAGCAACTGGTTCTACGGTTTTGGTCCTCGCCCTTATTGCAGTTATCATATACGTTATCCGACAGAAGAAGCGAGCTGAAAAGGCCATAATTGAAAGCCAACCTTTCGGTAATGTTTCTGTGAAATCTTGGTCCGGTTACCTCCTAAATGATAGAAGAGCGTGCCACATTTCATTACGATAGAAATCATTCTGTGCTGTCACAAGTTTACACTTTCGGAGCCTAGTGGCCCCGGAGCTACTAATGTGTTTGCTGTGAATTTCAGGATCCTGGGGTGGAGCTCGTGGTAGAGATCTTGGGGAGGCACTACAACTAAAAGGATCCAGGTGATTTTCATACGAGGAGGTCAAGTGTACAAGCAATTTCTCAACGAGAAACGAGATAGGATCCGGAGGCTATGGGAAAGTAAAACATTGCATGCCCTTCTGCTATTTTAATCTAGATATCCTCAGACAGTGACTTAATGCAAACACTTTTCAACCAGGTCTACAGAGGTGTTTTGCCAACCGGTCAACCGGTTGTAATCAAGAGGGCACAACAGGGATCAATGCAAGGTGGAGCTGAGTTCAAGACAGAAGTTGAGCTGTTGTCAAGAGTTCACCACAAAAATCTTGTCATACTTGTCGGATTCTGTTTTGATCGTGATGAACAGATGCTAGTCTATGAATTTGTTCCTAATGGAACATTAAGAGAGAGCTTAGCTGGTATGGCAGAAATCTTCTGCCAGATGCTGCCTTTGCTTATACTTTCTTATCTGCAATCTTTTCTAAAATTTGATAAACATATCTTCTGTTTAACAGAAGTGGTATTTACATTGATTGGAAAAGGAGCCTTCGGATCACCTTGGGGTCTGCTAGAGGACTAGCTTAATTGCATGAGCTCGCTGACCCTCCAATAATCCCATAGGGATGTCAAGTCAACAAATATTCTACTGGATGAAAGTTTAACTGCTAAGGTTGCAGATTTTGGCCTTTCCAAACTCGTCTGCGACAGTGCAAAAGGGCATATTTCTACTCAAGTTAAAGGAACATTGGTAGGGAACATGATTACTCTGCTGACGTATGAATAAAAGTTTACATAGCAGGATTACTACATTTTTTGTTATGTTCTGCTCCTTGTCAATTCCAAGTAATTTCTTACTTGTTCATAGTTTTTCTTCATAAGCTACCGCTATGAGCTTTTCCTTTGAAATTACATGCAAACTGTTGGATTAAATCTAATCCACAAAGATGCGATAATGATTAACATGGAGCTGATATGGAAGCTTCTGCCACACCATGTCTAGATCCTTCACTAAGCTTGCCACCATAATATAAAGCTCCACCAATCTGTCCACACAGACATGCATGCACATACACATACCGTGTTGATTGGTTCTTCTTTAGGCTTGTAATGACATGCATTGTTCTTAATGCAACTCTGTTCTGCTTGTCCGATTACAGGGTTACTTGGATCCAGAATATTATATGACGCAGCAACTCTCAGAAAAGAGTGTTGTATACAGCTTTGGGGTGGTTATGTTTGAACTCATAACCGGCAGACCGCCAATAGAAAGAGGGAGATATATTGTGAGAGAGGTGCGTGGCCATTGACAAATCCAAAGAACTATATGGTCTGAGGGAACTACTGAATCCAGCCATTAGAAAATCCATGCTTGTGGGCTTTGAGAGGTTTGTAGACCTGGCTATGAGTTGCGTAGAAGAATCTGCATCCAACCGTCCCTCCATGGCAGAAGTCGTGAAGGAAACGATTCTGCAGAACGAAGGATTGAACACCAACCCAGCTTCAGAGTCAACGTCCGCTACTGATTTTGGGGTGAACAACACTCCGCGCCATCCATACGATGAGGCCCTTTCTAGCAAAGAGAACAGTGATGCCTTCAGTAATAGTGGCGGATATACATTACCCATCAACGTTGAGCCTAAATAGCTGTTATGTTGTATGCATATATTTTCACCTTTCTGATTGTTGTTAGTATTTGTTCGAGGATATCAAGTATCCTTCTTGGCTGAAGTCTGTTATCTATCTGTACTTTTATCAGAATGTGTTTTACTATCTATGTTAGTGAATTGGAATGTTAATTTTGCACTTAAAACTGATAATGGCTATCGAAGGAAACAAGTCACTCATTTGATGTTATGCCTATCTAACATGGAGCTTTGGCATCTTAACAGCGTTCCAACTTTCCACGTTGAGTTTGATTTTGCTCGGCCGTGTTGCTTTGTCTTTAAGCTGATTTTTGCAAAAGATGTAAGCATCACTGTGTTAGGTTGATTGAAGCATCACATGATTATAGCCAAGGGATTGAGTAGTCTTTAAGCCAAATCTGTTTCACAAGGAATTCGTGAAGTCGAATCAAGTGGTCCATTTTAATAATGGTAGCATGAGTATGTGAGTTTGAGTTTGTGTGTCAGTGCCTGCAATGTTTCCTAATCAAGGGAAAAGAATACTACTCACCCGTGAATTCATGGATGGTGCGCTTCACTTTTTGATCTTTTGGTAGGGATGCACGCCTCTGGCACATGAGTTCATGACATGATCCTCCAGCAATTTAGGTGAAACTGTTTTGGTTGCTGCTAGATGAAATCTCCTTGGGCATTTTAAGGTCATACAATTGGACGCAAACTGGCTTTGGAACGTTTCTGGTTAAATTTGCGTTCAGGTGCTGAAGTTAACATACACGTAGCTCTTCAAAATTATTACGACACTTAAGACCTCTAAGGAATTGCTCAAATAACCGCTTTGCTTTTTCATTCACTAATCATTTTAAATGTCAACATATTACTATTTAAGCTGAGGACTAAGAAAAATTGGAGAAAAAAACTGAACAAGCAACCAAACTGGTCACCATCATAATTTATTGAAGTTTTGAACACCAGATGTAAGAACACTTCAAAATGCAATAAGAAAATTGGTCTTGCATTAGCAGCTAAATGTAATTCTCTTTACTTTCTCTAGCTTCCCTTGCCTCATTCTTGCAAGACTGCAGTCTAGCTCTTCTTCTTCTCTTTTGTCCAATGGGCAGTCCGAAGCCAGATGCACAGCCCGGGTAACAAACTCATGGCCTTCCACTTGTAAGTCGAACCCTTAGCCAGGTGAGCTACTGGTTGTCACCCGGAGCCTGATTCTTCTTGTTTCTAGACGATGATAAGAATTTGTTACTGAATACAACTCATTCGACAGGATATGGTTATGTCCCTTCACTTGAATTATTGAATACACAGTATTGCATGCCATAGGCCACCCAAAGATGAAAAAAATACCTCATCTAGTACTTTCCTTGAAGCATCTCCTTCTTGGAACAGCGAAGACTACCCCTTTGACCAAATCTCAAATGCTTCATCTTTCCAGATCACGAAGCTAACAGGGTCGAGGACAGTGGGTTGGATGATTTCTTTTCCTGGGAACACCCCCCACGTGAGTGCATTACATCATTTGGTCCTACATTGGATTGGCATTCACCATCCTTGTTCACGACTATATAGGTAAGTTCCCTTACATTTCTCAACCAATAAGTCCAACTTATCGGGAGAGCAGAAGAACTCCATATAGGCCTTCTGATAAAGATATCCACCAGGCCCACCCCATCCTGAATCAGATGACAAAATGAAACTTCAGTTATATAATGCAGGGAGAAGTACCTAATCTATAAACATACATGGTGGACCATTTGCAGAAAAGAAGTATCAAAAGAAGAAAGAAGTCCATCAACGCACACATAAATGGTGAGAAAAGAAACTTTAAATGAAGAAATTGTTGATTCATACAGGTGAGGGGGTGTCATTTCACCTACCTACAGAAGAAGAGTCAGATTTTTCTCCATTAACTGAAGGTTGACTATTGATAATATGATGGTAAGAAAGCCCTTTGAGTTGACAATTCCAAGCTCTTCGTTTATCAACGTTGTCTCTGGCTGCAGCCCATCTACCTCCGACCAAGGATGGCTCTTAATTTTCCCAAGGCAATAAAATTCATAAACCTCTAAAATCAAGAAATTGGTAAAAACAGTTCCTGTTCAGACTCATAGATCAATCTAGCATCACAAACGAGGAGATTTTGTAAACAAAGATTACCGGCACAAGCCCATGGAACCTGGCCATTACCTGATGAACATCTTGGATGGATTCCAATGGGACGGCCCATTCCTCTTGAAGTTTCTTGTCACGTGAGCACCGTCTCATGAACTAACATCAACATAATTCATGACTCAGAATTCAATGAAATAAAGAATAAACAAATGGCAAGCCAGTTATCTAAAACGTTATTTCCATACTGCTTGCATAGACTTGTATATCATTTGTACTTTTCTATGCTGATAAAGAAAGACATTTGAAGGATAGACTTATATGCAATAACCACTAATGCACCAAATGGAGAAACTGGACTTCATCAGCTAAAGAATTAGCAACCAACAACAACAACAACTAAGCCTTTTCCCATACTAGATGGGGTCGACCACATGGATTCTTTGTTTCTACAGATCCCTATCGTGTGCCATGTTAGCAGTTAACTCCCAATAAGCTAGATCATTCTTTATTGTTTCTTTCCAACACTTCTGTGGTCATCCTCTACCTCTTTTAATACTTTCCAAATTTAGTTTTTCTAACCTTCTTACAGGTTCTTCTTTTGATCTTCATTCTATATGTCCAAAACATCTTAAATGTTGTTCTCTCATTTTATCCTCTATTTATGCCACTCCTAATTTGTTTCTAATAACCTCATTATGTATATGGTCTTTTCTTGTATGACCACTCATCCATGTCAACATCTTCATTTCTGTCACATACATCTTTTGTACATGTTGATGATTAACTGCCCAACACTCAGAAACATAAAACATGGCAGGCCTAATCGCTGCTCTATAATATTTACCTTTTAATTTTAATGGTATCTTCTTATCACAAAGAATACCTTATGCTCCTCTCCATTTTACCCAACCGGCATTAATTCTATGTGTAACATCTCCATAAATTCTTCCATCACTTTGAAAAATTGACCCTAGGTATTTAAAACTTTCCTTTTGGGGAATTTAATGTGTGCCAATTTTAATTTCAATGTCCTCTGAAGTAACCAAATGATCAAACTTACATTCCATATATTCTGTCTTTGTTCTACTAAGTCGGAAGCCTTTGCTTTCTAATGTTTCTTTCCATAGTTCCAATTTTCTATTAACTTTTTCCTTAGACTCCTCCACTAATACAATGTCATCTACAAATAACATACACAAGGTACTTCATCTTGAATATGTTTTGTTAATTCATCCATCACCATTATAAATAAGTATGGACTTAAAGTTGATCCTTGATGTAACCCAATATTAACTTCAAAGAAGTTTGTCGTTCCTTCATGAGTCCTCACACATATTTTTGTACCATCATACATGTCTCTTATAAGGTTAATATATGTCAATGGGATACCTCCTTTTTCCAAAGTTCTCCAAAGAACCTTCCTCCGTATCCTATCATAAGCTTTTTCTAGATCAATAAATATCATGTGAAGGTCTTTCTTTTTCGCTCTAAAATGTTCCATAAGACGTCTCAAAAGGTGAATCGCTTCAATAGTAGATTTGCCTGGCATGAATCCAAATTGGTTCTCTATTGTACTTGATACTTGTCTTAACCTACGTTCGATAATTTTTTCCCATAATTTCATAGTATGACTCATTAACTTGATACCTCGATAATTCACACAATTTTGAATAATTCCCTTGTTCTTATATATGGGTATAAGTGTACTTGCTCTCCATTCCTCGGGCATCTTTTGGTTTTTCCATATTTCATTAAATAGTCTTGTGAACCAAGTGATTCCTATTTCTCCTAGTATTTTCCAAACTTCTATAGGAATATTATCTGGTCCTACTGATTTACCTCCCTTCATATGTTTAAGAGCCTCTTTAACTTCATTCTTTTGAATACGTCGATTGAAATTATGGTTTATATACTTTTCTAACTTGGCTAAATCTCCTAAACTAATACAACTTTATTTTCATTAAAAAAGATTATAAAAATAGTTTTTTCATCTATTTCTTATATCATCATTTGCCACTAGAATTTTTTCATCCTCATCTTTTATGCATCTAACATAATTAAGATCTTTAGTTTTCTTATCTCTAGCCCTAGCTATCCTAAAAAAATCTCTTTCACCCTCTTTTGAGTTGAGTTTTTTATATAAGTCCTCCCAAATCTTAGCTTTTGCTTCACTAACGGCCTTTTTCAGTTCCTTCTTTGCTTTCTTATAAGCTTCTAAAGTTTCACTAGTTTTCGTAGCATAATGTAATTTGTAACATGCCCTCTTTGCCTTGATTTTATTTTGTACTACTTCACTCCACCACCAAGCTTCTTTTTATGCCGGTACACCTCCCTTAGATACCCCTAACACATCTTTTACCACTTTCCTAATATGTATAGCCATATTGTTCCATATATCAGAGGGTGTGCCAACATAATTCCAAACATCTCCTTGAAGGACTTTCTGTTTAAATATATCTTCTTTCTCGCTTTTGAGATTCCACCATTTAGTCCGAATAGCTCGATGCACTCTTTTCTTCTTTGTCCATTTTTTTATTTGTAAATCCATAACTAAAAGTCGATGTTGGGTGGTTAAGCTTTCTCTTAGAATTACCTTGCAATCTTTACAACACGCACTATCTTTTTTTCTATAAATAAAGTAATCAATTTGTGTTTGTGATAAGCCACTCTTATAAGTAATTAAATGTTCATCTCATTTTTTGAAGATTGTATTGACTATAAAGAGATCAAATGCCATAGCAAAATTTAAAATCTCCCTACCTTCCTCATTTATATCCCTAAAACCAAAGTTTCCATGAATACCTTGATATCCTAATGCCTTTTTACCGACATGTTCATTTAAGTTTCCTCCTAAACAAATCATCTCCTTTTGTGGAATCTTTTGAATCACCTTATCTAACTCTTTCCAAAAAACTGTCTTTATACTATCTTATAGTCCTACTTGGGGTGCGTAAGCACAAACTATATTCAAAACCTCTGCTCCTAACACTAATTTCAACGTCATGATTCGGTCACCATATCGTTGTATGTCTACTACACTCTCCTTTAAATCTTTATTTATGATAATACCAACTCCGTTTTGAGAGTTTTCTTTACCTGAGTATCATAATTTAAAACCTGTAACCTCTATCTCCTTTGCTTTTTCTCCAACCCATTTTGTCTCTTGTAAACATAAAATATGAATCTTTCTCCGAATCATAGTATCTACCACCTCCATTAGCTTACCCGATAATGTTCCGATATTCCAAGAACCAATACGAATCTTATTATCTAGGACTAGCTTTCTTACCCCCCGCATCCATCCATAATCAAAATGTGGAGACCCTCTCTGAAAATTTTTCACTACATTCGGGCTGCAATGTAGCGGGACTAACTTCTTTACCCACATCCGTCCATGATGTGGGAACCCTCTCTGTAATTGATTCACTACATTCGGACGAAAATGTAGTGGCCCTTGCTTACTTCTTACTGCATTCGGGATCCGCAACACGTCGCTAGACGGGGACGCCCCAAAGCAATGCTCATAATTTTTGTAATCCATGTTATAAAGAATTAGCAAGCATGAGAGTAAAATATTACCATACAACAAAACGATTCTTGTGAGGAAAAATAGGAAAGATCTCCTTAGCCCATACTAATTGTTGGTCAAATAACCTTTACAGTATAAAGTTTACCCAATGGAAGGATGAACTAAAGACTGTTTCAGCTTGAGCTCCATTTATATATTTCAGTAACAACAAGGCAAATTATTTAGATACAGAAATTGGCATAGTAATTTCACCACCTTCAGCGTGACACATCAGTTGTTAGGAGAACGTCTTTTTCTTTTTTATGTTATCAACATGTTACTTGGTTGAGTTTGCCAACTGTAATGTAAATCCATGTATAAGGTCGCATATGCGAATTTACAAACATATTCACAAAATTTTACTCGGGCCTGACACTTTAAAGTAATGCCTTGAGATCCTATCATGGTATACAGGACACTTCGACCAACCTTGAGAAAGATATAGAACTTAATGCACTAGTCCACTATGGAGTTCTTCCAAAAGTGAACCTTCACAACAAATCTCTTCCCTAGTCTTTATAGACTGTGGTTTCATAATACATAGTCTTTAATTTACCAATGTCATCTTATCAAGTAAATTATCGGTAAGATCTTCAAAGAAACTCTAATCTTCCACATTTAATCAAAATGAGATTCCTTTTAATTGCAACCTTGGATCCCATATGTTATCCAATAGCGGACATGGGCTGTAACAGGGAAATTTAAGATTATCCCACCTCCTAAAGCACCACACAGTTGGCCCATGAAAGCAGGGACCTTAAACAAAACTACCTGATGGTCTGTCAGAGCTCCATAAGAAGGATTACGTGAGTCACCCCATCTCCCCTGTGGATATTGATCCCATCCAACAGTTCTAGATATATAGCTCGTTGGACAGTTTTCCCTGGCAAAGTAGAAGAAAGAGACTTCAGATTTGTTAATAGAATATTGCATCAAAACTGAAAAAGAAGTCTAGATAAGAAAGATACCAAAAGATAGGCCGAACATCTTCTTTAGAGCGAAATACATTAGTTGGTCGCCTCCAAGGTAATGCAATAGAAATGTTATAAAGAAATTTTTGCTCTAACAAAAAATCCGTCATACAATTGCTGAATCTCTTCAAAACAAAGAGAACCTGCAGAAATATAGTGGTTCATATCTTTGTTTTGCAAAATCCAGTCATGCGCAAGAATCCTTTATAATTATTTATTGGCATAATTCCAGTAACAATTGGGCAAGTAATACAAATTTGACGGCAGTCATTGACAAACTTCAAGAAAATGTCAGTGTCATAGAATAATTGTGTAATAATAGTATCAGCGCCAGCATCAACCTATGAAAAGGTACCTGTTAGATGATTCTTTATAGTTTCTTTCCAATACTTTTGTAGTCATCATCTTCTTCTTTTAACATTTTCATAATCTAATTTTTCATATCTTTTTACGGGACTGTCCTTTGGTGGTCTACATGTCCAAACCATCTTAAACAATTTTCTCTCATTTTATCATCTTATTGGTACTGCTCCCAATTGGTTTCTAATAACCTCATTATGTGTATGGTATTTCCTTATATGACCACCCATTCATCTCAATATCTTTATTTCTGTTACAAACATCTTTTGCACATGTTGATGATTAACAACCCAACACTCGAAACTATAAAACATAGCAGGTTTAATTGTTGCTCTATAATATTTACATTTTAACTTTAATGGTATCTTCTTATCGCATAGAATACCAGATGCCCCTCTCCATTTCAACCAACCTACATTAATTTTATACATAAAATCTCTATCAATTTTTTCATCACTTTAAAAATTGACCCTAGGTATTTAAAGCTTTCCTTGTGAGGGATGCAATATATGTCAATCTTAATTTTTATGTCCTCTGAAGTACCCAAACAATCAAACTTACATTTCATATATTCTTTCTTTATTCTACTAAGTCGGAAGCCTTTACTTTCTAACGTTTCTTTCCATAGTTCCAATTTCCTATTAACTTTTCCCTTAGACTCCTCCACTAACACAATATCATCTGCAAATAACATACACCAAGGTACTTCATCTTAAATATGTTTTATTGACTCATCAATGACCAATATAAATAAATATAGACTTAAAGTTGATCCCTGATATAACCCAATATTAACTTTAAAGGAGTCTGTCATTCCTTCATGAGTCTTCACACATGTTTTTTCACCATCGTACATGTCTCGCATAAGATTTATGTATGTCAATGGGATACCTTTCTTTTCCAAGATTTTCCAAAGAACATCTCTTGGGATCCTATCGTAAGCTTTTTCTAAATCAGCAAATATCATGTGAAGGTTCTTCTTTTTTGCTCTAAAATGTTCCATAAGACGTCTCAATAGGTAAACCACTTCAATAGTAGATTTGATGGGCATGAATCCGAATTGGTTCTATGTTGTACTTGATACTTTGTCTTAACCTATGCTTGATAATTCTTTTCCATAATTTCATAGTATGCCTCGTTAACTTGATACCTCGATAATTCAAACAATTTTGAATATCTTTCTTGTTCTTATATATGGGTATAAATGTACTCACTCTTCATTCATCGGGCATCTTTTAGGTCCTCCATATTTAATTAAATAGTCTTGTGAGCCAAGTGAGCCCCATATCTCCTAGGATTTTCTATACTTCTATACGAATATTATGTGGTCCTATATATTTACCAACCTTTATATATTTAAGAGCCTTTTAACTTCATTCTTTTGAATACACCAATAGAAATTGTGGTTTATAACTTTATATACTTTTTTTATTTGGCTAACTCTCCTAAGTTAAACTAACATATGTATTTTCATTAAAAAGCTTATACAAATAATTTTTCTATCTATTTTTTATATATTCGCCACCAGAATCGTATCATCCTCATCTTTGATGCATCTAGCAAAAGTAAGATATGCATGGGTGTTGGGCATGTGACTATGTATGGGTAGACTAATATATGCATCTTTACTTCTTTTTGTTCTTAAGATGTGTAGTAGTCAGGGAAAGATAAACCAGAAGTTTCCGTAGTCTCTTAAAGAATCAGACAGAAACTTCAGTTCAAAAGTGCCTAACAAGCATATTGTTTTACTATGCTAGGATACAATGAACTTTCTTCCACAGAGAGATATGACAGGAGAACCGTAAAAGTGAAGCAAACTCAAGGTTTGGATCCTCAATCTGTATCGCTAATTAAGCCTGGAAACTTTTTACCTTGATTATTTAATTCACAATCTGTTTGCCATCTACTCGAGGCAAGAAAAATCAGCAAATGATATTCTGGACAACAGAGCAAGCCAGCTGACTGAAGGAAGTGTGAGGAACAATATGTGAATCATGGAAGTATGAGTTAATACATCTTATAATTTCTGCAGAACCAAATAGGGTAGACCTGAATTCAACCTGGAAAGCATAGAGAACTTTTGAGGAGCCAGAAACATACACAAACAGCTAACAAGCAGCTTGGTTGATTGAGATGGAAAGATAGAAGTCCAAGTTCAACATAACAAGCTGGATCTAACCAATTAAAATTTGAATAATCACCTTCCTCTTCAGGTAAGCAAGATCAGTCTGATAGCCTTCCTCAGAAACCCCACCTTCATTTGTTATCATGTCAGGGTGAGCCTCTGAAACAAAAAGTCAATAAGGAGGAGTAATAACACAAAGAAGAAACGGAAGAGGAACAGGAAAAGAGAAAATGGCACTACAAATGCTGAACTGGATAACCAGCAACAGTGATGCAAAAGTAGTCACCGTATTGGGCATGAATATGCTTGACCTGCACGAAAACATTAGATTGACAAATAAATGAAACGAAGGAATGAATGAGGTACAACGAGAGGAGGCAATTCCTTTCTGCGGCTCAATGGAAGGGAGGGAAAAAGGATATTATATATATACACACACAAATGAGCTTCGATCTATATTTGAGCAATCTCTTTTATTCATAGAGAACACGAGCATAGAGATGGAGACAATTTTAATGTCTGTTGTGGGGGTTGAAAACAAGGTTTTGAAACAAGGATGGAAACGGGGACATTACACCAATTGTGAGTGCAACACTAGCACCGCCAACCTCACACATTCGCATAATTTTACCAAAATATTGGACTTGAACTCCTTTGTGTTAAACATAAACTATAAAAACATCGATACATCTATTTTAAATCTCTATCATTGATTGATGTGAAACATTTATAATATAAATATTTACATAAGATTATATAAAAATAAATGGAGAAGGGCAAGGCATTCCAGATCATTCTGAGAAAGCCCTAAAGGGTTGAAATTCTTTATTATTATGTATTTACCACTTTTCACATATGAGAGATATTTGATTTTTTGTATTTAATATAAAATATAATTATATTTTAAATTTAAATTTCTATCGTTTGGAATGATTGAAACATTTATAGAAAATAATGCACCGAAAGACATGTGTTTGTCACTTTTTTTATATAATATCTTTTGATGTATAATGATGTAAAAATATTTCTACCATTTGATGTTTCACAAGAACAATTGAAATGCTAAAACAAAATACATTAAATTCACTTTATATGATTAAGATTTATTTTATTTGGTATATTGACATATCTTTATCTTTCTCTCTCTCACAGGCCGAAAAATACATGTCCTCGTCACTAACATCTTTAGTCGAACCAATCATTTGAATTAAGTAAAAAACTTTTAAAAATGCTTTATATTAATATAATCTAAACAGTTAATCTTTCTTAATCCAACGGTTAAGATTTTAAATGTGATCCTAAAGATCCCTAACATTTCTTCTCTTTTGTTGATATAAAATGAGGCGGAAGCCATGTATGCATACCTCAAGAATTGAACTTGTGCCACATATCACGCTAGTCCAGAGTCCTGACAGGTGAGCTGCCTGATCGGAGAACCCTAACATTTCAAGTATATACATGTCTTAAGCAGGATTAATCAATTTACTTTAATATTGTGAATGATATTATTTATTTAATATATTATATATAACATTATATTAAGCAATATACTATGCTTAAAATATGTTTTTCCTTTTCTCACAAGGGAAGTTCTCGTCATCGTGGTTTCATATCAGCCAGATATTCAATTAAATTATTAAACTTCTCCGATAGTTTTGGTTTAATATACTATGCAGAGAATAATGACATCAGCATACAGAGATCTATACATTGCCGTTGCCGTCCATTAAACATAATCAACGGCCACTAACCATCTTAACTCATCTTCTTCTACTCATGATCACTATGAACAAGCAATAATGGTATCATGGTTGGTTCCACGACTTTAACCAGAACAAAAGTGAGCCAAAAACGTCTGAAATTGACTCCAAAACGGTTCGAGAGTTATCGGAACCGACGGTTTGAAATCATCAATTCCGAAAACCAATCAATCATATCTAAGTAGCCTTGTATGTATATGTCTTTGGACCAAACTTGGCGAGTTAGGTAGAGGTGGTGGGTTTGTTTCCAATCCAATGGGTTGAACCTGACACAAACTGCCTTAAACCTGAGCCAGGGGAACCGAAACTGAAAACAAATTGGAATTGGGTTACACGGATATATTATATATTTTTATAAGTATGTTATGTGGAATATTTTGTTGATTTGAAATATTAGTTTTTGTTTATTTGATGTATTGATTTCATTTTCGATCTACATCAAAACAAGGTTATTTCCAACAAAAGAGATGTGTTTGGGCGCATTTCTCTTATTGGGAACTTGACCTAGTTTTTTATTTTCTTCTTTTATTTTTTATTATGTTGTTGTTCATCTTTTCTTGTTATTGATTTCATTTTGTTTGTTTGTTTTTCGTTTTGTAGGAATACCAATGGATTGGATATATCCGATTTTCAAACTCAATCCAAATTTGGTTAGACTAATTCGATTTGATGGCCATATTGACCCGACCCCAGTAGGGCGGGAAAACCCCACCCATAGGGATAAGGTGCCCTGACTCATACTCGACCTCATACCCAGCCCATATATATATATATATATATATATATATATATATATATATATATATATATATAGAGAGAGAGAGAGAGAGAGAGAGACACATATATATACATATACATATACATATATATATATAGAGAGAGAGAGATATACATATATATACATATACATATACATATACACATATATATAATATACATATACATATATACATATACACATATACATACATACATATATATATATATATATATATATATACCCGCTCTGTTACCTGTTGCGGAAAAGAGAATCTAAACCCATAGCCGTCCCGTTAAAGTTCGGATTGAGGTCGGGTGTAGGTATCTCCGTCCACCTGCCCCATTGCCATCCCTAATAATTATCTATTGCACTACATCAGGACTTAGCCTTGTTAGCATAGATGAGACATATATCCAAAATCTAGATTCCAACTCTAGCGGTATATATTTTTGTAGGGGTGGCAATTCCATAAAAGTTCGGGTTCGATTCACCTTGGATTCAGATCAAAAGAAGGCTGGCCCAGGCCTCACCCATTCTTCCATCAGGTCTTCTAAACAAACGGGTCGGGCGCGGAAAATCTGCTTGTGATCGCAATATGTGATATATAAAAGCATTATAAATACATATATTAAATGTGATATGTACAATAGGGTCCGGTTTGGGTAGGTCCAGGTCAGCCTGGACACACCCAATTTTATGGGGTTGCTTTGGGATGGCCTTGTCCTGACCGGAGGTGTTTGAACCCAGACCGAGATCTGGATTTTGAAGGTCAGATTTGGGTAATATCGTCGGGGCAGTTCTGTGAATGGCGACCCTTATATTCTTAGATCTGGTTTTGGTCCTTGTTTCCGAATCAAACTCGGTTTGGCTACTTCGGGGCCTAGTAGACCGAATGAAGGGGGACAAATCCCGGTGAGGCGCTCCGACTAAACCGGGCCCAACCGGCGATCCCGCCTGCAAACGCCACCTCAGCCGGAAGACGCGCGACACTTCAGACCGAGCGATCGCTCATGGCCGCCCTTCATTCTTGTGCAGGCCATTTTGGGAGGAACAGAAAAGCTATAAAATGTGGACGAGAGCAGGTCTCTTCGGAGAATCCCGGTTGGCCTCCTTTCATACTTCGTGCTTTCAAAGATTAAGCGCTAGCCGGGGATGGCCTAATTCCATTTCCAACTCTTCCCGGAGCCAACGAGGTAATTCACTGAACCTTTCTAGCTAATTCTTTTCCCCGTCGATTGATCGCGACGAAGGGTGGCTCATGAGTAAGGCCACCAAGCAACCGTCTCAGGCCTCGAATTTTAACTTCGTTGCATTGTGAATATTTTAGGCCCAAAATTTTTGAACTGTCCCCAATTTTTCAATCACATATAATATCTGATTTTCGCCTTAGGCCTTTTTTGAATCATGGCGACGACGGTGATCCGGCAATCTGATCTAATTCACTGTTTGTTGCTGCAGGTCATCTTCTTCAAACTAATAGCTTTAAATCCAGTGGTGAGTCGAGTCGAATACCAGTCAGAAAAAAAAAATGGCACGAGTGGTCGAGTTGGTGGCTCTGTTGGTGGTACTGGCCGCGACGGTGAACGCCGACAACCCTTACCGGTTCTTCACATGGAACATCTCTTACGGAACGCTCTCTCCTTTGGGCGTTCCTCAGAAGGGAATTCTCATCAACGACCAGTTTCCCGGCCCGAATATTAACTCCACTACGAATGATAACATCGTCGTCAACGTCTTCAATAATCTCGACGAGCCTTTCCTGCTATCATGGAACGGCATTCAGCAGAGGAAGAACTCTTGGCAGGATGGAACCCCCGGGACTAACTGTCCGATCCCACCTGGTCAGAACCAGACCTACCACTTTCAGGTGAAGGACCAGATCGGTAGCTACTTCTACTTCCCGTCCATGAACATGCACAAGGCGGCCGGCGCCTTTGGTGGCCTCCGCGTCAACAGCCGCCTCTATATTCCGGTCCCCTTCGACGACCCCGCCGATGACTTTACAGTTCTCATGGGAGATTGGTACACCACCAACCACGATGTAATGCTCTTTCCCATCTTGCACCATCAAATTATTAATTCAATCTTGTCCACGAGGACGTACTGAACTGACTATTGAAATGTGCAATAGGTGTTGAGGAAGACTCTGGATAGCGGCGTTTCGATCGGGAAGCCTGACGGAGTACTGATCAATGGAAAATCCGGCAAGGTCGAGAGCGACGTGTTCAACGTGGAAGCCAACAAGACGTACAGGTTCCGGATCTGCAACGTTGGGACGAAGACGTCGCTCAATTTCAGGATGCAGGGCCACGAGATGAAGCTGGTTGAGATCGAGGGGTCGCACACCGTACAGAACGTCTACGACTCGCTGGATGTGCATGTTGGGCAGTGCTTTTCCGTACTGATCACCGCGAACAACACGGTCGGCGATTACTACATGGTTGCATCAACCAGGTTCGCCAAATACAAGCTGTACGCCACCGCATTGGTCCGCTACGCCGGCTCCAACGGCACGGCCAACGACACCCTCCCCGCTGCGCCCAGCGACTCCTCCTGGTCCATCAACCAGTTCCGATCATTCAGGTGGAACCTCACGGCCAGCGCCGCAAGGCCCAACCCTCAGGGCTCATACCACTACGGCCAGATCAACATCACCCGCACCATTAAGATCGTCAACTCCGCCGGCAAGGACGCCACCGGGAAACTCCGATACGCCATCAACGGCGTCTCTTTTGTCCCGGCTGAAACACCCCTCAAACTCGCCCAGTACTTTGGAATTGCAACCCAGGTCTTCAATGATAGTGTCATTGTCGACGACCCCACTGGCCTCCTTTCCTCCGCCCCTGTCAGCCTCGAGACCGCCGTCCTCAATAACACTTACCGTGACTTCGTCGAGATCATCTTCGAGAACCATGAGAAGAGCATCCAGGTCTGGCACTTGGATGGTTATTCCTTCTTCCCCGTCGGGTAAGACAACTTGACGTATTTAAAATAAGACAAATTGTCTAGGAAATAAAAATGTTACTTTAACTAATTTGGAGCTCCCATGCAGGATGGAGAAAGGAAAATGGAGCCCGGATCTCAGGAGGCTGTACAACAACCTTGACGCGGTGAGCAGGAACACAATTCAGGTGTACCCCAAATCGTGGTCGGCGATCTTGTTGACGTTCGACAATGCCGGAATGTGGAACCTTAGGAGTGGGATGTTGGAACGCCAGTACCTGGGCCAACAGCTCTACGTCAGTGTCATGTCACCTGCTCGCTCACTCCGCGATGAATACAACATGCCCGATGGCGCGCAACTCTGTGGTGCTGTTCAGGGCCTTCCCCTGCCCGCTCCTTACACTTAAGAAGACGCACTCAGATGAATGATGGATAGATCCCTTGTTCTTTCGCATGTACCTCTTATGATTCTGATTTGGAAAGAGTGGCAGAGGGAAGGGAAAATCTTCTTCATTCTGATTCTTTGGGCTCATTGTGTAACTAGATTGGAGGATTTATAAGGGATTCCATTTGCTTAATAAATATGTATACCTGCAATGATTTTTGTATTGTTTTCATGAGATTATGAAAGCCAGCTCCTTTGTCTGAGGTTGGTCCAAATCTTCATCGTTCTACTGATTGACCATCTATCACATAAGATTTATTCATATGCATGGTAATATTTGAATGCAAAATGGTGCTCGCTACATGGATTCTTATTTGCCGATTTAAAAGAACGATCATACATGCTTCTTTCTCTAATACTTTAGCTTCTTTTGAAGTGCTTGTTATTTAATTTCTCCATTGTCACTGTTGATCACCTCTTTAAATGTCGAAATCAAGTGAAGTGTTCAAAGAAAGTCTAGCTCCAAGTATTCAACTCCAGTCATTGAGTATTCGAATAAATGCACCACATAATGTTGCCTCTTCCTTCAATCACATGAAAAGTGAACTGAAAGGTGCCCTAGAGTGAAGTGGGAGTCCTGTCTACTTGAATCTACTCCATGTGGAATAGATTTCTAGAGAACACAAGAATCCAAATTCTCCAGAGGGCAAACAACGAGGGACCTTCTTGCTCATTTGCTTCACCTTTTGGGATCCTTTCGGGAACCAAGAGAGGGAGGCAGTGTTGGCTTTTATTTTCACAATCCAGAGAAACTGCCTTTCAAGAGATCAGAACAACCTAACATCAAACTCCAAGATCAAGGCTAAGAGCCTCAAACCTGAGGCTTATTATGCACACAAGTTTACAAAGTTTTAGTGAGTCTTACGCTTCATAAACTTGTCCAAATTACTCGAGAAGCATGTAAATCACCTTTAGAAGAAATTCCTTCGTATTACTTACCTTATGAATCAATGCCGAGTTTACTTGTAAAAACCCTTATATACGAGCAAGGATTATACAATGAAGAAAAAATAGTATTCTCAATAAGATGTGTCAATATTCTTTGAATAAATTTAATTATAGTGAAATTATTATATCTTGAACAGTGTATTAATAAATATATCTACAGTGATGGATTTAAATCGAGTTGATGTGGGGCATCTACCCCACCACCCAAAATTCAGAAAAGTTAAAAGAAAATATATAGCCCATGGTTGCACACACACTTGAGAGAAAGCTGAACGAAAATTGGAAGAGTAACTCATTCATCGACTCTAAACAAGATACCCAATTCAAATAGGGTTATAAGTTTATATAGAAGTTTACATTTATAAGTTGTATTTCATCACATAAAAGAACAAACCAATGAGACAAAATCCATGTATAGTGGCCACGGATTCAATCATCTCATGTAAATTTTTCATTGGTTTCGAGAATTTCTGGTGAGGTGGCTGTCCCACCTTGCGTCAATGTAGATCCGCCACTGCTTAAAATGACTAATAGATGAGGAGGTTTGCTCACAAAAAGAATCCAATGAACATGAAGTTCTTTCAAAAGAGCCAATAGGTAAAGGAGGTCAAATAAGCTAATGCATTAAAAGCTTCTATCTAAAAAACGAGGCAATAGGTAAAGATCTAATTAGTTTCAAGTAATCGGCAGATTTTTGTACATGTAAATGTGTTCATAGTTTGGATTGAATCCATTATGTGATATGGCCCAATCCGGAAAAACACTCCCGTGTCAACGGGAATTTTGATTCCGATTACACATAGTTGTTTCTAATAAGAATTTCTTAATATGGATTTGAACTTTTATAATTTTAAACAAAATCATATACATGTTATTTACATGCGTGGCTAAACAAAGAGCAGCTTGTTAGCAATAATTCGAGGATCTTAAAACTCAAAGGCAGTTCATCTACAATCTCATTTTTCACAAGCAAACGTTCTTGATCAATTTTATGGGACTACTTTTATAAATATTCGTAACTTTTTATGACATATGATTATCTAAATAAGAGAGCACAAGAGATGTGTCAAACCCTCATATTATCATTGCTAGTACCTGTTAAAATACATGTATTTATCTCTATATTTTATTATATTTTTCTCATTATGAAAGTGTACATACATGTAATCAAGCACCAAGGTCACCGAGGACCCAACGACTACTTTACGGCCCAACGACTACTTTTAGCAGCCAACAACACCACTCTCTCTCCTTTCTTTCTTCTCTACTGTATAAATATTTACCTTCTACATAATAGATGGTAAGCTTTCTTCGACAATTTATATGCATTCTTTTGATTGAATTTGCTATTGTTAGTGCATTTGCTATTATTCTAGCCTTTTTTAAGGTTTTTCATATTCATCTTTTGGTGACTTACAATTGTTGTATGTGTATTGGATATCTGTGGCACCATTTAACACGTTGAAGCAATATCTTTATTATATGGTATCAAAGCCTTGTAGCTAAATAATAAGAGCTTCATTCCCTTTCATATGCTTATACAACCTTTCGCTTGAAATTCTCATCTTTCTTGCTCCATATTTCAAGGGAATTAGTGTAAGTTAGCCTCCTCCTCTTCTTAATCTTGGCATGAGATTCTATCAGCATTCAACTCTTGCTTCTCATATCCACCAAACTCATCATCTCAAGCGTTTTGAGAAAAACCCTAGCTCCTCTCTTCTTAAGTCATAGATCAGATCGGGTTCGACGGATTAGACATGATGTGTCTCACTTGACCCATCGTATGGTTCCTAAATCCCACTCCTGCTAGTTAGCACTGGGATATTGTTGGCTTGGGATCTGATATGTTTGGTTCATATGCTGAGTCTACCTGTGCAGTGCTTGTTGTAAGCTCCATTTCTTCGTTTGGAGTCAACCCAAGTGTGCCTTCCAAGTTATTGATATTTATTTATGATATTTAGCATATTGATTGGTTGATCTCTATTTATGAGGATAAACTGTTTTTAAATACTAAGTTGCAGCTTCACGTGATTAAGATCTTTGTATGTTGACTTTTTGTTGAAGGCCTTAGTTTTAAGGTGCTTGAGTTTGGATTATGATATCTTATATGCTATCGGCTATTGGTTAGAGATCAGTAAATATTTTAACATGCACTTAATTGTTATTTCATATATTGTACTTGTGGATAACTTATCTTGTTCATGATAATTTTGTTGTACTTAATATGAATAGTTGTTCTTCAAAATGATATGGATAACTTTTATGACCAAAAGTCTTTGAAAACAATGTATAAAAGGAGTTTTTATATATCATCTTGTTAAAAACCTAGTTTTGTTCATCTTGTTAGATTATCGTATCCTTTGATTCATAGAGTCATGTTTGGACTTGTGAGTTATTTAAGGGCCTTAAGCTCGGTTCGTATTTGTTTATCAAATTAATACACTTTGGCCTTTATAATGTCAGGAGTTTGTTATGACTCATGAACTTATTTGTAATATTAGACAATCTTATTTAGGTGATCAATATTTTTCATTAAAGAAACTTTTTCTTATATTTTGAGCAAAATATTGCAAAGAGTTTTTTTGAAATCTTAGGATCTTGGTTTATGTTTTTAAAATTAGGAACTTAGGTTTCAAGTTTGTATTATTCTAGTTATGGGTTCCTAATATTTTCATTGAGGTTTTATTTAGCAAGTTTTGTTGTAGGTATTAAAATATAGATATACAACAACAACTAAGCCTTTTCCCATACTAGACAGGGTCGGCTACATGGATTCTTTGTTTCCACATAGCCCTATCATGTGTCATGTTAGCAATTAACTCACAATAAGTTAGATCATTCTTTATTGTTTCTTTCCAACACTTTTGTGGTCGTCCTGTACGTCTTTTAATACTTTCAAAACCTAGTTTTTCATACATTCTTACATGTTCTTCTTTTGATCTTCTTTTTATATGTTCAAACCACCTTAAACGATATTCTCTCATTATATCCTTTATTGGAACCACACATAATTTATTTCTAATAACCTCATTATATATACGGTCTTTTCTTGTATGATCACTCATATATCTTCTTTCTCATTTTTGAAGTTCCACCATTTAGTTTGAATATTTCGATGCACTTTTTTCTTCTTTGTCCATTTTTTTATTTGTAAATCTATAACTAAAAGTTGACGTTGAGTGGTTAAGCTTTCTCTTGGAATTACCTTACACTCTTTACAACATGTTTTATCTTTTTTTCTACAAATAAAGTAATCAATTTGTGTTTATGATAAGCCACTCTTATAAGTTATTAAATGTTCATCTTGTTTTTTGAAGATTATATTGACTATAATGAGATCAAATGCCATAGCAAAATTTAAAATCTCCCCACCTTCCTCATTTATATCCTCAAAACAAAAGTTTTCATAAATACCTTGATATCCTAATGCCTCTTTACCAATATATCTATTTAAGTCTCCTCCTAAACAAATCATCTCCCTTTGTGGAATTCTTTTAATTACCTTATCTAATTCTTTTCAAAAAGTCGTCTTTATACTATCTTCTAGTCCTACTTAGGGTGCGTTAGTATAAACTATATTCAAAACCTCTGCTCCTAACACTAATTTCAATGTCATGATTCGATCATCGTATCGTTGTATGTATACTACACTATCCTTTAAATCTTTAGTTATTATAATACAAACTCCATTTTGAGCCTTTTTCTTACCTAAGTACTATAATTTAAAATTTGTATCATCAATCTCTTTTGCTTTTTCTCAAACCCATTTTGTCTTGTGTAAACATAGAATATAAATCTTTTTCCGAATCATAGTATCTACCACCTCCATTAGCTTACCGGACAATGTTTAGATATTCCAAGAACCAATACGAATCTTATTATTTAGGACTAGTTTCCTTACCCCTCGCATCCGTCTATATTGAAAATGTGAAGACCCTCTCTATAATTTATTCACTACATTCAAGTGACAATATAACGGAACTAACTTCTTTAATCACACCCGTCCATGATGTGAGAACCCTCTCTTCAATTGATTCACTACATATGGACAAAAATGTAGTGTACATTGCTTACTTTTCATTGCATTCGGGCTCTACAGTGTGTCGCTAAGTAGGAACGCTCGAAAGCAATACTCATAATTTATGTAATCCATGGTATAAAAATACGACAAAGTTTTACGCTGGCTGTCGGAAGCCTAACACAACCCTCCCTCTTTATTCGGGCGTGAGACCGGCCATGCAAAGGTGATCCCTTAAATGGGTGGAGTTTAAAATATAGATATAGATCAGAAAAAAGAAACAAAAAAAATAAGATTAAATACAAAAAACTAAAAGTCCCCTCAATTCGAAAATTTTTGTTAGCAAACTTTCGGTGTGATACCATCAATTTGAGGGAGGATTAAAATACATGTATTTATATATATTTTTTATTGTATTTTTCTCATGATGAAAACGTACATACATGTTATGAAGCACCAAGGCCATCGGGCTACTAGAGGGATCCAACGGCTACTTTAATGAATATTTTTTTAATGTATTTGCTATTGTTGGTGAAGGCCATCGGGCCACTAGAGGGATCCAACGGCTACTTTAATGAATGTTTTTTTAATGTATTTGCTATTGTTAGTGCATTTACTATTATTCTAACATTTTCTAAGATTTTTCATAGCAAATGGTTAAAAAAACTATTGAACCTTTTATATATAAATATATATTTATATTTATATAGATACAGAGGTAGACCCTGATCACCTCTAACATGTCGACCCGACCCATTGATTTTTAGTGGCATGATAAAAATTTAAAAAAAAACTTTGAAAAAATAGAAAGAGCATTCTTATTACACTAGTGTGATCCAAAGCAATGGATGAACAGGTGTTAAATGAGCAAGATCCAATCAACTTTCATAAATACCCCCTCTCTCTATATAGAGAGGGCGAGAGATGAAAACTGAACCCTACCCCCTGACCTTTTCACTCATGTCTGACTATATATAGATGAAAACCAGAACTTACCCAATCTTTCCACTTTGAAGGTTACAGTCTCGTTGCACTCATGTTATAACATTAGGATCTCTCTCTCTCTCTCTCTCTCTCTCTCTCTCTCTCTCTCTCTCTCTCTCTCTCTCTCTCTCTCTCTATATATATATATATATATATATATATATATATATATATATATATATATATATATATATATATATATATATGTGTGTGTGTGTGTGTGTGTGTGTGTGTGTATGTATATGTATATGTGTGTGTCTATATGTATATATATATATATATGTGTGTGTGTGTGTGTGTGTGTGTATGTATATGTATATGTGTGTGTCTATATGTATATATATATATATATATATATATATATATATAACTTGGATAACAAAGGCGAAAAAGTTCATCCAGCAAACTCAAATAAAATCAAGGAACAGACAAATTGACTTTCAAAAATATAAAATGGAATGCTAAATTAATTCAATTGGAATTGAAAGCAAAAGAGAAGCGATGGCCGCACCTTTAAATAGGTTGTCATCTAAACCTTCTGACTACTTTATATATATATATATATCACAAGCCAAGAAAGAATTGCACATTTCTCTCACAAATTTCCTAATGCCTACACCGATTCAACTTCCCCAACTCTTTTTTACAAGAATCTCTACCAATCCAATCTATTACTACCATGAGAAGGCGCGTACACCCTCACCAGGAAGATGATAAGGTGGTTACTATTATTGTCAAAGGGTCTCGCCGGAAGATGGTTGGACTCAACCTGAATCAGACAAATCCAACTCAATCTTCAGCATCACCGTTTGCACTGATTCCATCAAATCCAGAAAATTTTTGCACCAATAGATTGGAGAAATAACTGAATTGCACTGCTGACAGCCCTTGTCATCTGTTACCTGCTCACGTTGCAGTCGTCCATGTATTGATCATCTTTATTTAAAAACATTCTCCAGTACCGCTTGTACTGAGGGATACCCATCTCAAGCCACGGCTTCATGTTGCCATTGTAGTGAAGCACAGCAGCAGACTTGATGGTCTCATCGTCTATCCCGTATTTGTGACCGAGACTGGACAAAACCCATGAATCGTCAAGGCCATAGATCAGACCATTAAGTGTCACCAAATTTGCAGGCAGTGCTCCCATTCTGAATGAAGGCGCGTCCATTTTCTGCTGTTTTAGGAAACAAGAGAAGCTTTAGACAACTTCACTAAAACATCAGTAAAGATAATTAGCACGAAACTTGCTATCAAGAACACTAAACACCAACAAAAATTCATAATGAAAAAAAATGACGAACCACAATTTTAATCTATGTAACTGCTAGGTTAGTTTATTATGTAAGAACACAAAAATATACAAAAGGGAAAGCCACTGGGACCACAATTATGGGAATACTTACTGTTTGGAGCCACTGCTGGTATTTCTGGAAGAGATTTAGCTCTCTCCACCTCTCCAAGTCAATCACACTGACTCCTGACATCCACACGCATCCGTTCTCATCACATGTTTCTGCTTTCAGAAATCCCTTAAGGTGACCAAGCCTTACTCTGCAGGACAGCGATGCACCAATCACTTTCCCTTGCATGTCGAGACCCCATAAAGGTGAAAGGTCCCTCTGAACAACTACATCATCATCCAAAACGACCACCTTGTTTAGTTTACTGAAAATGGCTGGGAGGAAAAAGTATGCTTGACTAAACATAGACAAGTATTCGGTTCTCTTGGTGGCAGCCAAGGCATGTTTGCCCTCTGCAATGGTAACACGGAACTCCTCTGACGCACTCACGTGCAATACGTCAGAAGGGTCAGTAGTGATATACTGCAGCTTATAATCGTCTATATTTTTCACACGAATGGTGGCTAATTTATAATGATTCCTTGAAAACCAATGCTTCATGGCAAAGTAACTCTCAGTGTCCGTAAGTAGATAGAAGATTATCCTGGCACTTTCCTGTCATACAAGAAATAATGCAAGGTTCAGTCTACCTCAACAAAGAGAAGAAACAAAGCCACCATTAGAGAAATAAAATTCACCTTAGCATTAGCTACAGTTGAGTTGATAACAACAGATGAGGCAAGTATGTTTTTTGAGAAAATAACATAGCGATGAACACCTAAGGCATCAGGATTGTCAACCGGAGAAGACTGCTGCACATGATCCATCTGCTGCGCATGATCCATGTGAGATCGGAAATATTCCACAGTCAATCTCATTGACAAACAGTGATGAGTTTTAGGCATGGTCTGTGCACCAAGATGATAAAGAAATGCACTCTGGCGCCGATGAAAGAGAGCTTCATCTTTAGTCATATCGAGTATTTGAGCCAACTTCTTGTCCACATTATAACAGCCTATATGCTCGGCTTCAGCTTTGGCTATTGCAGCTTCCATGTTCTGTATCTTCTGATCAACACTGAAACATGATGACCATGACATACATAAACTGTCAGGCACAAGTAAGCGACTAGTTATATTGACTCAAGCACTGCCTAAGAGAACATTCTTCCAAAAGAATTTACATCACTGCCGCGAGCAAAAGTAAGGATCGACATGCTCCTCTCAGGATCCCAAGAAGCATGTTTACCAACAATATAGACACAGTGTCTCACAAATGGGATTCTCAAATAATGTGGAGCGCTAACTACAACAACTGACTGCTAAAGATTCTAGATTATGTCGTTTAAGAGAGTAATTTAGTGGTTTTGTTTCTTTAGAAAAATTACATACTTTATATAACATCTACTTAACGAAGTGTTAGGTTTTCTCCTTTCGCATATCTTATTTACAGCCTACTTGAATCCCATTTCGCTACTAAATTACTCCTTGCACTTCCTTTCTCCCTAGATCCTCTGAAAGCTTAAATGGTTTGACACATCCCACAGTAATAACCGATGGCCATGATTCATGACACCAAGAAAGTACTAGAAAACCCCACATTTCCAGCGCCCAAAAAGCCAATGAATAGAGTTTTATACTTAAGTGAGGATATCTTATGCAAGCTTGCACAGCTAAAAAACATGAGAACCAATGGCTAGTTAATTAGAAAAGCAAGGAGAGACAGACGAAGACATTTCCATAGATATGGACTAGAACTTGTCCAATTACTTAAGAAAAACACAGGGTGCAATGATCTTTAATAAAGGTTAACTTGCAGTCTAATGGTTAGAAAAAACAAACGGTTTAATGATTTAACGTTATTTAACTTGTGCATGGTCCGATCACTCTAGTAAAGGCTCCTCATCAATAGCCAAGGGTATATTAGTTTACCTGCCCTGAAGATCAGCATCTGTAGTCGCATCACTAAGGACACGTTCGAATTCCTGAATATTCTGCTTTAGTTCACGGGTTAGCGGTTCATATGTCTGGTTCTTCTTAGCGATGCTTGGGTAGTAAGATCTAGCCATGAACAACCAATCTTTCATTTTCTTCACGATTGAATCTTGCATTACTTCTTTATGTTCCTTGCACCATAAACAGTAGCTCCCAAATCTCTCCTCACATGATTTATCTATCCCATCACTTTCCCCAGGTTCAGTTTGACTAGTGCCTTTCTCAACTTTGTCTTTCTTGATTTGCAGCTACATATTCAGAGGATTGTAGAAAGCAATTAACTTTCATGTCAAGAGAAAAAAACAAAATCCATATCAAACCTTCAGTTATAGCTAGAAATGCAAATAAAAGATGGTCATTCATACAATCCTGTCACTGTGAGATGGATGCACTGGACTTTCTGATTTGTCACTTGATCCTGAAATGAAAGAGTAGACTTTGAGAAGAATGAAAATTTGTCCCATCTCAGATGTTAAAATCAAATTCAGACATACGTTGAGCATTACTAGGTTGGATAAGAACTTCTTCTGAATTCCTGTTGAGCTTCTGACTAATGTCGCCAAAGTCCGTAGCATTTTCCTCTTCATTAATGTCTTCCACCTGTCAATATGAAGAACTTAAATCAGCTGAGGGAAAACAAGAGACAAGGAACCTTACTAGGGAAAATTACTGAAACATATCGATCTTGTTTATGAAACTGGATTTATCATCTAATCCTTACCCTTTATTAAAAGCATCCATAGCAAAAGGCTTTCTACACTTTTAGGCTTTAGCAGTGAAGATTTCATTCATAAATGCATATATGCAGTTGCATCAGATAGACAACGCTTGTGTGGTCATCTTAAGTCTTGAACTTTCATGACACACCACACAGACACATGGGTATACATATTTATACGTACACACACATACACTATCATACACGCATAAATAAATACATATATATATAGAGAGAGAGAAAAGAAAGAAAGAGACAAACGGACAACCAAACCACTCTAGTATTGAAGAGTTTGCTTGATTTCCCATATGGATATTTGACCTACAAAGGGTTACTTCGTTTCCTGCTTTAATGCCAGTTCCCATCAGACAATACCAGAATCTACATAATGGAACGCATTCCCATCACAATTCATTCTCCCAGGTCGAAGCACCTACCAAATCTTAATCATGTTTTCCATATGCCAATGCAAACTCCCAAGAAGACAAAAGCTGTCTCAGACATCAAATCCAATAGCCCTTGTTTTTTATCAACCCACAAGGATGACACGCTTACTCAAGAATAGGATACTTTAATGCAACAGTTGTGTGAAGATATGCATATAAAGTGGAAGAAACAATAAAGAAATTGGAAATAGGGAGCATATACCTTTAAGCTTCAGGGAAAAGGCAATTAGAAAAAAAAAAGTTAGTCTTGGGTTTGATCGGCAGGAGTTGGGTACACAAAAAGCAAGGCTTCATACAATCGCTCATTTTTATAATGCACAAAACCAACAAGAGACCATCTTAAACGTTATTCTTAATTTCTCAGTGTACAGATAGGATGCACGTTTGCTTGCTGAGCAATTTTAAATTTTAATTACTGCAAAAGATGGATTCCATCTCTCACATGAATCAACATGTAATTTGGATCCACACGACCATTTGTGGGAGGTATTCAGAAATTTCTTCTACAATCTTGAGTCATCATATTTTTTGTAAATGTTGAAAATGATGAAAGGTTCACCAATGTCTTCAGTGTCTAACAGTCAAATGAAGCAGTTCCTGTCCCATCTTTCGCAAAAGCTTTCTTGAAATCAGCATACAAAATATTTTTATTGTTGACTATTCTATACCCAATATCATTGTAAGAAATTCCAGAGAAACATAAAGTCTCCGCCAACTAGGGCAGGTGACAATATTATAGAAGCTGAGCAGATCAAATTATGACATGGAACTGACATTAACCAATGGTCAGCTCCAATAAAGAAGGTGAACAAAAGTCAACACATAGTTGCTCACTTGTTCAACTAACGTGGTTATCGGCCTAAAACAGAAGTACTAACAAGAGGCATATATATTTAAATATCGGACAGGTTTAAGTCAATGACAAGAAAAAATCGATTCCTTCGATAGAACATGACATTGAGCAAAAAGTTGTCGAGCTTGTGAAGATCATTTGATCCAACACACTTAAAATTATGGTAAAGCGCACGTCTCAATCAAGTTAATGACTAACAAACCCCGCCGGCTATGGAGCAGAAATTCTCAGAGCAATACAAACATACATTGTGATAGGAGGTTATCTGAAGAACCAAAATAAATTAATTCGCTATCCTAGCTTTTCAACAAATAGAAGAATCCACTTGAACATATATATGCTTGTCAGGAGAGACAGTAGTCCTTTTCAGGATGAAAGGAAAACGCAACAGACTCACTATACAAACCAATAAGGAGTCCTTACCAAAGTAGTCCGTCTGTCGTCCTCACGGCCAAAACCTGACGGAGAAGGGGGAAAAGATGAAATTTCATGATCCGGTAACTCCAAACACAAGCCAAGAGCAAAACAAAAATCAAACAATTAGTAGCAATTCGATAGCCCAACAATGGTGATGGTGGTGTTTGGGTTGAGGAGCTGGCAAAGTAACACGGTGGAAAATATCCCTTTAAGAAAGAATACTAACGCCAATCACTCCCATCGACCCCGGCGAAGGAAAGATTCCAACCCCGATCCACAACAGTACATGTTTTGTGGCATAAAGAACAAGACGGTCCTTCACCATCGTCCAAGAAAGAAAATCAATCAAACATAACGATCAAAAGAAAGAGTTACTACATATAGAAACTCCTCTTTCTCCAGCGAGACTAATTCCGGAGAGTAATCATTAAAGGGCGATGTTGAAATCAAAACACGAGTAACAGTCGCCCATAAAAACAAACCAGAAAACAGAAGATGACCAATAAAGCAAAGTGCTTCAAATCAGAAGGACCAGATCTGGCGTCGGTGAGAAGCAAGAAGGTTCTGCTCGATTTAAATCTGAGATTAGGCAGGGATCCCACAAAAGGGTGCCCGAAAGGAGAGCAAAAATCGGAAATGGCATTGCCGCAAAAAGGAGAATTGCCTGTAGAAAATATGGTCGGACGCGGATTCTCGATTCGAAGCGGCGTAAAAAGGAAGAGATCACCCACCTGAGTTGCCGACCTTGTGGTGGAGACCACCGAGAGAAAAGATGAGAGGAACAAAGAGCGAGAGCACCACCAACACCATGACTCCCGTCGTGAACTTGTTCCACGCCCCCTTCTTCGCCGGAACCAACGAACCCTTCATCGTTCCTCTCCCACCTCCTCGGATTTGGAAATATGGATCGTCTCACTCACTGCCCAGAAATCCCCTTCAGATTATACGGCATTTACTATGATCACTACGATTACCATCGATCCGTGCTGCCACTGTAACACGACGATGGCAAACGATTATAAAGAGGAGACAGATCGAAGAGGGAGGAGAGACGAGGGTAGAAACAGAGATTGCACGGACTACCAATGGGACGTAAAACTTGTGTGCGTGAAACGGTTAAATTCACGATTACCTTGTTTGCACTCAATTAACGACGATGGTTGTTTGCATATTTGCAATAAATGTGCAGGAAAGATAAGCTTAAGTGAGATTATATTTATGTTTACATTTATTTATATATAAGGCCTTATTTTAACACATGACTCCCAACTAAGGCATAAAACTTGCATTTGCTCAAGTATTAAATTCATGATCTTTCCACTTGATTTATGCATCATCGGTTATTTGAATTAAACATAGATGGCACCTTCAAAAACCTTGGGGAAATTCATGGGCAGAGGAAGCAAATACATATATGCGGTAATAAGATGGGGTGTGACATACATTTGCCAAATGGTTAAGTCAAGGCCCTATCTTTACTTACTCCTTTCATATAGTAATATTTTTTTTACAGGCTTTTTTCAAATTTAACACACACAACGATATAATAATATTTCCTTTACAGGTCTTTTCCAAATTTAACAAACGCATGGTATATATTATATATATATATATATATATATATATATATATATATAGAGAGAGAGAGAGAGAGAGATGGTTTGGGTCAGATAAGGGAAGAAACAGGTCACGTTTGGATCGAGATGGTTTTGACACGAAACCAAAGTGACCCAATCTGAACCCGACTTTTAGCTGAACATTTTTCATATATTGAAAAGATCACTACAGGATTAGTTGAACTTACCATGAAGTAGTTGTAAAACAAAATCACTTTCGCGAGGCATAACAGTTCATTTTAAACTAACATTTGATCACTTTCAAATAGTCATCATGTATGCTTTTTTTCTAGATAATACTAATTTTTACTAACATTTGATCAATTTTCAAATAATTATATATTTCATGCATACATCTCACCATGTTTCAGGAGGGATGAATGCGCACCATTACAAAAGCACATAAACCTCTTCCAATGTGCACTCGTTCACCCCCATTACTTTTTGTGTGTAAGAGTGTCCTTTAGAATGTAAAAAGGTGTTTGGCTGTCACTAGAAAGAACGTAAAATATGTGGCACTTCTGGTGTTCCATGTACATAAAGTGCTCTCTCTCTCTCTCTCTCTCTCTCTCTCTCTCTCTCTCTCTCTCTCTCTATATATATATATATATATATATATATATATATATATATATATATATATATATATATATATATATATATATATATCAAGTGTTTATGGAGAATGACTCCTAATGAAACTTGAAACTCGTGGTTTTAAATATCCTTTCATCAATGTAACCTCATAAGTGCATTAGACAATGAATTGATTAGGAGATCCCTCTTAGAAAGAAGTGCTTTCTACATAAATTCGTGACTCTCATAATATCGATTTTATTGCAGATGCCCATTGAATTTTCCAAGCTTCCAAATAACTCTTATGCAATTAAATCAGGTAACTTAAAGCCTCTTTTGATTAATCTAACATTGCAGATAATATCCATCGAGCTTGATTTGCAAATGCCACCAAATTTGAAATGAATGCTGTGGCATGAGAGTCTGTTAGCGTATGCATGTACATGCATGCGTGTGTGTGTATATATATATATATATATATTGGTACATGAAATATGTATTACTAGATGTGGTGGGTTTGGAACCAAACATAATCTGAGATGAAAACCATCTGGACTTAGAATGTGGCCACCCAATTTGGTTCTGGTTCCACCTTTCATGAAATTGAAATGGGTCTGAAATCAGGACTGGCGGTTTCAAATGGTTGGTTATGGTATTTTCTTTTAAGATTTCTTTAAAATTTTACATTTTTACTGGTTTTAAGTGGTTTAAGATCAAACTGGAACCCAAACCAGTCTCGAGCTGATTTGATTCCCGCTTCAGGTTAACCGCTTCCAGTTTGTTTGAAACTAGTCGTGTCTGGTTATGCTTATTCTTGTGACTTCGGAGTGGGAGACAAGGACTAGTTCAATAGCTCTCAGAATCACCATCTCAAATACCAAAAACACCCTTGTTATCTTAACCAACTGACCGTTTGATGTGCCGCAAATGCAAAGGGTAACTATGTAATTATGTAAATTAATTACGTCAAAACCTAGTGGAATTGGCAAGGTCATTTTAAAGAAATTCCAACGGCAATAGCCCACGGTTGCCCAAAAGAAAGCCGAAAGAGAGAAGAAAAAAAATACCAAAAGCCAAAAAAAAAACAACTTAAAATAATATTCTAAAAGCACTTTCCCATAGAGCCTCAATGTCATCATATTCTCCTGTAACCCTTAATGATCTTTTTTTTTTACAATGAAAGGGCAAAGCCGGCATGCACGTCCCGAGTGTCGAACTCGTGACCAGCCATCAAACGAGTCCAGAGCCTTGTTGGGTGGGCTAATGTTTTGCATGCCAAATTAAAAGAATAAGTGCAAGTTGTTATACAAGCAGAAAACTTGGAGTTGACATCATCGGTTTTGAATAGGTCCGGCGGTTTCAACTGGAATTGAACTGGGTCAAGAACTCTATAGGAACCAAAACCGGAACTTGATCCGAAATAGAAACCAATGATTTCATAATGTTTTAATATTTTTTTATCTCAATTCAAAAAAATAATATGTTTTTGGTTCCGAATGGTTTAAGACCTAATTTGAAACCAGAATTGACGGTTCTAAATCGGATCCTGAACTGGTCTGACCCCGGTTTGATTCCGGTTCCTGGTAGACCTGAACCAGGAATGTCTAACTTGGACTATGTCTCATTTCGATGAGCTTTCACCAGCTGAACCCACCATGTTCATGTACAAGTCGAACGGTTTAACGAACTAAACGTTACCTAGCCATGCCGAAACTGGCTGATCCGAACTCAATTAAGAGCATGTCAGTTCATTTACCTGCCCTAGCCACTGTGGATCTAGCATCGACACGAAACTGCCTTAGTGGGTCTATTATCCTTCTCGTCAACACATTGATAAGAAATTTATCGGTTATAAATGAACATATTTTGTTCTTACATTTTTAGAAATTGTGAAAATTATTGGCTTCAAGAAACCAATAATTTTGCAATACATAAACACAATTTCAATCAAAATGTTACATTTCTAGACTGATACCAAGAAAGAAGAAGATGAAGTTTTAAATAGATGTACCACCCAGCCAAACTCCGGACCTGACAATGTCTTCGGCCTGGATCCGCCTACACTACATCAAAATAAGGAGCAACACCCCCCCATCCAACCGGCGAAATAAGTAAAATGACGTTTTACACCCCACATCCGACCCACGGAATAAGTAAAATGATGTTTTACACCCCACATCTGACTCATGGAATAAGTAAAATAATGTTTTACTTAGTGGTATTTCACTTGTGCAACAAAAATGGCTCTTTCTTATCCTAAACCAAGTATTGCCAACAGTTCCAAACCATCGGTTTCAGTTTTTTGGAACAGGAACTAGAATCAAATTTGGACTAGGTTGATTATAGTTTTGATTTGGAACCGTCAGCTCAAGTTTAGGTTTGAGTCTTAAACCATTGCAAACTAGAAAAATCATTAAAAATTTTGAGATTAAAGAATATATAAACAATATGGAACCATTGGTTCCGGTTCTGACCACTCTGAACCGAACTGGGCCATCCCTGATCCATGGCCGGTTTGACCGGTTCCGGATTCAGCTGGTTCGGTTCCGGTTGAAACCTCTGAACTTACTCCAAACCGGCCATGGTTACTCTTGACCTCTCAAATTATGTCACGTAGTCGCACAAGCTCAACCAGGTCTTCTTTTCCTAGACAGATTCTGCTTAACCCGTTCCCTTGGTTGTGGTTTCACTGGACAGTACAAAATACACTGGGAATACCGATCTTTAATTATATTATCATGAAGTCGTTATGTTCGAAGGTATTTTTAGCCTCTTCACATCATCAATTAAGAGCCATAATGGACATTGAATAATGAAAATCATTTGTCTATTGATCTTAGTACTAATATGCGTTTAGCTTGTTAATTTATTGGATATGATCATAATATTTCACTTAATGATGTTAGTTTCTGTTATTTACATTATCTAACCAAATAAAAAAATTAGCTCAATGATAATTTCTAACATGTCGAATTTATTGTCTTCATAAGTTCCTTCATTTCCCTTAAAACCCTAATGCAATTTCCTTAAATGGGGTTAAGTAGGAAATCATCGTTCTCAAAAACCCAAAACCAAATTTATAACATCTTTACATCCGCTCATTGCGACAAAAAAAAAGAGAGCTAATCTTAAGGTGGTTTAAACATTCGAAAAAGCTGTCGCGTGGAAAAAAAACTAAGGGACGAGAGAAATTGGATGGTGAACACTTTTATGAAAAAGGAGGAAAGGACCGTAAAGTGCACGAAGAAAATAATAAAATATGATCATGCATTTCTAAAGTTAAATGCTAATATGACACAAGAATGAGCATGATGACAACTTAAACCCCATGCAACTGACCCATATTGTATGCGAAAAGGCATGGTTTTGGTTTTAGCGTGACAAATTAGTTGAGTTTAAACTTGATTTTGGAGATCGGGTCGTGTCTTGGTGGACACAAATTGACAGAAATAAGGCTGTTTAGGTACTCCTATGTGTATTTTCACTAGTATTATATTATGTTGCTTGGGCACAAAGAGTACGTGTGGGATAACTCGTGTCTATTGTAAATTGGAGAATTTTAAAAGATGGAATATCATGGTTCATTTTTGTTTATCAGACATCACACACAAACACATAAACACACACACACACACATGCGGACACACTTTAATGCATCAATAACACAGAAACCGCACACACGCACATGCACACGCACACACACACATATACATATATGAGGATGACAATGGGGCGGATCGTGCATGAATGTATCTATACCTGGCCACAACCCAAACTTCAATTTTGTGTCCAGTGCCCATCCTGTTACTCGATGGGGGTAGGTATGGGTTTCAGTCCTTTTCCCTGCAGGTAACAGGGTGGTTTAAATTTTGTAATTTCAACATCGTATATATATATATATATATATATATATATATATATATATATATATACATGTATATATACATGTATACATGTATATATACATGTATACATGTATATATATATATATATGTGAGTGTATGGGTTTCAGTCCTTTTCCCTGCAGGTAACAGGGTGGTTTAAATTTTGTAATTTCAACATTGTATATATATATATATATATATGTATATATATATGTATATATGTATATATGTGAGTGTGTGGATATACATATATATATATACATATGTGTGTATATATGTGAGTATATATATATATATATATATATATATATATATATATATATATATGTGAGTGTATGGGTTTCAGTCCTTTTCCCTGCAGGTAACAGGGTGGTTTAAATTTTGTAATTTCAACATCGTATATATATACATATATATGTATATATGTGAGTGTGTGGATGTCTACGTATGTATGTATGTGTGTATATCCTGTTACTCGATGGAGGTAGGTATGGGTTTCAGTCCTTTTCCCTGCAGGTAACAGGGTGGTTTATATATACATATATATATACATATATATGTATATATGTATATATGTATATACATATATATGTATATATGTATATATATATATATATGTATATATATATATGTGAGTGTGTGGATGTCTACGTATATATGTATGTGTGTATATGTTTGTATATACGTATGTATGCAAATTTATATGGTCCTATATTATTTCTAACACCCAAAGGGACACATAAAAAAAAAGTTGACCCTCTTGAGGTTAACACGACACGATGTAACCCGACACAAACTGTTCATCTAAACTTAGGCTTCTAGTCATCCCAGTACCCTTTATAAAAATTGATCGTGTCGAGGAGGCTACTGTCAGAATCTAATAAATACGAGAGGGGCTTGCCTATTTTGCCAAATGCAGTTTGTCAGCCGTCTCCTGGATCTGTGAAAACGAACAAGAGTTGAATCTAATGCTTTTCTTAAATTTTATGTCAAGGACTACGATTATGGGAGCAATGACGAGATCTTTGACGAATTTTAGACCACCTCGTCACATGGCTTTGCAGATCCAAAATTGTGAACCCACATGGATACTACGGGTCAACCCTATTCCCCTAAATGACAAAAGCAACGCCTTATTTGTGTACTATATAAATAAATACATAAATAAATAAATATATATATATATATATATACACATATATAAAGAGAGAGAAAGTCTTAGGCACTTAGAGATACACGCACATATATATAATCACATTTTTTACATCAACAGTAAAAATTTGAATCAAATTTACTTGTGTACTTACATTTAATACATATGGTACATTAAATGTAAAGTTATTTGAATCTCTATCATCAATCTCAAAGTAGAGATGTTGGTATAAAATCATGTATTGAAATACATTATGGTGCTAAGACTCTCTATATATATATAAGAATTGATAAGTGTGCATTCTTTTTTTACCATGATTCTAATTTTACTCCTGCTAAAATTTGAAAATTACCACCATCTCAACTCTCTCTATACAGGTTCCCACCTTACCGTCGATCGTCCCACACTATTTCTCCGATAACCCATGACTTTAAGCTTGAGCAAATGCACTATATTGAACCATTCACCATCTCATAGTGCTTTAAATATGACCAAAAAAGAAAGAAGAAAAAGATAGAACAAGTCAATTTGAAGGGGGGTTTAGTGATTTTTATTAGTATGTTATTTATTTGATATATTTTTTATCATTTATTTGAGTAATTAATTTCATTTTTGGTCATAATCAATGTGACATAGCATAGGCGCGTCTAGACATGGCCGGTTCGGAATAGAACTAGCTTCGAGACTGCCGGTAACGAGAAACGGTTGAATCGGACCCGGAACTGAAACCGGTGGTTTTAAACCACTCGTTAATAATATATATATATATATATATATTATGTATTTTGACACATATTGGGGCCTTGCTCGTGGTAGAATGTTCTACCACTGAGCCAGACAAGAGTTCAATTCCCACAAGCGTTGGCCGCCTTTTTTATCAAAAAAAAGTTAAAAGGTTTCGGGGTGGTTCGGTTATGATTATGGGTTCCAGATAACCTGAAGCCGGACATGTCTCGCTTGTGCTGCAAGTCTCTATTGATGGAGAACGTGATTGAGTTGCGGGTCTCCTACTTAGGAGATACAACCTTCCTATTTCGGGCGATGTTCTTAAAAATATACTCGTTTATTGATTCTTCTTCCTCTTCTTTTGTTCTTCATTCTCATTGTTCTTCTTTTTTTTATTGATTTTATTTTTTGTTTTACGAAAGAGTATGTGTATTTCAGCTGCGAGCAAGGAAACAACGGTAAAAAATGAAAAAAATGCTAATCTGAGTAAAGAGAATTGAAATTTGGTGAGAGAAGAGATAGAAAGTGATGAGAGTGTGGATATAGTAAGCCACACACACACACACACACATATATATACCTATCGTTCTGTGCTTCATTCTTTCTTGGAAGCACAAGCTGGGGCAATGCAAACCCTTTACCAGATGCAGCCGGGACAGCTGATTGTCTGTTACATGGCCCAATGCTCTCAGTGTTGCAATGCCTATTTGTGGGTTTTATGATCTAAATTGGTAGTAGCGTTCGTTCATCAATTCCCAATGCTTTGGGTTCCTCGAATCAAACCGCAAAACCTAGCGCTTAGACATAAGCTTTGAACCCAGACCTCTATGCCGAAGTGAGGCAGACCACCGAAAGAAATACACACCATCAGTATTGAGCTCATGACCTCCAACTTGAAGCTCTATGAGAGACTGCAGCATGAGAATCAGGTTCCTCGTGGAAAACTAAACCAAATTTGACGGACACTCATTAAGCTTCCAACTATAAAAGAGACTAAAAGGGGTGTGTGTGTGTGTGGGGGGGGGGGGGGGGGGGCAGAGAGCACTGCCATCAGCCATGGGGCTAAAATTTTGTTTCTTCCAAGGCAAGCAAAACCATGTTGTGACACCATTCTATCAAAGCACGACTGCCGACATCCTCCTCATACCTAACAACTTTTCCACTAAAAAATTTATTCAAACGGCATTCCATCAAAGATGGATGGAATTCTGTGATCTTACAACTTGCATTTGTTTAAGAGAAATCAAAGAACATACAGAAAGTAACAGAAGTAGCTATTATTCTAATCGTGCACAAAGTTTAAAATAAGATTCCAGTGCATAGCTCTTAAATAGAAAAATAGAATGTTTGGTATTGTTCGATGCCCTTTAACCATATTGCCAGATCACATCCGATCCAACACTTTACCCCCATCAAACATAAGACAAGAACCTTGAGTCGCACCAACCAAGATTAGTGAAGTGATCGAGAGTGATGAACTTGCTTACCATTCAACGACCTACAGAACAACCGGTTCTAGGCGTCGATCCCTGATATGAAGAGGTCAGGAAGTGGGTTTTGTGAACGATGATGACAGAGGGGGCAAGGCTCCCGAGAAGAGCTCAATGCCAGTCATTAAACATCCTTAAAAATATATATTAGAAAAGACCAACTATAAGGGACGGTTATCCATCTCATTGATCAGAATATTCAGCTTCATCTCACCTTTCACATTGAGGCACCATAAAGTTCCTCTCTCTCTCTCTCAATTGAAAAATAAAACGAAATCATGAAAAACACAGACGATCAACTGCATGGAAGAGAAGAAGCTTTTTCCTTTTCATCCTTTTTGTTGGGCAACCTCCTTACTCTTCTTGAACCAACTCTTGAAGAATCACTCAACAAATCATCATACTTTTCCAACAATTTCTTTTGTTCATCGAGTAAGCCAAGCAATTGATATGAATCTGCTATCTTCCGAACGATAGACTTGTTTGGAGGTTTTCTGCCAAAAGCTTCAAGGTCCTTGAAAAGCTTCACAGTAAGTTGGGCAAGGGCAAACAAAAGAAACAACAGATTAGAGGTGCAAAATTAATCATCCACCAGAGAAGTATCAGACGGATAAACAGATTGCATATGATTACCTACATGTATCAAATCAATGCCTATGGAATTGTCCTTGCAAGATTACAAGAGAAGTTGGAATGCTAGAAAGTGTTAAAAGAGTATATCGGGTCTCGGGCCCTTTATATATTGTGTCATTACTTCTAATGTGTAAGGGTAATTTTGTCTTTCAAGTTATAAAGACACTGTTTAAGAAAACCTAATTAAGAGAGAGAAGAAACTAGGAGCCCTGTTAAGCCAGCTGCCGTGAGTGTATCACCAGGCAGATGTTGGCCGACTCCTCGAAGTAACTCGATGCATTGTACTATGTTGATTCTCCTTCAATAAAGATTATTTTACAACATCGTATCTGAACCTATCTACCCAAAACGGAGGGCATTTGGCAGCAGCAAGTATAATATCTCGGTTGATGCAGTTTGACCTATGACAGATGTTCCCCTTAAAAGAAAATGATCAATACTTGTGCCATATAGTTGCTTCTTCATCTAAGAATCAAGACAGGAAGAGTATTGTTGGTTGAGGAGAAGATCGATTCGTTCTACGTCACCAACATCAAACTACTAGATGGCAGAAATGTGTTCGAATGATCACGATTTATAAAGTTGGGAGTCCTTGCTAGAGGAAAATGAGATTACCTAACTAGAGACCAACAACCTTGACACCAACAACCTAATGAGGACGACCCAAAGTTTTCTAAATAGAAGAGAGAAGACCCAAAGTTTTCTAAATGGAGAGAAGATGCCTTGGTAACATCATAGCTACTTCAGTCCATGATTCCGTCCATAGTAAGAACCTTCATCTACTTAGAGTCTATTACTGAAATTTGGAGAGTAGTTTCAGAGGCTTATTCGTGAAAGAATGACGTTACCAAAGAGTATGAGATGTTAGAAAAAATAAAAAAATGCAAACAGGCAAATAGAACATTCAATGAATACTACAGAGAACTAAGAGGATTGTAGGATGAATTCAAGTTCTTTACCAAAGTCAATTGTAATACATGTTCAAAAGTTCTTTACTAGAGTGTAATACATGTTTAAAAGAAATGAATGAAGAAATAGAGAAGAGAAAAGTCTTTGACCTACCATGGGAGTGTCTTAAGATTATGAAAACATCAAAGTTAATATTTTTGGTAGAGAATAACTACCATCATTAGGTACCGTGTATTCTATGCTTCTCCAAGAGAGAAAGGAGAAGACTTAAGAAGATGGGGGTAGTTCTGAAAAAAGTGCATTCTATGGTAAAAATCTGATGTACCAAGAGAGATGAAGAAGAGATTACGACGACCGTGATAGAGGTCGTGGTTTTTTTTCTAATGATGAAAAAGAAAAACTCAAATGTTCTCACTGTGAAAAAACATACCATATCAAAGAACGTTGTTGGGATACATTATTGGGATCTAGTTGGTAGACCTACAACTTACAAGTAATAAGACCTACTACCCAGATGCATCGGAGAAGTATGCAGATTAAGCCGAAAAGAATACTATTTCAAAATTTATGAAATGAATTGAAGGGTTAGAGTCCCGACTTGAAGATCAGCATCAAAGAAGTCTGCAGATTAAACCAAAAAGAAAACTATCTCATAATTGATGAAATGAATTGAAGGGTTAAATTCCCGACTTGAAGATCAGCCCTCCACTTCCATGGCTAGTGATAACACTATTTCTATTTTCTCTAGAACATGGATTATTGATTCAAGTGCCACAGACCATATGGTCGGGAGTAAAATTGCACTATCGAATTATTGCAAGCTATTTAATCAAGAACGAGTTTGATTAGCTTATGGATCTAGTACCCACATGATTGGAAAGGGCAGTACGAAGACTCGGTTTTTTGACTTACCATCAGTCTTTCATGTTCATAACTTCCTAGTGAATTTATTATCTGTAAGCTATTTGATAAAATGTCTTAAATGTTCAATAACCTTTTAGATCATTCGTCGTGGTAGCTTGCGAAGAAGGCTCTACATTCTTGAAGAATCATTCTTAGCATCACCGACCTCATATTATGCCACCATATCCTCATAAGAAAAAATGAAGATATGGCACAACCTATTAGGTCATTTACCAATATCAAAACTACAACTAGTATTTTCAAATTTGTCTCTTAGTTCAAAAAGTCGTTCTTGAGTGTGATGTGTGTAAAAAGGCCAAACATCATCGAGTCATATTTCCTTCTTATAAGTCAAAGGTGTCAAAGTTGTTTGAGTTAATACATTTAGATGTTTGGGGTCCTTCTCATGTAGTCTTTATTCATGGTTATAAATATTTTGTTTCCTTCATTGATGACTATACTCAGTTTATTATGATGTATCTTATGAAATCGAAAGATGAAGTTTCTATGATATTTTTTTTGTTCATAAATTCATTGAAAATCAATTTAATTGCTCCTTAAGATTCTCCAATTTGACAATGGGGAAATATGTCTGGCCATTTACGAGACTATCTGCAAAAACATGATATTATACACAAAACCTCATGCTCTTATATTACCAACAGAATGGTGTTGCAGAAAAGAAAAATAGACGTATTCTAGAAGTTGTCAAAAGACTCAAAACATTACTTATTGGATGCAACACTCCAAAAAATTATTGGGAGAAAATCGTTCTTACCTCTTTTTATCTCATTAATCGAATACCTAATTTAATTCTTAATGGAGAGTCACCGCACAAGATCATAAAACCATCGGATAAGTTGTTTCGTAAAACCATCAAATAAGTTGTTTCATGTTCCTCTCCGAGTTTTTGGTTGTGGATGTTATATGCATATCCATTCTTCCTTCAAAGATAAACTTGATCCTAGAGCTATCAAATGTGTCTTTATTGGGTATTCCTCCTCAAAAAATATATAAGTATTATAACCCAATTACAACAACAACAACTAAGCCTTTTCCCATACTAGACGGGGTCGGCTACATGGATTCTTTGTTTCCACAGAGCTCTATCATGTGTCATGTTAGCAGTTAACTCACAATAAGCTAGATCATTCTTTATTGTTTCATTCCAACACTTTTGTGGTCATCCTCTACCTCTTTTAATACTTTCCAAATTTAGTTTTTCATACCCTCTTAAAGGTTCTTCTTCTGATCTTCTTTCTATATGTCCAAACCATCTTAAACGATGTTCTCTCATTTTATCCTCTATTTGTGTCACTCCTAATTTGTTTCTAATAACCTCATTATGTATACAATCTTTTCTTGTATGACCACTCATCCATCTCAACATCTTCATTTCTGTCACATACATCTATAGTACATGTTGATGGTTAACTGCCCAACACTCTTAACCATAAAACATGGCAGGTCTAATTGTTGCTCTATAATATTTACCTTTTAACTTTAATGATATATTCTTATCACAAAGAATACCTTATGCTCCTCTCCATTTTAACCAACCAGCATTAATTCTATGCGTAACATCTCCATCAATTCTTCCATCACTCTGAAAAATTGACCCTAAGTATTTAAAACTTTCCTTTTGGGGGATGCAATGTGTGCCAATTTTAATTTTTATGTCATCTGAAGTAACCAAATGATCAAACTTACATTCCATATATTTTGTCTTTGTTCTACTAAGTCGGAGGCCTTTGCTTTCTAATGCTTCTCTCCATAGTTCTAATTTTATATTAACTTTTTCCGTAGACTCTTCCACTAACACAATGTCATCTGCAAATAACATACACCAAGGTACTTCATCTTGAATATGTTTTGTTAACTCATCAATCACCATTATAAATAAGTATGGACTTAAAGTTGATCCTTGATGTAACCCAATATGAACTTCAAAAAAGTCGGTCATTCATTCACGAGTCCTCACACATGTTTTTGCACCATCATTCATGTCTATTATAAGGTTAATGTATGTCAAAGGAATACCTCTTTTTTCCAAGGTTCTCCAAAGACCTCCCTCGGTACCCTATCGTAAGTTTTTTCTAGATCAATAAATATCATGTGAAGGTCATTCTCTTTTGCTCTAAAATGTTCCATAAGACGTCTCAGAAGATGAATCGTTTCAAGAGTAGATCTGCCTGGCATAAATCCAAATTGGTTCTCTGTTGTACTTAATACTTGTCTTAACCTACATTCGATAATTTTTTTCCATAATTTCATAGTATGGCTCATTAACTTGATACCTCGATAATTTGCACAATTCTAAATATCTTCCTTGTTCTTGTATATGGGTATAAGTGTACTCGCTCTCCATTCTTCGGGAATTTTTTGGTTTCTCCATATTTCATTAAATAGTCTTGTGAAAGTGATTCATGTTTCTCCTAAGATTTTCCAAACTTCTATAAGAATATTGTCTAGTTCTATTGATTTATCATCCTTCACATATTTAAGAGCATCTTTGACTTAATTCTTTTGAATACGTCGATAGAAATTATGGTTTATATACTTTTCTGATTTTGCTAACTCTCGTAAGTTAATCCTAACATCTTTATTTTCATTAAAAAGCTTATAAAAATAGTTTTTCCATCTATTTTTTATATCATCATTCGCCACTAGAATTTTTTCATCCTCGTCTTTCATGCATCTAATAACATTAAGATCTTTAGTTTTCTTATCTCTAGCCCTAGCTATCCTAAAAATATCTCTTTCACCCTCTTTTGAGTTCAGTTTTTTATATAAATCTTCCCAAATTTTAGCTTACAACATGCTCTATCTTTTTTTTTTACAAATAAAGTAATCAATTTGTGTTTGTGATAAGCCACTCTTATAAGTAATTAAATGTTACTTTCTTTTGGATGTTACTTTCTTTGAATGTATTTCTTATTTCTCCTCAAAATATGAGTCCTTAAGTGTTCCTCTTGTTCCCTCTCCTTTCTTACCCATTAGTTTCACCTCTATACAATATGATGTTACGAAAGATATTGGACCAGTCACAAAGGAAACTCATGTCTATACTAGAGGAGAAAGGAGTGTAGTAATGCCCAATTCTCAAGTTATCACGAGAATTCAATCTTCCACGACAGTTGATCCAAGTCAATCAAAGGAAAATGAGCTAAATATTTCCATTACTATATGAAAAGGTAAGAGAAATTGTACCTTATATCCAATTTATACATTTGTTTCTTACCACGTTATTTTAAAAAAATATAAAAAATTTATAGAGAATGCATAAATACATAGTATTAACTCCGCCCATGTAAAGGATCACCCTTGCATTGGTCCCAAGCCCGGATAAAGGAGGAGGGTTGTGTTAGGCTTCCGACAACCAGCGTAAAATTTCATCGGATTTTTATATAACATGGATTAAAAAAATTATGAGCATTGCTTTGGGGTGTCCCCACCTAGCGACATGCTACAGAGTCCGAATGCAACAATAAGTAAGGGTCACTACATTTTCTCCCGTATACATAATGAGGTTATTAGAAACAAATTAGGAGTGACACTAATAGAGGATAAAATGAGAGAATATCGTTTAAGATGGTTTGAACATATAGAAAGAAGATCAAAAGAAGAACCTGTAAGAAGGTATGAAAAACTAAATTTGGAAAGTATTAAAAGAGCTAGAGGACGGCCACAAAAGTGTTGGAAAGAAACAATAAAGAATGATCTAGCTTATTATGAGTTATCTGCTAACATGACACATGATAGAGCTCCGTGGAAACAAAGAATCCATGTAGTCGAGCCCGTCTAGTATGGGAAAAGGCTTAGTTGTTGTTTCATAAATACATAGTATTCCTAGAGACTTTGAAGAAGCTTGTAAGTCCTCATAGTGGAGAGAAGTCATGGTATGCGAATTACAATCTTTAGAGAAGAATCGTAAGTGAGAAATTGTTAATCTATGGAAGAAAACTGGTTGGAAATTGGTTGGTCATAAATGGATCTATATTGTAAAATTCAAAGTTGATGAGAGCTTGAAACGTTATAATGCAAGGTTAGTAGCAAAGAGGTCCAGCATTTAATACATGGTAGACTGCAATGAGACTTTTGCTCCAGTTGTAAAATTATAAAAGGTGGATATGTGACAGTTGGATGTGAAGAATGCTTTTATGAACGAAAAGAAGTATATATGGCATTACCTCCAGGATATAACAACAAAAAATGAGAGATCAATCAAGTATGCAAACTAAACAAAGCTATTTATGGTCCAAAATAATCTCCTAGGGCGTGGTTTGATAAGTTTAGTGATGGTATCATTAACCTCGAATATCACAGAAATACCAATGATCATACAATTTTTTTGAAAAGGAGCAAAGGAATATCTCTACTAATAGTCTATGTTGATGATATTATTGTTACATGTGATGATATAGAAGAAATTACCCTATTCAAGGCAAAATTACATTGTTTGACTTGAAGGACTTCGACAAACTATACTACTTTATGGGAATAGAGATGCTTTATTCAAGCAAAGGTGTATTTATAACACAAAGAAAGAACACTGTGAACTTGCTTAGAGGTATAAAAATGACGGAAAGAAAGTACACTATGAACATGCTTAGTGATATCAAAATGACGGGTTGCAAGGACAATGAAACTCCCATGGATCCAAATCCAAAATTATATCTTGGAGATGATGAAAATTACAAGGATGTCAGTGTGTATCAAAGATTAATAGGTAAGTTGATTTATCTTACTATTACACGTCCAGATATAGCTTATGCAGTGAGAATAGTAAGTATTTATGCATGCTCCATATAAGAATCATACGCAAGATATATACCGCATTCTCATATATCTGAAAAGCTCCCCAAGTCATAGAATATTGTATGTTAGCATAAGGCATCTCAACATTGAAGTATTTACAGATGTTAATTGGGTTGGCTCACTGGATTATGAAGTCTCCTACAAGCTACATCACTATGATTGGTAGTAATGTTGTTTCATAAAAAAGTAAGAAAAAAGCAGTAGTGGCTAGATCCAATGTAGAGGCAGATATCGAACAATTGCAAAAAGAATATGCAAGAGACTATGGTTGAAGTCTTTCATGACTGAGTTGGGTATGAAGACAGAAAATCATATTCCTCTTTATTATGAGAGTAAAGCTATAGAGATTGATTTCAATCCAATTTTTTTATGAAAGAACAAAGCATATTGAGATAGATTGTCATTTCATACATGATAAAGTTGAAACTGAAGAGTTTTAGCTCATGCAACATATTGAAATTCATGAATATCCTTTACAAGTTGGGAGTTATAAATATCTTTCTCCCAAGTTGAGGGGCGCATTAAAGAGTATATTGGGTCTCAGGTCCTTTATATGTTATGTGTGATTACTTCTAATGTATAAGGGTAAATTTGTCTTCCATATTAGAACAACACTATATAATCCTTGTTTAAGAAAACCTAATTAAGAGAGAAGAAACTAGCAGTCATGTTAAGTCAGTTTCAAGTTAGAACAACACTATATAATCCTTGTTTAAGAAAACCTAATTAAGAGAGAAGAAACTAGCAGCCATGTTAAGTCAGTCACCATGAGTGTATGGTGAGGTAGATGCTGGCCAACTACTGGAAGTAACTCGATCCATTATACTCTGTTGATTCTCCCTCAATAAAGATTATTTTACAACATAAAGAACTTAAGAAAGTTCGAGGGAAACCGTACAAGTCAACCCATTTGTTACCAGGTGTCCCTGAAACCTGTATGGCACTTAGACATAACCAAAAGCTTCCACCACAGGACAACTTCATTGGCTCCTAATACATTAATTTGCTAGACTAGAAAAGCAGACTGAATGGAAAAGGTGAAAATTGTAAGAAACCAAATTTCCGGTGTCTACCACAGACGACCCAAAGATGCAATCAACCACCTAGGACACTAAGTATGCACTCTTAAAATAGTGCACAGAATGCCAAGAACACACTTGTGAGTTTATTTCTTGAACATGGTTATTCACCTAATAGAAATGAATCGATACGATTCAATAGCAAACCAATACAGTGAACTGCTACCTGCAAGTTCTGGCTTTGCATGTCTTAAATTGTGATCTAATGAGTATATATTGATGACTGGATGCATTGAGTAAACCGAGAATCAAGCAGAATTAGTGGACAGCCAAACAAATGATAGTCAGAAGAAGACGTGCTTCAATGAAGAAAACAGAACATGGTGAGCACTTTTCTTGAATTCATGCAATTTCTTCGTGAACCAAGGAAAAGAACAGACGTTCATAACACGAAGAGCTCTAACCGTATCTATCAATGTCATCAAAATCAGTCAGCCAGTTGGTTGAACTGGGTTTTAACCATGATCTGCCCATAAATTGGTTTACTTCAAATTAACTGTAACTTGCTGACCATGATACACAAGCAAACCTTGTACAATTAATCAATAAGGAGATGTTATTCTGAAAATTTCCACCCTTAAAAGCTGTCACCTCCATGATCCCATCTTCAAATATGAGCTGTTATATGATTGTGCATTATGAACAAATATTTTTCAAGGGAACATGTGAATCTTATGCAATGTTCTGTTTTCTTAATTCTAAATCAAAGGCAGCTTGGTTAAATGGAAATTTCCAACTGCAACTGTAACAAACTCAGAGAGAGTACATTGGATTTTTCAGAAAATCTGGTTACATTAGACCGCAGATAGAAAAACTGAGAAGAGAAAAGGAAAAGAATAACCAGAAAAAGGAACAAGGTCGGAGGTATCAAAAAGAAAAACGTCAACAAACAACCAGTAAATGAATAAAGTCCATGCTTAAACACATACTCATACATGCAGAATTGGTTCTGAAGGAATAAAAAGTATCCATCAGAATTGTATATCTAAATCAGCGGCAGAATAGCACAGGCATTCAGAATAGCAGACAAACATGAACAAATGCAGCAGAAAAGGACGCATGAACATCTTCCAACTTAGTGCAGAACTCTTGATCAGAAACAGGAGCTGATGATTGCATACCTTTACGCCATGCTCCAACATATTATTCCGGTAATAAATGGATATCATAAGTTCACACAACTGCCATGGTACTGAATGTAAATCGTGGCCAATTCTGTTCTTCCAAAATATGTGTGCCTCCTTTGCCCTCTCATCCTTATCTAAAGCACGTATCAGCTGCTCATATGTTCCCATTGTAGTGCCCTGCCCCTTGCTCAACATCCACTTTATCACCTGGAAATTGTGATGGCAGTAGATGATGGAATCTTAAAAGCCAGCTCCAGTGTACGGAAAATAACAAAGTAAGAATAAACTTCTTCGAGAAAAACAAAGGTTAGTTGATATTACAACTGACAATTAAAACAGTTCGAGTTGTTTTAATCAAGGATACATGACAGAAGGTATTTCCTATCTCCAAACTTCACCTTTATCACTGGTATTTTTTTACCAATCTTTTTCCTCCCATACAGAATCATGTCTCCTAGGATAAAATGAGAGAACATCGTTTAAGATGTTTGGACATATAGAAAGAAGATCAAAAGAAGAACCTAAAGAAGGTTAGAAAAACTAAATTTGGAAAGTATTAAAAGAGGTAGAGGATGACCACAAAAGTGTTGGAAAGAAACAATAAAGAATGATCTAGCTTATTGGGAGTTAACTGCTAACATGGCACACGATAGAGATCTGTGGAAACAAAGAATCCATGTAGCCGACCCCGTCTAGTATGGGAAAAGGCTTAGTTGTTGTTGTTGTTGTACGGAATCATGTCTCCTTGTAAATAAATAGAATGGTAAGGAAGAACAAAGGAATCAAACAACACCATCTCAGCAATAGATAATTGTTGGACTTATTCAGATAGTGACTTATCATGGATACTTTGAAAGATGATATTATCAACAACCTGAGAGTTGTCAACACTGTTGAATACACCATGCTATTTTCAAAGAATCAAGATAGAGATTGTTGAGATTTTCTTCCCAGTGTCCAATTTAAAGTCCATTTTTTCAATTGCAAACTATTTCATGTACTTTTCATGAGAAAATTTGTGCAAAGCTCGTACTTCTTATTTTTCACTTTTCTTTATTTTAGAATATCTAAGGCATCCCAGTTTTTCTTGAGAAATATATGCTTCTGAAAATATCTCAAGGAAAACCTCCCAAAGAAATTGCTGATAATGGCAACTTTGACTAGGGATGCAAATCGGATATGGATTTGTAATGTATCTGGCACCATGTCTCTTTTAAGGATACAAATTTGTCTGTATTTGAAATTTGCAGATATAGACATGGATTTCTAATGAAAACTATCCAGAACTGTTCTTCGAGGGTGTGGATGGCATTTTTCATATCCAGATGGCATCTGACTCATATCCAAATCTGTTTCCTTAAGCATATGGACAACATTTTTATTTCAGCTTGTATCCAAAATTTGAAATGCCATAAGGACAGAAGAACCCATATCCAGTTCACATCCAATTGGTTTACTGGTAAGGAATCAACAAATTCTAATTTAGCAGCATAAAAATGAAAAAACGCTATTAGTTACTAAAATTGGAACATCCATCACATAACACCTTAAGACTTTTCATTACAATAACAATAACACAAAATCAATTAAGCATTCCATTCCAATAGAAGAACGGGACATGGAAAACATAATGTTTGTATGCACAGACTGTAGACACACACACACACACACACACACACACACACACACACATATATATATATATATATATGTGTGTGTGTGTGTGTGTGTGTGTGTGTGTGTGTGTGTGTGAGGGAGAGCATACAAACAAGGATTACTGCCACACCTGAACAATTCTATGCCATTTGTCATGCTTCTCAAGCATTATCAAGGTTTGTCTTATAGAAATTATTGGAAACTTTTCCTCCCATGCAACCCAAGCATCAAGAGCACCATATACTTCTCTCTTCGACTCCTTGAGGTTAGACAGCTGTGTCACATCTAAAATGAAGTTAACATCTCAGATAATGGACATGAAAGGTGACCAAGAATATCTTCAATGAAGCAGTACATCTCCAGTGACAGTATTAGAGAAAGAAAGAGTAATATTAAGTAGCAAAAATCTCCTGAAAAGAATATCCATTGCAGAACACATGCAGGATCTTGTCAATAATATAGATAAGTTGCCCAATTAGAGTGCCTATGAGGTTGGGAAGACTCAAGGGTGTATGTGACCCCACTAGAAGTTATAACATGAAATTCCATAAGCAGGACAGTTTTGTTTTCATCCATTACGATAGACTACTCTCTCTTGTAGCTATCCAACAATAATAACTCCATATCCACTTTAAAGTGGCTCATGCTACTCATCCAAAAGTTGACACAATAAACGTTCCCTAGTAAACTCAATCAACACATCTTTATCTATAAAGCTCCAAATGTAGATTGCCAATATTTGTGCATCTCCTAAAGTTGTTGAAACAATAAAACCATACTTAACAACAAAGGGAGAGAGCGGATGAGATTTAGGTGATAGCAAGAAGAATGACTAGTTAGCTTCTAGTTGAGCCATCACCAGACAATATTCTGACATTGCATGCTATATTGTTTCACATTCTTCCTCATATTTGAATTAACTAAGGAACAATTTCAAAACATAAATTAGGGAAATACTTGCAACCAATGCAATTCCATGAGTACAGACCCTACTTATTATTGACACTCATAAACTTGGGAGTTGGAACAGAACAATAAAACATGATAGTTGATACAAAACATACTATTTTGAGAATAACTGTTGTCTTATCCCTCCTTGAAATATTTTCCCCTATCTTCAGCCTGCCTTTAGCTTCTGTCTTGTCTATTGCATGATGATTGATGGCATCATTATTATATTGTGCCTGCAACAAATTTCACTCAGCCTGTTTCCAGACAAGAAATGAAGCAGGTAGACAACCAGGCATGATCAATTTATATCATCCATTAGTTTTTTCATCCATAACCAATAAATAAATAAATGTGAATGTGTATATACGTATGTAAAAGTTGAGAAAGGACTGTACTTCTAGTATGAGTTTTGCATATACTTGTCTGTATGTGTTTGCATGTGCAGATGCATGGAGAGAGAAAGAGAGTTCCGGTAGGATAAATATTGTTGTTGCCTGGGGGCTCAAATCCAAAATTTCATCATGTAACAGATAGCCCAAAACACTTCAGACACACATAATGGCCCAAGATTATGGTTCAAGTAGAAAAGCTCAACTGCCAGGTGCAACCAGGCAGAGCCATCCCGAACATAGGTACCTAGTGCAATCAGGCAGTTCCCTACACTCTACAAAGCAAGCCATTCATATGAATTACTTATTAGTGCTCATACCCATTCGAGCTTTTCATAACAGAGGCCTGACTATTACTTCACATTCATCATACAGCTTCGGTTTTCTTTTTTACACCACCTTTGACCCTTGAAACAATGCTATCCATTTAGCCCCACATCAACATGTTTGACAGGTCGCATCTAAGATAATAATGGCTCGGAAAACATTAAAATACCTCCTAGGTCCCTAAATCGTTTCTAGCAAGTAGCAAGCATATCTTCTTCAGTTTTATTGAAAGTATTGAAATATGCACAAGAATTACAACATGCTGAGACTATATGCTGTAGTATAAGAACAAACGTGTGCACTTTGACCAGAAAAATGTAAATAATAAATAGCCATTGTGTCCTCTGCCTTACACGTTGAGTATTTCCTGCAGAACCATGTGCAAGTATGTGTTCACCAAAAATGAAACTGCTTCCGCAACAGCCACACTGTCCACTCTGTAAAATCAAGGACCAGCATGTTAATTCAATGGATAAAATAGTGTACGGATTTTGTTGTTTTACCATCATGATTGTTCTGCAGCAGCTCCCTACCGGTTTAGTGGAATATGATAGCAAACAAAAGAATTGAAATGAATAAGTTACCTTGATTACCACATCCCAAATCCTACATGATAACAAGAAAATCGGAATCAGGAATGCACTTCTCTATTGACAAGTACAAATAAGAAACGCACTTATGCCTTACAAGATCAATAAATATAATACGTGGAGAAGAAAATAATAGACTGCCATGAAAAGGAGATTGATCATTGATTCATTTCCTTTGGGAGGATAATGATTTGGAAGATGTGAATATTCCTTATCATTCATCAAAACATCAATATTATGCAAGAAGCTGATGAACATTATTCACATAAATCTAACAGACAGTAGTATATGTTGGATGCACAAGGATTAAAAACAAATAATGCATGCATCTATTTTCATGTGCACTCAACATAGATATATTGCAAAATGACACATATTAGGATTGACATTCTAGCTTCTCACATTCACTTCCTTCTCCATTCCACCTCATATATGACTGTAACATGGATGCTGAAGCTCCCGTTACATGTATTGGATTTGGAGCAAAAACTCGTCTACTTTGCAAAATAAAAGAAGGCATCATACTTTGCAATCTTTTGTACTATTAAAGTAGGGGGCAGTAGACCTTTTCCATTTTCTATTATTCAGATTTTTTTCACGGGAATTGTGTGAACAGGATACCAGCCTTATCACCTATTCATAGACACCAGACAACTTTTTAATTACATAGTTGATGACTTGAAATCTTCCCTTTCAGTAAAGCATTCTCCCAAATGCAAAAATGGGATTGCTTCTAATTTATGTGAATTACGAAACTCCAAATGAGCACTTCATCAAACAAATAAGGTAAAGAGAATTGCATGTCTGCAACTACTTGAGACGAACTATAAAAATCAATTGATAAAATATGGAACTGCAAGGTTTCATGCATATCTGCAGTATAGGTTTCTGCTTTCTTAAACTGAAGGTCGAGGTAATTATAAGGAAACATGAAAGGGAATAGGCGAAGGACAGTTACCATGCTGATAATGCCAGCTATATGTTCCGCCCTATTTACCAAGTCTAATGTCAACGTAAGCTGTTCTCACGCAAAGACATGAATTGGTTCGAAATTGCCAATTAAATCACAGATCAACTCAGTTATGAGCTAAACCAATTTTGTAGAGACACGGATTTAAATTCTCTGGCATCCATCAATAAAAAATAGCGGAGAATTCTGGAAATTACCTTTTCATCCCAATCGTCTTTGATGCAAAACTTGTTGACAGCAAAATCATTCTTGCCCTTGCTTGCAACATTTTCACTAAACCAACACTATTTTGCAGAAGTCACTTTGAGATCCAGAAGACGGCAGATGGCAGCATTATCTGCAATTTTGTGATCAACATCAAAGCGATCATTCTCCCCATATGCAAGGAGTGAATGAAACGAAAGATACATCTACAATTGGTGAAGAAAGCAAGGATGGGAGAATTTTCTCTTTGATTTGTAGCTTGATAACAGAGACTGGATCTTCGTGGGTAAGAGGGACGAGGGAAAGTTTTATCAGTGCTTAGATTGGTGAATCTGGTGCGATCGAGTTCCTATCTTCTCTGTTTCATTTGAAGGTGTATTTGCCGAAAATAGAATCTTCGGCAACGTTTTAGCTCCTTACGTTTACTTCCTTTGAAGATTACAATTTCCGAAAATGACACATAAAGACACAAAAAGAGAATGAAGAACTTTCTGATGCTTGCAAGTGTCTCCGGGAACATGATTGTGTATTATACTTTTCGATGTTGAAATGAAGATTTGAATACCAAATCAATTGGGATAAAACCATACTACCTTATTCTCGTGCTAGAAAACATACTGGACGTTGGGTAGTGGTTTTACTCACCAACCAACATGCATATTTTCGCTACAGTAACCATATTGACAACATCGAGCATTTGAGGGAACAGGTAGAAGGCGCACAAAGTCATCCTGAAACAATATGACAACAACCTCGCAGAATCCTCCCGTAATGCAAGAAACACCCTCTATCTCTTTCCAAATATGTGAGAATCCAAGAAACGCCCTCTAACTCTTTCCAAAGATGTGAGAAACACAAGTTTCTGCATAGAACCTAGCAACTAGCACCATATTTTGGATTTCTTTCAATTCTCAGTGTTCTCCATTACAACTTCTATAGAGTGGAGAAACACAAGACTAAACTATCACGCCGGCTATGCGCTAGAATTTGGCCAAGATAACAAAGTTTTCGAAGTCAGGCACACGCACACACACACACAGAGTACTTGCCCTTTGACAGCCTCAAATAGCGGCGAGGAAGAAATTCAAGAGAGGGACTAGTGCTTGAGGGCGCGGGAAAAGAGATTGGCCGCCGCAAGGAGGTCGGAGTTTCCGCGCGGTACCTGCGCATGCCTGGGAAACACGAGACGTTTTCCTAGTAAAAACACAAGCTCCACAGAGCTATGGTAATACATTCCCGACCTTCTAGCACCCATCCCGGCTCGACCCTACTTGGGCGGATTCTCAAAGGTTAGCCCAGCGTAGCGGGTCGGGTTAGGGTAACCCTTTCATGAAGGGCGGGGCGGGGTGTGTTTAGGGTGAACCTAACCTTATCTATAGCATATATACATACATACGTATATATGTGAGGGTGTATGTATTACGTTTCAACCATCGAACTAAATAAAGAGATGAGCACTTATGACCAACAACTAGTCATTCCATGTTAGGTTAATGACATACAAACACACACATACTTCTATACATAGAGAGAAAGATGGTGCTAAATATATAATATCTTTTAGAGTATAAACTCGCATAAACATTTTCACCGTTTGATTTTTAAGACCAATCATAGAGATTTGAATTATTATGCCATTAAATACAATTTATAAAAATATAATGATAATCTTCATCGTTAATCTCAAAGATAGAACAGTCAAAATCTCTATAAAATATTATGCATTTAACACTATCAATATATATATATAACAATTGACCAATGTAAAAAAAATAATATATGGATGATCTTGGGCCTCAGCGATGCCAAGATCTCTTATCTACGAAGGCTTCCTTTCCCTTAAAATTCTTTAACATGGTCCTCATATTGAATAATTTATATGGGGAGAGAAAGGAGTAGGCCTTTATAGATGAGAGATCGTAATATGACAAGTTCACCTATTTGATTACATACGCAACAAGTTTATGTAATATAGAGACTATGTATTTTTAAGTTTTTTTAATGAAATCTGCTTTTTCACAACAAATGCAGGTTGGATTGTGTTGGGCGGGTTCTAACGGGTCCGTCATAAGTCCGATGAGGGTTGTGAAGCCTGAAAACCCGTGGAGCGAGCTATAAATTTTCTTAGTATGGGCAGTGTTCTGGTGGGCACGGACCCGCCCCATTGCGATCCCTAGCTCCCGGGCGCACTCCAAATAAGCAAAACCCAACGGAGGTGGTGAGCCATCCCCAACACCAAAGTAGGTTTTGTTACGTGTATTATAATCTTACTTTTTTTATTTCCCATAATTCACGTGGGGAGGACACTTCATTTGGGCTTAATGTAGATGCATAATTGATGTATATCAATTAAAAAAGTTTGTTCAGCAAAAGTGAGAAACATGATAAGATGGCAAGTTTGGTTGTATCATCTAGTAATATCATCATGAAATAACTTGTGAGGGGAAAACCATAAAGTTTAAATTTCTCTTTGAGATAAAAATGACTATATCCTATGATAAATCTTACCCCAAGTATTTTACAGTCAAACTAACTTAAACCATAATATATAACAAGACATGATTAATATTCAGCAATAAACTATGTCAATCAGGGTAGTCTTATTTAGCAATATGTCATATATGACACATGCATGCATATATATATATGCCCAATTCGAACATGCACAAGGTACATCTTTGTTTGTAGGTTTTGTTTCTAACATGTGATTTCAAGTAAAATACGAACAGCTTCACGAAATGAGTATGAAATGTTCGCTTTTAATCGATAAAATTACATGAGTCCTAAGCCATCGTATTCTCAAAAAGATTTTCGTGTCTTAGTACAAGCTAATACACATAATTGCACCGACATTGACACGGGCTGGCATTAACCGATATTAGAAAGCATATGCTCTAAATACATCGAGTAAATGAAACTAGTTCTTAGTTCAGTTCGATGTGATTTGTTACTGGCTCATCATTCATGTTTGGTTTGTTAAACCACGAACATGACATGTTGAGATCGGTTCTGTTGTTGAGAGATCATTGAATAACAATTTCAGTTTATAGGTAAACCATACCCCGAGCTAATTGTATTAGTATTTACATAGGGGTGAGCATTATTCGGATATAACCAAATAACCGAACCAAATTTTCTATTTGGATTCGGTTTTGGTTTACATTTTTATAAAATTTCGGTTAGTCGGTTCAGTTCGGTTTTTAAGGTTTGAAAACCAAATAAATATAAATATAAATATATATTATGTACATAAATAACAATGTGTATATACATATATACATGGTGTATATGTTTCTATATGTATACATATATATGTGTATAATGTATGTATATATGTATATATATATACATACACACACATACGTGTATATAGTGTGTATATATACATATATGCACATATACATATACATACATGCGTATAGAATTCAGACACATACATGTAAATAATTCAGTTTGGTTTATAAATTTTAATCGATTTTGGTTTTTGGTTATTTTAGTTGAGTTTGGTTATTGAATTGAACTGACCAATGCATACCCTATCTTTAGGGTAAGTAAATGGCAATTCATTTAACTTTTTCCACGAAAGACTTTAAGAAAAATGAATGACCATCTTGATACAACAACAAGTAAGCCTTTTTTCATATTAGGAGTCAACTATATGGATTCTTTGTAGAGCTTGATCACATGTCATTCTAAATATTAACACAATATAATCTACATCATTTCTTATTGTTTTCTTTCAGCACTTTTGTGGTCTTCATTTTCCTTTTTAACATTCTCATAATTTAATTTATCAGAATTTCTTACCACAACTTATTTTAGTCTATCTTGTTACGTGTCAAGACTATCTTAAACTATTTTTTCTCATTTTATGAGTATCATTCCTAATTACGTCTACAACAATTTTCTTGTACGACCACTGCATCATTTTAGTATCTTCATTTTTATCATGGATGTCTTTTTTATATATTGTTGATTAACCGCTCAACATTTAAAACTATATAATATAGTGAGTCTAGTTGATGTTCTATGATATTTACCTTTCAACTTTGGTGGTATTTTTTTTTATAATTTAATATAGTGGGTCATACATAATACTTGATACTTGATGCATTTTTCATTGTCTACAACATTAATTTTCTGAGTAATATGGCTATCAATTTTTCTAACCAATCGGAAGAAACGACCAAAATTACAATTAACTTGGTTCAACTTGACTCATAAAGGTTAGTGAGCCTTCAGTTTTTTGGCTAGCTTATGTTTCGGTCACTCGCATAGAAAAATTATCAGAGCAACAACAACCAAATCGTTCAGCTCATTCAGCATTGTTTACCCTCCCCGTATGTCATTTCACATTGCACACATGAGCTTATCATTCCAAAGTGTGAATCGAGAAACAAGGAAGGAGTTTATCTGTATACAAAACCTCAAATTATTGTAATAATTTTCTTCACCTGATTTGTGTTTTTTATGTTCGAAACTACGAAGTGCACTAAACGAGTGCAGACACCGTTATCGTTCGGAAAGCGTTCGTTACTCAACCATATACAAGAAGGGATGGCTTTTCACGAACAAGCGGTCTCTCTAGTTAACTTTACAGCGGGAAACCCACTTCCGAAGTCTCCTTAAAAATTCCAATCCCTAAGAAATCGCCTTACTCGTGTATGGTCACGCCATTCTCGTTTAACAAAGGTTGTCGCCCTTTTTTGTTTGGTTTTCTGATATCGATTCAGACGAGTCTCCCAGGAAGAAGTTGGTCGCGTGGTGCACCATCAACAGTTGGAGTGATTCACTTTCTCAAGCGAAGGAAAAAGGGTCCAAAACGAGTGAGTAATCTTGGCGTGTTAAGTATATTGTCTTTGTAGATGGGTATATTCATTAAGGCGTTGAAACGATTAATTTGATGTTTTTTCCCGGGAAACGCATTTGTTGTTATATTAAAAACGCGCATAATTTGGCGTTCCATATTCCTTTTATCTTTTCAATGTCTGCTTTCTTTCTCTTCTTTAGTATTTCTTTGTATGCCTGGATGGTTGGTATTGCATGAAATGGAATCAATAATCGTATCGTCGACGATTGGTTCATGAGGTGGGAATAACAACCTTATAATTGGGGATGCATTAAACTAGGACATTCTTTTTCTAGCAATAATCAAGATAACGTGCTCTGTCTAGCAGGCAAAGTGTTGCATTTTTTTTTTTCGTCAACTGGTTTGGTTGCCGAATCAGATGGGAACTGATGATGTATTTGATCACATTCTTTTGCGAAATTGCCTTTGGATGCTTTCTTTCGGGGGTCCCAGTTTGAGATATGATATACGATTTATTGTCAGAAAATGTGTTCAACTATTCTCCGCAGCTGACATTCTGATAGTGTTATGCAGCTGTCGTGGCGGTTAATCATTATTTACTGAAGAATTGCGGGCATTCCCTATTTTTCAATGACAAGTGCATTTATTGGTGATTCTGATGTGGGAGAGCAAATGCATTGGTTATCTTCAGTTTCAGCTGGGATTCTAATGTGTACCATAGTGAGTTGATAACTTGATATCATAATGGAACAGTTTTCTGTTTATGCCTTTTCCTCGTATATTTTCATCGATTATGTCTTCATTTCTCCTGGCAAAGTCCATTTTTTTTCTTGAATAATTTCTTCTTCTAATGACATGGATTAGTCTCTATCCTTTATCCCATTTAACTGACTCAGAAAACAAAGTTCTGGTATAGCCAGTCGAAAATTAGATGGCTGTCGTCCCATCCAAACCAATTAAAATTAGATGGCCGTAATATTTTCAAATGTTTCACTATCAAATGTTCTGTAGCTCCCAGTTGAGGATACTCAACCAAGTTACTGCTAGGGCTTTAGCAGAACGGTGCCTGATGCAACAAGGTGCATTAGCCTGACCCTTGGTTGGGCATGGGTGGTAGTATCTCGGTTTTTGTAGCAGTAGGCAGAAATGAAGCTTTCTTGCACATTCTACTGGTAGTGCTATGTTGTAGTATATGACGTTGATGAATTTAGGATCCATGTAAAAGTGCCCACATCACTTGTCTCTCACCTGAACCTCAGCATCTTATGTTTGAAGAAAATTCTTCCTCTTTAGATTAGCGCTACTCTAAAGGTTGTAGTTGCTTTTAAAGTTTTTAGTGCATTGGCAAAACATGTTTGGATTTTGAACCATGTGTTTGATTGGAAGGTCTACCATGTAACCGGTATAATCAGTTCTATATGCTTCAAGGGATATAGCAAGTTGCAGAATGCTCAAAGGGTGGAGTGGAATAATAGGTATATTGGTAGTCACCATTATTGTCGCTCTGTTCCTAATTTTAACATTTATTTTTTAACTTCTATTTCATGTTTCATGGTTCCTTTAAGTTTAATACTTGCCCCTTTTTTCCCCTGGCAGAGGCTTCTCTACTGTTCATGCTGTAATTGTTGCGGTGGCAGCTTTGCACATGTTAGTGTTTTCAGATCTTTTTAAGGATGACACTGTAGATAGCTATATTGTAGACCGAGGATCTACTTATTCCAACACCATTTTCGGGGTGAGATGTAGCTTTTGATATGCAGTTTGGTGTGCTTATTTGTCTGGACTCTTATACTCACATGGCCTTCTATTCTGGCTTTTGCTACACATTTTTTACACTTAACATATCGTTATTTGCAACTATTCGCTGGTCTACTTGTTAATTTTTAATTCTAAACCTGGTTCTGGTTATTACTGTCACTCCAACCTTATTCATGACGTCAAATTTTTCCTTCGTGAGTTTCCAAGTGTTCTATTTAAATTGGTCAAGATCCTGGAGCCAAACAAAATTGGTTGTCTTGAAGTCCGGTTTCTCAACTCAATTGAAAACTGTTCTATTTAAAGTTTGAACTGTTTGTGCCTGAACCTATCAACCCCAAGATACACAAGTTAAGTCATAACTGGATCTAGACCAAGGCGTGGATGAAGATGGTTCAGTTGTGGGTTGACAACTTCATCAATGCTAACTCACTTGCAGCCATATGTACCCTACTTTTCAGCTTATAATGTTCATGGTAAATATTAATCCATAAAATTATATGAAGGCTTGAAGAAGGATGTGACACCGGAAGCCATATTTATATAAGAAAAATAATCTGCTCATGCCAATGTTGTTAATACTTTAATGGGAACCCATATCAGAAGGTTGCTAAGCCGTAAATCTTAACTTGTGTTTTATTTATGTTTCTTTCTTAGATATCCTCTATCTTAGATCCCAAAGGGTATGTCATCACAGTCTAGTTCTGTCGTGAATATCTCTATATCTCCTAATAGGGATAATAGGAACCATAACATTTTCTCCAAGAAACTAAAAAGGGAACACCAGTAACACGCTAGATTTTCTCTGACCTTTGCTAACCATCCCAATCCAAGGAGAGACATGTGGGTATTCCCTCATGATGATGATTGAACTTATGTGTGGTGCCACTACACTAGAAGTTAGAAATAGAGAAAAGTAGAGTGGTAATAATCAGCAAAAAAAGAAATCATACATATAATCATCCCATTCTGCATCTGATTTTGCTTGAGTTTTTGGCATTAATATGTTAAGATACAAATTCTTGGTCACTTCATTCTGCTCCAGGCTATTGATAGTTACAAGACAATTATATATTTTTAAGCTCTTTTCGACAGAATATATGTGCTCCTAGAAGTAAATACTGAATAAGAAGATATACATGCAAGTGCAGCTTAATAATATTATCTTTTAAAAAGATATAAACTATTACCTATTATTTCATTTTTTGTTATGATGTATTCTATCGGCTTACCCTTTTTTCCCTTTAACTAATGGTTCTTTTCATGCCCTTTGCAGATTTCAGTTGGCTATTTTCTTTCTGATCTTGCAATGATCTTGTGGAACTATCCATCTTTAGGCGGTAAAGAGTATGTGAGTGCTATACTCATCAAACATTAATCCTTTGGTTTTTATGAGCTTAACTAAATGCCCATTGTTTTTGTTCTCTAATCGCTCTTTTAATTATTTGCTTAGGTACTTCATCATGGGCTCTCATTGTCATCAATTATCCTCGTGCTTTTTAGTGGTCAATGCCATATTTACGTCCTGATGGTTTTATTCTCTGAGGTCACAACTCCATTTGTTAATTTAAGATGGTAATCATTATTTCAAATGTTTAAGATACTATGTTTTTTTTTTGTTGTCAATTAATGAAGTATAATGTGTCGCCTTTTTGGTTGCCAATCAATGAAGTATAATATGTCGCCTTTTTGGTTGCCAATCAATGAAGTATTCTCTTTCACAGGTGTTTGGATGTTATGGGGGAGAAAAAGTCTAAACTCTATGTATACAACGGTGTTGCATTATTTGTGGGGTGGCTGGTATGATCATAAAAATTCGAATGCTTGTTGCTTTTGTTTCATATTTGTCAATCTGTGGTACTGGTAGTTGTTAGATAATCTGATTGAGGATATTAGGTGTTGGGTCCAACTTTTTACCCAGATCTGAGATCCATATTTCTTTCCTATATGTATTTCTGTTAGGGACTATTTTGTCATTGTGCAGAATCGTGTTACAACATAATCTGGCATTAAGCCCTAATAGAAATCAGTTCTAATGATGAGTCGGATTAGTGCTCACGTTGTTCTCTCATTTCAGCTTGTAACAGTAGTCTGCTGCCCCAAACAAATGCATACATCTGCCTTCTGGTGAACAATATATATAACCGTTTACCTCTTGCAGTCCCATTGGCAAACTTGTTACCTTCCTTAGGGAGTTAAGATATGAGTTGCTTTCTTTTTGTTGGAGTATCTTTCACATATTTGGGGCACTCAATTTGTATTTAGGGCCTACAACTTCACATGTAGAACATTTTGCAGGAGGATCATGGGCTTGATTGCGATGCCTTCTAGTGCAAAAACAGAGCTCAGATTTCTTTTTTGGCCAAACCGACCATACAAATGTGATCTCATCCACAGAATTATAAGAACTTAGTGACTCTAGTCTTTTGTTTAAACAAAATTAAATGAATGCATGGCCTAAGGTTCTCATGAAAGAGTTTCTGCAGAAACCTTCAATCTGGAAATATCTATCAGGGTTTTCTCAAGAATCATCTGTTACGCCTGATGGAGTCGTGCCTTTTAGTCCTTTTCTTTTCCTTCTCATTTATTCATGCCTAATGTGCCTATTGCAGTTCTTATGTCTAATTGTTAAGCACATGTTGGCTTGTGTCGAGTGCCTGAAAGGCTGTCTAATGTTGGCTTGTGTTGAGTGCCTGAAGCTGTCTAAACTGATTCACAGCATCAAGCAGAATATAATCTAATGGGACAAACTTTGGCAGAAACCGTCCTCAGCAGTATCATGACCATTTTTGTGAGATCAAGGCGTAACAGATCTGTTAGGTCGTACACCATCTTCCATCTTAACGCTTGTCCGTGAAGATGGGCATGTGAAGAGATACATAACCATATGTTGCTGTGAACAAGTTATTTGTTTCAAGTAACTTTGAACAAGATTTGCCCTTGAACTCTCTTAGGAGCTTGCTCCCATGATTTTTGTGGTCTTTTATGATCCAGACTAGTATTTTTGCAAGCTATTGTGTTTACTTCTTATTCTTTAGCCTTGGAGGGAGAGTCTGCGGAAGTGTAGCTACATCTTAATATATATGAGTATGAGGATTGCAAACCTCAAATTGACGAGAAACACATGAAGTTAACTTGCAGATTTGCTTAAACTAGGGTTGATACCTTTTAAATTGCAAAAGTCTAGCTGTTTTGGGTGCATTGCTGCCATTCAGTGTTCCACCTTGTTAAAATTGAATATATGACATGATTCCACTTGCGGTTCATGTCTCTTCTGAAATGGGAATTGAATTCTCATGTGGTACATTATCATTCCCAAGAAGTAGCTTGTTTTGATAAAAGTGAGGCGTTGCCCTGATGAAATTCTTCACTTATACGAGCAAAGGCATTCTATTTTGGGATAAAGCTAATATGCCTTCGGGGTTACTTCCGGTTGTCTACGCTTGTGCAGTACAAGCTTCTAATGCGGTTAATACCATTTTCTTTCAGGTTGCAAGGATCATTTTGTTTATTTACCTCTTCATACACATATATAATCACTCTGATCAGGTACATTCGTGATCTTTAAAGTGTCTGCTCCATTGCATAAGTTCCGGTTTGGATGCCATTTCTTCCTTTGAATTGTGCATGCTTTTTAACATGCAAAGTAGCTAATAAAATTTATAACCCATGATAACCAATACCAAAGCAAATGTAGGATGCTTAAGTTGCCATTATGATGTGCCTTGGCTCATACCATCTAAACCATCTAAATGAGATCACATACTACGATTTCCTTCCAACACTATAGGGCCTTTTGCGACACCCTTTGTCGTGTATCCTTCCAAATTCCCATCCTCCCAGACTTTGCATGGAGTCCGTTTCTGTCTCTCTAGATGTGGAAATGACCCTTAGGGTGTCTCTCTTTTATCTTGGAAATATCTTTTCCTTGTGAGCTGATTCTGTAACATGAATGTAGAAGTTACAGACATTTAAAGCTGTTATTTGCACTATGTATGTCTAAATATACTGTATTTCTTTTAGCATGGCAATCTTGCTTCTCATGTGTGTGTGAGGGAGAGAGATGTCCTGACCACTGCTATACCTGTTTTATAGGTAAAAACGGTGTTTCCAGTGGCCTTTTGTGGACTGCTGGTGGTGCCTTCTGTTTTGGCGTTGATGAACATCTTCTGGTTCTGGAAGATCGCCAAGGGCTTAGTAAAGACTCTGGTCAGGGCAAGGCGTCAAAGTTGAGGGGCTGACGCACCAAGAGCATTAGCTGAACTGGCAGGGCGCTCTGACGCCCTTGCTGCAGGTGGGGAGTACGACTCCCTCCGTGTGTGTGTTTGGATTCGTCCTCCCTTTGTAATAAAAAAAGTTGAGGGGTATCGGTTGGCCACCGCGATCAATGTATACTTGTCTATGCATCCACACGAAGGCTGTAACCTCACTTTGGAGTCTGCCTGCAACCCACTGTTTGTATCTTAGTTACTAATAATCAGATATAATCGTTGTCAGCAATTGGAAACTCGAAGGAATTTTCATCCTAAGGGTGTTTGTTCCTCGCAATCTCGATAGTTTCTTGTTTTTCTTTTCTTATCTGGGATTTTTATGATTTATAACCTGGAGAAACTGCCCGCAAGAGGTGCAAGATTGGAACCACCTTCCAGAAAACTTGAGACTTCGGTCCTTTCTTCTGTGTTTGCGCGTGTATTTGTGTGTGTGTTCAGATAAACAGAGATATCCCATTGTTCCTGGTCAATTGAATTCCTGATTCTTGTTAGAGAGGTGCGTCCTACCCATCTAAAAACATATGCATGACTCTATGCAGAGTTGTGAATTTGTGCCAATCTAGAAACAAGCATTCCTTTGCTCCCTCTCGTGTGATACAGTGAGCCCCAAGAAGTTGCCACAAATGCATTCTGTCAAAAGTTTTGATATCGCTAGTTTCAGAAAGCAAAGTCCATCAAATCCTTAATATGTAGCAGTGTACAATCTCATCCCATATCAAACTCCAATCGAATGGCGAGTGACATCAAAACCAACAACAGTTCTAGATAAACAACCGAACGTGATTTACTGCAGAAAACACAAATAAGGGAAGGAAAAAGATGTGGGTGTGATCGTCTTGCCAACGAGAGAGAGAGAGAGAGATGGTCCAAGTATTTGTTCGTGGATTCATAATTTCGAAATGGACGTGACACTGAGTCACATGCACAGACGTTGATATGCAACGTTGCACGATTTGCAAGACCAGCTTCCTTCCTTCACGTGATGCCACAACGCACTCATTCCAGGGTCTCATCTTTTCGATGAAACAGTGTCGACGATAAAAGGCACCTCAGCCGGACAGATCCACTCAGGCAAACCCTAGCCATCCCCCACTGAACTAAATTTACTAATTAAAGTATTTCCTCAAAAAACAAAAAACCAGAAAGTAAATCGATATATATCTAGAGATATGTAGCATAATATATATTATATAAATATATTAACATAATCATAGCCTACTTTTTATGTGTAGTAATAAGATAATCTATATCTACCTTTTAAGCGCAGACTTTATTGAAAGAAAACATAGGGTGCCAAATTGCCGTCTCGAGAACACGCTTTGTTTGAAGAATCTTAAGGATCTGAAGACTAAATTTTGACAAAAAATGAAGGGAAAAAAGCCTTTGACTTTATGTCGTACTCGAAATACGTACGTGAATCCCGAGGTTGCACGATAAACTAATGAAGGAAAAAAAGGGAAGAACGTCTCTCTCACCTTCAAGAGAGATCAGAGATCAAAAGGCGCTGATTATCGATCGATCCAACAAAAAGCACTAAAAGGGCCGCACCGTCTAAAAGGAAGAAGATCGAAGATGGTACCCTATCCGATGCCGTTGATCTACGATACTCGGGCTTTAATCGCCATTGATGCAAAGCGCTAAGGTCTCTGATAGAAGCCATGAAAACTTTCAAAGCTTCCGTGCTCATGAAAACACAATCAGTACGTTCGGTCAATATAGCACCAAAAGACGTTTCTCTCATGGGTGCCGTTCATCACCACTGATGAAAGACATCCATGCACTCCACACCATGATCCGTACTACTCGGAGGAAGACAAAGCAAAGTCAGTTCTTTTCTGTTTAGACACAGAATGATCCAACAGCATATCGAAAAAATGCGAAATGAAATACGTAATTAATCCCGATTTACATCGTCGCCTCTGATCCCTTAGCTGAGCTACTAGCCCACTACCAAATTTCCCTTCTCTTCGTTCGATCCTTTGGTTGAGAGATACAACCAACTTCATTGCATCAGACAGCTATCACCACTCCAACCATCGAATCTCATCCGACGAACTCAATCGATACCTGAAAGAAACCCCACAAAAACCAGCCAGCACCAATCAGCATCCAAGCAGATAAAAGATGGGACACAGTAACCAAGCCGAATGATGAAGATGAACCAGAAAGAAAACAATGACGTTGCAGGTGAAAAACAAGCTTGAACTTTTATCATTACCTTACCTGAAACGTCACAAATTGTATTCGAGAAGAGCAAGGTGAAGCAAGATTCTAGCTAAGAGAGTTGGTGTTGAAGATGGTGATGGGCAGTGGGAGGTGGCATAGCGGTGATGGTCGGCTGTCTCCAAGCCGACGCCGTAAGCAAACACAGATCCTTCCATCCGAGCTTCAACATTCCCTTCTCTTCCACTAACGTATACCCATTGCTCGGAAACATTCCCAAGAGAAGCGTCGCTTGATTGGCTGCATTTCCGGCCAGCGACATGACCCGAAAACCGGCATCTCTCATCTTATCCCTCCAGCTTTCAAACCTCACTTCTCCGGTCCGGCCCGGCCCGCCAACGGCCAAAACGTTCCGAATTTCCCTCGACAACAAGTCCTCCTCCACGGCGTGCCGCTCCTCGCTGTCCTCGGAGTAGCTGGCGCCGAGCGCGTCGAAGATGGCCGAGTAGTAATGTATCGCCTCGACGAATCGGGCCAGGAACGGTCCGGCGTGCCCGACGTCTTGTTCGACCAATGTGACCACCTTGGGCTGGAGGCGCTGCACCACCCACATGGCGTTACGGTCGGAGCCGGTGACGTCGTAGAGCGCGTGGCGCGACCAATGAACGGCCACGGCATCGCCTTTGCTCACCCGTACTCGGTCCGGATCGAGATCGCCGACTTTATCGGCGACGGGAATGAACTCAAACGGCAGACCGAGAGTCTCGGCGAAGTCGGACAATCGCCTTCCCGTGGCTTCCAACGATTCCATCGAACACCCGATTCCGGTCAGACGAACCAGTGGGGGGCCGCCGGGACGGGAAGCGAGGATGTGGAAGAGACCGGGCCATTGGAGACCTTGCATGATGTCGAGGTCGATTATGTGCACCCTGTCCTCCCTTTCAAACGCTTCCTGAATGGCCTGGTTCGCCGTGAAATGAGAGAATTTAACTAGGGGGCTGATGCCATTGAAGACTTGGAACGCGGCGACGATCTTCTGGCTGTGGGTGCACGCCGGCAACGGTGCATAGACGCCGAGGCGGCCGCTAATGAGCCGGGCCGACATGGCTGCCGAGAAGTAGGCGGCGACGCGCTGCGCCGAAGAGCCAAAGGGCGTGGAGAGCTCGCTGATCTCCAAAAGCATCCTGTTTGCTTCGTCCAAATTGTCCGCGGACACGGCTTCCGCGCATTGAAGAAGAAGCGTCAGAAGATGCAAACCCGCTTCGTCCCGTTTTCGCTGTTGCTGCTCGCTTAAGGTGGTCTTGGTGGTCGTGCTCTTGGAAGAGTCTTGGTGCTGATGACGATCGTCGGACGGAGACTTCTTGTTCGAGACAGTTGGTGACTGTCCGGAAGACGACGTCGTGTTGGCTGCGACGGAAGCGGTAGCTAGCATTCTTTGCTGATCAGGAGATGAATGGTATTGCAAGGATAGATGGGGAGACGCCGGGCCGGTGTTTGCTGCGTAGGATGACGTTGTTCCCTCTTTGAAGCTCACCAAAGGAGCAACGGGGTGATTGAGTTGATGATCCACCGGCGCCGCAGGGTAGTCATCCACCAAAGGGTAGAACTCTCTTTTCTTCCTACTGCTGCTTCCGGCGCCGAGAACAACTTCGCTTGGAGATTTCGTCAGCGACCGGAGACGCTGTTCGATGAGAAGCGCAAGGCCGGGGTTGCACGGGTGTATGATTTCTCGGACGCTTTGAACAAGTTGGGCAATAGAGACGTTCATCGACGAGTGAATCAAGTCCTTGATGATGGAGGAGGAGGAGGAGGAGGAGGAGGAGGAGGAGGAGAGGAGGAGGAGGAGGAGAAGGAGGAGGAGGAGAGAAGGAGAAGAGAGAGGAGAAGAAGGAGAAGGAGGAGGAGAAGAAGAAGGAGAGAAGAGAAGGAGAAGAAGAAGAAGAAGAAGGAGAAGAAGAAGGAGAAGAAGAAGAAGAAGAAGGAGGAGAAGAAGGAGAAGAGGAAGGAGGAGAGAAAGAAGGAGGAGAAGGAGGGGAGAAGAAGGAGGAGAAGAAGGAAGAAGAAGAAGAAGGAGAGGAGAGAAGAAGAAGGAGAAGAAGAAGAAGAAGGAGGAGAAGAAGAAGAGGAGAAAGAAGAAGAAGAAGGAGAAGAGAAGAAGGAGAGGAGAAGAAGGAGGAGAAGAAGAAGAAGGAGAAGGAGAAGAAGAAGAGAAGAAGAAGAGAGAGAAGAAGAAGAGAGGAGAAGAAGAAGAAGAAGGAGAAGAAGAAGGAGGAAGAAGGAGAAGAAGGAGGAGAAGGAAGGAGAAGAAGAAGAGGAGAAGAAGAAGAAGAAGAAGAAGAAGAAGAAGAAGAAGAAGGCCCTAAAAAGAGAGATCACGAGGGCGATGAGGGGCATAAATCATAATAGCGGGGGTTTGCTGAGGTCTATTTCCTCAAAACATGCTAAAAGTCTTCAAGTTTCAAGTGGTCTAAGGATTTAAGGAGGCAATGGAATTGAAATTTGTTAGAGTCATAATAAATTAAATGATGAACATGTTTAAAACAGATAAAGAAAAGGTATAAAAATATTGCAAAGAAACAATAAGCCACTTGTTGAAAGAACACCGTAAAACATTATCTTGATCTTTTGACGTTAAATGCTAGTAGGAAGCAAGACCAAACACCATTGTCACTAGGACTAAAGTTAAGGACTCAGGTGAAGGTTTGGTTTTGATCTTGCTTTAAACTTAGTAAGTTCATGTTGAGTCGTTCATCCCCTGTCAACCCAGCTGACTTTCCAATGAGCTGAACCAAAAAAAAACATCCAACCAATTACCTGGCTCTTTTCTCTCGTGAAGTACACCACCGGCATCCATAAGCCCGAAGGATCCCGGCTAATCCGGTTTGAATCGGGTCAGCCCAACTATGAGATAATGCTCTCCCAACACCGGGGTTTTTCCATTCGCAAGATTCAAACTCGAGTCCTTGCTTAAGGGGAGCGAATGCCGCACCACTTAGAAGCCAACTCCACCATCATAAGAACATGACATCCGGTTTTTGTTTCCTAGCTTTATTTTTTTATGGGTTGGACTGCATCCATGTCGCGAGCATGCGCCTACATGACTAGGAACAGTATGAGGAGCCTTGCAAGCCTAACGTTTCTTTCGTTTTATTATCACAAAAGTGATTTTGTACTCACCATCGCACTCTACCTAATTCTTTTTTCAATACATATATTCTTCACTGGCTCTGCAGCTTCAGTGAGTCTCACTTACAAGATGGCCTGAAATTCCTCCTTAATGCTCGACTTTTGACAGAGACTATTAAGTTTGCTGCACTGCACATAAGAGGTATTTCAAACTCAGTCCCATATTCATGGTACCTGCTACTGAGATCATTGGAACTGAAGCTTATGCTTCTTTTCATCACTAAGAGAACACAACAAGCCTTTTCTTACACTAAATTGAGTTAATTATGTGTATTTTGCTTTTGGGTACAATGGGAGGCCGAAGCCACCACGCACTGGTATAGAACTCGTGACCTTTAGCTTGTGATTCTCGAGTAGGGTGAGCTATTGCTCTTTGTGCTTGTGTGAATATTTTGTCATAATTTTGATGTTATCTGAAAAAGATTTTATTAGTGTTAAGAAATGGAGTTGGATGAAGAATCGAGGTGCAGGGAGAGAGAGTGGAGAACAAGCGCTTGAGAAAGGGCATTTGGGTCGTATCACGATCGAAGCTGTCATCTTGAAGAAAGGACTTGATTGACTTTGACCCGTTGATTGACCAAACGTCTGGGACGTTGAGAAAAGAGAGGGTGCCGAACACATCACAGCAAAGTAGATATGCATGGTGGGTGGGCAGAGAGAGCAGGAGGCAATTAAGCATGGTGGGTAGGCAAGCAAGGAGGAACATGTGCACCTGCGTGGTCCCTCAAGACCTTTCCCTAACGTTTCGCTGCTGATGAAGAATTGATAATAGAGAGAGAGAGACGTTTCGCTGCTGATGAAGGAGAGAGAGAGCATGCCTTTTCCAGTATACATAAAGCTCTCCCAACTACTCCTACACACGGCGACATTCTTTGACTCCAACCCAAGAAATCTAGCAATACCACGTGCATCCTCTCTCTCTCTCTCTCAGCTAGCTCGTGTCACCACAGTTAGATCTGATAAAAGAAAGAACAGATACAACTTTGTTGAAAAGCAGCAAGCTCAGAAATTGCACTAGCTGCTTCGATTTTTTCTGCATTTAACCTGAACGCAGCTAGCGCTACATGCAATCCATCTGCATGAGATGAAACTCAAATTTGATCTTAAGTAGATAAGATCTCACAGATATGATGTTTTGTGTCTGTGTGTGTGCACCCACAAACATGCAGGCACCGATATCTACAGTGTGCTTTGCCAACTTTGTGTATGATCAGTGGTGGATCTAGATTGAGCCTAAGTGGGGTGTTCACCTTACCCGAAATTTTAAAATTGCCAACTTTGTGTTCTGCCTTCCGTTGTATTAAAAAAACACGATTAACTGAAGATACTTTGTGTAAAACTTTAAGAAGGTTTGTGGCGACCTCAGCCCTCTCCAAATCCATCTTGACCCCATCTAATTTAGCAAAGTGTTCGATCTCGGATAATGAAGCATGCACTTTTTATACCCATAATTACTAGTTTTGGAAGGAAAACATTGAAGAATTTCTTAGTAATCTTATAAGATCAATTCGTTCTTCTTTCTCGGATAGAACTTCATCCGGTTTCGAATGCCTAAGTAATCCACCTCTATGCAACAAAAGTGAAAGGCCCACCACAATCACAGATCAATCCGAATAATCGACCCAAAGAAAAAGGGCGGATCAGATAGGAGGAGCCCTTGGGGATTCCTTCTAGAACCTGTTGGTTGTGGAGAAGATTATTCTTTTTACTAAATGCATATCAAATCACAATCTTACAATGTTATAATAAGAAGAGTCGACCGTTCTTCAAAAATCAGAACGGTAGAAAAAACCCTTTGTAGTTCTACTAATAAGATGTGAGAAACTCGATGAGCAAGAACGGCATGAGATGTTGAAAAGAAACGATAAACAACATCATCTTTCTTTTGTGGAATTAAATGCTAACATTGCATAATATGAAGCTACTAAGAATCCAAAGAACCGAACCCACTTTGTGTAGAAAACGCTCGGTTTGGTTTGGTTGAAGTCTACTTAGTAAGGTTAAACTTGATACACACACTCTCGACTTCTAATTTGCATTGGGCTTTAAGTAAAAACGTGATTTCGTCACTAAATATTGTGCTTGTAAAGACAATTATTTTTTCACATCTCTACTAAAACAGTTTGTTGCTTAGCTTTGAAAGGAAACTCTTTCATTCTTTTTGATCTAACAGACAAAAGGTCATTCACTTACAATACAAGAATGTATATGCAACTATACATGATTTGTGGACCGTATGCTTGCTCCAATACCTGACAAACTAAATTCCCAAGATGGAGATGTCCAGAAGATAAATATTATTTGCATATATTGTGTATTTGAATAACAATACTAACTAGTTATTGGCAAACATAAACTTAGACATCAGGAGATTAGACATGGCTGGTTCAGAACCGGCTGCATGGTTTCAACTGGAATCGAACCAAGACAAGAACCAAAATCAGTCAAACTAAACCCAGAATCGGGTACCACCCAGTCCAGTTCCAGTTTCACCTTTCATGGAACTGGATTGGATTCAGAACCAACATTTTCAAACCACTGATTCTGTTTTTCTTTTTCTCAGTTCTGAACAGGTTGACTCGAACCAAAACCAAAATAGGCATAACCCTGGTTCAGTTCCGGTTTCTAGTTCTAGGAAAACTGGAATTGGCTGTCTACAGGAGATGCTTCACTTAACAATTAGATTAGAATGAAGCTCTCATATTGACCCATTCTGAAGTGAGGAAATCACGTTCTTAAGTAAAAACCCACTGCAAATTAGAAGTCGACCATGCCAAGCATCAAATAATTATATATATATATATATATATATAGATAGAGAGAGAGAGAGAGAGTATTTGAGATCAACGGTGGAGATTTTAATTACTTTATATTTAATATATGTAGTGTATTAAATGCAAAGTACAAACATCAAATAATTTTTTAATCCAAATCTCCACCATTTATCTTAAAAATTGATAGATAGATATGTTTATGTAAGATTATGCATTTAAGATACTATATATATATATATATATATATATATATATATATATATATATATATATATATATATATATATATATATATATATATATATATATATATATATATATATAAACAGGTTAGCTTAGAAGTGTCAATAGAGATTTTATGCTTTCTCTCCCTCTCTCTCATCAAGATTTTGATTCTTTCTATCCTTGGTATTTTAGCTAACTTAAGCACTCATTTAATTACTTATAAGAATGACTTATCACAAACACAAATTGATTAAATTTTTTTGTAGGAAAAAAGATAGATCATGATCTCAAGATTGCAAGATAATTACAAGAAAAAGCTTAACTACTGAACATCGACTTTTAGTAATGTATTTACAGGTAAAAAAGTGGGCAAAGAATAATAGAGTGCATAGAGTTATTTATACTATATTATAAAACCTCAAATGTGAGAAAGCTATATATTTAAACAAAAAGTTGTTCAATGAGATACTTGAAATTATATAGGTACACCTTATGATATGTAGAACAATATGGATATACATATTAGGGAAGTGACAAAAGATGTTATGCATATCTAAGGGAAGCGTACCAACACGAAAAGAAGCTTGGTGGTGGAGTGAAGTGGTGGAAGATAAAATCAAGGAAAAGAAGGCATGTTACAAATTACATTATGCTAAGAAGACTAGTGAAACTTTGGAGACTTGTAAAAAAACAAAGAAAAAAGCGAAAAAACCCATTAGTGAAGCAAAAGCCAAAATTTGAGAGAATTTATATAAAAAGTTTAACTAAAAAGAAGGTGAAAGAGATATTTTTAGGATAATTAAGGCTAGAGATAAGAAAACTAAGGATCTTACTTTTATTAGATGCATCAAAGATATAGATAATAAGATTCTAGTGGCAAATTATGATATAAAAAATAGATGAAAATTTTATTTTTATAAGCTTTTTAATGAAAATACATATGTTAGTATTAGCTTAAGAGAGTTAGCTAACCTATAAAAGTATGTAAACCATAATTTCTATCAATGTATTAAAAATAATGAATCAAAGAGACTCTTAAATATATGAAGGTTAGTAAATTTGTATGACTACACAATATTCCTATAAAAATATGAAAAATCCTAAGAGAGAGAGGTGGGGCTCACTTGACTCACAAGACTATTTAATAAAATATGGAGAATCCAAAAGATGCTCGAGGAATGAAGAGCGAATACACTTATACCCATATATAAGAACAAGAAGATATTTAGAATTATTCGAATTATCGAGATACCAAGTTAATGAGCCATACTATGAAATTATAGGAAAGAATTATCGAACATAGGTTAAGACAAGTATTGAGTACAACAAAAAACCAATTAAGATTCATGCTCGGTAGATCTACTATTGAAGAAACTTACATATTGAGACGTCTTATAAAACATTTTAGAGTAAAAAATAAACTTCACATTATATTTATTAATCTAGAAAATGCTTACGATAATGTGCCAAGAGATGTTCTTTGGAGAACCTTGAAAAAAAAAGGTATCCCATTGACATATATAAATCTTATAAGAGACATGTACGATGGTGCAAAAACATGTGTGAGGACTTATAAAAGAATGATAGACTCCTTTCAAGTTAATATTGGATTACATCAGGGATCAACTTTAAGTCTACATTTATTTATATTGATCATTGATGAGCTAACAAAACATATTTAAGATGAAGTACCTTGGTGTATGTTATTTACATATGATATTGTGTTAGTAGATGAGTATAGAAAAAAGTGAATAGGAAATTGGAAATATGGAGAGAAATGTTAGAAAGTAAAAGCTTCCAACTTAGTAAAACAAAGACAAAATATATGAATGTAAGTTTGATCATTTGGGTACTTTAGAGGACATATAAATTAAGATTTACATACATTGCATCCCTCGTAAGGAAAGTTTTAAATACCTAGGGTTACTTTTTCAAAGTGATGGAAAAATTGATGGAGATGTTATGCATAGAATTAATGCCGGTTGGTTAAAATGGAGAGGGGCATAAGGTATTCTATGTAATAAGAAGATATCATTAAGGTTAAAAGGTAAATATTATAGAACAACAATTAGACATGTTATATTTTTTGGTTCTGAGTGTTGGACAATTAATCATCAACATATGCAAAAGATATCCGTAATAAAAATGAAGATGTTGAGATGGATGAATTGTCATACATGGAAAGACCATAATGAGGTTATTAGAAACCAATAGAGAGTAGCACCAATAGAGGATAAAATGAAAGAAAATCGTTTAAGATTGTTTGAACACGTAGAAAAACGACCAAAGGACGCTCTCGAAAGAAGATATGAAAAATTAGATCGTGAAAATGTTAAAAGATAAGAGGATGACCACAAAAGTGTTGGAAAGAAACTATAAAGAATGATCTAGTTTATATTGAGTTAACTGCAAGCATGACACATGATAGGGCTATGTAGAAACAAAAAATCCATGTAGCCAATCCCATCTAGTATGGGAAAAGGCTTAGTTATAATTGTAGTTGTAGGCACCAAGAATAGCTGCCACACATTTACTCTCGTTATCAACCTATAATCCTATGGCATTGCTTCATTCAACAGTCGGAAAGGCGACCACATCAAGGATATGGTGCACACCCTTTTAGTATTTTTCGTCATGACAATATTTTCGCAGTCAATTTGATCACACGGGCACATTTAGACTCTTAAGTATGAACCTTTATGAAGCCTAGAACACATCAAACTCTCTCTCTCTCTCTCACACACACACACGCACACATCAAGTGCAGCTCACAGGTAATTATTAAACCCAGGAATGAAATTAGATCGCTTCTGGACCACAGGTTCTTGTTGATTGACTCGATAACTCGTCTGGCTTAGGATATCATGTTTTCTCATTAATTTCTTCATTCAGAAAGATCAAAATGGGAGTAGTTCAACTTCAAGCGGTTCAGTCATAAAACCAAAATCAAAACCGGAAATGAAGTTGACGACCACAATTAAACGATACAAATGTATAATCTGAACAACTCAGATCTAGATCATATTAGACTCTGCTGATTCAGGCATGAACCGGCCATATCTGATGATCCAACTGGTGGCTGATCTGGGTTGGATCACTGGGTTTCTGAACGATGGTGCAGATTACCCTATGGTTGCTGTTAATGTCACATGTGTATGTGTGCGCGTGTAAAGTGGAAAGAGTAAGCAGATAAGAACAGGCAAACCACTCCACAAATAGATGGAGACTCTTTGCGGCTCCACGCCAACCACTCCACTCTGAGGGAGACCAAAGTTTTCAAGAAGACGAGAAGGTGGATACTTTTAGCCATGTTTGAATTGCGAAACTGCAGAGACATTCCACCCGCTGATGTCGAGAACATTAGAGCTGGCCCCGGTTTTTGCTTTACAAGGCTAATGCACGAAAGGCAGAGTTGACTATGGTGTTTGTATGTTTGCAGAAACAAAGTGGGAGCAAGAAAAATTTAATGTCCGTCACTCTCTCCAAATTCAAATGCACCCTTAAGAACTGTCTAAACAAATACACAGCCTCTATTTATTTTTAAATTCATATGGGAATCCAAAATCAGATCCAGTTTCATCCTTAGCAAGCTATCCCATTTTATCTACAGTATACTTAATAAGCCAGCAATATCTCTCTTTAAATCCATCTTCACAATAGGAAAGGCCAACATAAGAGCCAAGTGAAGTGCATGTTAGTACAATAGATGAAATGAAGTATGCTTCAGAACTAATCCCGATCAGGAAACACTTTGTGAGTTTCCTCTAACCCTGCATTGACAAGGAAGTTTGTTCATACTGTTAATAGGTTTATATTGATATGGAATAAAGAGGGTCACTCCTTTAAATGTATAACTGATAGATTAACAACAATTAATCAACAATACTTTTAGCTTCTTTCTCTTATACAGAAAAACTTTACAGTGTATCCCCTGTTCTGTAACAACTTACGAAAGAACTGTGTGTGCATGCACACACGTTTTTGTGTGGTTGTGTGAGTGTGAATGTGTGTGTATGTGTTAAATATCGAAAAATGATACAATGAAAAAGATACATTTCACATAATTCTCACATAAATTTCTTCAAAGAATAATGTCATGAATAGTACATAAAAAGGACTTTCTTTTGGCAGAAAAGTAAAAGCAAAGTATCCTTGTGAGGTAGACAAACAATTCCATGTTGAATCATTTCTATTAGAGGAATATGGTGACGTCTACGTAAAAGCATGGGGCGATGGTCGTTGAATTGATTCACCATAACAAAGCGATCATCAACACTGAGAAACTGGCCTCCAAAAGGAACAAATACAAATGGAAGAAAGCTCGACGCAAGATGGATCCCCATAATGAACAAGTTGAAGATATAAAAACTGCACATTCAGAAATGAGTTCTCCCTCTTGATTTTAAACGTCTGTTGTACCCACAGACGAGGGTGCTTCTGCTGCCACAGGTGGTATAACATCTACTTTGTATCACAATGTCTAAAGAAAGCACCACAGACAATGAAAACAAGGTCAGAACAATTCCGCCAAGTTAGGAACGTTCCCGTTCCCAGATTAAAGCTTAAGAGGGCCATGTCAACAAAGTATGATATGCTAACTGATGTTATATACCTTCTTTAAGAAATTTCAGTATGCATTGTCTTAGATGAGCCTGTATGTACCAGAATGACAAGTGCAAAAGTTCCCCTAGGAAATCAAACTCTGATTAAGATTCTCCAAAGCACACACTCCGAAAGGCAACAAAGTTGAGGGGAACTTACCTGGTGAGATTCATGTCGTTGATAAGGTAAGGTCATCTGCGAATTAATGAGGAAAATTAAGAAATGCAAAAATATTGAAACTTCTAAATTTAAGAAAAATAGAAGAAATAACGATCACGGAAATTATTATCTGTGTAAACAACTGAATGCAAATCCTCATAGTTGACTGAACTTACTATGAGTTCTCCAGTAGGACTGACATATTCCACACTGAAACCTATATCCTGCAACCTGTGCAAACCCAACCCAACCCGATCAAGTTTGGACTTGGGCATGGCGATAAGGTGCCCCAACCCCTACCCAACTCATGCACCTTGTAGTTTCTTTGGATGATCCATGCAGAATATTGACCCAACCTGTGCAAACCCAATCCAACACAACCCGACCCGATCAGGTTTGGACTCGGTCATGGGGATAAAGTCGCCCCAACCCCTACCCAACTCATACATTTTCATTGAGTTCAACCATAAGAAGCCGAGTCTGAACTCACGAGCTCATTTCACCCACTCGTGTATTTGGCTCATGTTCGAAACAACATCCTAACATTCACTGGTACCAAACTCATGACCTTCAACTTCTGAATGGACCTCCTAGCCAGGAGAGCTATTGCTCTTCATGTTACCTTAACAAAATAACAATTCATGACAACTCATGTTTCTTGCTAAGCTATACAACCTTGCCTGAATCGCACACACATGGGTCATGTTCAGCTTGGTTAAGCTCACGGTTCGAACATGAACGAGCTGTACGTGAGTAGGGTCGAACCCATATCGGTTCAACCAAGTTAGTTTCCGAGCCCTAGAGAGAGAGGGCAATATTCTACGAGCCCTAGAGAGAGAGAGAGGGGAGAGAGCCTCTGATTTCTTCCAATCAAGTAGTTGGCTCTCACAGTGACTAAGAAAATAAATCATATGAAAACGAGGAATCGCAATGAATCCATAGAAAGAAGAATCAGAATAACCGCCATCGTCTCCGAGCGCTCCCCCTTTTATTTCTCCCGCGATGCAGGCCAGACAGCTGCTTCTGGTACCTGAAATGACGCGTTTGCCCTTATTCCGGAGGCGTTGGGATCTCGGAAAGGTGGCAGATTTTTCTGAAAAATGCTTCGGAGTTCTGGGCCTAAAAAGGGAACACGAAAGGAGGGGAGCCTTAACGAATCATTCCGCTCCCTCTCGCTCATTCTCTTTGTCCGAGTTCCCGCCGATCCGATTTTCGCCGGCGGTTGGGGAACGAGGTGGAATCGCTCGCTCTCCCTTATGGATTCCGATCTGTCTAGGACGGATTCGATGACTTCACGGTGGGTTGCCACCGGGTTGCTCGGTGGATTCATCCTCACGGCGTCGGCCTTCGGGCTTCTCTTCAATCCTAGCTTCCAGCCTCCGATTTTGGGCGCGTGGTGGAGTAAGAGTAAGAAGAAGCCCGTTAGGGTTTACATGGACGGATGCTTCGATATGATGCACTACGGTCATTGTAACGCCCTCCGGCAAGCTCGCGCCCTCGGGGATCAGCTCGTCGTTGGAGTCGTTAGCGACCACGACATCACCGCCAACAAGGGCCCTCCCGTCACTCCTCTCCACGAACGGTAAAACGAAGCAATGCGATTCTTCTCTTCTTCTTTCGTTTCTTTGTGTTTGTTGGAGTAGGGTTTTTATTTGTTCTGTCCAAACGCAGGATGATCATGGTAAACGGGGTGAAATGGGTGGACGAGGTGATTCCGGACGCCCCTTACGAAATTACGGAGGAATTTATGCACAAACTGTTCGATGAGTATAACATCGATTACATAATTCACGGAGATGATCCGTGCCTTCTCCCCGATGGATCTGATGCATACGCCCTGGCGAAGAAGGCGGGCCGTTATAAGCAAATCAAGCGCACCGAAGGAGTCTCGAGCACTGACATTGTTGGTACCGTTCTTCTCCTCTTCTTATCCGTTTCTTAGAATTCTGGTGATTGGCAACCCTTACCGTTTGATTATGAGTGGAGTTGTGGATCGACTAGAATTGGATCTTTTGTGAATGAAATGAACCGTCTCGATTGATGGATAGGTCGAATGCTTCTTTGCGTGAGGGAAAGATCGATGAACGACACTCATAATCATGCGTCTTTGCAACGGCAATTCAGCCATGGCCATAGCCATAAGATTGAATATGGAGGGGTAACTGCAAGTTCAACTCGAATATCACATTTCCTACCTACGTCTCGGAGGATTGTACAGTTCTCCAATGGGAAGGTAGTGCTTCATGTTAGAATCTGCAATTCCTTACATGCATTTCTTATTTATTTTATGATTTATTACTTGGTCTATATATATATATGCGTTACGTCGATATATTGTTTATGTATCTGGACACAAGAAAAGTATATGAGAAGGTAACAACTCTCATTATAGTAGTAAATCCGAATTCTATGTTTTATGATTTATTGTTTTCCATCCGCATACTTATGCCTCTATCTATCTATCTATATATATATTATCCATGTGCGTACGCCATGTTTTATACATTTAGTGTTTTAGTTGCATAATGTCTTTTGGTGCATAATCTCCACCGTTTGATGTTCGAAATCAACTGTAGAGAATTGAATTACTCAATGCAAGGACAAAAGTACAATCAAATCTCCATCGTTGATCTCAAAGATCCAATGGTAGAGATGTTTGTCCAAGATTATGCACCAAAAGGCATATGTAGTTAGGACTCCCCCCCTCCTCTCTTCTATATATATATATATGTTTGTCTATGCATGCATCTATTTATGTATATGAGAAAAATATATGGGGCTGTGGATAACGATACCACATTGTGCTACACTCTGGGGTTTGCTTGGAATTATTTCATGAATGTTAAGTATGATGGTAGAGATCTATTTAATACAATTTTGCTTACCCTTATAAAAAAATCCTGTTTTACTTGCCATATCATGAGATATCGTCTTCTATAAAATTCAATCTGCAAATGGATGAAAACATAGATGGCTCATGTCATGAAGGTAAATATGAACTAAAATCTCTTGAGTTAAATTTCTTCCATCAATACAAACACATGGTAGTAAATAGCATAGCATAAACTAATGCAAAACTACATTTTATATTTGGGGAGTAATTTGTTTAGATAAAACGAGTGCCACCATAGCGGTTGTGCAATGCCTGAGCTAGATGCATCATGTACATAGACGCTTACATACATGCACATCGAAGTAGATGCATCATATACATATATATGGTCAAACAAGTGTGATTCTGCATGTGTGGGTGTTTAGTTGAAAGGGGTTTGTATGATTCTACCCTAGTCTTGTTAGGTAATAGTACAATATGTCTAGCACACTGAATTCTTCAAAGAGCTTTTGCTGGAGAGTGCTTTTATAGTCACTTTTTTTACACGTTTCTGACTGTGGATGTAGGGACCAGGGCCAGATGCACGCATAGTTTACATAGATGGTGCATTTGATCTCTTCCATGCTGGACATGTGGAGGTATAAACTTTATCTCATGACTTGAAAGCCTAAGATATTTTCGAATTGATGATGAGGAATTTCATTTTAATAGCTGCTATACATGTTTAACAACTTGACATGGATGTTCTGGGAGTTGAACTCGAAATTAGTCAAAGAAATTTTTTATTTTTTTGGGCTACATTTGCAGAATCTTGTGTTTGTTTTAGTTGTAAATTCTTTCATTTTACAAGCCTATAGGCATGGACATGCTAACGGACAGATGGTAACCGATAAGATATCACTGACAGATTGTAAAAATACCAAATGAAGGGAATAATGCCTGGTAGTTGTCTGTGAGATGGCATCACACTATGGTGTCATTAATGTGTTAAATGGATGCGTGAATAACACACAATCCTTCCTTTATCATCTTCTCATTGTCAAGTAGCCTGTTTTTAGCTGTCAACCGTTAATAGAGGTTTCTACAGCTATAACCAGCTCGTGAATCTGGCTCATTATAACATTTTACAGTTGTGATCTGTGCCATAATACAAAACTGCGTCCCTTCTTCATAAGAGCTATAACTTCTAGCCAGCCAGTAAGAGTCCATACATTGTTATCATTTGCCTGCAGTCTCTTAGGGATAAGAAAACACTGTTTGTTAAATCTCTTGGCAGCAATTCACCAAACACTACTCTTTAGCTGACTTTGCACATTAGCGAAATCAAGTTGTAAAATGCTCAGAAAATTGAACAGGTCTTGGGCCTCCCCTTTAGCCATTGTTGACATAGTTAACTATTCATCGGTTTGTAGTTTTCTTTTGCATTAGCATTGGAAGTTTAACCTGAAGGCTGAAGCTTTCAATGCTCAGACGTTATGCACTACATTTTTAACTTTTGACTATAAAGTCAAGGTTGTGGTTTTAGTATGAAACCTGTGCTAAAAGAAACACCGATTAGTTTGAGACTTGTTTGTTAAAGATGTTGGGATATTTTTTTTCTCATGAATTGGGAAAGCTTCACCTTTTTTATAATAGTATGATCGGTCTTGTTGACGTCTGTGAGTTATGTTGATGGCTTAGCATGTAATACATCAGTAGATGTCCATATAGCCAAGTTGGGTCATGGTTTTGTGTGGCAATTTGAGGGAGAGGGTGTTAAGACCAGATGGTTACTGACTGGTGGACAAAGTTGGGTGTTTGTAGACAGCTTGCTTGTTCATATGATGGACAAAGTATTGGTATGCCACTAGTTGTCAAGCTGTGTTAGTTCTTGCAAACATAGGTTCATGAGCTGTTAGTGCTTATGAGGGTGTCAATTTCAAAACACATGGGCAATTTCTAAGGTCTTAGATGTACTCGCCTGTGCATGTATGTATGCACTCACATTGTTTTTCCAGCATGTGCTTAGTTAAGATATGTGCTGCTGTTTGTTGCTATAATTTATAAACAAATAAAAATTATGATAAAGTCATTTTCCTTTCTGTTGCCAACTTTTAGGTATATTTCTGCTAGTAGTTTTTAATTTCATGAGATCGCAAACAATTAAAAACATTTGGTTGTCTCGGTTCATTGAGTGGGCATTTCACAACTTCACTATTTTAGGTTTCACCTTACGTGACTTCCATTGAGTTGAACATGATCAATGTGTGTGAGGCTTAACTCAGTCTGTGAAGTGAGAAATGAAGCTCAAGCATTAGTTAAAAAGCTAGTCGTAAGAGAAAAAGGGATATCATCAAGTAATAATATCACATCACTGAGGTGTCATAGAGTCAATAATCAAAGAAATTGAGCTAATTGTTTTGCTCACATATGAAAATTAGCAAATATGACAACTATATGTACAAAGATAGCAGTTTGTTAATTTTGATATATTAGATGAGTGGATTATGGAAGATAACGAAGAAAATGTACTCCTAACCGAAGAAGACATTCCATGAATTAATTTGAAGTGCAACAACATCACGAAGGAGATGAAGATTTTCATTTTAAAGCATAAGGTGATGAGAAACTTTGAATCTTTATCAAGTAGAAGATGAAGATTATTTAGTTAATAATCCTGATACAAATTTACAATATGTAAAATGTAAATGTATTTCATTTTTTGCTTCAAAATATGTAATTTTGGATGCAATTGTTCAATGTTGAATGTTCAATCTGTGCTAAACTTTGCATTATATGAATTTAAAGCAATTATCAGATTTTTCCAGATTTTTTTCGGATTTTTACTAATTTTCTTGATTTTTTAAATAATTTTTGTATTATTTAATATTAAAGTACGATACGATACGATACGCCCGTATCGTAGCGCCCAGTAATACGCGATACGATACGTGTCAGACAACACTCGATTAGACAAGTCATAGAGTTCAATTGTTGAGATCTCGTGATCCTTTTGATTCTTTCTTGCTGAGACTGAGCCCTGATCGTACAGTTTTCTACTTCTGTTGCTGATTTGACAGGAATTTCTTGGTATTCTTTCTTCAACGCTGTCTCTCAATTTTCTTGATTGTCATGTTCTATGTAGATATTGCAGGTTGCTCGTGGTCTTGGAGACTTTTTGCTTGTTGGTATCCACACAGATCAAAATATCAGGTTAATATGTTGAAACTGACAAGGAGATAGCGTTGACATTCATGTTCATTCTATGTACTATTAACGAGTAGCTGTAGGTAACCTCTGAAACTCAGAAATCCTGTTCAATTGAGAAAATATTTGATTTCACTGGATGATGGGAATCCACAATCAATAAAGTATAATGTTCAATGAGTTTAATGTGAAGCATGATGAAAGACAAAGCATATTGCAAGTAAAACATTTTTTAGTGTTTTTTACTTCTTATAATGCATTTTCGAAAACAAAACTTCTCATTAGTCATTCTGATGGATGTGTTCCTTTGGGCACATAGTATGTTGGTACAGTTTCCAGCATACGGGAGTTTATTCTTTTTCCAGAAGCTGCTGAAGTTTCAATAATATTGGAAACCAGTAACGACAGTAACTATTTATAGTGTCTTGATAGTATATGTTCTTCTCTCTTTCTCTTTCTACACACACACACACATATATATATATATTATGTTCTATGGTCGTACTTTAAATGATTGCAAAAGCTGCTTTGTCTGCAGATACATACCTTTTACCCCCATGCATCTTTAAGTATAAAAAGTGAAGTCAAAATATATGCTCCATCCTTGGATTTTACTAATGATAAAAAGTTAGTTTGAATTAAGTAGCTATTCGCATGTAAGATATTCTGAATTGCTTAAATTAATCAGTTCAGAACTACAACTTGAGTAATTTGAAATTTGGAAGACGGTAGATTTTTTCAAAGAGAAAATAGTTATATTGAAAACGCAGAAGGTAGTACCATTATGCTTTCAAGCTGTGGTATCCCTTCACCTGTACCATGAAATAGCTAATTATGCACCCAATCTGACATGGGATGGTACACGTTGTACTTCTTTTGCAAAGAGAAAATATAATGTTGTTGATTTCTTCTGTAATTTTTTGGCTTGTTGAAGGAAAAGAAATAGAAGGGCCTGAAAGGTGGAAAACCTTTGACTGAGCTTTCAGGAGTTTGTTTAGTTTTTTGGGGTTTTGGTGCAGGGGTACTTATTTTGAGAATATGTGGTGCTTGTATAATTTCTAGCGTTTTTTAGTATGTCCTCTTGATGCATTTCGTGCATCATCTTGGTGATGGTGATTTTTCACGAACTCTAAAAGAGTCTCACTATTAGCAGGCAGAGCATTTAACGGTACTTACTTGAAAACCCACCATCTACTTGCCAAATGACTCAATTAGTCTAGATAATCCATCTAATGAGTCTACCTAAATGGACCTGAAATCATACGAGAGTCAGCATTACTGTAATTGTTGTTTGAACAAAAAAAACCACAATAAGCAATCGTTGAAATTGTGTCTTGGTACTTCTGCATGGGAGTTCTGGCTAATTTGAACATCTTTGAGATTAGACGGTGAGAGAAGAAATTTGTCTAAATGCTCTATGTGAGGAGTCCATTGATGAAAAGGGGCTGGAGAAGCTTAAACCCAGTTCCTGCAGTGGTGGATGGAAGTAAAATCAAGTTCCTAGCGAGTTGTGCATTTCTATATTGATTAGACCTTTCTCTACTTCTTGAAGCACAATTTTCTCCCCCTGAGTCCTGACAAACCATATAGCCCAGAGAAACCTTAAACAAGAATAGCAGAGTATGCGCCACACATATCTTTAATAATGGCGTCATCATACCACATCTCTCCGTGTGTGTGTGAGTATCTAGATAATGTACAGGAGCATAATAAACTGAAAAAATTCTGAAGCTACAAAGATAGTTATTAAATTGTTAGCACCACACAGAACGTTTTCCCTAGAGTGCATATTTTTGAATGCATGAAATAACCATCTGAATATAATGATCATTTTAATAAGAGAGTTTCAGAAAAAGGATAAACAATGAGTCGTTGACCGTGAATCAGTAGTAGACTCTCAAAATAGAAGCTTCCATAGTGGTGAACTTTTCTAACGGTGCTTTAACTTGCCTTCTCCTTATGAGAGGAGGTCTAGGGTTGAATTGTCAAGATTGGTACATTTATTTGGAAGAGATGATGAAACATGAATTCATTTTGGTTTGGTGTTTTGCCTATCCTATCCAACAACAACAACTAAGCCTTTTCCTATAATAGACTGGGTCGGCTACATGGATTCTTTGTTTCCACATAGCCCTATCATGTGCCATGTTAGCAGTTAACTCACAATAAGCTAGATCATTCTTTATTGTTTCTTTCCAACACTTTTGTGGTCGTTCTCTACATCTTTTAATACTTTCCAAATTTAGTTTCTCGTACCTTCTTACAGGTTCTTTTTTTTATCTTCTTTCTATATGTCCAAACCATCTTAAACAATATTCTCTCATTTGATCTTCTATTGGTGTCACTCCTAATTTGTTTCTAATAACCTCATTTATGGATACGGTCTTTTCTTATATGACCACTCATCTATCTCAACATCTTCATTACTGTCACATACATCTTTTGTACATGTTGATGGTTAACTGCCCAACACTCAAAACCATAAAACATGACATGTGTAATTGCTGCACTATAATATTTACCTTTTAACTTTAATGATATCTTCTTATCACAAAGAATACCTTATGTTCCTCTCCATTTTAACCAACCAACATTAATTCTATGCATAACATCTCCATTAATTCTTCCATCACTTTGAAAAATTGACCCTAGGTATTTAAAACTTTCCTTTTGGGGTATGCCAATTTTAATTTCTATGTCCTCTGAAGTAACCAAATGATCAAACTTACATTTCATATATTATGTCTTTGTTCTACTAAGTCGGAAGCCTTTACTTTCTAATGTTTCCCTCCATAGTTCTAATTTTCTATTAACTTTTTCCTTAGAATATACCAAGGTACTTCATCTTGAATATGTTTTGTTAACTCATCAATCACCATTATAAATAAGTATGGACTTAAAGTTGATCCTTGATGCAACCCAATATTAACTTCAAAAAAGTTTATCGTTCCTTCATGAATCCTCACTCATGTTTTTGCACCTCTTATAAGATTTAAGTATGTCAATGGGATACCTCTTTTTTTCAAGGTTCTCCAAAGAACCTCCCTCTTTACCCTATTGTAAGCTTTTTCTAAATAAATAAATATCATGCGAAGGTCTTTCTTTTTTGCTGTAAATTGCTCCGTAAGACATCTCAAAAGGTGAATAACTTCAGCAGTAGATTTGTCTGGCGTGAATCCAAATCGGTTCTCTATTGTACTCGATACTTGTCTTAACTTACGTTCAATAATTCTTTCCCACAATTTCATAGTATGAGTCATTAACTTGATACCCCGATAATTTGTACAATTGTGAATGTCTCTGGTGTTCTTGTATATGGGTATAAGTGTACTCGCTCTTCATTCCTCAGGCATCTTTTGGTTTCTCCATATTTCATTAAATAGTCTTGTGAGTCAAGTGATTCCTGTCACTCCTAGGATTTTCCAAACTTCTATAGGAATATTGTATGGTCCTACCGATTTATCACCCTTCATATGTTTAAGAGTTTCTTTGACTTCATTCTTTGTGATAATAAGGTACCATTAAAGTTAAAAGGTAAATATTATTGAGCAACAATTAGACTTGTTATGTTTTATGGTTCTGAGTATTGGGCAGGTAATCATGAACATGTACAAAAGATGTCGGTGACAAAAATGAAGATGTTGAGATGGATGAGTGGTCATACAAGAAAAGACCGTATAGATAATGAGGTTATTAGAAACAAATTAAGAGTGACACCAGAGGATAAAATGAGAGAATATCGTTTAAGATAGTTTGAACATATAGAAAGAAGGTCAAAAGAAGAACCTATAAGAAGATATGAAAAACTAAATTTGAAAAGTGTTAAAAGAGGTAGAGGACGACCACAAAAGTGTTGGAAAGAAACAATACAGAATGATCTAGCTTATTGTGAGTTAACTGCTAACATGGCACATGATAGGTCTCTCTGAAAATAAAGAATGCATATAGCCGACCCCATCTAGTATGGGAAATGGCTTAGTTGTTGTTGTATACTTTTTTGATTTGGTTAACTCTCTTAAGAACATCTTTATTTTCATTAAAAAGCTTATAAAAATAGTTTTTCCATCTATTTCTTATATTATCATTTGCCACTATAATTTTTTCATCCTCGTCTTTGATGCATCTAACATAATTAAGATCTTTAGTTTTCTTATCTTTAGCCCTAGCTATAATAAAATATCTCTTTTACCCTCTTTTGAGTTGAGTTTTTTTATAAAAATCCTCTCAAATTTTAGCTTTTGCTTCACTCACGGCCTTTTTCGCTTCTTCTTTGCTTTCTTATAAGCCTCTAAAGTTTCACTAGTTTTCTTAACATAATGTAATTTGTAACAAACCCTCTTTGCCTTGATTTTATTTTTCACTACTTCACTCCACCACCAAGCTTCTTTTTGTGCTGGTACACCTCCCTTAGATACACCTAACACATCTTTCGCCACTTTCCTAATATGTATAGCCATATTGTTCCACATATCACAAGGTGTACCAACATAATTCCAAACATCTCCTTGAAGGACTTTCTGTTTAAATATATATTCTTTCTCGCTTTTGAGGTTCCACCATTTAGTCCGAATAGCTCGATGCACTCTTTTCTTCTTTGTCCATTTTTTTATTTGTAAATCCATAACTAAAAGTCGATGTTGGGTGGTTAAGCTTTATCCTGGAATTACCTTGCAATCTTTACAATACACTCTATCTTTTTTCTATAAATAAAGTAATCAATTTGTGTTTGTGATAACTCACTCTTATAAGTAATTAAATGTTCATCTCATTTTTTGAAGATTATATTGACTATAAAGAGATCAAATGTCATAGCAAAATTTAAAATCTCCCTACCTTCCTCATTTATATCCCCAAAACCAAAGTTTCCATGAATCCCTTGATATCCTAATGCCCCTTTAGGTCAATGTTCATTTAAGTCTCCTCCTAAACAAATAATCTCCCTTTGTAGAATTCTTTGGATCACCTTATCTAACTCTTCCCAAAAAACCGTCTTTATGCTATCTTCTAGTCCTAATTGGAGTGCGTAAGCACAAACTATATTCAAAACCTCTACTCCTAACACTAATTTCAAATTCATAATTCGGTCACCATATCATTGTACGTCTACTATACTATCCTTTAAATCATTATTTATGATAATACCAATTCCGTTTCGAGCTTTTTCCTTACCTAAATACCATAATTTAAAACTTGTATCCTCAATCTCCTTTATTTTTTCTCCAACCTACTTTGTCTCTTGTAAACATAGAATATGAATCTTTGTCCGGATCGTAGTATTTACCACCTCCATTAGCTTACCGGATATTGTTATGATATTCTAAGAACCAATACGAATCTTATTATCTAGGATTAACTTCCTTACCCCCCGCATTCGTCCATATTGAAAATGCGGAGACCCTCTCTGTAATTTATTAACAACATTCGGGCAACAATGTAGCAGGGCTAACTTCTTTACCCATACCCGTCCATGATGGGGGAACCCTTTCTGCAATTGATTCACTATATCTGGGCAAAAATGTAGTGGCCGTTGCTTACTTTTCACTGCATTCGGACTCTGTAGCGCATCATTAGGCGACAACGCCCCAAAGCAATGCTTATAATTTGTGTAATACTTGGTATAAAAATAAGACAAAGTTTTACGTTGGCTATCGGAAGCCTAACACAACCCTCCTCTTTATCCGGGCTTGGGACTAGCCATGCAAGGGTGATCCCTTACATGGGCAGAGTTTTTGCCTATCCTATCCAAAGAACAAATATTCTTTTGGTGACATTTCTTAAGTCATTGCTTATGTCCGTGAGACCTCATTGATCCTTTCGTTGGTTTTGACAAAGACCCGAGTACATCCTTTGTTTCTTTTATCAAGTATGCTTTCTGGAAATCATAATCATCGAATTTTTGGCCGTCTTCCTTTCTTTTTTCTCATAAGGAACATGCTTCAACTCCAGTCCTTTGTTCCTTCTTTTGCTGTTTCTAAAAATGTTTTTTTCCTGGTTGAAGTATGTAATATTGGATGTTCCTTGTCACAATGAGAGAGAACAATTTTTAATTCCATTAATTTCTTTTCCTGATAGTCACTGGTGGGTTTCTTTTTTGAGATCGAGACGAAGTGCATTTTTAGGCTAACTTCCTCCCTTTACCTCCTGGTGGTTATTGCAGTACCAATAGAGGGGTACATCGCCCCATCATGAACCTGCACGAAAGAAGTTTATGTGTTCTGGCTTGTTGATATGTTGATGAGGTGATAATTGGTGCTCCCTGGGAGGTGTCAAAAGATATGGTTGGTCTTGCTATTTCCGGAATCCGGGTCATTTTCTGAAATTTGCCTTTAAGTTCTTCATTGTGGACCACCTTCATTTTATTTTAGAGCTTGTTTCGTGAGTCTTCAAAGCTAATTATTTGGTTTATATGTTTTCCACTGCTCCAGATCACTACATTTAACATCTCTTTGGTTGTCCATGGAGCAGTGGCTGAAAACTTGGATTATCAGAAGGTATATCACAACCTTTCTGATGGTTACTTGAATCTGATTTTTCTTTCACCAACACTCTGACATTGTTTTCAGAACTTTTTCTTCCATGTCATCCCATTTAGTTAACAAGAAAAGGTGGTGATATTTTGCTGACAACTGCTGATATGATATCTGACAAGCAGGGTAACTGTAACCCCTATGCTGTCCCTATTAGCATGGGTATTTTCAAAGAGTTGGAAAGTCCTTTGGATATCACAACTACAACAATCATCAAAAGAATTGTTGCCAATCATGAGGCCTACCAGGTTCCTTTTTTGCTTTTTCACTTCATACTTCTATTTTATTGATTGTCTCTGTGTGTAGGATGTGTATTTCCAAAAGTGATTGTATCTTTACATGATCAGAGATAACCAAACTAAGCATCAGTAACAATGTGCGTGGGCTTGAGATGTATTTGTTGCTTAAAGTAATCTTACTAGGAAAAGACACTAAGAAAGCAGTGAAACTTTTTTGTGGACGTAAGATTATTTCAGTTCTTATTATCCATTACTGCTGGAAGACTGAGGTATGTATGTTGCCTGCTTAGAACTAGACTACCTTTGTTTCTGTAGGAAGAGGAGTTTGTTAAGCAACACAAGAAACAGCCAGAAAATTCATTGAATCAAAAGCTAAGAGAAATCATCCTATACTTTTTTCTTTCAGTAGAAAAAATTATCGAATACTTTGAACCTGGAAAAGATCTTATGTCAGTTGCAGCATATACTTACCGCATACACTGAACACATTTTTTGGAATTTTTATATTAACAAATTCAACTGATTAAATGTGACCGTATATTTAGGGATGCCAAGAAGTTGACTAGCTCAGTAGGGTTACTTTGGCACTGTTATAACAATCAGAGAGATTCGAATACTCTTTCTAGCCTACATGTGGTCAAGGAAATGAATCCTAAACCTGACCTCTGTGAAGGGGTTGGTGAGTTTATCAGAGTTGCTTTGAGTTTCAGGTGATTCTATACTTAAAATACACAGGCAATGCTTGTATCTGTATAATTACTATTGGCGGAATGCACAGAAAACAATTGCATGTGTACTAATTAATGGCTTTTCTTGATGTCACCTGCTGATAATTCAGTTCCATTGATGATGTGAAATAACGTAAACACTAAACACAGATCTGGAGTGGCATGTTCATATATACTTATAGAACATACTATGTGGTTTCACTATATAATACTAGTTCACTGGTAACCTGTGTTAATATACATACGTGTCCTGTGGGCCAAACTTAAACTGGGAATGGAGTCATCTGTTTGCTATGTGATTGAAGATCAATGACTGTATACCTCAAGACCTGAAGAACTTATTTTCTAGGTTGCTGTCATACATGTTGCTATGCAACTGAAGATCAATTATTGAGCTTGTGCACTGCCGCATGATTGCATTATTAAGCAACATGAGTACACCATACGGAGGTTGCCACGAATTATTAGATGTTTGTCATGGACATTGTTTTTTGCTATGTACTACGTCTGTGAGTGTGGTAGCTTTACGAGTTATTATTGTGGATATTTTATGTGGATCTTTCACCGCTTTTTGGAGACCAAGACCAAGCCTTTTCACACACTAAGTGTGGTCAGCTACATGGATCCTAACTCATTGTTGAGCCCGATCTTTTGCAACTTCACAACTTTTATACCCTAAAAACGCTCCTCAATTTTCTTTTCCTATTCATCCTGCAGAAGCGGAATGAGAAGAAATCAGAAAATGAGATGAAGTACTATGCCGAAAAGACTTATGTTTCAGGTGACTAACAAGCATATTCAAGAGTGAAACCATCCTTATAGAGCATCAGGGTCTTCAATCCGAAGAGAGGCTGCTCATTTACTCTATTTGTGGGTGTTCAGCCTGGTATGCTGCCCTGCTATAATTTTTAAGATGATTTACAGACTTCCAGAAGGTTTGGAGTTAATGGTTAGCTGTTTATACTTTATACCCACGTCGGTTGCCTGTCATTGGGCTATTCATAAGTTGCATCACCGTAACCAATCTGTCATTTTGTTCCCTATATCATATAGTATGAGTTTCTGAGCAGTTACTAATCCTCATTTTTTCAGACTGCAACTATTGACTAGATTTTGCTTTTAGAAGATAATGGAAGCTGAAGAGAGCTTCAGCAGCATCAACATTTCAAAACTGGAAAAGTTTTGTTTTCATGTGGAATAGGTAAGGTATTATCTGATCCTTGTTTTGAGGGTGATATTAGTACTCTCCTCTCTGGTATTTGGTCATGCTTTGATGACCCTAGTTCTCTGTCTCCTTATTTATTTTTCTAGTAATTAGGTTCAGAGTCTTAGTAGCAAATTGCTGAACAAGAACATAAGGAATGTGATTTTCTGTAATTTCCAGCACGTATTGCGTTTAATTATTTCCTTCTTGCTTCTTGTGATTACCCAGTTTATGAAGAAATCTTTTGGGGAACCAGGTTATGCAACCACTGGCATAATTGGTAGAAAATTCAACTCTATAAAGGTGAGGTGAGTTCCAAGGCACTCTTTGCTGCATGAAACAACAACAGTAGTAATGTTTATTATTTACTTCCATGTATCCGGTGAACTTTCACTATCGTCTAGGACTGACTAAACTCTCTCCCATGCACAAACATTACGCTGGTCCTTTTTTTCTTGGTTTTCAGTCAAATCTGCCCCCGTGGTCCCTTTACAAACACACACACACACGGCCTTTTGTGGGCCCTGTGAAACCGCGTGGGGTGGGTTACTCGGGTATCCTCATAAACAAATAGTAAAAGAAAAGGGCAGACATGGTGAGGCAACTTTAGCGATAGGCTTGTTACCAAAGTAAAAATGAGCTTCACTGTTAGTGTCCACTTTGGGAACGTTACGTTTCAATTACAACTGGTTGGTGAAGCCCAACCGAATTTATCGGTTTTGATCATTTTTATCACTATGTAATGGTGTTCTTGGTCTCGTCTTTTGACAGCAAGAGTAAAGCTCTCGTCCTTCTATTTTTTGAGCAAGCATGGTTTTCTGGGAGAATTTTGATTCAGAGATAACCTGCCCTGCTTCAAGTTGAGGTCGTGTTTGTCATGCTGGGAGGGTAGGATGATGTTTTTCGGGTATACCTGTCTTGACTTTGCAAATATTATTTGTTCTCGAGGGGTTCCTCTATTTCATATGCCCGTTTGGTCATACTGGAGGCAGGGTCTAAACTTTGTAGATTTTTCATGCTTTTGAATAATTTCCTAGAGTGCCTTCGAACGAGGGCCTCAGTGGACTCTGTTTCAGACCTAATCTTGTGATTTTACTGTGGCGTGAACTTGATGACGGTCCCTTGTAGCTGACGAATATATTCTTAAATTAGTAGCTTTTCAGCCCAACGAAGGGAACACCGCAAAGCACGAAGTTTGATTAGATCGATGAGTAATGGATGTAGGGTTTTGCCCGATAATTGTAGGTTAACGGGGATGAGCATTATGTGCTGAAACTTAGTTTGTCAATTAAGCAAAAAGAAACGAGCCGCAAAACACGAAGCAGGCAAATTTGAAAACCATGATCGGTTGTCTTCATTAGCAAACCATCGAAATATTCCAGGCTTATTCGCGTCTTTTTGTCATAATGTCAATGAGCTACGGCTCTCTATGCTAGGAACTTCATATTGAAGATCTCAAGTTCAAGTGCGCAAGCCGAAATCGCCTGAAAAAAACATAACTGTTCTCGTCATGTGTCACTAGAGCTGGTCGGTTTGGATCCGGCTTGACGGGTTAAATAGGACCCCAATCTCTCCATGACTGATTGGAACCGGAAATGAGCTGAACCGAAACCAGAGTTACATGGTTCTGTATCCAGTTTCACTTACAAGAAACCAAATTGGAACCAGCGATCCCAAATTTTCTTCTTTTGGTTTCATATCGGAACCAAAACTGGCTTGAAATTGGATCAGAAGTATAACTGAAATTGAGAGAACCACAATTGGACCAGAAGCTGTAGGGAGTTTAGTTCCGGTTTCAGGTTTTGATAGAACCTCGCCAAATCTAATCGTCATGGAAGGATAATTCTGGATCAGGAGAACCAAAAATCAGAAGATCAAGCGGTGTCTATGAATAAAAGACGAGAGAGAGAGAGAGAGAGAGAGAGAGAGAGAGAGAGAGAGAGAGAGAGAGAGAGAGAGAGAGAGAGAGAGAGAGTAAAAAAAGACCAGGAAAGGAGCGTAAGGGAAGTTGGACTGAGGGAAATGGGAATTTCTTTTCTTTTTGCTTGTAAAAAGTTTGCAGGATGGGGGCGTGCCGTCGGCCTTGTTGAGTATGAGGGGAGGAGATGATGAGACCAAGAGGCAATTGGAAAATCAAAGCAACCGACAACTCCATGTCTGTGTGTGCCCATGCGCACACGCGTGCAACCCCTAACCCACGTGCTAACAAAAGATCGCTCTTCGACTCCCTGTGCTTCACACTTACATTTTAGACCAAAGCATCTCTCAAAAAAGAATGAAAACAATACCATCGCAGACCAGCAAGAGCGCACCTGGTGCATCTAGTTTTGTTCTCATTTTACTTCTTTTAACCTACGAACGCTTTTCGTTTTATAGTTAAGCTTAGTTAGCCAAAGCTCCCCACCAATGCAATAAACGAATAAAACATATGTTAATTTTGATCTAATCCATCAGTCCGGTGGTTTATCTTTTTAAGTCATATTTTGAAACATTAAGCTAAGTGGGTTAGATTGGGAATAAGTTATTAATATTGTTATTATTATTATATATATACGTATCTATATTATAGAGCAACACTTATACTTATGATTGTGAGTATAGGGCAATTAATCATTAATATGTATAAAAGATATTCATGACAAAAATGAAGACGTTAAAATGATGAGTGGTTATTCAAAGAAAGATCATGTACATAATGAGGTTATTAAAAATAAATTAAAAGTAGAATTAATAAATGATAAAATAATAGAAAATCATTTAAGATGGTTTGAGTACTAAAAAACTATAAGGTAAAAAGATTAGATTGTAAAAATATAAAAAAAGGAAGAGAAAGACTATAACAACGCTTAAAAAAAATAACAAAGAGTAATCTACCTTATGCTGAAAGGTAATTGCTAGCATGATACATAAAACAAAGAATTCATGAGAAAAGGCTTTGTTGTTGTTATATGCAAATATATAAATAAAGCTAAAACCATTTAATTTTGCAGTATGGTTCATCTCCTTCACATACATGCATGGCTCTGCTCATGCATATGTATTTTGCTACAAAGATGAACTCATTCTTTTAACTGAATTCGTAATGCCTTTAACTTATTCATTTGAGATAATTTTATGATAGATTTGTTACATCAAGTATGTCTTTAATCTTTTTCACTACCAATAATCTCCACACTCGTTCTTTTTGACTTCTACGTTCTCTTTTTTATCTTTTCCACACAAAGGAAGACCGCGTTCTTTTTCTCGGGAAACAGTCGGGGGACTCTAACACCGGATTGCACGAGATCGCCTGCTTTTGAAAGCGAGGGAGTAAGCCCTTGTGTTTCGGTCCATTCTATGAACAGGATATCGTTTTTTTCGGTCGCCGGGAAGAGGAGACTCTTGGTAACCAACCTTTTGGAATCTTAATGGGAGAGATATAAGGCTGATGACCAACCGAAAGGCGTCAATGGGTACTGTTCTAGACATGCATATGGAGAACCAGGAGAAGAGAACTGTTTGCAATTTACTGTTTACGTCGACCATCTTCCTATCTTAGTATACCAAACAACTAGCCCCTTACCTGACTGATATGTTATAATATACTATAATAACAAACAATAACAACAATAATGATGAAGGGTGCATTTAATAAGGGATGAAATTTTAGAAGCCTTTTGATACTCAGCACATGTAGCTTGTCTCTACGCTATGTTTCGAGGTGGGCCACTTAGCAAAAAACCCACAGTGGCTACTCAACGATGGAGCTTTGTACAATAAATCAACGGTTGTCTGTTCAATCTTTTTTGTGAGAATCAACGAATCAACGGTTACCTCCAAGTGAGAAGCTAACTTGAATTCACGTCACTGATTTGCATTTTGATGGGCGTTATAGTCCTTTAAAGCTATGCTTATGGGGCAGAGAGAGAGATGGGTGAGGACGTGACAGAAAGGACGCTTCGGTAACGATAATAATGTAATAGGAAAAGATTGGTAATGGTGGGGAAATCCAATTTGGCAGAGGGGAATGCTACCAGCCCAACCTACACCCAATGCCGACGCCGTGATCCAGAGAGAGAGAGAGAGAGGCTTTCCCTAAGCACACAGTGTGTTTGCTTTCTTTGCTTTTGCAGAGCACCACCCTCCCTTATAAAGAAAAAGCGAATCTGCACAGTGGAGAAAGGGGAAGTTTTAAGGGGATGGAAGTTGATTTTCCATAACTTTCTTAAGATTTCTGTGGAGAGAGTGGTTCGAGATTATTAGCAGGCGGGTTTCTATGGGTTGATTGTGGTTGGGAGTAGTTGGTGTTGGTGAAGAGTGGGGAAAGGAAAGGGAGAGCTGGGAGAACAAGAATGAGAGTGAGATGGGGAACTGTGGAACCAGAGAGGAATCTGCAGTTGTTACTCATGCCCAAGGTACCAACATTGTTTGGATTGCTTTGAAATTCTGTGTCATCTTCTTCTCTTCCTTTTGTTAACTTCTTTGGCTAGATGGGATTATGGTCTCCACTCCATTATGCTCTTCTTTTCTTGGTGGTCGTCCTTTTTTCTTGTTTTCGTGGGACAACCATGAAATATCCGAATTTATTCCTTTATCTTGAGGTTTTACTGTTTAATTTCGGCGACCCTCTTTTGGGCGTTTTTCTGGGTGGAAGAATCCTATACTACAAACTACTCTCTGATGAAAAAGGGGCTGGGAATCTCATCTCTCTCTCTCTCTCTCTCTCTCTCTGTGTGTGTGTGTGTGTGTGTGTAGGTGGCTTCTGTATCCGTAAATTATTTTTTCCTGCTTGGTGAAACCCCTTTATTTTCCTTCATCATCTTCTATAAACAGAAAATGAAATTGTTGCTCCTCCAAAAAAGAGACCCTTGTTTTGGTGTATTTCAAATATTGCAATTTCCTTTTCCTCTTGGTTTGATGATTGTTTGGAGGTCATAGGTTATTAGCCTGCATTCTATGAGCCCGGGAGAGCTCATTTTGCGTGGTGCAAACTTAGGATCCTTCTCATATCTATTTCTTCTGTACTTTGTAATTCGGCAGTTCAACAGCTCCAAATGTTTCAATTACCAGCCAAGAATATCCCTTCAGAAAAGAGACACAGCCGCTCTCTATCAGAAATAAGCGATTCTTCATCATCAAGAAATGCCGATGATCCGAGGCATAAGTCGTCGGCCAAAGTCATTGCTTTCACCCTGTTTGAACTTGAAACTATCACTAAGAGCTTCCGTTCCGATTACATCCTTGGCGAAGGAGGGTTTGGAACAGTGTACAAAGGATACATCGATGATAACGTAAGGGTTGGTCTAAAGTCCTTGCCGGTGGCTGTTAAGGTCCTAAATAAGGACGGTCTGCAAGGCCATAGAGAGTGGATGGTAAGTGTAATTCATTCTAATGCATTGTTTTTGTTCATCACCGCTATAAAAGGTGTTCGAACGATGTCTGGCTGCTTTGTTCGAACTACTCATGGCATTGTTGTATAATCAATGCTCGCAGGCGGAAGTTAATTTCCTCGGGCAGCTCAGGCATCCCAATTTGGTGAAGCTAATCGGATATTGCTGTGAAGATGATCACAGATTGCTTGTCTATGAGTTTCTGTTTCGGGGTAGCCTTGAGAACCACTTGTTTCGAAGTATGCTATCAACTTAAATGATGTATTCTCCTATTCTAATTGTGATGTCAATCATGCATCACAATTTGTTCTTGTTGCTATTTCACTCATTAGTATCATTGAGCCCAAAAGCAATATTTCCGAAAATTGGTTTCTTTCCAAGGAGTGTTTTGCACTCGTTTCTGGTACATTTATCATGACCAAGCAGATTATGGAATGCATAGACATACGAGGCAAAGCTGAAAGCGAAATAATGTCTTGTTTTCACGCAAGGCCTCTGTTCTTTTGGAGACCTACTTGATGATCAAAGTTCCCAGTCGATAACTGTTCTATATCAGACATAAAACTAGAGCAGTGGCTTTTGCTGATCCTGAATTTCAGGCTACAAGTCGAAATTTCAAGTATGAAACACGTGCACATGTACTTAGCTAGGACAACTGATTGATCTTTTCATACTTTTTTTCAACAGTTGCTTCTTTTCTTTTTCTGTTTCGGCTCTCCCTTCATTGTCGTTGTATGATGTTGGCTGTTAACCAGTTACTACTAATGAAGTTTATGGAGTCATTTGAATTGATTGGCATCTCTTTCCTTGGAACCTGCAGAGGCATCTGCTCCGTTGTCTTGGTCCACCAGAATGATGATTGCATTTGGGGCTGCCAAAGGGCTTGCATTCCTACACAATGCTGAGAAGCCGGTCATCTACAGGGACTTCAAAACCTCAAATATATTACTAGACTCTGTCAGTGGAGACTTTTGAGATAACATAACCACTTAATTTCTTTATTCCTTTGAAGGAGGAAACATCTTAGCTTTGCCTTCTTTTGCTATCTTATGCAGGACTATACAGCTAAGCTTTCCGATTTTGGACTTGCCAAAGCAGGACCACAGGGGGATGAGACGCATGTTTCCACACGTGTTATGGGGACTTATGGATATGCAGCCCCGGAGTATGTAATGACTGGTGAGTTTTCTGCTACTATTTTACACTCCTTACATGCTTCCATCTTATACTCATGAAGTGTCCAAGAGTTTTGAATTTTTGAGGTCAAGCGGGCAAGGATGCAGCCATGCTGCGAAGGTGATCTGGTGCTCAGAATTGCATGGGGTATAAGGGGTGAAAGTATGCCCTCTGACATAGATCCTACCTGTCTTATTCCAAACCTAGTCCTACAGCAAATAACTGAGGGGAAACCATTAGTTTTCAAAACCAATTGTAGTAGCTATATTTTCCCTTTCATTGGCTCATTTACCCAGAGAATCCAGCCGAGGGGTTTGTACGTGGATCGCCTCTCATAAAAACTGAAGTTTAGGGCCATTACCCAGGGCCTATACTGGGTGTCCACTCAAGTAAGGATTTGATATGCCCATAGGTAATCCGCATAAGGGCATGTGGACGTATCCCTCCACCATAATTAGAAGAGCTTTCAAATGTTATTCCCTATATGCCAGTTTGTGAGACACTTGAAATGAAACTTCTGCTTGTGTTTTTGTTTTGTTGGTGGCACTTAATTTTTCTGTTATCAGGTCACCTGACCGCGAGAAGTGATGTGTACAGCTTCGGGGTAGTGCTGCTAGAGCTGCTCACTGGAAGGCGGTCCGTGGACAAGACGCGACCACCCAAGGAGCAGAGCCTTGTTGACTGGGCTCGCCCCAACCTGAACGACAAGAGGAAGCTGCTCCAGATAATTGACCCTCGGCTGGAGAGTCAGTACTCTGCGAGGGACGCACATAAGGCCTGCAGCTTGGCCTACTACTGCCTGAGCCAGAACCCGAAAGCCAGGCCCCTCATGAGCGACGTTGTGGAAACCCTCGAGCCACTGCAGGGTCGGGGAGCCGATGAAATGGGAATGCCGCGGACACAACTTGACTTCCGCGTCCGGCGCACATCGTCCTATGCTTCTAGTCCTGCTGTTTGCCGATCACCTCATGGCAACACTAGCTCCCCCGGAGGGCCTCCTGCTTGTAGGGTCAGATGAACACTACACCTGACCCCCCACTCATAATGTTCATCTCACAACAAACTTGCAACCAGTTTTGATTCTCTTTGTCTGGCTTCCTTCTTCAATGCATGTTTGCTCATACACACTAGCTTGCTTCTTTTAGTCTTTTGAGAGAGTGAGAGTTTTCTGTTTTCGTGTCAAAGAGCTCTTGGGGTGCTCGCATGCGTATGTAATATACAGGCTCAATCACATGCATGCTTGCGTGAAGTCGTGCATGCTTGTTGTCCACTCTGTCGTGTTGTGTTGAGAACTTGAGATGGCTGGTTTCTTGATGGTTGTAGAGAATGACTGTGTTTTGAAATGCCGCCTATCTGAACTTGGAAGTCTCTTCTCCGCTTTGGGTACACGAAAAGCAAAACCAAATGCTATTCATGAATGTCTCCTCTGAAATTGAAAGTCATTTCGCAACGGGGTCCATGGCCAAAGGGGTTCAAGGCTTGGGCGAGGTTTGAGATGAACCAGCCTAACGTTTTCTGTCTTCTTATTAAGCTGGTTGGGCAGTTTTTGCACCCAACCCGAACCTGACCAGCTTGAGTCTGACCCGACCTATGGATTAGTGGGTCCAGAAGCCAACCCAAGCCAACTCATACTATTTATAAGATTGTAGAAAATGTCACTTTTGTATTCTATGGTTTACAAAATTATCATTTAATTATTTCATGTTTTTTGGTGCTATTATAAAATTAAATAAAGTTTTTTATATTTAATAATAATTATACAAAACCTTTATAAGATTATTTTAAAGTCTATATATATAGCGGGATGGGTCAACCATCAGCCCAATCCCAACCTGACCCGCATGCGACATGAAATAAAGCCTGACATGGGGCGGGTTGTCAACCTGCCTCGACCGGATTGGGTACCCGACGTTAGGGTTGTGATTGCCATCGCTAGGGGCGAAGCCGGAAGTCTTACGCTGGGGGGGACTGGAATTATAACAAATTACTTCTGATGCTCATGACCACTCTTGCAATTGATAGGAAGAACACCGTCTTCTATTGATGATTAAAGAACATAACGAATGTCACAACAATTTGCAATCAGAGTGATCTTTTATCGACGCTGAACTATTGTGTGTGTGTGTGTGTGTGTGTGTGTGTGAGAGAGAGAGAGAGAGAGAGAGAGAGAGAGAGAGAGAGAGAGAGAGAGAGAGAGAGAGAGAGAGAGATCTTACTGAAAAGAAGAAGTTGGTGAATTCAATGGAACATCAGACTTCTCATACCCACACAAAATTATGATTTTATGGATCCTACATATGCACTGCAGATGCTGGAATTTCTGAAACTGTTAAATAATTTTCAGAACAGTGGTATGGAGTGCTCGGATGATGATGCTATGCATCACTGATTTCACTATCACTCGGAAAGTACTCTCCGTTGGATCCTGCCAACCAAAGACACCTTACATACCTGCTCATCATCTGTCATTAACCAAATTCTTGCTGATTATTTGAACATTCGGCAGACCTACAAGATTCTTGTGGGGTGAAGCTGGGTGAAATTCAGGTGAGGCAGTCTGTTTTCCGGTTTCGTGAAAGGAAGCCACCTCGCCTCATCCATAAATTGGTCAGCCACTGCATTAGAAACACCCCGTCAACACTTAACACTTAAGGAGAACAAGCAGTTGTTTGCTTATATTACCTTACCTTACCTTAACTAAGCTTTTCCCCGCACTAAGTTTAGAGGGTGCAACACGAAGACTTTGGAGGACCCCCGTTCTACCTTGAAATCTCGCACCTTTTGAGATCTAACAAAGTTTTATCATCGACTACCTAACATGATCCTCTTCTTTTATCTGAGCTGTGGATCGCATCCATTGAGACCTAATAAGGTTTATGTTTATTACCAACTACCCAATATGATCCTTCTTTTTTTCTATAGGCTGTTTATCAGTCATGCAAGAGTGATCCTTATATGGCAGAGTTGAGAGAGAGCAAACTCAAAGAGAAGAAGAACAAATAACTGAATCAAGCATAACAGGTACTTGCTTGAATGATAGAAAATTGTATATAAACCCGCTAAATGGACGGGGCATGAACATATGTCTAGAACCCATCAAGAAGAAAACACAAAAACATTATTGATCTTGCCTTTCGGGTTTAAGTGCAATTGCGACACAGAGCAGATCAAGATGATGGTAGTCGACCCACCTAGTTTTGAAAAGGCTTGCAAACATACCGAAGCCTTCCATGGATCTTTTTCCATTGGGAAGCTGGGTTTAGGCACGGTAGCTAGAAATATCATAGTAGATATGTCCCATTCTTAGTAAATCAGAACCTAGAACCATAACTGAATTGGTCCTGTACCGGTTTCAGTTATGGTTCTAGAACTATCGGTTTCAGAACGGTTCTGATTCGAGTCCAAAATTGCTTGAAACCAGTAATTTTATTAAAAAAATCTAAACTATAAGCAATTTTTTTTAAAAAATTAAAAAAATTCTCGAACTGTTGGTTTCGGTAATTATAAAAGGTGAAACCGGAACCGAACCAAATGGTCCCCATTCCTGTTTCACCGATTCTGAGTTCAATCGATTCCTAATCCTGTTCAAATCTGGTTGAAACTGTCGAGCTGATTAAAAACCGGCCATGTCTAATTTGATGATTCTTTTCAATCGACCCCCTAGCCAAGTAAGCCTTGGCTCTCTACGTCCATATCGAATCACCATAGTCAATGCTAATTATTCACACCCACCATTATTCAATAAGTTAAGTCTACCATGAGAAAGTTATAACAGGAATAGAAAGCTTTGTCACTCAAAATCCCATTGAGACTGAACAAAGAGCAATAGCTAACCTGGCTAAAGGGTTTGAACACGAGTTCGATACCTGCTGCATGCATCTGGCTTCGGCTTTCCCAATAAAAAAAGAACACTGAAACTATGCCAAAATAAATGAGTCTGCGTCAAATTAATGTGAGATGAAAATATTTTACCAAAATACAACTCGACAAGACAAGTTGGGGAATTTAATTCCTTCGGGACACGTCTCTGAAATGGTCGCTATTTCTCTGAATTAATGCAGTTTCTAACCACTGTGGTGATAGACCCCATGACAGGGGTGCAAAGCCAAGTAGTTCACAATGAAAGATCATCGTTCGACTCCTCCAGTGAACGTCGCTATTGCCGGTAAACCGGCTTAACTTTCCGTTAGTCAATTAGGTTTTACCCTCGAAAACGATTCTTCGTCATCAATAAGAAAGCACAGTAAAAAGTAATCTCTAGACTCTTGAGCATCGGAAAAAGAGAAAAGGAAAGAGGAAGAAGGGACCCATCAATGGTGGATTAGTGGACGGGTACCAAGAAACTGGCTTTAATTTTGTGAGTGACGAAGGATCACAGTAGGTAATAGAGCCAAAAGTATCTTTTTGAAAATAAGACGCCCCACTGACGCCTTCTCTCGTCACTTATGCAAAGTATGACAACTAATTGATTTGTTGTCTGCTCAATTCTATTCACAAAAATTTATATGATATTGGCGTTGACTGAAACTTGCATATGTATATGTACGTATTTTTGTTTCTGTATGTGTGTGAGAGAGAGATAGAGAGGGAATTAAAGGTCTGGAGAAGCAAATGAACCTGCCTAATTATGTTTTAGCTGTTCAATACGATGCATTATTGATCGTTGGTAATCTTAATCATCAACCGATTCATAATTGGGATTTGATGTAGGACTATGGTCAGCCGACGTTGGGCTCCTCTGAGTATCATGTTCACACACACACACACACACATATATAGTTAAAATTGATAGGAAAGACCTTCATATAATTTCGGATAACTCGATATGAGGATACAATTCAGTATGATATGTTATAATCTCATTCATGTCTCGATTCTCATCTTAACCAGCCTGAAATGAGTTGGTTTATAAAGCTTTAAGCGTTGAACATGAACATTGTAGTGTTCGGTTCGACTCAATTTGTATAAGCATGTGCAGTCAAGTATTAGAAATGCAAGTTTTGTTTGATTCAGCTTTATAATTAAGCTTGCTAAGTATAGAGAACTTTACATACATGTCACATGTATGATATAAAGCCATGTTCACCCACTCAATGGCTCTTATAATGTATTCAAAAAATCAAATATTTGAATTTTACATGAAATTGTTATCAACCATAAAGCTTCAAATTGACATATGATGATAGGCGACTTGCATCAAATCCTAATCGTTCAAGTACCTTTCATCTACCGAGTTAGGGCAAAAGAATCATGATCCAGCATAGGATGCTCTCTGCAACCACCAATCCTGTCAGATGATGCAACTCTTTTTCATCGTAGCCATTAACATGCATTTGAAATTGGACGGCTAGGATCTCTCGGCAGACCTTGCCACCAATCCTTTCACTTCTCGGAGCCCATTTCTCCAAAAGCAGTGGGTAGTGAACCAAGTAGACAAGTATAATTGGAAGGTACGAGTATTTTAAAGAATGATAAGCTCAAGGCATGAAAGAAATCGAGATTCCTAGTGCGATCCACCTCCTCACTGACCCACTGGTGAAACACAACCCACTTTGCAAACTCATGAATATAATATAACGCCTCACTTTGTCCTCCCATCCTCTTAGATCTTCTCTCTCTCTCTCTCTCTCTCTCTCTCTCTCTCTCTCTCTCTCTCTACCATGGTTTCTCATGATATGCTCTTCATCAACTTATTTCTTGTCATTTTGTTGGCAGCAAGTCAATTAGCAGCAGATCATTATCTCAACGAGACATATGGATCTAAGCTTTGGAGTGCATCTATGGAATCAGAAGATGCGCAGGTGATCGAATACAGACCAGTTAAGGAGGTGAGGTATGCAGTGCTTGATGGATCAGTAGTAGGTGGTGGCCGGCGCCGGCTGGAGCCGTTCCAGCTGTGCTTGGCTTGCCGATGCTGCAGTGCTGGCAGCACGGAACCCGGTCTGTGCATGACACTCCCGTGCTGCTTCGGCATCGATTGCGCCCTCCCGTACAAGCCTTACGGCGTCTGCGCCTTCGTGCCGAAATCATGCAACTGCACGGCTTGCGGCTGATCGATTGTCAAGATCAGGATTGGGTTCTCATACTGTTCTAGGCGTTTTAGAGCTTATTGATCATTCGTAGAGTTGAATCATGTCGAGGATAAGGGAAGATGAAGCCACAGAGGACGAGATGTAGAAAGACTATAGGACAACCGTGAATATTTGGTTTCTCATATGACATATCTGAGATTTGGTTCTATTTCTCTGTGAGGAAAATACGATTCTCGTACATGTGAATAGGAACGATATTGGTTGAGCTAATCAGTTTCTATTTGAATTGTTCTTCAGTGGCTTCTGCAAAAATGGTCCCTCTTGAATCTCGATTCATCATACAGAAGAAACACTCCGATGATCATCCTTCTGTCTGTGTGTGTGTGTGTGTGTGAGTGCGCGGGTGTGTGTGAATCGACGGCCAGCTTGGTGTTCGCTGGGATTGTTGAAAAATATGTAAGAAGGTATATCTGTTGTCCAGTACCAAAAGGTTAAAATTTAAATATATTATTTTCTAGCTTAACTGCTCTCAATTCATACATTTAAATTTATAAAAATAATGAGGAGAGATGGTTGATGGGGAGTTCATGCTTATCAAATTTTCGATTCTATGGCTATTATTGATTTCTTTGAGAAAGAGTAAAAGTGGTCCTCTTCAAGACGACATCCATGGGATGTCAGCGTCTACACATGAAAAGGCCAGTGAGTCTGTAGACAAGTAGCTACCACCTTTCAGGGGAAAAGTTAATTATGTGAAAATAACCGCAAACAAAGTCTCCCGATAAATTCATTTGACTGCAAACCTTGCGTTTTAAACTGGAAATAAGATAATTAAATAATGAAAACAGTGCACCCTGAGCATTAGCTCAACGGCAGAGCACTTTAGCATCGTTGCTGCTGGTGGGGAGTTCGACTCTCCGAGAGTGCACGTGTGAGTGTGTGTTAGGCTTCGGCCTCCTCTTGTAAAAAAAAATTAACGAAAACAGTGAATATTATGTAAATCAGGGTCCTCATTGTGAGAGTTTTAAAAACAAAGGTGTCTACTTCTTTTGGGGTGTGCTCATAACTGATTAGGTGTGACCTCACCATACTTGATTTGGTAGATCGTATATGACACGTATGAGTATAGAATACGTATGGTAAAGGAGAGACGTATGAGTATAGAATGAGACTTTTTATTAGGCCTCGTAAACTGAGACCGTCGGTTCCAAACCAGCAGCTTCAGTGTGGCCGAACGTTAGAACTGGAAACAAACCGACCCTAAGGTCCAGTTCCCGTTCTGATTCCACGGGTTCCCACCTAACTTCGAACTTGATCCAGTTTCAATTTGGTTCTAGTTTCATTTGCAAAATAATGGGAAACTTTAAAACCGAACCAAAAAGTACCCGAAACAGGTGGTTCTAGAACAAAGTTTTAGCTCTTCTTCAAACCACAAGACGGTGAAACACCCTTTGACTCATTTGAGGTGCCTTACGAGTTCGGAGTGCATGTCATCTCATAGGGTTCTAACTAATACCACATTGGTTGTATAATAAAGAGAACTTTTTACCAAAAATAATAAAAAATAGAACTTTTTCTTTTTTCTCTTTATAACTGCCCAACGTTTAAAAATAAATCTATTAGTGCCAGCTTAAAAAAAAAAATTAAGTCCAGAGGTCAGCAGCCCACTGATCTGGAGGAAAATTTTCTCATGCCTACGATAATGAACCTTTTAATAATCTAAGGATGAATTTCCAGCATATTACTTTTAATAATCTAAGGCTTAACCTATGCTTAGGGGGGTGTTTAATTGTGAGGCTCGGACTACAATGGAACCATAGTTCCAGTTCTGTATTCTTAGGCCTCCTAATCAAACACCCCTTAAGGAACTAGCCAGAATCTTCTCTCCTTGTGGTAAATACCGGCATCAGCCTCCGTCCAAGAAGTTGCACAAGAGATAACATAGCAAGATGGTCGACTCACAAGTTGGAGGTCATGAGTTTGATGCCTAGGAGAGTGCATCTGGCTTCGACTTTCCAGTTGCACCAAAAACAATGACAAGTTACCTCTTAATTGCTCAATTCATTTCACGGCTGGTCTACAACAAAGTTTTTGTTGGTGCTTGGCGTTCTATATACCAAAAGTTGTTTCCCTAACCCCAACTTGATATATATATATATATATATATATATATATATATATATATATATATATATATATATATATATATATATATATATATATATATATATATATATATATATATATATATATATATATATATATATATATATATATATATATATATATATATATATATATATAATAATCAATACCCTTCCTAGCATGCGAAATAGGTAAGTCTGCAAACTTAATCAATTATCCCTAATGTATAAAATGCGTACTTGGGGTGCAATTGCAAACTTAATAAGCTAACTTTTAATTTCTAAAACCTTAGGAAACTTATATTTATCCAGCATCACTGTTCTACAAAGTTATATATATATATATATAAATCAGATCATGCCCATCACTAACATGCCCTTTTGTGCTCACTCATTAGTTTTTAGTGACATGAGTATAATTTAAAAAGTTATAAGAATTTTTAAAATATATATATAAAACAATATTATTGTACTTATACTAAAAAATAACAGTCAAGCTTCATTAGACCACTTCAATGATAGACATATCCAAATTCTCTCTCTCTCTCTCTATCTATCTATATATATATATAATATAGTAAATCCTCAAACTTCATTCATGCTTGAATCTACTTTATCAATTCAACTTTGAATTTTTTAAATGAATGGATGAAATGATAAGGATAAAGTATTTAAAGTCTATGAAATATTAAATATACAATATAAAGTACAATAATATTTTTAATTTAAATCTATTCATAAGATGTTAAGTAGATGTATATATATATATATATATATATATATATATATATAGAGGGAGAGAGATCATATGTCACTTCAAGTGACGTGGTCCATCTTGACACAAAATGGAGGGAGTCAATTCCCCATAGACGAAAGGAAAGAGAGAGGATGATTCGAGATATTCTGCCTTTCGCCCGAAAGCCGAAACTTTCCACGTCGAAGGCTCGTTATCTAACACCATATTCCACTTGCCTCCTCCTTCTCCTCCACCCTTCAACTTAGTGTATATTTAATACGGACTTCTACCAAATTTTCAACTCAGCAGACAGATCCCCCGTTTCTCCTTTCCCTTTCTCGATTCCTTCTCTTCATAGAGTCTTAATGACGCGGATTTTTCCGAGAGGCGATGACAAACTGCAATCACCAACCCCAGCGGAGGCGGAGGGGACGGGGTCGAGCTCGGATTGTGCTACAGTCCTGACGGTGTGGAAGAAATCTAGCATGTCATTTGATTGTATGGATGGATTCACGGTTTATGACAGCAGAGGGAGGTTGGTGTTCAGGGTGGAGAACTATACCAGGAGTTGCAGACTGAGAACTCATGATTTGGTTCTCATGGACGGCGAAGGCCGGTCGCTGTTCGCCTTGCGTCCGAAGGTACTTAATCTCTGCATGCTTATCATGAAAGATATACAAGCTAATAAAGAGAGACAATTAATGGCAAAAATATACGAATTCGGGATCAGTGAGGTGATGATCTTTGATCTTCTTCACTTTTAACTAATTTCGTTAAAGAACATCTTGACAACTTTGAATGTATCAGCCGACCCAACTTAGTGTGAGAAAAGGCTTGTCTGTCAATATCAATGGTGCATGTAAGTTCATCTAGTTCATCTTATGCCAGGATGACCAATCCTGATCATTTTTTTTTTGTTACAAGAGGAGGCCGAAGCCTACCACACACACGAGTCGAACTCCACACCTCATGAACGGTACTATGGGGCTCTGCCGTTGAGCTACACTCTGACAACCAAACCTGATCAATTTGATGACGAATTTACCAATTATTAGATCGAAAGTCGGGGCCAATGACAAGGAGCCCGAAAGAGAGTTCCGAATCAACGGACTTTTGATGGTTGGCATCCTACAGTTGATCACATCCGTCCAACTCAGTCACCGGACAATCAGGATTTCAGATAACCCCAACCATCCATGTGAATGTATATGGACGGTTAGAATCTAGTGTAGGATACCAACCGTCATACTTCTCATTATTGGATCCAACCCGGGGCCCAATCCATATTAAAGTTGGTGCAGGTGGTGGGTATTGAGTAAACTAGGTCAAGTTGAGACTTAGGATGAGACTGGCCATTGGTACATGTCTGAATCATGTTCAAAAAGTTAGACCGAAAAGCTCCATTTCATGGATTTCGGGCTAAGTCCAGGTCCACATAGGCTAAGTCCAGGTCCACATACTGCACTTGCGGACCCAGATGAATTAATACATATCGTAACATCAGGTGCGATCAGGTCAAACTATCAATCCCTTGTTGGCTCACCTAGATCCGGCTCATGATTTTGGTTTTGGATTTTGATTGACCCAGAATTGAACCTGTAGGATTCAACTCCAACCCAATTTGAGTGGCATTCATATAGTCATATAGCAGCTTCACAAATTAACCTCCAACTCCCATGAATGGGATTCCTTTATAGATCTGCGTATTAGTGGTTTTGGTTTGTTGCTCATTGATCAGGTTGTAAGCATGCATGAACAATGGAACGGTGTATTCATTGGTGGCGGCGGAGGAACCACCCGCAGAAGAGATGGAAAGCATGCTTTCTCAATAAGAAAGCGTCATATGGCCCAAAATAAAGGCCATGAGGCAATGGTGTATGTTGGTGAAAATTTCCTGGTGCCGGAATTCTACGTCGAAGGTAACTATGACAAAAGGTGTTGCAAGGTCCGGCGCAGCGCCACCGGAGAAGTGGCTGCCGAAGTGCGTAGGAAACATGCCGATAACCCTGAAATCTTGCTAGGAAGCGATGTGTTCAGCTTGACAGTTCATGCTGGTTTTGAGAGTGAGCTAATGATGGCTTTGATTGTCGCCATAGATCGGATAAGTTGGAAGCCTTTCATCACTGCATTGCTGCACTGACCGACGGAGATTAATTAGCAAATTTATTTGGTTTCTCCAGTTAGGCTGCAAAGTGTATTGTAGTATACATTTATTGAAATTGTTTTTTTTTGAAAATTTATGGAGATGCAGGGTATCGATCCCCGTACCTCTCGCATGCTAAGCGAGCGCTCTACCATCTGAGCTACATAATTAATATCAATAAATTTTTGTTGGGTCCTGGTAATCTTATCCAATTTTTTGTTGGGTCCCGTACCCCAATTCTAACCTCAATAACATTATAAATTAAAAATATCTTGCGACTGAGTTACATTATTTTAAAAAAAGTAAGGTTATGAAGTTGAAAATTTGAAAATTCAATATACCTTACAGGCAAGCACAAACACGAAAACACAGATATGTATGTACATATATAATAGTGCTTACCAGGAAACAAAAAAGTTTATGGGTACTTCTTACCATGTACCCACCCCATACCCGATCAAAGCAATTTGGGTAATCCCCAAACCCAAACATGCTCAAACCGGGTCGGGTCAATATTGCCATCCATAAGCTTTGGTGGCTATTGGGTCTTACACTGGCTAGCTTGTTATGAGACAACTTTACATTCACAATGGGCTGTGATCTTTTTCTAGTACAATGGGGAGGCCGAAGCCGGATGCAGCAGGGCGTCGAACAAGAATACTGTTTGTTCGGTTTGGTTCGCCTTGTATAAGCTGGGTATATGTGTGTGCGTGCATGCAATTGGGCATGCGGGCACGCGCATGTATGTAACCATTTGGACGAAGCTACTTGGGTGGATGTGCATGTATGAAATGAGTAAATGGTTTAAATTGTACACCAAAACAGGATGAAGCATAAAGTTTTGAATTTAAAATTTAGGAAAAATGTTTTATAACTCAAAAGATATTAGCTTTTTGACTTGAACAAACAATTCATGTTCAGCTTATCTAACTTCACTTCTATTTGCTTTAAATATGACTGGTTCCAGTTTTCCTCAAACCAGCCATACGAGAGGTTTCCACCAAAGTGCACATACATGCACTTGGTGCGCACGATGCTTGACAGCACGTACCGGAGTCTTGAGGCCGTAAGCGCCCATGTTGTGCATGAGTCTTGTACAGCCTTTAGCCGAAGTAGGGTTGGCTGAGTCGTCCGCGGCTTAATTGGTTTGTAAATCCCTTCGAAGGGTAAGTATCCATGTGGGTCGCTAAAACCCGTTTGGATCTGGATCGTGAACCATGCCATGGTCGTGTCAGTGTCCTTATAAGCAATGGCGTATCTACATGGATGGAGGGATGAGGGGCAGCCACTCGTAGTGAAAAATTGAAATTTTAAAATAAAACCTACGCTTTACAGTGAATATATGATTGAGATTCATGCTTCGCTCACCTCACATGATGAAATATGTATGTCGCCTCCTCCAACACTATTTTCTAGATCCACCACTGCTTATGAACACCCACACGAGCATGGCATGCATCAATTCTAATGAAATTTGTGATCAACCAACTATGTTTCTAATTAAATTTGGTAATCATGTGTTTTAGTGAAATTTGGATCTTAATGCATGTAGATAAAGCTAGATCTATAGAAACAATAACCCTTTTTTTTGGAGAGAGAGGAGAACAAAGTCCAACATGCACACACATGCATCCTTGGAGAATCGAACTCCTCACCAGAAGCAACAACGTCCTGCTTTTCAGCTAACCCTGTCAGTACAAACAAGAGCTTTTAGAGCTACCAGTCCTGGCTCGCTCTTTTTGAATCGATACAAGGGCATAACTCATAATATATAGTTTGCCTCATTCTAAACCTTTGAGGGACTACAACTATAGACTTGAACTCACACGAGTTTGTAATCATAATTTTAAATGACCACAATTTCGTGTTTGATTCATGAATAATACTTCTGATACTTGAGCTTTCATGCAAGATCAAATAACAACACGAGAAAAAAAATTGATTTTTTTTCGTGAGAAGCTCTTGAGTCTAGTTTTTATGGTTCACCTTTTCTTTCGCGCTAAAGTTTTTAAGTTAGACTTATATAACACGATAATTCCATACTAGTAACAAGTTCCGTGTTTGATGCACAACAGAAATTAATGGCACCACAAACATGAATGATCCAATTTTCCTCAAACCTGTAAGGAAACTATGATCATTTTCGGCAATCCTAGCACAGAAACGGTTGGACCGGTCATCCAGCCGTTATCTGTGGAAATGATGATTGTAACGGTCATCACTGGCTGAAACCGCCGGCGGTTATGAAGCTTATCCATGACTGACCTAATACGGGGCTCAAAGAAAAAAAAGCCCATAGAAATTCGAGTGGAAAGAGGAGCAAGCGTTGTTCTATAAGTAGAGAGCAACACAAGACACAGAAGCACGGAGAAACTAAGAGAAATACATACGTCAGTCAATAGCATTCCTCGTAAGCAAAACCTATTGAAAGGAAACCTGTAAAATACCGAAACTCACATACCTCTTTGAAGATCTGTTGTTGTTATGTACAAAGTAGGGACACCGAAGAGTCAACCGAAAGCACATAACTTACCGGAGAGTCGACGGAAACACAACAAAACCTTGTATCAAACACCCTCAAATTCAATCTTATGGCATTGGCCCCCAAAATCAGTGGCTTGTGAATCCGTGATGGTAAAGTGGGCTGATCGCGCAATTCGGTCCTGGATGTGGCCTCACTTGTCCACCATAAACTGAGTCTCATTCCACGTTGAGAAGTGCACCACTACCCTTTTCTTCCGCGTAATTATTTATTATATCCCGAAATTCAAATGCCTGACATAACTCTTCGAGTCCTTTTCTCTCATATATTTAAAAAAAAATTATTTTCACAAAACCTATCACCGTTGGATACAACTTATAAGTGCGCGTGATGAATAAACTAATTTTCCCAAACCCTTCTCAGACAAAATAAATAATCGATTACCCCTTAATATGCATCAAGGAGAATCAGAAATCGTGTGACGCGTGTAAATAGATTGAGGTATTTCCATTAGATACCCTTGCTCTATTTTTTGTGGGAGAAGCAGAGCTTGGGCTTGATTTTGGGAGTTGATACTTTTATTAGGTAAACAAAATGCGAATTAATATCGTATTGTGTAATATGGCAACGAAGCAGCCCTAGAAATATAGCAAATGACGGACGCGACTTCCTGTCCTTCCCTTTATAAAATTCAGACCACCGCTTTGTGGCTCTTCACTACCGGGCAGTCTTCTTTTTCTTCCCAAAGTTAGCGACCATCACCAGATCTTTCCGCCGTTAGGTAAGGGTTTAGGTCGCATGGCTCCTGCATTCTCTTGGCTGTTTTCCCAGATCGCTTTTTGTCGTTTTGCGTCTTCTATCTGATCTTTGTTGTTCGTTTTCTTCTTCGTGTAATTCTTCTTGTTCCGATTGTTACAATATGGCATCTTTTTACTTGTACATAATACGATTGTGGTTATTGAAGATGGGGATTTCTATGCGTTTGTTGGTGTTGATGCTTTGGAGATTTGATTTGTTTTTTATGGTGATGTGTGTGATTTTTCTGTGTTTAGATTTGGAGGAATGGCTGGTTCTGATTTCTCGTGGAAATTGGACTATCATCCCAAGCTCCCTAAGGGGAAGACCATTGCGCTCATTGTGTTGGACGGATGGGGTGAATCCAAACCCGATAAGTTTAACTGCATCCATGTCGCTGAGACTCCCACCATGGATTCGTTGAAAGAGGTATTATGGACACTCCTTGGATTTTTTCTTCATATCTTGGTTGGTTGGGCTGTCAAATGAATATATAGTTTCTTTAGCAAGAATCAGTCTTTCCCTGGAATGAATGCTTGATCAGGTCCTAAAAGCAACAATGCTTTAGAAGAAGTATGGACGATCAAATGGAATGAAGCGGCTCGATAAGAATCTATACCCAAAGCTAACATAATATATCAGAAATACTCTGCTGTTGTTGCGCCAGGGGTTGCTGGACCTTAATGGTGATATCTGTAAAGGATCTCAGATTTTTGTTTTCCATCTTTTGTCTGTGAACCTTGTTGACCATTGGGTCTTTTACGAATGTCTATAAAATAACTTCATCAAATTCTGCATGATTCATTCCTTTCTCTGGAGATCACTTTGAGTTTCGTGGGTGCTCATATGATGATTGCTAGCTGGACAATCAGTTTCTGGGGATCCGTTGTTCTAGTTCTAAATACTCCTTGTATACAAGCAGTGCAGTTCAGTATTTGTTCCGACCATTTTGATTATCTAGGTCATTGCATGTCCAGAATTTCCTTAAAGCTTTTCGTTCTTCTTTCAAAGCAATTGCTTACAAGAAACATATGTTGGTATAACCGGGTTTCTTCACTCATTCTTATTTTTGTTCAGTATGTTTACTGCCCCAAAAAGGAGACATTTATAAAATATGGTGCGTATAGGAATTAACTGGTACTGAAGTTATCACTTTCTTTGGTATACGGTTTTCCTCATGGTGTTGAACTTAGAAAATCGCCTGGTTTTGATTCGTTATGATTTATGTTGGTTGTCTGCACTCTGCAAGGCTCTGGTTGTGACAGACATTACTTGTGGATCTGTTGTTCTCACTTTTCTAGTATGATTGTCACTTTGTTGATTCGTTCATACTGTCTTTCTTTGTTTAAGGGTGCACCAGAGAAGTGGACATTGATTAGAGCACACGGTACAGCTGTGGGTCTTCCTACAGAAGATGACATGGGCAACAGTGAAGTTGGTCATAATGCACTTGGTGCTGGCCGCATCTATGCCCAAGGGTAACAATTTCAACTCACCGATTATCACACAATTACTCAACATGATGTTAGTTAATTGTGTGATAATGTTTATATTTCTATGCCATTCAAATATGTTTCATGCTCTGACTGTTATTTTTCAAAATCCATGTACAACATCATTCTGTGGCTTATTCTGATTAGGTCCATCCTTTAGAATCATCGTTGTAGGGCTAACATACGCCTCTACTCCTGTTCTTTATTGGTGTACCTTTCTAATGGTTATTAGGTTTTGACTTCCAGTAGCCTGGCGTAACCCCTTGTAATGCCTTAAATATGATGATGGAGGCAACCTCTTGTAATGCCCTCACTTCGATGATTATGAAGATAGATGTGAAACTAAACTTCTAGGAGATGGATATGGGTAGCTTACTTTACTACAAGCATCCTTGCGAAACAAGCCTTGATAGATAGTAGCTTACTGTAAGCTGCCTTGCTAGAAGGTAGCAGTGGAGTAATGTAACATGACCTCACCACCTTTAAGGTAAGGTGGTAATGGCAGCAGCTTAGTGCGGAATTAAAATCCTATGTCTGCTGCGTGTCATTTGGGGCTGATGGGTTCCTGCAAAGCCTTCAGTTTATTCATCAAATCCCCAAACTGCCTGGTGAAGGTAGTTTCAATCCTCACGTGTGAGCCAACTATTAGGAGATGAGTTTCTATGTAACTAATCAAGCAAATTACTTCCAAAAAAAAAACACAAATTACTTGTAAGAGATATATTCATGAAAAGCTCATTAAGCAACTGATTCCTATGTCACCTTCTTAATGGTGTTAACTTCTTTGGCGCCATTTGTCAGATCAAGCAGGACTAAGAACATCGTTTTGTAGCTTTCATCAACAATTGCCAACATTTTAAAGCTTTGTTTCAGCATAAAATCTCTGGCTATTCCTATTCCTGTTTATATCTTTTACAGACATTTGTTGACAGAGGACATGTAAAATTGATACCTGCTCTTGTGTAACGTGATACTTGTGGTCCATTTTCACAATCCCAGTCATCACATCAGAAAACTCTTTTATATATTCTACTTTACATAGGTAGGTCATGTACAACGTTAAGATTTTGGCTGTCTAAAGTTACTCACCTGAAGCTGTTAAGAATTTTGACTTCTCTTGGTACGTCAGTATTTCTATCACCTTATTCTGCCCCTCCCAGTTTTGAATGGCTTGGGCGGTCATGATGATCATCTCCAAGATAGTAGTTAATGTGATATATGTGTAAGGATTTTATATTCTATTTTAGCTTCAGTACACGGATTTTGTAACTATTGACTTGCCATCAATCTATGTTTGGTTTAGTAGCCTCAATAGTTTCTCGTACGGTCCTTTTTTATAATGAGCTTGCTGCTTCTGTGTCTACTGACTGATATATACCACATATCAGTGTGCACATTGTCAGTTAATTGTTGACTTCAAAAAAAATCTTTTGTGGTTTCAGTGCTAAGTTGGTTGACTTCGCCCTTGCTTCTGGAAAGATTTATGAAGGGGAAGGATTTAAATACATTAAACCATGCTTTGAGAATGGGACTTTACATCTTATTGGATTGTTGAGTGACGGTGGAGTTCATTCTCGACTTGATCAATTGCAGGTCAGCTTTGCTCTTCATTGAGTGCTGTCTTTCTCTTCGTCACTTTTTGTTGCTTTTGAAGGTAATTATTTTCCTCTTTTGGCCTTGGGTTGTTGCAGTTGTTGCTGAAAGGTGCTAGTGAGAATGGCGCCAAAAGAATTCGAGTCCATGTTCTTACTGATGGTCGTGATGTCTTGGATGGGTCAAGTGTAGGCTTTGTAGAAACTCTTGAGAATGACCTTGCTAAGTTACGTGAGAAAGGTATTGATGCGCAGATTGCTTCTGGTGGGGGTCGAATGTATGTCACAATGGACCGCTATGAGGTGAGAGTTGTTATGCCAAGCTTTTCCTGTAGTGTCTTACTGAGTGCCCATGCTTCGAGGATTTAAGCTTTACCATCTTTTTGATTGCCAATCCTAATTTCTGTTGTAATATGCACTTTTTACGAGTTGAAACTTGCCTATATGAGTTTAGATATGATAATGATCATTCTTCCTCTTGGTTCTTTGGATATCGCTGTTTTGTAATGTGCATTTGTGTGATGGGTTCTTTTCTTCAATCTAATCTTCTTGTTTTACTTTCACAGAATGACTGGGGTGTTATTAAACGCGGATGGGACGCTCAGGTTTTGGGTGAAGCCCCTTACAAGTTTTGGAATGCTGTAGAAGCTGTAAAGACACTGAGGGTGGAGACTAAGGCCAACGATCAGTACTTGCCTCCGTTTGTCATTGTTGGTGAGGATGGAAAAGCTGTTGGGCCTATAGTTGATGGCGATGCTGTGGTAACGATTAATTTCCGAGCAGATCGCATGGTGATGGTTGCAAAAGCTTTTGAATATGAAGACTTCGACAAATTTGATCGGGTTCGTTTCCCTAAAATTCGATATGCTGGAATGCTTCAATATGATGGAGAGTTGAAACTTCCCGCTCATTATCTAGTCTCCCCCCCAGAAATAGAGAGGACATCTGGTGAATATCTGGTGCATAATGGTGTCCGCACTTTCGCTTGCAGGTACTTTGTTAGTGCATGAGACTTTGACTTCATTAAGTACTTTCTGGGCGATTGTTGATTAAACTCTCTATCTCTCTCTCAATATGGACCTATCTGGTGTAGATGAATATCATGAATGCGAACATCATCCCAACAGGGTTATAAAATTGATTTGTTGTTGGATTACATGAACTTCCCGAAGATGCTGTGTTCTGAAAATTGTTTTTTCTTGTGTTTCTTTTAAGAGTTCAAAGTCATATGCGTGCATGCTGTGTTGTGCAATTTTATTTTGTTTTACTTTCTCGACCTTCAAAAGGTTGCCATGACACCTATTTAGAACAATTGTTCTTCTTCCAGCAACTGAATAAACCTTCAAATGTGTATGCAAGTTTGCTTGTGTGCCTGCTCTGACAGTGGCGTATGTGTTGTCATGGAATGCGCATGTTTTTTAGTTTATTCAATAAAGCATGTTGTGAATCAAAAGGGATCTGCCAGTTGCACAGTCATGTTCTTGTAGTGTAACAAATGTCCTTTTTTTAATGGTGCGTAATAAAGGAAAATATATCCTTTGGAAAGACAAGCTGGAGTGTCTTCTTCCTTAACTCCGCGTCACTCGTGGCAAGGAAAATTTCCTTCTCCCCGCAAGGTTTGCCGAATTGTATTGCCAATCTAGACAAAGAATGTAAAATGAGCATGGATGTTGCCATGCTTTTATATGAAATTCTTCCATTCTGACTAAAATCTGTGAGTCCGCTTTGGTTATGTCACTGCTAGCTTATATTTTTCTAAAGAAGCAATCTTATACTGTCGTTGTGCTGGTTTGATGAATTATTGTCGTCTCTGTAGTGAAACTGTGAAGTTTGGTCATGTCACATTTTTCTGGAATGGGAACCGATCGGGTTATTTTGATGCTGATATGGAGGAATATGTGGAGATTCCGAGTGATGTTGGAATTACATTTAATGTCCAACCAAAGATGAAGGCTATCGAAATCGCCGAGAAGGCCAGGGATGCCATACTGAGTGGGAAATTCCACCAGGTAGATTTATGATCTGCATCTAGTCTGTCCTTTTAGGTGGGTTTAGTAATATTTTCATTTCCACCTAACAGGTTCGTGTCAATTTGCCCAATGGTGACATGGTGGGCCACACTGGTGATATTGAGGCTACAGTTGTTGCTTGCAAGGCTGCCGATGAAGCTGTCAAGGTGATTACGGCCTTCCACATATTTATTGGGAAAGCTGGGGATGATTTTCGTGGCTTTGGTGGTCTAGTTTGGTTATGTTTTTTTCACTATGCAGTTGCTTATGAACACAAAAATGAATGTGAACAGAATGGTTCCTTTTAGTTCCAAATTTCTTGGTCAGTTTATAACTGGACTCAGTTGGACTGAGTAGGCTGTGCGTAAAAGTAAAACCATCTGGGGATGGTTTTCGTGGCTTTATTCTGGTGCATACCTTTAATCTGTTGTCTTGTTCGCCTAACTTCATTTAATTATTGGTAAGTGGCCATACCATCTCTTAGCGAAATTGAGTTCGAGAGTTGCTGTCTGATGCATGGTGTCCGCATTCTAAAGCAGGCATCATTCAGAAGGATCATAAACTATTCATGTAAAAGGTTACTAGTAGTTAAAAGAACATCCTGGAATCCAAATGGTTTACTGGTTTTGAATTATTTTGCTAAAGTATGTGGTTGAGCGGATAGCAGTAAGATTTCTAACTATGGGATTATTTATTGATTTTCTTTTTCCACTAAAAATATAGTTCGCCTTGTCTTCTCCCATGGTGGGAATGATTCGGTATGCTGAATTATGTGATGAACCTACCATTGAATTACTCTGTTGATAAGATCAAGAGCTGCAATGTGAGATTCTGATATATGCCTTTGTTAATTTTACAATATTGTTGTAGATGATAATTGACGCTGTGACTCAAGTCGGTGGGATCTATGTGATCACAGCGGACCATGGCAATGCTGAGGATATGGTGAAGAGAGATAAGAAGGGTCAGCCGGCGCTCGACAAAAATGGAAATATCCAGATACTTACTTCGCATACTCTTGCACCTGTAAGTCACCTACTTATTTCCTCCATCAATTGCCTTCTTGCTTTCGGCAGGACATCTTCTGCTGCTGTTTTTTCTTTGTGCTTTCCTTGCCCTCAATTCATTTGTTGTTAATTTGTTTGTCATCTTGCAGGTTCCAATTGCCATAGGAGGCCCTGGCTTGATAAAAGGAGTGAGATTTCGCAGCGATTTGCCTGATCCAGGTCTGGCTAATGTCGCTGCAACAGTGATGAACCTTCATGGTCTCGTGGCGCCAAGTGATTATGAACCTACATTGATTGAGGTTGTTGATAATTGAACAGGATGACTGAAGGAACAATATTTGGTGCTTTGATAAATTAAGATTGCTCAGTTTTGGTTTAGTTTGGGGTTGTGATGGCCCTTGAGACCCAGGCTGAATAATTTTGTTGTGCTAGCTTGGCTTATAACTTGAGTTGGTCATAGGATTCAGTTCACCAAGAGAATTCTCAACCATGATGTTTTACTTTTGTAGCAATGCGATTTGAAGGGGGAACTCGGAATCAATTTTATGATATCAGCCCTTAATCTTTTGGCGGTACCTTTTATTTGTATTGTTTTATGTGAGGTCGATCTCTTTACATTTGTTTTCCCTCCTATTGTTAATGGACGTCAAGAAAGAGAGAGTCTGCTCTAAATTGGTGATGGGGAAAGATCTTTCTTATGAATGGATCACTAACAACTTTCAGATGAATATGTATTGTATGGAAATTAGTGAAAGATGATTGAAAGAAATTAAGCAACGTATGCTAAATGTAAGAACAATTTGACAAGGGGAAGTCCTTAACATGTTTACCTAACGAATAACGTATCCGAAACGGGGCACTCATTTCGACCTTGCGTAGTTGGACTTTCTATATAGAAGATGGAGGAATAAACTCATTCAATTATATCTTCACGACTTTACCTAGGTTTTGACATTATTAATATCAAATCGGTGGAGTTTCTCTGTAATCAAATATTTTAACGAGTTATCTCTCGAATCTTAAACTCGTAAAAGTTATATGGCCATGATTTTAACTGGTATGAGTGAGGAATGGGTGGGCTGCCTGAGTTCAAAATACAAGGAGGCAAAAGAGGTGCCCGCTGCTTTTCCTCCTCTCCTTTTCTTTTTGTGAGAACGGGAGATCGAACCCATGTACCCCACCAGGAGTCGAACTCCTGCCGTGGCGATAATTTCCAGCGCGCACTTTTGCTCCGGGTACTGCTTTTCCTCTTTTATTAGTGCCATGCTTTTGAAATCTCAAGTAATTTCGTCTCCTTTTAGATCCAACGGCTCCACCGAAAATGCCCAGCCTACGGGCTGTAGACCTGACCCGAACGGCGTTCTCCCTGCCGTTGGAGACTCCTTTTCCCGGTCCCTGTCCGTTTTCAAAATTTAAACCGGCTCACATTGAAACTCCTCTCTCTCCCTCTCTCTCTCTCTCTCTCTCTCTGAATTAGCCCTTCTTCTTCTTCTTCTTCTTCTTCTTTTTCTTCTTTGTTTTCGGTTCAATCATTGGTGGCGATGGAGAAATACGAGAAGCTGGAGAAGGTGGGTGAGGGTACATATGGCAAGGTCTACAAGGCTCAAGACAAAGAGACAGGCCAATTGGTTGCCCTCAAGAAGACGAGGCTAGAGATGGATGAAGAGGGCGTGCCGCCGACCGCTCTCCGCGAGATCTCTCTCCTCCAGATGCTTTCGCAAAGCATCTACGTCGTCCGGTGCCGCTTTCACCTTGCGTCTTTCCTAATTCATTTTCTTCTTCTTCTTGGTGTTGGTCCTGTTGATTGGTTTTAGCCTTTTCTTTGGCGTTTCATCAGGTTGCTCTGTGTGGAGCACATTAACAAGAATGGGAAGCCGCTCCTTTACTTGGTGTTTGAGTATTTAGATATGGATCTTAAGAAATTCATTGATTTGCATCGACGAGGGCCTAACCCCAGGCCTCTTGATCCTGCTGTCATACAGGTGAGCAACGATCTTCTCTCTTGATTGTCCGCAATCTGAAACTAGGTGCTTCATCTATTTTGTTGTCTGATGGCGTTCATTTTCAGAGCGCACCAATTCACTAAATCATGTTATTCAGTAAACAAATCGATCAATTTGACTTATTTCAACTGCAATGATGTTGGTTTTTTGGCAATAACAAATTGTCGGATTATGTTCTTTGTTGGATTATGAGCAACAAAGGACGACATGGTGGCCGGATTGGTGCAGTACGATGCCTTGTTGGCTTGGCTGCGCACTTGCTAATCACTTTTATCTGCTTTTTCTTTGATGCATATTATACACTAGTATAAGATGTTTTTATCTAGAAAAGTAGTTGTATTCTCCACAGGTTCACAATTAATTAGCATCTTATGTATCCACCAAGTTTGTGAAGTTTCTCCCGCCTGTCTGTTCATGTCCCCGTCACCTTATTATTTAAGACGTTGATTTGTCTGAACGGTTCCTTATCTATTAGATGCAATATCTCTTCTTAGCTTGTGCATTTTGTGATGTTGTATCAAAAAGCTTGTGAATTGTGATGAAATTGGTGTCTTCATCTTGGTTTACTTGTCTATTCTTGTTTGATCTTGAGACCTGTCTGTATTCTTATAGTCTCCGTGATTTTAGTTCTTCTGAATTAAACTTCACGGGATTAAATATTTCCGTTCCCACAACAAACTTTTCAGAGTTTCATGTACCAATTGTGTAAAGGAGTAGCTCACTGTCATGGCCATGGCGTCCTTCACAGGTTCTTTTTCCTCTTCTTCTTTTTGGTCTAATTATGCTATCCCACTAGCTTTCCATTAAAGCTTCTAATTGTTCTCTGCTAGAACTTCATTGTTACGTTTGTTTACAGGGATTTGAAACCTCAGAATCTCTTAGTGGATAAAGAAAAGGGTATTTTGAAAATAGCAGATCTTGGTCTTGGCAGAGCCTTCACTGTGCCTCTTAAGAGTTACACGCATGAGGTTCGTTTCCTTGCTGTGCTTCAAGGGAAGGTAAATTTGAGGTTTCAGCTTTCTGCTAATAGTTGAAAATGTCCGTTTCAGATCGTGACCCTCTGGTATCGTGCTCCAGAAGTGTTGCTAGGATCTACACATTATTCAACGGCAGTTGACATGTGGTCCGTTGGTTGTATATTCGGTATAGTCTTTCGGTCCTTTCAGATTGAAGGACGTTCATACCCTAGAGCAATTCACTCTTGCATTCGTTTGGAACACTCTAATAAAGTTTCATGATGCTACAGTCTTTTAATGTCTTCCTACTAATGCATTGTTTTATATTCGTGTTCAACATTTTTTCAACACTTCTAGATTGAATTGGTTTTCTGAAATATTTTTCACCAAAACCATTTTGGCTTATATTGCAGGTGAGAACACCCTTTTGGCTAATGCCTCTCTAGTTATGATATGATGCTTCGTTTTAAGAGATTAACTTGATTCATGCAGTACATGGACTAATTAATCTAATCGCCAACCCATTAGCTAGCTGCTTCAGCTACTGAAATCTAGTGGGCCGGTGTATTAATAAGGTTTTAGATGTTTTAGATGTTCACTATCTTCTGCATTTAGATGTTTTAGTTCCAAACAAACCCTGCCTATGCATCAGCAATAGATATTTTTTACATAGTTTCTAACATGTTGATGACCTTGTATGGTCCAAATCGGTGTCCACATCTCTGTATGATGTCTCGGATTTGAGACTCCCAAGTTATCCCATTCTGATTTTAATAGCATTATGACCCTCAAACATGTTGAAGTCGTTAATGAACAAGAGTCAACAGGTTGGCAGAGCTTGATGATCCGAACATAGTTGCTGGCCGACATTGTGATCCTTAGGCAAAATAGGTGGTTACTTGCGGACTGTGCACTGAATTTTCCAGCACAGATGTCCAGAATTGCTAAATCGATGTGGATAGTATATGCGTTATCGGATGCTTCTGACTCTGATGCCATTCAATACTGTTGAACTATGAGCATATCTTTATGGTGGGAAATTGATACTCTTCATATGATTATGACAGAGGCTATGTTGAAGAGATTTTTGCCATATCATGCAGCTGAGTTTTTTCAATTGTAGCTCAATTCTTTAAATTTTCTTGATAAAATAATGTTCAAATTTTTATTTTACAGCGGAAATTGCAAGAAGGCATGCTTTATTCCCAGGAGACTCTGAGCTCCAGCAGTTGCTTCACATCTTCAGGTGTCATCTACATGCTTCGCCTGTATTGAGTTTACCATCTCCGAATTCAGGGTTCATACATATTCGACACTTATGTCGAGAGAAGCTTTGTCGCTTCTTTGAACTTTAGAATTTACATAAACATGACGTATCTTAAGTGTATGTTTGCACTTATAGCAAATGGTGGCACCCTGCCAATGGTCCACCTTCATATTCTCCGGTCGATTGCATGTGGATTAGTCTCTTATTAGTTCGATTATCAATTAATCTAATTTAAGCTTAGTGGATTTTCATGTACTTTCGTGGCAATATACTTCTTTTGTGCCCAGGTTGCTGGGAACCCCCACCGAGGATCAGTGGCCAGGAGTGACCAGCTTGAGGGACTGGCATGAGTATCCACAATGGAAGCCTCAAAGTTTAGCTCGCATAGTTCCATCTTTGGATCCTCAAGGTCTTGATCTTTTGTCGGTGAGTCACATAAGTCAATACTCTATTTTACATGACAAACTCTTTTGCGTATATACGATTCTTTATAATGTTTGAATGTATACATAGTGTCTTGCTTGTTGCGAATTAGTTTTTTCTTATTTGAACAGAAAATGCTTCAATATGATCCAGCGAACAGAATTTCAGCAAAGGCTGCAATCGACCATCCGTATTTCAACAGCCTTGACAAATCCCAATTTTGATTATTTTGTGGAACTGTACCCGAACCTTCCTCTCTGTTCATTGATCGTGAATGGGTGTCATGTCTTCATATCAATGGCAATTTTTGTTGCCTTAAGAATCTTAAGAAATGTTTTAACTTGTATCTGGTATCTGTAGGGCTTTCTGAGATGCCATTTGTTTGTCATGTCCTTGGCAGTAATGACCATGAGTTGTTTGTAATGCCATAACTTCATGTATCAGAACTTGCAGTCATAATCGAAGGATCTCTCTTTATTTTGCCGAGTCAATTTTGTTTGACAGTGTCATTGCTATGCCCACCACTGTTTTCCATATGAGCTCTGCCTTCTAAATGATAATTTTGTTTTATTTCTTCTGGATTATCAACGAAAGAAATCTGATCAACTGGATGATATTCGGGAGAAATTTGATAAACTGGATAATGTTCACTAAAAAACTCCAAAATGCTGTACGTAACAACACCCACCACCACAACCAAAGCCTTTTCCCACACTAGGTAGGGTCTACTACATGGATTTTTTGACACCGCAAGGTAGATCTTGCGCCATGAAAGCCTAATCTAATGCAACCCCCTTTCTTTTTCGTTCGGGCTTGAGACCGACCATGATGGTGTTCAAAGCTGCTCTATGTGACAGAAGAAACTTGATAAACTGTACGATGCTCAGTAAAAAAGTGGACTAGCGGATCAACGACCAATTCCATCTGTAATATGTAAGCTAAACTAGTTACAGTGGGCGGGGATCAATTTCTATGACAGGACAAACCAATTGGATACAGGAGAGAACCATTGTTATGTGATGCCAGTTTGATGCACCCAACTTGTCTTTATCCACCTAGGTTTTATTTCTGGGACCATTGTTGTCTGCCCACTTGATTATCCTTTGATGGATAGACCTAACCTATCCTTTTAATTTCTTTTTTCTCATTTATAAAAAAAATCTGGGACCCTATGTGGATGAGATGCAATCCGACCCTAATATATGATGTGTTTGCGAGTAGGTGTCACCCCTATCAGTCCTTGTGTATACACGCACAACAGACATCTAAAATTAGCTATAATAAATACAATAAAAGTGCAAATACTCAAATTATATTCATAATTTAGTAGTTAATATTTGACCAATCACTTATTTACGTTGTTTCATGATTACAAATCTTTTACGCATTACCGCTTTCACGTTGACAAAGTTCATGAGCATTTTTCTGCTGACTAAGGTTGTGCATCTCTGAATTGTATGAGTTTCTTTAATACTTGGTCTTGCAGAGAACTTCGACCTTTGTCTGTTTTGGAATCAGCTTGCAACCTTGGCATTTAGAAATGAGCGTATCATAAGTTACTTGCCTATACAAAATACGACCTAAAACTATCCCACCACCAAACTTGGTTTCTTGAATGTCAAAGCTACGAAGCAAAGACATGAAAGCTTTCTTATAGATATTTGAGTCTTTGATAAAGCCTTAGTTTTGTTAGTGGGACGACCACCAAAATTTTCTTACCTTTGTTTGGTACAAAAAGAAGATATTATCCTTTTCCTCTTTTGCCTGAACCACCCCAATCAAATTGCTCTATGACCCAATCAAACGCCGCCTCAAATAATGCCATGTTGATCAAGGTGTTGTCATTCTTAATCCGTTGATTTGCTGAGATGTGCGGTGATAATGCGTTATCACCAACCATTTGAGATTGATTTTTACCGTTTAAACTGTCAAGAACCAAACAAGTGTGGGTGACCACATGACTATGGAAAGGATGAACGTTGACGACAAGTCAGACGCCTACGCTTTCTGAAATCAAAGACGAACGTGGACGGTCTTTCAGCGGAACGATCTTTTGGGTAGAGATGGCAACTGCCAACTGCCTTTGTTGCGATCAGTCCGAGAACGGCGGCAAACGTGGAAGTGTCGCAAAGCCAGGCGTGTAACAGAACCCCTTCTCCTCTGTCTGTTTTGTTTCTGTGGTGAGTCTCTCTTGGAGAGAAGGAGGGGGTGTATCCTTTCGAGAGAGATCAAAGGTGAAAGATCGTTGGACTTGTGAAGGTGGGAGATGGGGATGGAAGAGAGGTTGCTAGATGAATTGATAAATCGGTTGTTGGAAGCGAGGAAGAATAATACGGCCACCACCACCAATGGTAACAACAATAGCAAGGACTGTAGCGTCAACAACAGCAATAAGGCGGTGAAACGCGTTCAGCTGATGGAGTCGGAGATTATGCAGCTTTGCTACGCATCGAAGGAGATTTTCCTTCGGCAACCAAATCTCCTCGAATTAGAGGCACCCATTAACATCTGTGGTACGCGTTTTTCTTCTCCCTCTAGGTTCTCATTCCTCTTTCTCTATGTTGCTTATCCGTTTTACTTTGTTGCATATATGGGAAGCGTTTGTTCTTGATCAAATGATGTTTCGATCTGTTCATCTCTTTTCCAAATTGTGGTTTTATGTTGCGTTTCCATTTTCTTGCAGGATATTCATTGGATCAACTTACGATTATTTGATGATCTTGTTTTCGTTGCAGGTGACATCCATGGTCAGTATGCAGATCTCCTACGTCTCTTTGAATATGGTGGCTTCCCTCCGAAGGCTAACTATCTCTTCCTGGGTGATTACGTAGATAGGGGCAAACAAAGCATAGAAACCATTTGCCTTCTCTTAGCATACAAGATCAAGTACCCAGAAAATTGTTTCCTCTTGAGAGGGAACCACGAGTGTGCTTCAATTAATCGAATCTATGGCTTCTATGACGAATGCAAGCGCAGATTCAGTGTCCGGCTTTGGAGGACTTTTACAGATTGTTTCAATTGCATGCCTGTTGCAGCTCTCATAGACGACAAAATTCTATGCATGCATGGTGGGTTGTCGCCGGAAATAGAGAGCCTTGACCAGATAAGAACGATCGAGCGACCAATAGAAGTCCCTGATCAAGGGTTGTTATGTGATCTGCTGTGGGCAGATCCAGACAAAGAGGTTAAAGGGTGGGGAGAGAATGACAGAGGGGTATCTTTCACCTTCGGCGCAGACATGGTGACTGAATTCTTGAAGAAGCATGACTTGGATCTCATCTGTAGGGCACACCAGGTAAACTCTTTTGTGCTCATATTGTTTTTTCTTCAAACAGCAGAGATGCTATAGAAACAGCGACGCATATCCAATTCAAGGCTCTGAAACAGAGCTAAGATTACATTTAAGCTTGAAGTTTCATTCCAATTGCATTCTGGAATCTGAATTCAGGTTGTGGAGGATGGGTACGAGTTCTTCGCGGATAGGCAGCTCGTCACCATATTTTCTGCACCAAATTATTGTGGGGAGTTCAACAATGCCGGCGCCATGATGCTTGTCGATACAAACCTTTTGTGTTCCTTTCAAATTCTTAAGCCTGAAAAGGGGAAGACTGGATCCTCTTCTAACCTGTCTAAGTCAGCATGACTGACCACCGTAACATCAATGCAAAATACAAGTGAAATAGAAGCTCTTTCAAGGGGCCTCAAACCATGCATTGCTTCAAGACCATGAATTATGCTGCTATCACGTTTCATTGATGAAGAGCTTGCAGCGTCAGGAACTTGCATGTTCGTGTTTGTTGCCGTAGATGTCACATACGGATGTGGATATGATTCAAAAGTTGTTCATGGGACAGCCTGACAAGGAAAAAGAGGGCATCATGACTTCTCTCGGCCAGAACGGCTTATTCTTGTTGCTTATAAACAGTTCGGATAAGGGCCCTTAGCCCATTGTTGTGGAACCAATTTCTATGTAATTTGATTTCTTACGCTAGAAAAAACAACTTACAGTTCATAACTTGGTAAAAAGATGCTTTTCCTTTCCCTCTTTTCGAATGCAACCGTTCATCTTACTATTTGGGAGAATATGTTTTACAGACAACTGCATTGAATATACATAAACTCTTACAACACAAAATATCATCTTGCCAATACATCAAGTGAAACAGGACAATCATTGACAAGAAGAGAAGCAGAAAAGACATCGTAGCCAAGCTTCATGGTCAAGGTTCAGAAGGCAAACGAGTGACAAAAACATCATCGAAGCTTTGTTTCGTTTCCTTTGCTCCTGAATGTTGAAAGAGAAAAATGATCTTGTTCCTGCAAAGTAGATATTTTTAAGAAAAACGATGCAGCAAGTATAAAATTTGCCCGAATAAGCTCCGCCTACAAGCGATTAATGGCATGCTAACAACCTTTTGTTGAGGCTGAGGATGCTGAAACTTGGTCATGTCGCAATTTTGGGGAAGAATAATCGACACTGCCATGGCTTGAATGCTCTGAAAATTCAAAGAAATCATCAACATCATTTAACAGACCAATCTCTATTAACTAAATTAATCTACCAACCAAAGCAATAACACAGGACATACGTGAATGGTTCTGTTCAAATTAGTAACATAGATAGTTTCATTGAAATATTAAGAAAGTGAAAAGTGAGCAGGATGCATCCCACCCAAGTACTGGGATTGCATGAACGGGAACAATTGATCAAGCATTAAAACCAGCTGATTTGGCTCTTTTTTAAATGATCCAATAAATTTGGTAATTGAAAGGGTTATACTCTCATCCTAAATGCTAACTCTTATAGAGATTCAAAACTCATCCGACTACCGACTATTGAGCTATTTATTTAATTCCTTTAACCACCTATATGTAACAATATCAGCCTGAGCTCCTTGATATGACTAAATTTATGAACGCTGGGTTGATTGTTTTTTTAAGGAGGAAAAGCTACACGATTATCTGACAACTCTAAAAATCCTAGAATCTACGAACAACTTAATTTCTTGGGCTGGTGCTTTTGTTTCTTAATAGAAGGAATTATTTACTGTCTTTATGACAAATGGTAAGGTACATGCTAAGAGCTCAGAGATGGTATTGTACTCCACACTTCTTTTGCTCGAGTTGCTGCCATCATAGCTTTCTCCAAGAATATGCTTATGCTGCCCAAAACCTTTCATATGTGGTGCAGATTTCCTCATTAGGGCATGTGTGTTTCTTTTGCTAGTACCTTCTAGTTCATCATTATCATCATCGTCATCAGACAGAGCTGGTTAGCCTGTCCATCCCTGTTGCCACAGTTTCTTTTGAATCCCTTTGGAGAATACAATAACAACAACAACAACAACTAAGTCTTTTCTCATACTAGACGGGGTCAGCTACATGGATTCTTTGTTTCCACATAGCCCTATCATGTGTCATATTAGCAGTTAACTCAAAATAAGCTAGATCATTCTTTATTGTTTCTTTCCAACACTTTTGTGGTCGTTCTCTACTACTTTTAATACATTCCAAATTTAGTTTTTGATACTTTCTTATAGGTTTTTCTTTTGATCTTCTTTCTATATGTCCAAACCTTCTTAAACAATATTCTCTCATTTCATCCTTTATTGGTGTCACTCCTAATTTGTTTCTAATAACCTCATTATTTATACGGTCTTTTCTTGTATGACCACTCATTCATCTCAACATCTTCATTTCTGTCACATACATCTTTTGTACATGATGATTATTTGCCCAATACCCATAACCATAAAACATGGCAGGCCTAATTGTTGGTCTATAATATTTACCTTTTAACTTTAATGGTATCTTCTAATCACAAAGAATACATAAAGCTCATCTCCATTTTAACCAACCAACATTAATTTTATGCATAATATCTCCATTAATTCTTTCACCACTATGAAAAATTGACCCTAGGTATTTAAAACTTTCCTTTTGAGACATGCAATGTGTGCCAATTTTAATTTCTATGTCCTCGAAGTAACTAAATAATCAAACTTACATTCCATATATTTTGTCTTTGTTCTACTAAGTCGGAGGCCTTTGTTTTCTAATGTTTCTCTCCATAGTTCTAATTTTCTATTAACTTTTTCCTTAAACTCCTCCACTAGCACAATGTCATATGCAAATAGTACTTCATCTTGAATATGTTTTGTTAACTCATCAATCACCATTATAAATAAGTATGGACTTAAAGTTGATCCTTGATGTAACCCAATATTAACTTTAAAGAAGTTTGTCATTCATTCATGAGTCCTCGCACATACTTCTACACTATCACACATGTCTCTTATAAGATTAATGTATATCAATGGGATACCTCTTCTTTCCAAGGTTTTTCAAAGAACCTCTCTCGGTACCCTATCATAAGTCTTTTTTTGATCAATAAATATCATGTAAAGGTCTTTCTTTTTTGCTCTAAAATGTTCCATAAGACGTCTCAAAAGGTGAATAGCTTCAACAGTAGATATGCCTGACATGAATCCAAATTGGTTTTCTATTGTACTCGATACTTGTCTTAACTTACATTCAATAGTTCTTTCCCACAATTTCATAGTACGACTCATTAACTTGATATCCCGATAATTCGTACAATTCTGAATATCTCTCGTGTTCTTGTATATGAGTATAAGTGTCCTCGCTCTCCATTCCTCATGCGTCTTTTGGTTTTTCCATATTTCATTAAATAGTATTGTGAGCTAAGTGATTCCTATTTCTCGTAGTATTTTTCAAACTTCTATAGGAATATTGTCTGGTCCTACTGAATTACCACCTTTCATATGTTTAAGAACCTCTTTGACTTCATTCTTTTGAATAAGTCGGTAGAAATTGTAGTTTGTATACTTTTCTAATTTGGTTAATTCTCCTAAGCTAATACTAATATCTTTATTTTCATTAAAAAACTTATAAAAATAGTTTTTTCAACTATTTCTTATATCGTCATTTGCTACTAGAATTTTTTCATCCTCATCTTTAATGCATCTAATAGAACTAAGATCTTTAAATTTCTTATTTTTAGCCCTAACTATTCTAAAAATATCTCTTTCACCCTTTTTTAAGTTGAGTCTTTTATATAAATCCTCCCAAATTTTATTTTTTGCTTCACTGACGGTCTTTTTTGCTTCCTTTTTTGCTTTCTTATAAGTATCTAAAGTTTTAGTAGTTTTCTTAGCATAATATAATTTGTAACATATCATCTTTGCCTTGATTTTATTTTACACTACTTAACTCCGTCATAAAGCTTCTTTTTGTGCCGGTACATCTCCCTTAGATTCACCTAACACATATTTCGTCACTTTCCTAATATGTATAACCATATTGTTCCACATATCACAAGGTGTACTAACATAATTCCAAGTATCTCCTTGAAGGACTTTCTATTTAAATATATCTTCTTTCTCGCTTTTGAGGTTCCACCATTTAGTATGAATAGCTTGATACACTCTTTTCTTCTTTGTCCTTTTTTTTTATGTGTAAATCCTTAGAGTCGATATTGGATGGTTAAGTTTTCTCTTAGAATTACCTTGCAATCTTTACAACACGCTCTATCTTTTTTTTTACAAATAAAGAAATCAATTTGTGTTTGTGATAAGCCACTCTTATAAATAATTAAATGTTCATATCGTTTTTTGAAGATTGTATTGACTATAAAGATATCAAATAGCATTGCAAAATTTAAAATCTCTTTACCTTTCTCATTTATATCCTTAAAACCAAAGTTTTCATGAATACCTTTATATCTTAATGCCTCTTTACTCACATGTCAAGTCTCCTCCTAAACGAATCATCTCCCTTTGTGGAATCCTTTGAATCACCTTATCTAACTCTTACTAAAAAGTTATCTTTATACTATGCTATATTCAAAACCAATGCACCATATACTAATTTCAATGCCATGATTCGGTCACCATATTGTTGTATTTATACTACATATCCTTTAAATCTTTATTTATAATAATACCAATTCCCTTTCATGCATTTTCCTTACTTAAGTACCATAATTTAAAACTTATATCCTCTCTTTACTTTTTCTCCATCCCATTTTCTCTTATAAACATAGAATAGAATAGTAATATTTCTCCAAATAATATTTATCACCTCCCGATATTGAAAGAATCAATACCAATCTTATTATTTACGATCACCTTTCTTACCCACCCAATCCGTCCATATTGGAAACGCTAACACCCTCTCTCTAAATTATTCATGGGCTGGAGGATTCTCCGGATTTCCCCATTCACTCACCATCTCATATTCACCGCTATCAGCTGGAAGCATCTGGGACAAAGAATGGCGAACACGAGGACTCCGTGCAGGCAATTCCGAGACAACTGTAACGGTTGTTGTTTGTAGCGGTGCAGTTTCAGTTACTATGGCTTGTCTTGCTGGTCCACTTCAACCCATATCAAATCTGTAACATCCTCTGATGCACACATCTGGGTCATGTCAATAGGAGCTTCTACAGGAAAAGAAGCTTCAGTTTCTATGCATTCATCTGCTTTTGTATATAGCTCAACCTTAGATTCCGTGTTGCCAGCTTCACTGTTTTCATCCTCAAGTTTCTTCTGGGGGTTCTCACACTGTCTTGACTCCAAGAGATCCGCTTCCGCCTGATCCATTTTACTGCATACTGATTGAGGAGAATCCACCATTAAATTGGGTGCCTCCAAGTCTACACCTTGAGTAACCCCCGTCTCTGCCAGACATGAATCATCAAGTTTTCCACCTTTGGTTTTAACAACTGGACCAACACCAGGACCGATTCCTGAATCCTTGCGCAGGAATGGTTTTGTTTCCAATGCCACCACACTGCTTTTCTTTGTCACCTTGCTGTACAAGCTTCGCTTGGTAAGAGATTTTCCTGAACCATCAGCGGGGGCAACTTCAGCTTTTGTACCACGAGGACTAGGGCTGTTCTTTCCTATCATAGGCTGCTTCTTGTCGTCCTTGCTCTTTACGTTAGTTGTGGCTTCACTTTGAGACATTTTCTTAGATTTTGGAAGCTGTTGTTTTTGTGACGCTTCAGTTTTGGGGTTTCTTTTGGTTGGGGATGCAGGTGATTTGTTTTTCTGACGACTCATTGCAGTTGAAGCTGATGTGAGAGTGGTGGAAAGTTTAGTTGGTGTAGTCGAGGTTCTTGGTGATGGTACTGAAGAGAAAGAGCAGCGCACCGTAGACACTGGTGATGCTCTTGGTGTGGCTTTCTTCGGTGCAGCTGCCTTTGGAACTTCACGCTTTGGTGGCCCTGACGGAGAAGAACTTCTTACCGGTCTCTTTGATGGCCCCAGTGGATCTTTGTTTGACGTTAGCACCAGCAAATTTATTAATACTGCCACTTTCCTTCTTTCGAGATCTGACTGCATTGCCTTCAGCTTGGCATCTTTCTCAGCTCTTCTCAAAGCACTCTCTCCTCGTATCTCTGCATCTCTCTTCTCCTTGTATTGCTGATAAAAGCCATCCTTTCGTTCGCTTGATAAATCATTGTTCATATGGTTTTGACCATTTCTTCCCGGCTGATCACGAGGTACAGCAGGGTTGGTCTGCATCATTTTAAGCAACAGTTGGTTCAATTCAGCTTCCTTCTGCTGATTCCAACCAGCTGGCTTAAGTTCATGTTCACAAGTTTCATCAGCCTTTGTTGTAACAAATTCAATAGTGTCGCTTACGGCGGATACATTCCCATCCTTGTCAATAACATCATCTGCATTATCTGTATGCAAAGTCCCAGCACCAGGATCTATGTCAGATAAAGTGGGAGGTGTTGTTTCTGTCTTCCCCTCCCCTGAATTCTCTACAGGGTTCTCCCCAACTTTCTGACAAGCTCCTTCAGAAGTATTTTCCTGAAGACAGTTCGTGGAACTATCTTGCAGACCTGCACTCCATCTCCTTAGAACAGACTTCTTCGTGTTAATAAAAGCAGCCCCTGTTTCAGAAGTTCTTGTATGGGAGTCTGGGTTTGAGTCTCCCTGTTTGTTTTAAAAGAGATTTATGGCATCCTGAACACTGAATTTCCTCACAGAGCTTTCACTTTTCTTAGGCATCTCTGTCGTCTCTTCATCCTCACTACTCTTCTCATGTTCCCCGTTAGTAGTCGGTATCCTCCCTCTTGCAGGATAGCAACCAAGACCTTTAATGGTAACCGCTATTGATCTATGTCAACCAGATCGACCAATCTGGATCCTGCACATTGGTGATACATTACAGACTTCCTTGGTGATGCAGATCTTAGCATAGGTCTACTTCTTTCAGCACGAGTTTGACACTCATCACTAGAATCTGATGATTCCTCGCTGTCTGTGAGCGTCCTTCTTTCAGCTTGAGAGATTTTGCCAGGAGAGGCATTATTTACTGAACAAGTTTCTTTATTCACGCTAGTTGTTGCAGAAAGATCAACAACTGGGACGTTCATCAAGCTGCTTCTGTTATCAGTTGATTCGGTTTCATACATTCCATCCATGTGCGAAGAGGTGGATTGCTTGTTATCTGACAAATTAGCTGGTTGACTTGGTTGGCTCAGAGCAAAGTATTTCAGAAACAAGTTCCTGGAACATAACCTAGAGTGAACATGCTATCCAGTCAAGATATATCATTTCAAATGTCTATTCGTCTTTGATCACTTGACAAGTAAGGATGATGAATTGATATAACAGAAAGGTAAAACAGTCAAATGCTAGGGCCCTTGCTGCACACTCACTAAACAGGATGAAGGAGAAAGCACATAGAACACGTACCACATGCATACTCACAAGCGTGTTCATGTGCATCTACATATACGTTATCCATCGAATAAGGCATACTCATTCCCCATTGACAACAATTATCAGATTAACAGATAGAGAGGTGATAAAGCATTGGCATGAACGCCATACACCATCTCTATCATCTCGTCATCTGCTTATCATGGTGCTTATGGAAAAATAATTTGACTTCAAAATTACAATTAATTGGATCTAATCATCTAAATTGAGTAGCTTTTATGTTAAAGCTGCAGCAGCAGGGTAGACGGCGGTTTCCCCATTTGTCTTAAACCCTAAGTCTTTTTCTTTCTTTTTGCTTTTTATGTTTTTTTTGGTACAAAAAGATAGAGAGAAAGAACGAACATTGATGTTTATTTTTTGTTTGTTACTTATTTTCTCTCTGTTAACCTAATGGAATGAGTATTTGATATTTATATGTGGTATTACAAAAGGCATACATCTTATTACATTTTTTCCCTCTCCATTGTTCGTGCACGTCTCTTATATAAAAGAGATGCGTGAGGTATATGTTTTTATATAAAAGAGATGTTTGTCTACTGCATAAAGGAGACCCGTAAGAGGTGACAAATTTTAATGGTCGATTATGATTACGTGAAACATAAAAAAAGGAAGATTAAGAGAGACGATCAGAAGCACTTACTGCATAAAAAAGAAAAAAAGAGAATAGATTATCAGTAAAAAGAGCATTATAAAAAAAAAGTGTTCTTACTAATTTGAAGTATACATCTAGTAAGTGTGATTTATATAAAAATACTTAAAAAAGAAAAGAAAAAGTACCAATCGTCAGTCTCAAGTTTTAAGGAACCAACAACCACCCCATTGACGGTGCTTCATTCCCTGTCACCAAATCCAATGCATCGGTGTTCACCGCGATGCCTTTCGTACTGTTATGACTGCTGTCACAGGTGGTGGTGCCAATGGGTCCGGTTCGTTCCGCATCAAACCCGTTCGGAGTAAGGTTCAGGATCATCAAGTATTTGGATTGAACCTCCAAGATCTAATTCATATATGGTAAATATGTTCTTTTCTTCTTTCACTGGTAAGTGTGGTTAGATAGAACCCTAACAGGATTATACAAGCATTGGATATCAGTCGTGGGGATGATCCATCCAGGACTTCCTTATTCCCAACTTAATTCCACAGGTAAAAGATTAAAACACACTCTGCTATGGTTTCGACTGTCGAAGGTGGCTTCGATTGAGAGAACCGAATCGCTTCATATATACTCTCTCACACATGCACTCTTTGAGAATCGAACTCCCCACTAATAACAACAACGCTAGAGCGCCCTACCGTTGAGCTAATACTATGATTGCACTCAATAAAATTTAGATGTCACTTGGTGCTGCATGTGATTTGTTAAACTATTACAAAACCTTTATTCTTTTGGTATCCTTTGGGCCTTTAGGATGCCATACATCACATGAAGGGCAACTTAAAGGGGTCCCTGACCCATAAACAAATGCAAAGGGAAAAGAAAAAGATTAGGATGCTGTCCATCACTGGATGAACGGCATCCAATGAGCCCTACATTCCAGCCCACCTCCTTGAAGTCCACGAGTTTCCAGTGGTAGGGCTCTAACTACCACATGGGGGCAAAGCTGTGGTTGATGGGCTGAGGCGCAATTTCACCTTCTTATCGCCGAAAACATCGGGCGAGACTTTTTCCGGGTGCTCGTGGGCACGGCCAGTAAGGCAACCGACTTAGGCCCCCAAAAAAATAAATCGTTATAGTATCAACTTTTTAGGTCCCAAAATTTGCTTCGGCACTATTTTTTAGGCCTCGGATATGTGGAACAATATGGCGTATTAGAAAAGAGAAAAGTGGCAAAAGATGTGTTAGGTGTATTTAAGAAAGGTGTACCGCATTAAAAGAATCTTGGTGGTGGAGTAAAGTAGTGCAAAATAAAACTAAGGCAAAGAGGACATGTTACAAATTACATTACACTAAAAAAACTAGTGAAACTTTAAAAGCTTATAAGAAAACAAAGAATGAAGCTAAAAAGGTCATGAGTAAAGCAAAAGCTAAAATTTTAGAGGATTTATATAAAAAACTCAACTCAAAAGAGGGTGAAAGAGATATTTTTAGGATAGCTAGTGGTAGAGATAAGAAAACTAAAGATCTTAATTATGTTAGATGCATCAAAGACGAGGATGAAAAAGTTCTAATAAGAAATGATGATATAAGAAATAGATGGAAAAACTATTTTTATAAGTTTTTTAATGAAAATAAAGATATTAGTATTACCTTAGGAGAGTTAGCCAAATCAGAAAAGTATATAAACCACAATTTCTACCGACGTATTCAAAAGAATGAAGTTATAGTCTCTTAAACATATGAAGGGTGGTAAATCGGTAGGACCAGATAATATTCCTATAGAAGTTTGGAAAATACTATGAGAAATAAGAATCACTTAGCTCACAAGACATACAAAAACCAAAAGATGACTGAGAAATGAAGAGCAAGTACACTTATACCCATATATAAGAACAAGGGAGACATTTAAAATTGTGCGAATTATCGAGGTATCAAATTAATGAGCCATACAATTAAATTATGGGAAAGAATTATCAAACGTAGGTTAAGACAAGTATCAAGTACAACAGAGAACCAATTTGGATTCATGTCATGTAGATCTACTGATGAAGCTATTCACCTTTTGAGACGTCTTATGGAACATTTTAGAGCAAAAAAGAAAAACCTTCACATGATATTTATTGATCTAGAAAAAGCTTATGATAGGGTACCGAGGGAGGTTCTTTGGAGAACTTTGGAAAAAAAAGGTATCCCATTGACATATATTAACCTTATAAGAGACATTTATGATGTGCAAAAACATGTGTGAGGACTAATGAAGGAACGACGGACTTCTTTGAAGTTAATATTGAGTTACATCAAGGATCAACTTTAAGTCCATACTTATTTATAATGGTGATGGATGAGTTAACAAAACATATTCAAGATGAAGTACCTTGGTGTATGTTATTTGCACATGACATTGTATTAGTGGAGGAGTCTAAGGAAAAAATTAATAGAAAATTGGAACTATGGAGAGAAACATTAGAAAGCAAAGGCCTCCGACTTAGTAGAACAAAGACAGAATATATAGGATGTAAGTTTGATCATTTGGTTACTTCAGAGGACATAGAAATTAAAATCGGCACACATTGCATTCCCCAAAAGGAAAGTTTTAAATACCTATGATCAATTTTTCAGAGTGATGGAAGAATTGATGGAGATGTTATACATAGAATTAATGCTGGTTGGTTAAAATGGAGAGGAGCATAAGGTATTCTTTTTTATAAGAAGATACCATTAAAATTAAAAGGTAAATATTATAGAGCAGCAATTAGGCCTGCCATGTTTTATGGTTCTCAGTGTCGGGCAGTTAATCATCTAACATGTAGAAAAGATGTCTGTGATAGAAATGAAGATGTTGAGATGGATGAGTGGTCATATAAGAAAAGACCGTATATATAATGAGGTTATTAGAAACAAATTAGGAGTGGCACCAATAGAGGATAAAATGAGAGAATATCATTTAAGATGATTTGGAAATATTGAAAGAAGATCAAAAGAAGAACCTCTAAGAAGGTACAAAAAACTAAATTTGGAAAGTATTAAAAGAAGTAGAGGACGACTACAAAAATGTTGAAAGAAACAATAAAGAATGATCTAGCTTATTGTGAGTTATCTGCTAACATGGCACACGATAGGGATATGTGGAAACAAAGAATCCATGTAGCCGACCCCGTCTAGTATGGGAAAAGGCTTAGTTGTTGTTGTTGTAATTACCATGATCAACTGAAGTGGTGATGTGGCCATTAGTGTGCGCGTCGTGACCGAGAGAGCAAGCAAGAGATGAAAACAAGAAAAATATCTTGAACGCGCACCTAAAAAAGAACTTTGACACGTTAACTATATCGAAGTTGCACATCATGTCGCACTAGTGTCAGTGCCAACACTTCACCTCCTAGAGGTGTCTGTGACAGATCAGACAGATAATCAAGCCAAAGTCGAGATCTCTCAAAACGAATTTAGGCTAGAGCATACACTCAAGTAGTTTGCTAGCAAAACACAGACACAACGAGTAACATCAGGATCAAAATGTATAGATGAACTTTTCATTTCAAAAAGGAATTTGCTGTGCCTATCACAAGTGTTACTTTACAAAATTCATGGCCTTCCTGTCACAATCTCATTTCCTTCTCATTTGCCGCACTCTTCTACTGTTCTCTGCTTCTTAAAATTGTACTAACATGGCTTCATACACACAGAGTTCACATAAATAGGTCTGCGGCACATCCCATGGTTGCAGGACCACCCTTTTCAAGCAATGAAAACGCCAACTCAGATTCATGCCACCCTCTCAATCCCAGAGCCAGTTTTCTGAGTGTTTCCACCCTAAGTTCCGCAATCCAATTTGGTGCCAAGGTGACCACCAGACCAATGAAGCAAGACACGTAAGCCCTCCATGTAGCTACATCACATGCGAGGGAAATTTTCCCTTCAATAGCGTCTCCCAAGAAATCGACATGTCTCCCGAAAATCTGAGCCATCTTTGTACAGCGAGACATTGAACTCCCCACACCCCAAATGAACGAACCAGACAAGACAACTAAGTACGCCATTGCATATCCTTCTAATATCAAAGAAATTGGGCCGACGCTCTTTATCTTCTTTTCATTGTCACACAGCAACCATGTAGGCAGGGTTTCCTGGTACAAGACTTTCACCAATTGGCATCCCCCAGAAACACACAACAAACTAGCACCAAGAGCTGCCATCTCTTTAACTTTTGCTGCTGCAGATGCTAAGGATTCCCTACTACACTTGAGCCGTCTGGCATTCCATGAACAAGGTGAGTTTGCAACGGTCCACCCAACAGCTAACTCTCGTGAAAACTCTATAACTAGCCTGAGAATCACCTCCGAGAGAAACACCGTATTATGTATAGCAGAACTGGTTCGAAGAAAGAAGAATCCTGGAGCCACATGTGTTCGGCCAGCATCAGTTGTCTGCATGCCAACAGTGTTTCCAAGGAGTGCACTAACACCTCCGAGTGCAGTCAGCTTTGTCTCAGAAGAACGATTAGATCCCAGGAAAGCAGAGAAACAGCCCCCCAAAAGCTGGGTGACCGCCTCCTTGTCCTGTGTGAAAACAGAACGGCAACAAGAATAGACAATAAAGTTATGCCAACGACGAACCTTTTGAGCCCATAATGCTCCAATTATATGCATGCTAGGCCAAGGGCATCCAGAGGAAGCATTCTCCATAGCACGTCCACCTACGCCATGAATGAACTCTGAACCTTTGTCAAGCTTAAATGTTATCGTCAAACTGACCAGAGCTGCCATAGGCAAGGGAAGCATAGCCGGGATGGTTCCATCTAATATAGTGTCCACGTTATATGCACATTAGAGAAACAATTCACTATTCATCAAAAACCACATGCAAACATAAACACACACACAGCAGATCTCTTATGTCAATACATGATGAGGATCTAGGTCCTGATTGAAATATGACTACCGTAGGGAACCTCTTCAGACATAGGGTGAAATAACAATACCGATATCCAATATATGAAACACCTCCAGCAATGACAAACTAAAAAACAGAAGAATCCGAAATGGCACTCCAAACAATGCCATACTTGATTTACTTTTGTCCCAATTGAAAGTTCTAGCTTGTGATGCTTGCACCACAGAGTTTGTCGCTAGATATTGCAGAAAAAGTGCTCTTCGTCCAGAGGTTTTTAAGCAATAACTACTTAATAAGATCACAGATTTCATAAATGTCATTTAATCATAGTTGGACCTTGTTAGAAAGACAAATATAAAGAGTTGAATTGACATAAAAGGAAGACAAATCACTAATATTTTCCTAAATGATTGGGGAAATACCCTATAATGTGACTAAAGATAAACAAACAACTGTAATGGCGGTGAATCTCCACTACCGGTAGTCCAAAAATAAAAAGCAGCCAGAGCCTAGATATGAAAACAGAAAATTGAATTAACAAACTACCTGTATATGGGCTAGGAATATCAACACCAATTGAAGCAAGAATTTCCTTCATTTCAGCTTCAATAGCAGGAAGGTTTGCTGCAGGACTAGGCCAATCCGTTCCATTCATCGGAACAGGCTTCCAGATCCCACGAGTTATTTCTGCTGAAAAGTAGCTAATTATAGTGGCAAGTGTTGCTGGTAAAAAGTCCACAAGGTCCTTCAAGCCTGCAGAATAATAAGAAGAAAGAGAATGGTTAACGAACATTAACCTCTGAAAATAACAAATGACAACGAAGACAAATGAAACTAGAAAATAAAACAGATTCTACAGTAGAAGGTTCCAGGTTCAAATAAAACTTTCAGCACGTTGTAAGTATTTTTTATAGGCACAGGTAATTGAATTAAGCAAAGGGTTGCAAATCTTTCATACAGAGGAAGACCACATAACAACCAAAACAGAAATCAGAAGAAAATAAGGGTGCAAGTGGAATAAGATGCATCCCATGAAGAAGAGCAATCAACAAACAACCTGCAATGTCCTAAGGAATCTATGCTAAATTTGCACAATCTTTGGTGTTTCAATTGGAACAATGCCAAGAAAGGAAAAATACTAAAGCCTACAAGTTACTGAAGCGAGCATGTGAAAACAAGTAACGTGCACTATGTACATAGCTCTCAAATGCAAAGGTAGAGACAGAAAAGAAACTTGCAACTGTGAATAACTGATACTTTCTCTGGCAGTATCCAAAGAAATCGCCAGATAAGTTGTGAAACAATTTAATCAAAGGTTGTATGTCTCCTCCAAGTATCTAATACAATGTAAGAACCTTGCATGATTTAAACCGACCTGTGGTCAACTCCCGAGAGGAAAGCCTTCCATGAGCACATGCAGTTAAAACAGCTTCAAGAACAACCGGAATGGCTTCCAATACCTCCCATGCAGGAATCATGGGTCTCTGGTTAACATCTTCAGTCACATTTCCTGATGAGTTGCTCATGCTGCCACTTGTTGGAGTCCCAGGGACTGAGTTTGATGTGCCACTTTTGTTCATTTTCCGACAAATCATATTAAGAATCTTGTTCGCAACCTGATGTACTGGATTTCTGTTAGACAATCCAGAGAGTGTGGAAGCTACACAGGCCTGATTTTGGCAGTACCAAGCTTTTAACTTGGGAAATGAGTCAATATAAACTGGTCGAGCCAGTGTTGATGGATCCTGCTGATGGGCAGCTGTATTACCTCTAGAAGGGCATAAATTAAGACGACAATTACGTAACAATAGAAGGTATTCCAAAGTCATCTCAGAACCAAGGGGAGGGCCTCGTCTGGTTGCATGATGCTCAAGAGGAGGCCTGTAGAACTTCCACAGGCGAACCAAAAACAGAAACGCACATGAGAAAATAGCATAGGTGGATGTTTCATCACCAGTCCCAAGTTTGTAATGTGACGTGGGCACTAATGATCCAAATGCCTCACAGATTGGCATCAAAGAAGCAGCAACTTCAGGCAACTGGGAAGAACAGCACCCTGATCAGTGCCAAATCGAGAAGAGATGGAGAAAAGAAAAATAATAGGAAGGCGTCAGTGTCATTCGTAAGTAATTTCAGGCGAGGCCTTCACTTTGTCTTTTCTTTCAAAAGTTGACCATTATAGCTTGTTAACAAGAATTCATTTTACTAATTCATAAAAAGTTGTAGTAGTGCCTATACAGACCCATGATTTCTGTAATTAAGCCAGCAGCTCTGTCAAGTAACACTTATAAGAAACTTCAAAAGAAAGAGGAACGTTGGGATTGCCTGCTGCACATAAAGCAATAGTAAAAAGTAATCAAGGATGAATTGATGTACAAATATTTTTGGCATCTCAATAAAAGTCATTTTCATAATTTGGTTAAGCGAAAATAATACACACATATATACGTACATACATACATATATAGATAGATAGATAGATAAACGAATGGGAAAGAAGACCTGAATCCACGCATTTTCCATAAAAATAATATACATATCCCTCAAACTTTTTACAAAAAACATAGTTATAATTAGAAATTTAAACTTTTGAAACCAATAAGATAAGCTATACTTCTGATGCAATACCACACAAAAAATTCCCACTGAATTCATAAATGCATGTTCTACAAGCACCGCTGCATGTGCACTATTACACAAATAAAGAGAGAACCAAGATCAAATCCACTTTATACCTTATAACTTACCTGTCCTATCAAAGTGGGCCAGTGCAGCTGATTATGCAACCTAGGTGTAGCTCCAAGGCCAGAACACCTAATCGGTGCTTTGCCTGGTGCTTCCAACTAGTGGGAATAAGTTAAGTTTTATTTTTATTAACCTCATGCCACAAGGTAGATTTGTTTCCTCCCATCCTCTCCATACTACTCTCTAATTAATATCCTCTTCTATATACATGTGTGTGTCTCTGTGCTTGTGCACATAATGCACATACATAGGTAGGTATGCATATGAAGTGTTTTTGTTTATACATACATCTAAAAACACACATATATATAGCACCAAGTTAATTTGAGAATTTAGTTATATTATTTCCCTTTCTTTTATTTGTTCCTTTGAAGGGACACAACTAGCTGACTACTCCCACCTAGGCTAGATGCCAGCTAGCACGTTTGATAACTTAGGTCCTCATTTGAGGAACATAAACCTATACACAGTTTCACTGAAACAAAACAAAAGACTGGACAACTAATTTTATTCAATGAACCACAGACGGATTCCATGTAAATCCACAGACAGCTAGTTGGTGCTTCTTCTATCCCTTCTTTACACCAATACATGAAAATGCACAACTTTCAGCACACAGTTACAATTTCCCCAAGATTATCTACCAACTATTATTAGATAGGCCCTAAAACATACAACATAACCACAGCAAAATTTTACTCTAGAACCGTTAAATATGCACCCATACCACAGTTAAACTAGACGGAGTAATCAGCTTACCTTGCCATATAGAGAGAGGATATGAACAGTGTCAATAGATGACAGTCCAAAAAGAACAGCACTAAGCATGGAAGAGTGAGCAATTAAGTGGCTTCCAGAGCCAGAAAAGTTGGGAGGCTCAGGAGGTGATAAAAGCTTCACAAGGAAATGTACTGTGTGCTCCTGCAAAGAAGAATCAACCATAAGAAGACAAAGCAAGTGAGCTAAAAACAGACATATGGCAAATGATAGTTTTTAGTTCAAACATTACATCAACAATCCGACAAGTGAAAAGGAGTCATTCCTATGAGCTTTCCCTTTGAGTTCATTACATACATTGATGCTGATTGGGGTGAAGTCATTGCTAGGGAAATCATTGCCTTCTTCTAGGTGCAAGAATTAGCAGAAAGTATTGCTTCATCAAATATAAGAGAAATTTTAGAGGTATCATAACAACTGCAGCTGAGATAACTTGGATGAGAAGACTTCTTGCTATAAGACTTTGGTTGTGATTTTCGAAATTAAGGTATGCAATTTATATTGCCAACAAAAATATCCATAGGAAAATAAAACTCAAAATAAATCCTTTAGGATTATCCTATGTATGCTCAAAGCATCCTCAGGATTTCATAAAGGTTCTCCATTCTTACATTCCAGTATCTTAGAAAAATTCCTCGTGCTCTCACCACAAGTTGAAGGAAAGGTGTTAGATGTGTTACGTATTAAAACATTTCATTTTACTATGTGTAGTATATACATATGCCTATTTATACATACATGCATGAACATGAGAAGAGAGAGAGAGAGAGAGAGAGAGAGAGAGAGAGCTGTTAGAGATTCTCCATGACTGTTTGAGCCATCTCTCTCTCTCTCTCTCTCTCTCTCTCTCTCTCTCTCTCTCTCTCTCTCTATATATATATATATATATATATATATATATATATATATATATATATATATATATATATATATATATATATATATATATATATATATATATATGTGTGTGTGTGTGTGTGTGTATATATATATACATATATATAGGAAGCTTGGTATATGCTAGAAACGTTACATGCTAGCAAATCCAAACAAACCTAAACCATTCAATTCTGAAAGATGGATGGTTGAGATTTGTTTGGATTTGCTTAATGTTGCTAGCATATACCATGCACTCTATATACATATATATAGGTATGAGTATGTGTATATAAATAAATATAAAAGAGAGCTTTGCCGCTTGTAAATGCAATGTTTCCTTATTATTACACTCAATGTAAATTTCTTGCTGTTGATTGATTTTGGAAGTGTTATCACACTTCTTGACCCCTTGATCACAAATCACGTTTTTATGTGAACTTGTGAGAAGCAGTCACTTTGACCTATTTTTGTCATGGACCAACTATACCATTGTGTTGGGACAACACAAAAGCAACCCTTAAGAAAACAAAATCGGATGTGTAATGGCCATCTTATGAGGTAAGGTTACAATTTGTTTGAACGATTGACTTTTGGGACCTCACAAAATTGTTGATATATATATACATAAATACATACATGCATACGTATGTTCCATCCGTAATTGGATGCTTCCCACCTTTGACACAACATACTCATGCCCACCCTTTACTTCTGGGCACATGAATGAAATAAGGCTGTATTTTGTATTTTTCCAAAGGCCCTTATAACTTTCTAACAACACTCGTACACCCAAAAATAAAGGGTGGGCATGAGTATGTATTGTCAGCTGTGGGCAGCATCGAGTTTTCCGATATATATATATATATATATATGTATATATATATATATGTATATATATATATATACATATATATATACATACATATATATATATACATACATATATATATATATACATACATATATATATATACATACATATATGTGTGTGTGTGTGAACCCAAGAGTCTGATTCTTATATAAGTATAAATGGATATATATATATATATATACATACATATATATATATATATATGTGTGTGTGTGTGTGAACCCAAGAGTCTGATTCTTATATAAGTATAAATGGATATAGTTACAAACATACACACGAATACTACAAGAGAATTCATGAAACAATTATATTAACTAGAACAAATAAATGTCCCACAAAACATGAAGAGAACACCCGAGTCAATGGTTACTGAAAGGTTTGTAAGCCTTTGGTTACGAGTTACAAGAACAATAATACTAAACATTCAAATCTATATCTTGAACCTCTAAAAAACACCCAAATTCTCACTGCTAATTCAAAATTATTTTTTATCTCATTAAACAAAAACTTAGATGATATGCTTAATCATCTGGATGTTCCATCCGTGTATCAAAGATGTGAACACACACACAAAGAGAAATTAAAATCCCACAAAAAACATGAAGTGAAAACCCATGAATTAATCATTATGAAAAGTTTAGAAGCCACTGTTTACAGCAGACAAGAACAATCATACCAAATATTCGTAGCTATTCTTCCATCTCCCCTTAAACATCAAACTCCTTGAGTTCATACTACTAATACAGAAGTACCTTTTTATCTAATTAAACTAAAACTTAGACAACATGTTCAATCACCTGGATATTCCATCCGCGTGTCAAAGATGTGCCACAAAGAATCTTAGCTGCAGCAGTTTTCTCATCCTCAACTCCATTTAAAGCGATGTGATATAGTTTTTCAAGCTCCACTAAGCTTCATAATAAATGAAAAAAAGGAACTAAGCAAGGGAAGTTGAGGAGGACAGAGAAAGAAGAAGAGGAGATAAACAAGAAAATGAATGACAAAGCGAGTAAGTTGTAGAATTCATGTCAAGTGCGGACACATTGGTAACTGGACCTCCATGAGTGTATGGGCGTCATAGAGAACAGTATATACACATATACATATACATGGGTACATAAGATGCCACTATAAGAAGAAATTTAGAACATTTCCAATTTGTCTACCAGTTCTTAGACCTTCTCCATTAGCCTTAGTACCTTGAAGCAGGAGTCGAGCTCAGTGCTTGTCGAAGTGGAACTGTTAATGGGGCTCCATCCATGAAGTTTGACCAAGGGGATCCATGAATTGCCATGGAATCTTTTGGAGCATTTGGTAATGCAGACACATAACCAGGCCAGAAATATGCAGATGTATCAATCAATTTTCTTGATATACAAGCTTCAACTATGAGGTGCCGCATATTGCCAACTACAAGCAGAAAAGACCATGAGAAAATGACAATATCATGCAAAAACAATTGGAGAAAGCTGGAACTCTGTAATGTAAAAGAAAAGATACTCGAGATTATTTACCATGCAAAATCATGCATCCCAAAGTTAAGGCTAGAGAAAATTAAGAGGGGAAGGAACAACAAACATGTGAAACCCTATTGCTTGGCTGCATGGTTAGATAGGATTCAAGTCACCATTAGAGCATTTCTCTTCTTGTAATGTATGACATACATAATGAGTACTAAGGAAGGTTCATACGCTAATGGTAGGCACCTCTCACTTGGCACGAACTTCCACTACAATTTCCTTTCTTTCTACTCACCTTTATGGGTGCATCCCATCAACATATATTTCCTCGACTAAAGTGAGCTTGTGTCCACATTCAAAATGAAAAACAAGGAAAATATCACTACCTGTTATGAACTTGATTCATAACAACTTCCTTACTGTTTTTTTACATATTCATTCTCCATAAACCCTTCATGGTGACTTCTCATCCCTATGGTTCCCATAGTTTCCAAGAAAGGCATGTTTCAATTAAAGAATACACATTGATAAAGTTCTCATATTAAGCAGGGACGGAACCAATGAAAATTCATGCAACATATACAGCTACATAAGCACAGTATTGGATTACAACCCAGAAAATTAAATAAGAAACTGATGGACAAACTAAAGTCGTTCAAGTTTGGCCCAGTACAGCCCTTCGTTTGAGCCATAACCAACCCATGAAATTGACAAGACTGAACAATTATATCCTAATTGCCAATCACTGCATTGCAGCAGTGTCATTTTTTTTATGGCTAATCAGTGGAACAAGATACAGGACTACCGCATGGATAGGTCAGATATTCAACTATCTTATCCAAAATCATGCACAACAATCAATTAGCCAGTAAGACACTTAAAATGACTATCTTGATGTACTACACCGTACAGCATAGGTTGCTTATAATGGCTGATTAACCTTTTAAGAGGAGAGAGTACTGGTCATCTCACACAAATGCTTCAGTTGCATGTCTGCATCATGACAAACCGCACAACAGAAGAAAAATCATACAAAATCGCTTAAATTTAATGCTTTCAATCAAAGCATTTCAGAGCTCTTATCAGGAGAATTTGATAGTGATTCAGAACTCTTTTTGAAGAATATGAACTTAAGGATGCTGACGCTCTACTGTTTTATACAGAGCAAAGCTATATTCTCGCTTGATTGTTCTCCCAAAATAAACTATAGCTGTGTTCTTGCATAGTAGTTTCAGAGCTTTGTGTTGTACCAAATGCATCCATGAACCTCATATCCATGTCAAATCTGCATTTGACATGACACTCACAATTAACAAGCCAGTTGCATCAGGCAATCTAATATTTCAGTTCCTAAAGCACCAGTTTTTCCAAGTGATAGTTCAAAGTCACATTGCCCCTAAAATCCAGAATTGACATGTCTTTATTAAGGAAAAGTAACTAAAAAGCCCTTAATGCTGATCTTTTGCAACAAAAGAGTTTTGGATAGTGCACAGAAAGAGAAGCCACTGATGCATACAAGCAGATGGGTGAGTATCATAAATGAAATGTCAGGCTACATTCTGTGAATAGTTCAGGTAGGAACTTTCCAAATAACCATGGAGATTACCAATTCAAATCCGTCCATCACTGTACAAGCAAACGTATTCCACTGAGGCATACAAAATAATAAGAACTAGACCAGCTAACTTGAGTACTTGTCTAAATTAAACATCAATTGGAGCAGCATGTAATGGAATCATGAAGAAAGTGCCAGTTGCATTCTTGATCTAACATTTCAGCAAAGGTCACCTGGTTTAATAGAATTATCAGCATGCATGATACCCTTAAAATTATCGTTCCCACCCTTGAAGCTAGAAATGAAACTTGAAGCTTTTGCAGCAGCATTATTTGCAGAAGCAACAATAGATGGAGGAGGAGACAGAAGGGCAGAGAATAGTCCTAAAGTCTGAAGAGCAGACTCGAGACCATGTCTAATCGAAGAGTTTGTGTTTTGATCCATGCCATGCTGATTGGTAGGCCCCAAAGCCCTAGAATCATTACCAACACGCACATGATACCCTGTTTCTTGTCCAATAACACTCACAATGGCAAGAGGCGTGATTGAAAGAAGAACGCAGAGTCGTGCATCAAGATGAGGCAATGGTCCTTCCAGAGGTTCACGCTCCTGAGCAAGATGGAAAATAAAAATCATAAAGCAGATAGAATCATCGAAAGATGTTTACATATATCAGAATTGGAGGTTTATCTCAACCCGCTGCACTAGTTGAAGAGCAGAAACCCAGAGTGCTTGAAAAGTCTCTTGCCAGCTAGCACGATTCATCACTTTAAGTGTGCGAATAAGTTCTGCATTTTGATTTTGCAAGTAAGAAAATATAAACTTGACAAAAGGTTGTGCATGTCCATCCACATCCTAAATAAAGCACGAAATGGAACAAGAACTACGATACTAAAGAAGACACAGAAGCATTAGAGATCCACAGACACTATTTTCACACACCTGCAAGAATATCAACGGCTGATGTAGTGTGTAGTTGCTTCCCATCCATTACATTTTCCATGCAAATATCAAAAGCAACCCAGCATGCACCCCGAGCAACTCCAAAACTATGGCAAGCTGTGTAGCTACAGGAACCAATATCTATCAGTGCTCCAATGGCGTGGCGCTTGTTCAAATGGCACACCTGAAGCAAAGCTTTCTGTATGTTTTTAGTTATTCTTAGAAACTGCAGGCTTGCAACTTTTAAGCTTGATGAGGTTGACATGTGAGCTTCAAGAGCATCCAATCTCTGCAGCAGTCCATCGAATTTTTCAGGCCTATTTGATGGAAACCAGGAGAGAAAATGAAACCTTAATATTCAGTTGTATGGAAATGAAAGAAGATGAAGACTCCAGACTCAGATTGGATAATGCACAGCATGAAAACGGAAAACCTACATCTCCCCCTCTCAGCCTCCTTGGGTTTAAAGATGCAGTAGCTCTGAACCTCTTCATGTAACCAAACATGAAATTCAAAAGAAGATAACTATAATATAAGGATATCAAGTCATGGATATGGAAATGTTATTATCAAGCAATAGAGTTGCATAAAACCCAACGGTGATATAAACAGACAAGGTATCTCTAAGACATCAGCTTCGATATTAAAGGAACAAGCAGGTTCTTGGTTGATAAACTGATAGGAAATCAACTGCAAAATTGTATCAAATAGTTTTTCCTACTGTGCTGGAACCAAATATTTCAAACTCACCTACTACAACAACAACAACAACAACTAAGCCTTTTCCCATGGATTCTTTGTTTCCTCATAGCCCTGTCATGGGTCATGGGTCATAAGCTAGATCATTCTTTATTGTTTCTTTCCAACACTTTTGTGGTCGTCCTCTACCTCTTTTAATACTTTCAAAATTTAGTTTTTCATACCTTCTTATAGGTTCTTTTGATCTTCTTTCTATATGTCCAAACCATCTTAAATGATATTCTCTCATTTTATCCTCTATTGGTGTCACTCTTAATTTGTTTCTAATAACCTTATTATGTATACGGTCTTTTCTTGTATGACCACTCATCCATCTCAACATCTTCATTTCTGTCAAAGACATCTTTTGTACATGTTGATGATTAGCTGCCCAACACTCAAAACCATAAAACATGACAGGTCTAATTGCTGCTCTATAATATTTACCTTTTTGCTTTAATGGTATCTTTTTATCATAAAAAATACTTGATGCTCCTCTCCATTTTAACCAACCAGCATTAATTCTATGCGTAATATCCCCATCAATTCTTTCGTCACTCTGAAAAATTGACCCTAGGTATTTAAAACTTTCCTTTTGGTGATGCAATATGTACCAATTTTAATTTCTATGTCCTCTGAAGTAACCAAATGATCAAACTTACATTCCATATATTTTGTCTTTGTTCTACTAAGTTGGAAGGCTTTACTTCCTAATGTTTCTCTCCATAGTTCCAATTTTCTATTAATTTTTTCCTTAAACTCCTCCACTAACACAATGTCATATGTAAATAACATACACCAAGGTACTTCATCTTGAATATGCTATGTTAACTCATCAATCACCATTATAAATAAGTAAGGACTTAAAGTTGATCCTTGATGTAACCCACTATTAACTTCAAAGAAGTTTGTCATTCCTTCATGAGTCCTCACACATGTTTTTGCACCATCGTACATGTCTCTTATATGGTTTATGTATGTCAATCAGATACCTCTTTTTTCCAAGGTTCTCCAAAGAACCTCTCTCGGTATCCTATCATAAGATTTTTCTAGATCAATAAATATGATGTGAAGGTCTTTCTTTTTTCTCTAAAATGTTCCATAAGATGTCTCAAAAGGTGAATCGCTTCAACGGTAGAATTGCCTGGTATGAATCCAAAATGGTTCTCTGTTGTACTCAATACTTGTCTCAACCTATGTTTGATAATTCTTTCCCATAATTTCATAGTATGGATCATTAACTTGATACCCCAATAACTGGCACAATTCTGGAATCTGAATCTCTCCCTTGTTCTTGTATATGGGTATAAGTGTACTCGCTCTCCATTCCTCGTGTATCTTTTGGTTTCTCCATATTTCATTAAATAGACTTGTGAGCCAAGTGATTCTTGTTTCTCCTAGAATTTTCCAAACTTTTATAGGAATATTGTCTGGTCCTACCGATTTACCACCCTTCACATATTTAAGAGCCTCTTTGACTTCATTCTTTTGAATCCGTCGGTAGAAATCGTGGTTTATATATTTTTCTGATTTGGCTAACTCTCCTAAGCTAATACTAATATCTTTATTTTCATTAAAAAGCTTATAAAAATAGTTTCTTCATCTACTTCTTATATCATTATTTGCTACTAGAAATTTTTCATCCTCATCTTTAATGCATCTAACAGAATTAAGATCCTTAGTTTTCTTATCTCTAGCCTTAGCTATCCTAAAAATATCTATTTCACCCTCTTTTGAGTTGACTCTTTTATATAAATTCTCTCAAATTTTAGCTTTTGCTTCACTTGCGGCCTTTTTCGCTTCCTTCTTTGCTTTCTTATAAGCCTCTAAAGTTTCACTAGTTTTCTCGGCATAATGTAATGTAATTTGTAACATGCCATCTTTAACTTGATTTTATTTTGCACTATTTCACTCCACCACAAAGCTTCTTTTTGTACCAGGACACCTCCCTTAGATTCACCTAACACATCTTTTGCCACTTTCCTAATATGTATAGCCATATTGTTCCACATATCACAAGGTGTACCAACATAATTCCAAGCATCTCCTTGAAGGACTTTCTGTTTAAATATACCTTCTTTCTCACTTTTGAGGTTTCACCATTTAGTCTAAATAGCTTGATGCACACTTTTCTTTTTTGTTCATTCTTTTACTTGTAAATTCATAACTAAAAGTCAATTTTGGGTGGTTAAGCTTTCTCCTGCAATTAACTTGCAATCTTTACAACATACTCTATCTTTTTTCTATAAATAAAATAATCAATTTGTGTTTGTGATAAGCCACTCTTATAAGTAATTAAATTTTCATCTCATTTTTTTAAGATTGTATTGACTATAAAGAGATCAAATGCTATAGCAAAATTTAAAATCTCCCTACCTTCCTCATTTATATCCCCAAAACCAAAGTTTTCATGAATACCTTGATATCCTAATGCCTCTTTACCGACATGTCTATTTAAGTCTCCTCTTAAACAAATTATCTCCCTTCATGGAATTCTTTGAATCATCTTATCTAACTCTTTCCAAAAAGCCATCTTTATACTATCTTCTAATCCTACTTGAGGTACATAAGCACAAACTATATTCAAAACCTTTGCTCCTAATACTAATTTCAACATCATGATTCGGTTACCGTATCGTTGTATGTCTACTACACTATCCTTTAAATATTTATTTACGATAATACCAACTTCTTTTCGAGACTTTTATTTACCAGAGTACCATAATTTAAAACCTTTATCATCAATCTCCTTTGCTTTTTTTTTCAACCCACTTTATCTCTTGTAAACATAGAATATAAATCTTTCTCCGAATCATAGTATCTACCACCTCCGTTAGCTTACCGGACAATGTTTCAATATACAAAGAACTCATACGAATCTTATTATCTAGGACTAGCTTCCCTTCCCCTCCATCCATCAATATTTAAAGTGGGAAGACCCTTTCTATAATTTCTTCACTACATTCGGGCTGCAATGTAACAAAACTAACTTCTTTACCCACACCCGTCCATGACGTGGGAACCATTTCTACAATTGATTCACACATTCGAGCGAAAATATAGTGGCCCTTGCTTACTTTTCACTGCATTTAGGCTCTGCAACGCGTCGCTAAGAGGAGACACCCCAATGTAATGCTCATAATTTGTATAATCCATAGAATAAAAATAAGACAAAATTTTAGGTTGGCTGTCTAAAGCCTAACACAACCCTCCTCCTTTATAAAGGACTAGCTTGAATATGGTTGGTATTTTATGCATGAACAAATTCTGCATAACAGTAATAGAGTGTTTTCTGCATAACAACAAGGCTTTTGTATGTATACCTTATTTGTATACCAGGATTATCATGGGCATGCATTAGTGGCCTTTGGTTCAGACCCCTTTTTGTGCAAGTTTTACTTATTACACCAACACCATTTGTTTTATATGTTGATCAAGATGAACTTCACCTTACAGCCAATCAGAACCTAGTAGGTATTTCCACTTGACAAAAGCTAGACAATATGGCATTCGGTTATAATGAAACCTATAACTATGCAATGGACATTCTCCTGTATAAATAGCACAAGCCAGCATAAATGATATGGAAGCTAAAAACAAATTCTTTTTCTGTCAGACACCAAAAGCGCTCACCACCATTATGCGATCATAAGAAAGAAAATGAGGAACTGAAGACCACAACTAAAGGAGAAAGAAAGCTGACAAATCCACAACCAAAACCGAAGTAAACCTTAGATTGCACCTTTACCACTGCATGCACAAATAGAGCAAAATATACACATCACATCCACAACACGCTGTTTTGTTTCTTCACTCTGTTTATCCCGGTTGTCATTATTTTCTTTCCATTGAAGTAATATTGCAATATTATACAATATTATATAGCACATAATGAACTCTATGCAACAAGAAGCCATGAAAAATGAGGTGAAGAAAGGTAGGAAAAGAAAGAAATATGGAGATTGTGAGGACGTCTAGTGATTCGTGAAAAAGGTTGTGTGGTGCACAAAAGATAAGTTTATGCCCGATGGAATTCCAAAAAGAGGCAGTTAAGATATTTGCCAAGGAAGCCTTAAAGTTAAAAGTTAAAACTATCATTTTAGTTATAAAGCTATATTTCATTTTTGTTTTGTTTGCTGCATCACAAGAAGGTGCAAATGCACCCTCTATAGGAGATTTACAAGAAACATTTTTGTGTGGTTTTCCTTATTCTATAAGTTTAGAAGTCATAGTGTGCCCTGAAAGTTGAAGAAAATACACAAAGAGATTTAACTTCTCAAGTTTTCATACAAGGGACAGATAAAGTTACACCTTTCGCAACAGATATGTTGATGCAATATGTTCCAAGCCCAAAAACTGTATTAACATAGATCTGCTATCTTTAAATACACTGTAATTGCTCTCAATTTTCCTTGTCGTAGAAGGTAATAAACATCTAAAAGGAACCTTCATGCCACTATGCTAACTAGAAAGAGAAGCAAACCCAACAAGATCCATTAGGAGCCCAAAAATGAAAGGGAAGTCTTGTTATAAAATATTTACCTCATGAATCATACCACATTTTTGAAATTCAAACGATAAAATAGCAAAGGCACAAAGGTAGCCACATAAAGTGATAGAAAATTCAAACTAGGGACAATTGATAAACAGATCACCGCAATTCTACTGGGAATATCACCATGAATCTATAGGCTGAATGGAAGAGTATGGACACATATAAAAGTTAGAAACAACAACGTTGTTTGAGTGGGAAAAACTAGCAGTTAGACAGTGATTGCACTGGTAATGCTCCCAGCCACCAGCCACATGGACAATGTCAATAACATAAAGAAACATTTGCATACAGGATTTCAGAGAGAATTCAGGGATATAATCGCCAAAATTGAAATAAAATTTGAAAAACAGGAATAAATAAGAACAAATAAAATCAGATAGGGGCACTACATGTTCTGATGCACAAGCCGGAAAACAATTATGGCCTTCTTATTCTCTGTCAGCTTTTCAACCACCTCCATCGCCATCAGGGCATTAGTTTTTCGCAGATGGTCATGGTGTTCATGATGTCCAACATCTAAATTTTCTTTCACATCGACATCCATATACATGCCCTGCTTCTCGTGAAGTGTTGCATGATATTCCCCATCATCCAACATACAATTTACCAAGGTACTGATAACGTAGAAAAGAAACAAAACCGCTGCCTGCCCAAGCTCCATGATAGGAAGACCAAATGTCCTTGAAAGTTGCAGACTCTCATCGATAGATTTTAAAATCCTAAGGAAGAAAGCAAGATCAATAAAAATTAGTTATTAACCAGAAAGACAACATCCATATATTCCTTTTCTACCAAAGAGGAGAATGGACAGTCATATCAAAATATCATTCATCAAGACAAGAATGGCACTAAGCTTGGGAATTTATGGGTAATCCAGAGATCACTCATAGCTATGCATCTCAGAAACTCTTCTCGGTAACCCGAATTTGTGATGTCGACACTATTTGGGAAAACAGTTTTCATTTAGTGGTACTTCTCATAATTAAACCAACCAAAAATAAAAAACTTGTAAGAATTTGCAAATAATGTGAATTACTTCACCAATACACGTTATGATTTCTTCCTTGGAGCAGTACGAATCATATGATCATAAGTTCAACTAATGGCAGAGACTAACAAGACCAAGGAATCTACGCTAATCTAAGCCAAGAATGAAACCAGTCAGTCTCACTCTGCAACTATTCGAAAAGTATACCATTACACCCGCGCAAAAAGGCTACCCAACATCAAAATATCTCGGATAAAGACAATAACACAACCAGGAAACAAATTTAAGGGTACCAAGATACACGCACACAGAGATAGCAAGAGTCATACTTTTCTTTGTGATAAGCAGCTTCCTTGGCGCTATGATAAAAAGTATACCTCCGGAGAAGCTCCAGATAGAGACGGTACGCCTCAGGGTGACTCCGTCGCTGAGGAATCACCCTGAAAATTCACCCCAACCACATCACCATGCAAAACAAAAACTTCCCGTCATCCAACATAACCCCAGACCCAACAAAGACGACAAAGAAGAAGAAGGGAAACAAGCGTTTAGTTAAAACCTCGAGGAAAGAAGTGCGAGGACGTGAAGAGAAGAAACCAGACGGGAGTTGATGGCGTGATCGATGAACTTCCAAACCAGAGGAACGTTATTCTCCCAACAGAGATGGGAGACGAGGGCGTTCCCTAACTCCGGCGACGGGAATCCGCCGCCTGCATCCTGCACCAGCTTGCCAGCTTCCGCCGTCCACATCAGCGGCCAGTCCTTCCGCTCCTGCGACGACTTAACCAACTCCACCATGACGCTCCGCAGATGCTGCGCCTCGTCCTCCATCTTCTTCCTTTCCCGGGTGCGCGCTCTCGCCAACTTGGCAACGGAGAGACGGCGAATCGCGTTCGGGACGAATGCGAAATCCTCAACCCTCTTATGGAAACAGAAAATATTACTGAGGTCCTGCAAATAGTATTTTTTACCTAACGAGCCTTCGTTTTGTCTGACTTGACAAGTGCGGAGGGGCTTGACGTCAGGAGGGTGGTTCCAAATTTCAATTTGTCGTAGTTCGTATCCTTTAATTCCAAAGGCAAATTCTGAATAAGATAGAATTGTTCAGCGTTATGACTTAGCTGAGCAAGTCAGCCCTCGTCACTTGAACACTTTATATTATATTATATGTGTATATATATATATAAGTTGCAGGAGGATGCATATTAGTCAAGAATAAATTATATTCAAACCAATCTTAAACATTCATCTCCCTCTAACATATGATTGAAAATAAGATTAACCAACCAAAGATTATAAGTTGCTGAGATTGAAAATAAGATGTAAAACTTTCATATATATACTTTTTATTTTTTATTTTTTAATCTCAATCATTCATGTCCCTCTAACATATGATTGAGATGAGCTTATATAAGAAATGTTGAGGATCAACTCAAAACTTAAATGGTCATGTCCAGAGACCGCAGGAGTCAAGCGGACAAATGGGGGTGTGTCTGTGGTACGAATTGCTAGGATGGTGCTTGTTTCTGGCTTGTCTTATTTGTTTACTCGTGAGAAATACAGCTTTTGGCACAACTGCAAGCTTGTTGATTAAGATTGAAAAAAAGAAAAGCTGGGAGGTTTATAGAACTTTGGAGATCTCAATGAAATTATGATTTTGGACACTGGCTTTTCAACTCAACTTATAGTATGAACGCAAATATTGACCGGCAGATGCATATAGCCATCTAACACAATGGCAATCCAGGAGTTTATTTCGGGTGGTACGAAAAATAAGGTGCATAAAAATAACACTTAAGGTAAAATAAAATTACATGTAATCAAATCTATAGTATTCAACAATGACATAAAGAAATTCATCCTAAAGTACATGAGAAACAATTCATTATATACCGAAACAGTAGACATACCCATTTCATTAATGTCACCTTCCAAAATGTTGTTGAAACTATAAATTCCTAAACATTAAACAAACAGACACAATTCCACATGCATAAGAAACTTTAAAGAGAATGCAAATAAACATCTATAAAGTACATACAACTAAAAAAGTTCACATTACCTATGGTTTTCTTTGAGTCCACATATTCTAAAAGTGTTTGATGATTTTCTCTTTATCTAAATCTGATGACACATCCTGCTTAATATATGTTACTAAACAATCGTTCATAAGCTGATCACCTATCATATTTCACAAGCAATTCTTAATAATATTCATGACAAAAAACACTCGTTCCACTTGCAGTTGCAACAAGTAAAAACATTGCTAATTTCATCAATCCATAACCAAAAAATAGCACTAGTCTTTTTTCTATTGCACTAACATTTTGACAACTTTATTGATTTCTTTAAGTTGAAACTTCTTCTCATCTAGTACATCTATAATATAATTCTCAAGTTCATGATCAAGATTCCAAAGACCACTAGGAGAAAAGTCAGAAGGATAAAACTTTACAAATTGAATCAACAACTGACAAAACATAAAGCATACAAGATCAACTATGTGTTTCTTTCGTTGAGCCTATCATTGATTCACTTAACACAAAATCAATAACAATATTAAATAACTCAAACCGATAATATTAAAAATTTGTCACCTCGTTTTGTCTTTGCCTTGATCTCCTACTTTGTTATATAAAGTGTGATCTTCTATTTTTTAACTTTTATATGATGATCCTTGTAAAATGAATAAATTTTTTCAATAAAATTGTCCCAAGCACTCTCTTTATTACTGAGTATATTTAATTGTCTCTTAGTCAATTTCACAAGGTTTATAGCATTTATAATGTCTTGCTCTTCTCTTTGTAAAGCCACCGACAAATCATTTGTCTTTTTCAAAATTTGTTCTATTAAATGCATAATAAATACAAAGTCAAACATCTAAATTAACTTCCACCTTTAATATACATTTGATCTCTTTTTTGCATCAATAGTCCCAATTTTGAGTTTATTTTGAACTCTAGCTAATTCTAATTATCCAATCTCTTTAATATACATTCTATTACTTTGTAAGAGACTCATACACAATTCATTATAATATAAATAATATCAAATAATTAGGCATAAGGATTTTCATTCAATATCAAAGCTTTTAGGTTATTGAACTCACCTTTTATATTATTGGTAACATCGTATCCATGACCTTGCAATTGACTAATGATTAAACCAAGTTTAATGAACATATCTACATACCTGCTTCGAGTGATTATTATAGTATCACTAATATGTACAAGACCAATAAAGCGCTCAACAATCTTACCTCTTGAATTAATATATCTTAATACTAGTGTCATCTTCTCTTTAGTTGATATATCTCTTTATTTATCAATTAAAATAATAAAAATATCTTCTAGTTTTTAACAATTTTGAGTGTTTCACTTGTAGTTGCATTGACAACATCCTTTTGAATTGAAGGTGTTGTGAGTTTCAGATTGTTAGGTGCGTTATGTAGCACAACACTTTGAATTTTATCATTGTGATTAGTAAGAAAGTCGAGAATCTTAAGAAAATTACTTTATTTGAGGACCCATGTGACTGATTATGACCACAAAGTGAATGACATTGACGTAAGTAGTCATGTCACATCAATTAAAGCATTCAAATGAATATCATACCTTCCATGGTTATATAACCTCTTTTTCTCTTTAAAGTAGATAAATCATTCTCAAATAGAAGCAAAACATGTAAGAAGATCGAGAAAGGGATAGCAAAATAAATAATATACAACATTCTTCTCTGTGTTGTACTCTACCCACTGAAACTCATCAAACCAAACTGAAATAAAACAACACTTATTATTTCCTTTCCCAATCCATGAAAAATTATGAGCTTGTAGTTGGTATGAATCTTTTTATAAGTAAGCATGTCAAAATTTATCTTAATCATTAACATTATAACTTGAAATCATCAATCTTGATAAACAATAATTAAATCTTTTACTTCTCATTCAAAGCAAGATTTATCTATATCTAAGATCTTGATGTTGTTTTAACTTTGATTAGCAAACATTGATGGTCTGGCCAAGATAGATCCTCAATTGATCTTCTTTTAAAAAATACTTCTATATCTATATACAATGAAAAACAAAATATACTATTAAAGAATCATGAGTTAAAAATTACAATTATCCAACCCCTACCTAGCCCAACACACACATATGATATAAAAGAAGTCATAAAATTGAAAAAAACCTAATTAATACATGGATTATATAATGGATTTATGGAAAAGGAGACATAAACTGGTATATTTCAATATGCATTAAGATTAACTATGCACAAGACATAAAACTAAAAATCCCTAATTCTATACATTACCAAATTACAATTAATGAAATCTGATTAGCAATAAAACAAACATAACCAGAAAGAACCATATATTTTCAGTAATACAATATGGCATAAGCATTGAAAATAAATGCCATATTTGAGAATTGGGAATTCAAATCTTTTATCACCTACCTCAACTCATAATGCCTTTTTGAATTAACTCTTCATAGGTAAATAACTAAACATAATAAGCAAATGCAGTGCCAAATTTCTTACTTTTATTTAGAGAAACCAAAGCATAACTCTTGTTGTTGTGAAATTTGTGATGTATTCAACCGAAAATTTGTATCAAAAGAAAAGGAGAAAATCTACGTAACATAAAGGAAAAAAATCAAAGTTGTAAGCATGATAGAAAATCTGTATCAACAAAAAATTTGTATTGATTTTCTTACCTTTGCTCAACAAAGAAACCAAAGAATAATGCCTTTTAATTTTCTTACTTGATATGATGAGGTTGAAGGTGAAGAGAAGAAACCACAAAGAGGCTGAAGGCGAAACCGTGAAGAGTAAAGCTGAAGAGCAAAAGAGGGGCAAATGATTTGAATGAAGATGCATGGAGGAGGGAAACCGTAAGAGCAGAGCTTCAGTCAAATGACTTGAGTGAAAACCTAATTTCAATTGTGCGGATCAGAATTTAGTTTCAAATTCAATTACAGAATATTTGATCTCAAATAACTAATAAAATTTATGTTTAGGTGGTTAAAATATTTTTGTTTACGAACGGCCACTTTTCTTTTTTTGAAATTTGAGTTGGGCGGTTTGAACATTTGGGTGGAACACTCATCATATTTTACAAGCACACGGTTCATATTTTCCAAAATTTGGGATGGATTCGCCCCACCTTGCCTCAATGTGCATCCACTTCTGATCTAACATATATGTCAGCATGCTTTCCTATATGTTCAATAGTGTAGTATATGTATAAGGTAAACATACATACATATGTGGGTATGTGTATCTGTCTTATATATATATATATATATATATAGAGAGAGAGAGAGAGAGAGAGAGAGAGAGAGAGAAATTGATTCTGCCCACCACTCACATGTTTTACTTATACTCAATCATTGATTTTTAGTGTTGTGATTTAAATTTTTTTAAGGATTTTAAGAAGTATATATCACAATATTATTAAACTCTTGCCTTTGAAAAATATTGGTTGGTCATGATGGGCAATGTTAGTGATGAGCATGATCCAATCACTTTATATATAATAGTAAATATATAGTATTTTTAGTACATGATTTTACATAAATATCTCTATTGTTCGATCTTTGAGATGAATAATTGAGACAATAAAACAAAAAAATTAAGTAAAAAGTATTGATGGTATTTTTAATTCAAATCTCAATCGAATGATGGAGAGATACTTATGTCAGATTATGGTAAGAAAGACATGCATTTGCCACTATCTTTATATTAAGAATGTTTTTTTCTCCTTTTATTACAATGGGTAGTCTCAAGCCAATTGCACACCCCATGTATCGACCTCATGAACTTTTAACTTGTGAGTTGACTCCTAGCAAAGCGAGCTATCAAATTTTTATAAGGCTACTACCACATTTCAAAAACCAATACCAAACCTTTTCTTACACTAGGTAGGTACACTACATGAGTTTTCAGTCGCAAGTGAGCTCAATTTTGTACTGAAGCAAACTATATAATCACAATATTGAGAAAATAAGGTAATAATAATAAAATCACAAGAATTTATGTCCTTTGGGGGTTGGTACACCCTCACTTATTAGTGAGGGCATGGTGGAGAAACTCATGGGTGACGTGTGGCCGCTCCGAAAATTCTACAAAATTCATAAAAGTGCATACAACTGTCTGAACTTTTCAAAAAAATCATATGGACCACCTCAATTAATATTTGCTTCCTTGATCATGAAGTGTCTCCTGGTTGGTTTGGTGCTTTCATGTTTCTAACCCTAGTGCCGAATTGATTGTCAGTAGTTCAATTACTAGATGATATTATGCATAAATTGAATCACATTCCGGCATAAACTAAGACTACCTCTCCCTCAATGGGCGACCAACGAAGCTTCATTCACTAATGGGAGAAGGAAGTAGTGATGGCTACGAAGAGCTTCACTGGATGGTATATTTGAAAATAAGACAAATTATACATAATGATAAATAAAAAAAGAGTTATCTCTTTTTTGAATTCATGAATTTATGGTCGTTACCCGGTACATTCATTTATAATAGTATGCCCACATTTAAACTCATTTTACATAAATTAGGGTCTCATTTTATATGTAGAAATAGGCTTCAATATGTGTTTGAATATTCCTCTTTCCACTAACGAGTCTCTTGGGGAACTCGTAGGAGACACATGTGCAAGGATGGAAGCCTTCTTGGTCCGGATGGGAGCATGATTTTGAAATAGGAACAAAAACTTTCATCCCCCATCCCACCCCGCCCCATGAGCATCCCTAAAACTCTTCACCAACAACAACGATACTAGACCGGTCTGTCATTGAACTAACACTTTAGAGTGCATAACTTAGCACTTTGGTGTTGAAGGTTATGGATCACTTACCTACCTCTCTTCTTAACTAAAACAAACTCAAACTCAAATGTCTCTTTATGTTTGTTTGGGATATATATATATATATATATATTCTCATTCGTGCTCTTTGTGGGGCATCCTATATTTTATTTTTAGTAATTAAAAGGGTCCAAACCATCAATCTGAACCAAATCGGTTCTGATTTCACAAAAAGGACACACCAAATCGGTTCTGATCTCCCTCTAAAAGTTACTCGTTATGGTTTCGGGTTTGGTTCGACCAATTTTAATTCCAATTGATTTTCTGTTCCATACCGGTTTCAAGCCCCCGATTCAATTACGAACCAAACATGTCTACCAACAATATAAGGTGATGAAGAAGATCACGAGATCGTATCATCTTGTATATAACTCGTGATGAGTGCGCATTAGATTCAATCACCACCGTACACCTTAGAGAGACTTACATAAGTCACCATCAAAGCGCGGGATCACAACGAATGGACTGTAGAGATCTAATATGACCATTAAGAATGTTATATATATATATATATAACCCGGAAATATAGAAACCTTTTAAAAACCGCTCTTTCCGAACCAGGAGAAGACAGAAGAGAAGTCAGTAGAGGAAGAAAGAAGGATGGTGACGACGACGTCTGAGGCCAAATCCGACTCGGTCAAGCCGCGGAGCGGGCGGCGGTGCTGCTACTTCGGCGTGGCCATCGCCGTCATCTTCTTCGCTCTCGCTATTGCCTTCATCATCGTCGCTGTCACCGCGTCCAACCCCAAGGATCCCACCATGACAATTCTCTCAACCTCAGTCTCCGGCTTCGCTCCGGCCTTCGTCTTCCCGACGCTCCGAATCGAGCTCAACCTCACCATCTTCACCCAGATCCTCGTGCACAACCCGAACCGCGCCAGCTTTCAACACGACGAGGGCTCGAGTCAATTTTTCTTCCACGGCCACCAGGTGGGCTCAGCCGACATCCCCCCAGGCCGAATTCCGGCCCATGGGTCAGAGACGATCGGTACTCAAATCACGCTCCAAGTGGACAAGCTCGCAACGGACCTCTCCCTTATCGGAGAAGTCATCGCCGGCGTCGTCCACGTCGAAAGCATCTCTACCCTTCCCGGCAGGGTCACGTTTCTCGGCATCTTCCACCACCGCGCCGTGGCCACGGCGCGTTGCCAGACGGGAATTCATCTGAGAGATATGAAGGTCCAGAACCAGAGTTGCACCTACGATACGAAACTGTAACGCCTGGTTTTGTGCATCGGTTCTTCGTTTCTAGCGTTGATGGATTGCGTTGCATCTGATTTTTCTCTCTGGTAGTAAATTAAGTGCTTCCCTTTTCGTGTTTAGGATTAAATAACGTAGTTACTGTATGTAATTAAGCTGAGCATCAAGAGAAGGCGTTTTTGGTGCAATTCTTTCCTTTTTCTTTGTTACGTTGAGCGAGAAAAGGTACAACCGATACTTTGCGTGATCCTTTGCTTTGAGTCACTATATCTTCATGCAGATCTCTCTCTCTCTCTCTCACACACACACACACACACACACGCAGTCGCACAAGACACAAAGAACAGATACGTTCTGGATTCTATTTCCCCTCTTGATGAAAACTGTTGAGGACTGACTACGACTGAATCAATGATATTGACGTCAATGCAAGTCGAATCAATGCCATGTGAGGGTGTTCAATCTGAATATGAGATACGCGGCACCTATTTTTACTTACACGGAGCTACTTGTGTGTTCTTTGTTCATCTGTATATTGCAAGGTTTTATGCTTAATTTGCCAGAAGATTTGATTATTAAGTAGGGAATAAACAATCAATTCCATGAGAAAAGGTTTCAGTTGGCTCAAATCATCGTCATGTTTAAACAAAATTGACACATAATATAGCAAATAAATGGTGTTTTTCAAATCCGATAGCTACTTTTTCAATTTGGATATTTGATGATATGAAACAAAGTGTAAAACATATATACACACAAACACACACATATATAATGGGTTTGGAAAGCTTAAAACTTGGGAGCCGAATGATTGAATCTTTTAATCTATAAATTCGATTTTATAAAAAATGAATGACCTTGAGTTTTAAGTGTCATCAAAAATTGAATATTTAGTGAAAATTCATTGTTTTTTAACATAGATATCACATTGCCCACTTCCTACTGCTGGTTTTCCTGAAAAACAAGTGATCGATCGCCTGAAGGTGGTGTGATTGTAGGGATGCGGAATTGAAGGTGTGTGCTCTTTGTCATGATCTTAACGAGCTGTTGTTTCTCTCCTATCTGTGTTACTATTAGCGGTGATATCTGTATATCTAGACAAGAGATTATATGGAAATAAATATCTGGATATATAAAAATTTAAGAATGGATATGTAGCGATTACGTAGATATTGATGTGAACCGTAATCTCCAAGCATTAATTGCAGGTATAGATGAATTTAGAAATGGTTGAGCGTCTCGTTCTCTCATCGCTCACTGCGTGCCATTATTTATGGAATGGAGCACTCTGTAGTTTTTGCTGCTTTTTAGGGTTGACTGATATGGACGAGAGACAGATGATACGTCTGATCACAAGTGAAATGTGTGTTGGAATCTGGGCCGTCCATTTTGATGACAGTGGCTCAAATTGTCTGGTTCCAAAGGTCTTCGGTGGAAAACGAAACGAGACCAGCTGTTCATCAGCAAAGTGGACGGCCCAGATTTCAGACATATTTAAGATGTGATATGGCGAAGCAAGTGAACCCACTAGGAGGTGATGGGCGTTCTTGAAGCATTTATTGCGTTTTAAATAGCCTTTCTTTCACGTATGGCAAAGCTGGTACATTTATGGCGTTAAAGGATGTCGTGGTCCTTTCCGTTTGGAGACACTCAACCTCAAACCAACCCAATACACCGAGATGAACTTGATTATACTCGATCAATTTGATACTCAATACTCAATAAGTACTCATGACCTAAAAAATGATAGGTCCCATCATAATAAATGCAAAGGAGTCTCACTTTGAACGTCTTATAACTATGAAGCATGTACACATTAAGTATATCCCAATTTTCATATATATATATATATATATATATATATATATATATATATATATATATATATATATACACATACCAAAAGTGAATTTCACTGAGTTAAGTTCATTCATTTTTCAATCACATTGTAGTAACAATATTTTTTTATAAATTTTAAATTAAATGATTTTTAAAAAATTTGAAAGAATTATTATTATACTCGTGCTCTTAAAAAATAATAATTGGTCATGAGTATACAGTGTTCGTGTATACAGTGTTCGTGGTGAAATGGATCCACCACACACACCCTCACAACTTGAGCTGGCCTCTACGAAGGTATATAGAGATGGAGATCACATTGTAGCCAGGCCTCTTGACTAAGGCCTAAAATGGTTTTCATCGATGAAGTTAATTAACATTAATTTAATATGTGACATGCGGTTTATAAAATCACATATTAATAAATTGAATGTTTTATAAGAACGTTGCTTTTAATACTTATATGGGTTGGGCACCGTGGGCTGAATCCTAATTGGTTTGTTGTGAGGCGTTGAGAACCCCAAGACCAAGACCTTGGGGGCAAGGCCGGTGGATTTTAAAAAGAAGTTTGAAATAGTGGGGTAGGGGAAAATGTGGTGGAAATATACTTTAACCTATGTTTTGCCTGTTTAACAATTTATCCTATGTTTTTGCCTGTTTAACAATTTGGTTCTTGTGGTAAGAAAAGTTCAACCTACATTTGGTTTTTATTGTTAGTCAAATTAGTGACAAATGCTTCACCTTAGTTGGACATGCCACATGCCCAAACACTACTTAATGAATACTAATTTAATATTAAAATTTATATAATATGTTATAATTAAAATATAATATATAATAAATAAGAATATTAGAAACTTATTGGTAGTTGAATTTAATACTAGTTCTTATTTATATGTGAGTAAACTAATACTAATCGTTATTAAATATTAAATATGAAAACAATATTTAACAAATTACAAACTAATATTTAATGAGTAATACTTAGTTAGTTTAATAATAAATACTAAATTAAAAATAATATAAAAATAACACTATCACATTTAACAAACAATAATTATAATATTTGATATTCGTCAATGTTTATATTTAATATTAGTTAATATTTGAGTGTAATATTAAATATAACTTAATGTAGCATATGACTTGATAGGTGATGCTAATATGATACATGACGTGATAACTTAATCAATTAATATAAGCCAAATAACAATTGATGTGGCCACATACTTGAAACTGTTCCCCCACGTCATCTTTAAGTGATATCGATAATGGTTTTGGACTAACATGATAGACGGTAGAAACCACAATAAATCACAAAGTAGTTTTTGAATCACACATACCAAAATGATAAACTCACAAACCACAAGATAGTTGTGTGAATATTTTCGAATATAAAATACTGATGTTCGAAATGTTGATGTGAAAGATGCAAACTTGATGGAGGGTTGAAGCTCATCAAAAGAGCTTTCTTCTTGAGATCACTTTGGGTTGCACGCAAATTGCTACAGTGGGTACGAAAGCCTTTGGGCACCTTCTCTAAGCTGATACAAAAGAATGTTTGAATAGGAAAGCAATGAATTTGTCAAGAACAACAAAATTAGATAAATTCTCTTCTCTATATTATTCTTCCTTATTTGGTATATTACAGTAAGGTGCATATGTAGAGATTTGATAGGCTCTCACACACCCTTAAGAGGCACAATTAAAAGGGCACATTAAACTAGCCTAAGAAAAATTTAATGGAAAAGAGGCCAAATAACATGTGGAAGCATGAAAAACTCTTTTCCTTAAAGCTTAAATAATCTCAAATGGCAAATACAAATGATCCCCTAATATATATTTGCGAAAAACTAAATAATCAAGAAACACACCGTTTTTACATGAAAACCCCACAATGTGAGAGATATAAACTATGAAACTTAACCATAAAACTTTCACTATCTAAAATATATAAGTACAATTAGAAACATAAACTAGACATCTACCGTCTAACATACAACAAAAAAGTGGAAGAATACAATGTTCATTCATTTAAATATATTTTATTCTTTTTGTTTATTTATATTAAAACAAATCCACTTGGTTCAATGTAAATTAAATCAAAAGGATAAACAAGAACAAATAAAACCAAATGCACGAGTAAATGAGACCAAAATGATGTTTATCTATAAAATAATGTATATCTCTTTTTGAACATTACCTTAGTATAAATGTCGCAAGATGTCATCGAAATCTCATGTAACATAATAACTTTGAATATGTTATTCCTAGTGATAACATCGTCCACATAACTTTCCTTGCTTCCACGCAACTCGCTCAGTGCTTGTATGGCCATGTGCTCATGAATTTATTAACATTTATGAACTGGAGGAATACTACTCTTTGTTTACATAGGTGAGGTTCTTATAGTGTCTATGTCACATTAAGACAATTGTTCTTATAGCCAAACCCCATTAAAAGTGTTGGAAGCTCAACCCTTGTGCCATTGGTTCCTGTTCAATTCGAAGGTTCTTTTGAAGTTCTTGTAAAAGAAACCTTTAAGTCATCGAGAATCTTCTTCTTATACCCTCTCCAAGATCGTAGCAATTTTCTATGATTGCACCAACTTGAAAAGATTCGAAAAGTTCAATCCTTATGGGCCTTAGTTTGTTTGCAATAACTTGCAGTTCATGTACTTGTACTAAAATAGGATTATCATCATCACACTTATATTCAAATCATTTAGAGGTAGAAATTTCTTTATACCTTTCTTTTCAATTTTGTGCTTGAATTCCAAGGCATTCCAAATTTTAGTAGCAAATGGTTCAATAGTTTAGAGATCATAAGGATGGTCGAGAAAATCGTAAGGATGTGACCCATATACATGATCTTATCTTCCTTTTGTTTATTTGTCTCTCAGTGTCTCCAAGTTTATCTTCAGAATTAGAAAAGATTTGGTTGAAGATAGGCAAAAAGCAAAAAAAAGTTATCTTGTCTTCCATTTTGTAAAGTACGTGCCATCGAAAAGTTGAATGCAAACTAGATTTGATTCATCATCTTGATTGTTGCAGCTTGTATGGCAAATACTACTTTTAAATTATTGAAAATGTTTGTGTGAAAGATGTAAACTTAAATCTGAGTCTTGAAATATGTCAAAAGTGTCTTTCTAAAAGTAATATTTGTATCATGTCCTTTGCTTGAGTGCATACATCAAGCCTTCTTTGGACATTTATTGTAAGTGAATAGGGATGAATGCTTGAATAAGAAAGTAATAAATTTTCCAAAGACTACAAGATTAGACAAAGACAAAAGGTAAATTCTCTTTTTTATATTGTTGTTCCTTATTTTTTATACCATAACTAAGTGTACATATAGATATTTGATGGGCTTCTCAAACATCATCAGGTGAACATAATTAAAAGGTCACATTTAATGTCTTCTTGTTTCAATCAAACTAGCACATAAAAATTCATCGAATAGTATCCTCATATAAGACACTATTACAACAACAACAACAACAACTAAGCCTTTTCCCATACTATACGGGGTCGGCTACATGGATTCTTTGTTTCCACATAGCCATATCATGTGCCATGTTAGCAACATCAACAACTAAGCCTTTTCCCATACTAGACGGGGTTGGCTACATGGATTCTTTGTTTCCACAAAGCTCTATCATGTACTATGTTAGCAGAACTCACAATAAGTTAGATCATTCTTTATTGTTTCTTTCCAACACTTTTGTGGTCATCCTCTACCTCTTTTAATACTTTCCAAATTTAGTTTTTCATACATTCTTATAGGTTCTTCTTTTGATCATCTTTCTATATGTCCAAAGCATCTTAAACGATATTCTCTCATTTTATCCTCTATTGGTGCCACTCCTAATTTGTTTCTAATAACATGTGCCATGTTAGCAGTTAACTCAAATATAAGACACTATTACAAAGAAAAATTCACAATACAAAAGTATCCTTTTATAACAAATAATCATTATTATTTTCTTTCATTATTCACATATAAGTTATAATACTACAAAATTAACTATGATGATAAAAATAGAGAAATGTTATTGACCCTTTTTCGAGAGCCAAGCCTTTAAGAGAAGTTACGGATTATAACATCTCATTGTGTACTCAATTTACTACCACATCTAGTAAATATAACTTATTCAAATTAAAATATAAATTCGACATCTAGTGTGCAACGTACATCAAAAAGTGAACTAGTGTAATATCCATCACTTAAATATATTATATTCTTTTAGTTAATTTATATTAAAACAAGTTCCAACAACTGATGCTCATGCCCATTTTGAGTCAAACTTTTGCATGTAATCCCGATACTCATACAAACTATACTTCGACTAGTTCTATTCCAACCTTCAAACTCAAACATAAACCAAACCATTTTTTCCAGCATGAACCTGACCCGACCCACAATGCATAAGAACTAAGGTTTCCCACATCATTTTACTAGATGATGCCTGCTCCGCGAAGTTGTAGGCATGCAAATGGATCATCCTGCAGATTCAGTTTATAATTTGGTTTTGGACGAAGAACAAGCCGAGGCCAATTCAGTTGTTCATACATAAAATACAATCCTACTGATTAAACAGGATTTTTGCATTCAAAATTCAAGTGCGGATCTGAATCCAATTATGCAACTTTAGATTAGCTAGGAGATTTCTTAAAATCATCCAAGCTTAAGGTGGTGCCCCTCTGAATTGAAGGTGGTATTAAATCCGATATCTGATTCTTGAGATGAGAATGAACAACAGCTGGTATTTAGCAGCATGGATTTAGATTTGTAGGTGGTTAACTGCATATCGGATCCTGAATCCAAATCTGATCAGGTCATGTTTCACTGATTTGATCTATCTAGATCTCGGATATGAATCTGTTTTTCAGAGTAATCAGGATCCAATGACCATACAGACAGACATGTCCGGTTCTGATCGGAACTGATGGGTCTGCCTGTTCCAGTTTGACTGGAACCTGGAACCGGAACCAAACTGTTCCAGGACTGGTTCTTGTTTCATTTTCGGATCTGTCAGTTTCAGTTTCGAAATCGTTTCAATTTTTTTTTAAAAGGGCAAATGCGTTCTCTGGGAGTCGAACTCCCTACCAAGTGCAATGGTGGGGAACGAGCTGTTTGTATTAAATGGTGTTGAAAAAATATTATAAATTTAGTTGAAATGGTTCCGGTTCTGGTTTTGAATCGGTCTCTGAAGACCATGAACCGTAACTGAACCGGGGGTGTTCTCGATTTCAGGTACTGTTTCGGAGCTGGTGGACCCAGCTCCGGTTCCCGTCTATTCCACGGGCAGCGCGCTTCCGGTTCGAACCGGCGGACCGGTTGCGAATCGGTCACGTCTACCTTGGTTACAGGAAAACCAACGGGCGCTCATTCCCGTCAGACACAGTTGACACACTCCGTGTGCCGACTCTGTTTCTTGTAGATAAGATTTCAGTTCTGAACACGGTCTCTCTTTTCTTATAATATCAAGAATGTCGTTCCAGGGCCGGTTGCCTCTCAAACACAAGGTGGCAATAAATGTAGTTTTAAACCATAAGAGTGGCATCTTTACGAAGATCGTCTTACCATTGTCACCGTTATCGCTATTTAACGGACGAATCCAAAGAAGAGACAACGAAGTCTCTCTCTCTCTCTCTCTCAGAAGTGAACGACAATGGCGACGTCTCTGCATCTAAGTTCGTGCTCATCCATGACGTTGGCTCAGAGGCGAAGTGGGTACGAGCCATCCCGAGCCCACCGAACGGTGGCTTGTCTTCCTCCATCGGTTCACCCCTTCTTCCCGGCGACTCGGTCCATCTCCACCAGCGGGCCACCACTCACCAGAACGGGAGCCACGGCCGCTGAAACCAAACAGATGGACTCGTCTGAGCTGTCCGAAAAGGTTTTCCCCTCCACCACTCTCCTCTCCTCTCTTACAGTAAAGAATTCCTTCAGGTTTGTGGTTGCTTTCGTGGAAATTAGAAAGCAAACAGAGAAACAACTGTTTCTAGTTCTCTCTTAGAATAGAGATTTTAGCAAGGAATCTTTGGGCTTTCACAAGTTCTTTTCATAAGATCGAAGATAAGCATACAAGATGATACGTGGTTCTCTCTCGATGATAGGAAAAGAGGGGTGCAGGGAAATACCATTTCGTGGTTGCGAATGCGAGGTTCATGCTGGACGAGGAGGAGCACTTCAAGGAGGTGTTGTTTGAGAGGCAGAGATTGTTTCAGGAACGCAACAGGGAGCAAGATTTCTGGTTGGTCATCGAGCCCAAGTTCTTGGATAAGTTCCCGTCTATCACTAACCGGCTTAAGAGGCCCGCCGTTGCTCTCGTCTCCACTGATGCTGCTTGGATCACGTATGATTCCTTCCCCATCTTTTCTTCCTTTACTCCTTTTTAGTGTACTTCTGTCTTATATGACTCATCGCTTTGATTGCATGGACGTGCATTACCTCTAGGAGCAACAACAAGATTTGTCTGCCATTTAAAATTCTTTGTTTGATCAGGACATCTTATTTCCAATATAATGGTTGCTTAATATGAAAAAACAACATTCTATGAGATATACAACAAAAATTTGTGGAGCATCCTGTATTGCTAATTCGTCTATTGAACACCTATGAACAGCAGGAGGCTTTCAGACATTGGTAATTCATTGTTTGTTCAGGAAACCCCCGAAAAAGAACCCTTTGTGGGACATTATAAGAAGCATTGGAGGGGCATCCGTGTTGTTATGTTGAGTATTGTTTTGCATAACTTGATATCCCCACACGTAGAGTATCAATTGATACAATTCACTCAAGTTCCAGTAGCTGGAGATGTAGAGGATGCACTTAAAGGAGAAATGGGCGTTGAAGACCGAAGTTCCCTTTATGTTTTTTATTGGATTTTCTTGCAGATCAGGCAGGGGATCTTTAATATAAGCAATTAACTGTGTCAAGGTTGACTTCGTAAGTGCAATTACTAATTTATAGCTGCCAAGAAAGATGTCCACAACAAAGGAACTGTTGAGCGCTTGTCCAGAATGAGTTTCATTGACGGACGGGCAGGACTCCCGAATTTTATTCCAATAGTTATACATCTGAACTGCCTTCAACTTGTTTAGTGCCTTACCACCACAATGTGACTTTGCCTCCCAGTAGTTTGGAGTGCAAAAGAGAATTCAATTGATGGAAGTTGAGTTTGCTTGTAAGGAGTAGCACATCTGTGATCACTGGCCGACCTATTTATGGGAAACGTGAGGCGGCTGTTTCAAACAAAATCCAGAAAAATCTATACCAGTGTCTGAACTTTTCGAGATATGTAGATAGCCTCGCCTGAATTTATTCCATTTGAACTTTGCCTCACAACTAAAGTTTTTCTAGGTCCTGCACTGGCTAGGATGCTATGGTACTGACATTATTGAGATGAAGGCTACACTCTCGCAAGGACTTAATGTTACACCTATAGAAGGAGTCGAGAAAGAAAGAAGATGCGACACAAAAGAAGGCAAACCTTCCTGTTATTAACAAAGTACCCTTATGCAATCCAAGTGCTCAACACGGGGTTGCACCAAACGTTTGTCCAGTACCAAAAGTTCTTGTTGTCTCCAAATTTTGCTGAGTATTCTCATCATTTATGGCCATCTGGCCTTGAATTATACACTTGATCATTCAAGATCTTTTCGTATTTTTCTGAAAAACCAGACTTTTATATTGCAGATGTTTTCCTGCATTACACAGCTGCTAAAAGTGCACGTAACTTGGCCAAACTAAGCCTCATTCAACCTCCTCAACCTCTTCAATCCTGCTTCCTTGTTTGACGTACACAAGTTTTCTCATTAAATCAAGTGCGTTCTTCTCTGTAACGTTGCATCATGCCATAACAAAGATCTAGCGAACAAACCTGTTTGAGCTTGAAAGGTCTGAGACTTCTCTTGAAACCACGGTTAAAACTGTTTCTTCATCATGCCATAACAAAGATCTGTAGAATTTATTGACCAAACTCTCACTTCCCTGCTTGCGCAGCGTTGAGGGAATTGTTTTGAAGTTCATCAGCTGAATGCTGTAAAATGAGCGTCCATTTACAGACAAATGAAAAGTGAACTGACTTTCTACCTCAAAGCTCTTTAAGAGCCCTCACACACGACCATCTTCAACTTCCAGTGGAACATAGCTGTTGCATCCTTCTATACAATTCCGAGATCTCGGGATCTTGCATGAAGAGGGCATCATGTAAAAGAAGCCCCTACCCTCCTTGCTAACTTCTTTAACCCGTCCCCATGACAAGAAGTTCCAGTTTTCTGTACTAAGATTTTAATAGTTACTATAGTTTTCATAATCACTAAAAAAAGCTAAAGTATATCAACTGTTGTATGCATTTACATGTTGAACATTCAATTGCTTTCTCATCAAGGCCTATTTTGATGCAGGTTCATGAAGCTGAGACTGGATCGAGTTTTGTCTGCAGAGTATGAGGCAGGCAGTTTAGAGGAAGCATTGGCTTCTAAACCAACTGATGTAAAGTTCCCATCTCCAGACAAATGGGTGGCTCCATATCCTAAATATGAATACGGGTGGTGGGAACCTTTTCTACCACCTACCAAGTAAGCCTCAAAAGCATAAATCATGTATTTTTCATCCGTTCCTCCTGTATCTTCTTCATTGTTCCGAGCAATTTTCCCTGCTTTTTGCCGCCTTGTTTGGTTGCACCATTTCACTTTGCTGAGTTATATATGAACTTTAGTAGTGTTCAGTGTTACATTAACTGTTTGTGACAACCGTTTCTGAAAGTATTCTGGTTATGGGAAGGTACCCCCCCTCTCTCACAAACACACGCACACACGTGTATGCTTATCGGCTGCCTGACGCAATCCTCCTTTATTTGGGTTTGGGACAAAGCAAACAAGAAGTGATCTTCGGTGTTGGATCATTTATTTGGGAAGGCCCCATTTTAGCATTTCGGTTTAGGGCTCGAAGCCACTAATATTACACAGCTTATAAGGTGTGGATCATGTGTGGTGTTAGCCTCATGCCATTGGAATCTTCCCATCATCTTCTCCATTTCGTTCATGCTGGAAATGGGAAAGTTTAAAATGGTCATGGAATCATTATTGGATCTGATATTTCTCATAGTAGACCCGGTAGGACTTCAATTCCCATCTATTACTGGCATCTTTTAAAGTGGAATGTGGATCTGGACCCAGACTTATCTGGAGCCTGAATTCCTTCGCAACCTGAAAAATGTATATATGGGACTTATGGGACTTAGTGCCAGGGTTTGCAAACTCGCAGAGTTGATTTCATTCATCCATGCTACAGTGGAATGAACTTCTTGAACCTATAGGTTACAATGATTTGGATTCTCACTCTTCATGAGTATACAATTCACTCTTGATAAGTTGCAATCTCAATTCCCATGTGGGACGGATTACTTGAAATGGAATCAAAATCTTGCATGAATCTATGAAAGCTGAGGTTGACCAAACACTCTACATCTGAAACTGTACAAAGAGCAATAGCTCACCTAGCTACGGGCCGACTCACACATTGAAAGTCACGAGTTCGATACCCGAGCATGCATCTGTCTTCGGCTTCCCATTGTATCCAAAAAGAGGAGTGGTGATTTTGATCAACTAACCAACTCAAACCCTAAACTAGATTAAAGTAAGCACATGTCACAAGTTTTCGGTATTGGATCATGAAGGTTTTCATGTGATAGACATTAGAATTCTGTTTGGCACGGTTTCGTGCATTGGCTAAGGAACATGGCACATGAAATAGTATACATGCATTATTTAAAAAGGAGATTCATGTTGTTTCATCACCTTTAGAGATGTTCATGTGGAGGAGATCCCCCTCACTGTAGAGACCCACCCAGATTCCGGGAATGGAAACATGGAGAGCAAGGAAATTCTCGGCAAGGATTGGGACGGGGATTGGCATGAACCCGGTCCACTCTTGCTCTAATTGATTCTAGATTATAAGAGAAAAAAAGTGTCACCTTTCTTTTGAATTCGTGAACTCATCATCATTTTTTTCATTTCATCCGTAACAATATGTTCTATTTTATATAAATTAGGTTTCATTTCATATATAAAAGTGAGCTTCCACACATTCCTCTTTTCTACGATGGGTCTCCATGGTACATAGAAACGGGGATGGGGACGTTTTTGGTTCTCATCGCCGGTACTTAGAAACAAGGATGAGAGCGGGAATTTTGATCCCTGACCCTGCTTCGCCTCATGAGCATCCCTAATTGCCTTTGAAGGATCCGGTTCACATGTGATCTATGTCATTTAAAATATAATTATAATTAGTAATAAGATTGAAGATGCTGGCTTTGTTCATACACTTTCTTTTTCTCTGAAAACTTTATGATACAGGTTCCCCTCTCTGATTTTAGGCCATTAGGGACCCAAATCATCTCATTGTGGTTCCATTCCGACGGTCTAACCTGTTTGGGCTCTTAAGGGAACGTCGCGAGGCTACATCCACGAGTCGCCTAAGCATGCTTAACTTCATAATTCAAATGAAATCAATTATTTGGCTATCTTCAAATTAGTCTATGTGTTCCTAAAGGGGTGTTTGCATCACTGTTCGGGCTTTTGCAACTGGACCTTGTGGGCCTGGAAAAGGATGGCTGCGATGCTGAGTTCTGTGACACTTTTGATTCCCTGTTTTCATCGTGTTTGGAACTGGCACCTCTAAGATAGAAGAATCACTAGTTCCACGTTTGCGTCATGCACCTAACGGACCCTGGAGTTCATGTACATTGCGTTTATAATTGCCATTTCCCATAATGCATGAATAATTACGAGCTCAATATGCAATCTGAGATCTCCATTTGCTGATCAAGTTGGATCGGCAAATAGCCACTTTGAAACTTTGCAAAAAATCATTCAAGTTTGTACAAATCTCAAAATCAAGTGATCTCATATTCTATTGAGCTCAACTAATTTTTCTTAATTTAGAAGTACAAATAATCTTATATATAAATATTTACGAAGCCGGATCAGGCTCGAGGCAAGTATGGAGCAGCTCGAGGTCAATAAAACCAAGCACAACCGAAGTCGTCGTGAAGCCTTTCTTGACTGGTTCACAGTAGCTCCGCTCACTTGCACCCCTACTCCCTTCAATGTACATGCAAAATTTTAAAGTTACCAACGTAGGGGCTGGTTCATGAGCCGATCTGCTCGAGATCAGCTCAGCTAACTTGCCCCAGTGTTAAGGGTCGGCTTGTGAGCAGCTCGGCTCACTTGGAACTATGAACCATGACCGAATATCCACATCAGTTCAATGTAAATTGTTGGTGCTGGTTCAAACCCGAAACCGTATAAAACCAAAAGACAATTAAAATTGAATAAAAAATTAAGAAGGGATCCAAATAAAAATAATAATTAACAAATGATTTAAGTTCCCAATCTCATAGAAGAAAGAACTGCAACCAAACCGAGCACCACTTTTGGTTATGATTCCGGGTCTACTTCAGTCTGTTCTGATTTGGTCAGTTTTCGATTTGGTTCGGTTCTAGTTCGAACCCAATATGTCTAATTTCCAGGCACTACGGGAAGGAAAAGCGTGCCGCCGAAGAAGGGTATTTACGTCTTTTAGAGACTCAATTTTCTGCCGAATAGATCGGAATATGGACGGGATCGGCAACGTTGAGAGGGTGTGATCCCCTTGAATCGGGTTGCCACGTGGACCTCCCGGTCGCCGATTTTTTGACATGGGCGCTTCGTTCCCGTCTTCCTTGGCCCCTTGCCTCTTCCTTTAGATTAACTCTGTGTGTGTGTGTGTGTGTGAGGAAGCAGTACGGCGGCCCGGTTCGGAATTTTTCCCTTCCTGCGGGAGGTCTTCCTTTGTCTGGTCACAAGTTCCAGTCTCTAGCGCGAGGGACTTGGATCGCGTCTCGTCCGTCTTCGTGGAGGTGGATCGTTGATCTGAGGAGCTTGCAATATGAGTGGCTCGATCTATCCTTGACCGATGAACTTGTTGGAGACGGTTGAAGTAGTTACGAGTCGACGAATCTGGAAAGTTTCTCTGGAGATCGATCGGTAGGAGGCTCTCCGAGATCGGAGTATTGGAGATCCGCGGGGGGTATTTTAGTAGTTCTTTCGTTCTTGATTTTCTTTGCTAGTAATCCATTCAGTTCACTTGGGGAATGGTCGAAATGGGACGAGAAAGGTTCTCATTCTCTGAAATATCATTTGTATGTGGTTGACAGAGGCCCCGCGGAACTTTTAGGATCAGATTGGTTCTAGTAATTTGGTGATACTTAGAGATCGTCCGAGTTTTTGTGTACTTCTATTCTTGAGGAGATCGGCAGTGTGAGGGAATCCAAACCTTGGAACAGTGTGAATTGGAACGGATTCAGCTGGAAATTCTTAGTAATCGGCAATCTATTGCGTTTTATCCCGAACATAGAACGTAAATTTTGGGTATCTTGAAGGCGGAATCTGAAAATTTTAAGCCGTTCTAACCGTTTCGCATTTCTTCGTCGGTTGGTATTGAAAGCAGATGCGGTTTTCTTTCATGGGGGAGTAGGGTTTGTGATCGCAAACAAGGAGCGGACGAAATACTGTTTTCCCGTTTTTATTTTGGGGAAGAAATGGCGCCATCAACTAAAGCGGAGAGGAAGGCAGTGTTAGATGTCGCATCATGGATGTTCAATGTTGTTACCTCGGTCGGAATCATCTTAGTCAACAAGGCTCTAATGGCCACATATGGTTTTAGTTTCGGTAATTTCTTTTGTCCGTTTCCTCTTGTTACGATTGCTTTGTCATTCCAGGTCTTGATGTCCCAAACCTTGAAAAAATGGAAAGCAAAAGGATAGGATCGATTAATTGGTAACAGTTTTTTCTTCTGATTTGCTTATCTAAAACAAAAACCAATTGCTGTGATTGAATAATACACTGCATGTTCCGATTAATTGATTTGAGGGAGCGAAAGGATACTGGTTGCAATAATTAATTGACAAAGATGTTTTGCCGAGGGATTGGTGTTAGAACTGCGGTATCTTTCTTGTTTATAAATGAACGAAAATATGAAACCCCAGATTTTCAAGCAATTGAGGAATTTGACGTTTTAGCAGCTTTAGGATGCCATGATTTTTTGCTTATCGCTTATGTTTATAGTGTAATTGTTTGATTCTCTAGGCTTTGGGCTTTGTTCCTTGGTCTCTACCTTGCTCTTGTTTGTCTTTTGTACAGAAAATCTTTTTGTTATTTTCCTCTAAAAGCATAATTAATTTTGCTGAAAAATACAGGATTACTAGTGTACTTCGAAATATATGCGTTTGGGCATGATGCTGCATAATTATTAAGCAACAAATAGTCTTATACTCCTTCATGCTTCTTTGTATGTTTTCTGGTTTGATTTTTTTTTTCCGCTCTCACGCCTCATGCCTTCCCCCTTTTACGTGTATTAATTTTTTGCAGCAACAAGCTTGACTGGCATGCATTTTGCAACCACAACCATAATGACCATGGTCCTTAGGTGGATGGGTTACATCCAGCCCACCCTTCTACCATTTCCAGAGTTGCTCAAGTTCGTTATTTTTGCAAATTTCTCTATTGTTGGCATGAATTTGAGCCTTATGTGGAACTCAGTGGGTTTTTACCAGGTAATTTCTCTATATTCTGGCTTATGTTGATTAATTGTGAAGCTCTGCTCAACTGCTTCGGTTGTTGCATGTTATTGATACAGCTTTGTACCGATAGATTTGACTTACTGGTTTAATTAACCTATTGGGACAGATTGCAAAGCTCAGTATGATCCCAGTTTCTTGTCTTCTGGAAGTTTTCTTCGACAATGTTCGATACTCAAGAGACACAAAGCTCAGTATACTTGTCGTTCTCTTAGGTGTGGGTGTTTGCACCGTCACTGATGTTAGTGTGAATGCCAAAGGCTTTATTGCAGCTGTTGTTGCCGTTTGGTGCACTTCCTTGTAACAATATGTAAGTGATTTAAGGATCTTATCAAACGCCACTGTTGTCACTGTGCCTTTGAAGTTTTGAACCGCCTCTCTCTCTCTCTCTCTCACTCATGCACATACACACACAAGCACACAAACACATGCATGCCCCCCCACACGTGCATACACACAAACACACACATGTATGGAGCAGACACAGAGTTGGAATAAACATACATGAAAATTTATAAAAAATGAATAGGCACCCCTCTTTTTTTAAAGTTAAATCTAACTGTAGTTTATGTTGCAAAGAGTCTGATTCCAAAATGCTTATCAAGGATTTAATGTGGCTTGAGAATCGACGGCTCAAAAAGTTGGATGTTTTAGACCCCACAGATCACCTTATTACCCATTGGGTTTTAGTATTTGAAACTTGACTCCCACTAAAGCAACCCATCTCAATGTGATCTTGGGGTCTACTTTTGCCTGAAAAATCTGTTCATAGATGTCATATAACATAACTCATATGCAATGGCACTACGGAAGGGAAAAGAGGCTACCAACGAAACTCTGAATGTCAAACATCCGAGCTTACTATTTCAATCATATTTAACTGTAATTGCTGTGGATAAACCTTGGGTAGGCACAACACGGCAGATGAGATCGGCCCTTAAGACAAACTGCACGAGTCCCTCTTTATTCTGTGCACTTGTATGCCATCAGCATGGCTACTGGTGTTGCTGCACTGGTAAAGCTGAAATTTTGGATAAGTTGAGAACCGTTTGATTGTTGTTAGCTTAAAATCTTTTCTGTTGTAGTTGATGTGCTTGTGTGAAGTAAGAGATCTGCCTTGTACATTGAGCTGGTTTCATATTCTTACTGCTTTTATGGTGAATATATTGTTTTGAAAATTTTGTTATAACCAGTTTTTTTAGTCTTGGACCAGATTCTGTAACTGAGCCTTAACAAACCCAAGCTTGAATGGCATCCAAAGGGGCGGAAGAGTGAGTCCTAACACAGAAGTGCCCTTTTCTAGCAGAATGGTAATGGTGCTTTTGGGGCATTAACCAAAATCAAATGCTCCCTGAATTAGAAAGGGTTTTGAGTCTTGGACCAGATTCTGACCTTCACTCAAAACCCTTTCTAATTCAGGGAGCATTTGATTTTGGTTAATGCCCCAAAAGCACCATTACCATTCTGCTAGGAAAGGGCACTTCTGTGTTAGGACTCACTCTTCCGCCCCTTTGGATTCCATTCAAGCTTGGGTTTGTTAAGGCTCAGTTACAATTCAGAACACTGTTGTGCATAGTTGATAGATTGTTACATAAATCCAAGAAAGTTAAAGGCAAAGAATACTTTCAGATCTCGATCATGTGTTGCTCATTTGGTTTACATAAATCCAAGAAAGTTAAAGGCAAAGAATACTTTCAGATCTCGATCATGTGTTGCTCATTTGGTTGAAAAGTAACATGGATAATTCTGTTAGCTGTTTTATGGCCACCAAATGCTTACAAGTGGTCAGGATGGTAGTGTTCAACAATCAAGTTGACATCCCATAATTGGATTTGGCTAGTGGACGGAAACAACAACAACAACTAAGCCTTTTCCCATACTAGACGGGGTCGGCTACATGGATTCTTTGTTTCCACAGAGCCCTATCATGTGCCATATTAGCAGTTATCTCACAATAAGCTAGATCATTCTTTGTTGGCTAGCGGACGGAAACACGATGCGAAAATCTCTTTAGTTCTCATAATAGGTCCCCTCCTAGTATTGGTTTACTGGGGTCTGTGGTCAACTTAGCGTGCATCGTCAGTCTTATCATCCTACTAATGTTTATTTTATTCTTAACAGTGGGCGTGTTTCTCTTCAGCTAGATATTTCTCCATTTAAATATTTTAGATAGTTATATTTCTTGGACGTTATTCATATTCTATATGTTGTACTTTATACCAGGATTTTTTTTCACATCTAGCTGGAAGACCATTCTGGTTGCTCCCACCTTTTGTATTATGTATTTTATGGATGCTTTCGGTATGAATAATTGTTTATTATCATCTGCAAACCACACCTTCAGGAATTTTGAAGTTTTTCTTTTTCTTTGTCAGTATGTGCATTTCTTACAACGAAAGTACTCACTTGGCTCCTTTAATCTTTTGGGCCATACTGCCCCATATCAAGCTGGATCACTGCTGATGGTCGGTCCCTTCTTGGATTGCTGGTTCACAAATAAGAGGATTTATATGTATGACTTCAATGTTACTTCCGTGGTAAGTGTCCTTATATGTGACAGTTCATTTATTTTATTTTGTATAAAATGCCTCTGCAAGTACATTTTCTGGTGGTTTGTTCTTTTAACTAAATAAAGAAAGGAAATAAAAGGCAGCAATAGAAAATTTAAAAAAAATCCATTATTTGTAATTTCAATTGAAGGTTCTATTGTCTAATCATAGCTGTTTTCATAGAGCCCCTAAATTTCACTGCATGAACACCTCAATTCATATTAATCAGCTTGTTTCATGGTTTTCTAAATATTGTTTGTGGAGTCCATGAGCCTTTTCTCAGTTTCGCTTGGAGCAGATCTTCAGCCACCGATGAAATAGGTCATCATCTCTGTGATTTTCATCCATGTTGAAGTCATCACAAGTTAGTACCGTGCTGAACTTTCATAAGTTTGACTTTCTGAAGTGTGATAAATCTGAAGAAATAGTCAGCTAACGTCCTTCCCCTTTAGATGGAGATCAGATCCGGGGGGGCGGGGGGGAGGGCATTTAGTAATTCTCAAGGCAAAATGAAAAAAATGGTTGAATTTAGTTCAGCTTTTTCTAGAGCTATACTTTTATCCCAAGAAGTGCTTCGACTATATAGCAATCATACTGCTTCTTCTTCCACTGTATTCGAGTTCTAACTGGGCCAGTGGTTATCGGGAACTTGGTTACTGTCTAAGCTGGTTGGCACCTCTGAGATGTCTGAATTAATTTATGATCGGCATGAAACGCCCAGTTAGTTGGCTTCGTTCTGTTCTATATTCTAAGTTTCCAGTTTTGATTTTTTGCCTCATTGATACACTGTTTATGTGCAGCTCTTCATAGCCTTGTCGTGCACAATAGCAGTGGGCACCAACTTAAGTCAGTTCATCTGCATTGGCAGATTCACGGCCGTCTCCTTCCAAGTTCTCGGCCATATGAAAACCATTCTTGTTTTATTCTTGGGCTTCTTGTTCTTTGGAAAGGAAGGCCTCAATCTCCAAGTAGTTTTGGGCATGATTTTAGCAGTGGTTGGAATGGTCTGGTATGGCAATGCATCTTCAAAGCCTGGGGGCAAAGAACGCCGGAGTTATTCAATTCCCGACAAAAACCAGAAACACACGGAAGCAAATGATCTTGATGAGAAGGTTTAGGGACCGCTCGATGAGTTTGTTTTCTGCTACTTGCGGGATTTTACATGACGATCCCAATAACGTTCTAACATCAAGGTCTTCACATGCTTTCCAATACCTTTTGTAGGTTTGGCTTTGTTTTCTTTGGTCATTTACAGTTTCATTGGGGATTAAAAACTCGACCACACGCAGTTCACAGAGAATCGCCCTCTTCTCGTTATAGAGTAAAATTGTGTGCTGTTGGTAGGAAGATAAAGATCCAACTGGTAAAGGATTAGCTCCTTCACGAAGAAATATCTTGGTATTGGTGTTAAAAATTTCTTTTATGTTCCACTGATTTATTGAAATGATTCTCTGTACTTATGTTAAACTTCAGTCTAGCAAGAAAGTCTAGGGAGTCCTACACGGCTTCTAGAGAATACAAGAGAGAGAGAAGAAAGAGTAGGCACCCCCCTATTTCGCTTCTTATATTTCATTGCTGCTTGAATAATGTAGAAGCAACCCCGCTCTGTGTGTAGAATGATGTTGTTTGGTGCTCGTTGTATTATAGCTTTGTTCTACTCATGAAGTCGTGAGGTGTTCTTACAATATTTTGTGATCAGTCCTTCTTGTAACATATGTTTTGGCTTGATTTTTCGATACCTATAAAAAGAGCGTACTGCAACAGTAAAAATTCGAGTGAACTTGAATCTTCTTCCTTGAAATTAACTCAACCCAAAGGCACCTGATGTCATGACATCATAAACCAGAGAGACCGGGGATTCTTATCGAAGTAGCACAGGAGTTTGGATTTGGTTCCACCAAGCCAGGATCAACCAATGACTTTGCAAAATTTAGTGGTGACCGTCCTGCTGAACATGAACTGTTCATGGCCAATTCAACGATTCCGAATGTCGATCGTTCTCGACTCATTAGCTTGCCTGAGCTGAGCGAGGCAGGGTCCAAACACAAGAAAAGTGTATTGAAGTGAACTTATTAATACATAACTTTTTCTTTAAAGAAAATGAAAGGCGTATAAGTCAAAATTTTATTTCTACACTTGCCTTTGTTGTCAAATTAAATGCTGGACAATTTGACCGCACGGGAAGGAAAACATCAGTTTTGACACATTACAGATATGATACTCCACCATACCTATTAGACTATCACAGATGACCTTTGACGTATTCGTACCCGTATCAGAGCGAATCTTTAAGTTTTCTTTTTCTCTAACAAGTTCCCGGAAGCATGACGATGATCCTGAACAAGCTTAAGAGGTTTTCAGATTTCCGCTGCAAATTGAAATCCAAATTGGTAACAATGGATAATCTACAAGGAGCATTTCAACTTCGGATTCAAGTTTTGACACTACAAAAAGGAAGATACAGAAACGGCGATCCATCATTTCCCAATATTTCTCCGAAGATCGATTAGTTCTACAAATCTCACATACAGGACGTTGCTACAGGCTAGAAGAACAAAGGAGAAGGGAGAAGCGGGCCGTTGTTTAGAACTCAAGCCTCCGGCACAACGATCCGAGCGTTTCAGACGCCACAAATTGTTCGGTCCTTGGTTTGATCGGCGCCGGCGGGCAATCATCCCATGGATCGAAGGTCCGCTTCATCGCATATCTCGGCGTTCTCGCGCTAGGAAACGAATCCTTCTTCACAATACATTCCTCCAAATGCTTCGAAACTATAGCATTCAATAGATCGTCATAGATATGGCCGAGAAACTCCTTTTCTTCCATCCCACCGATCACCTCCGGTTTCGCGTCCTCCTCCACGTCATCGAAGTTAAGAACTCGCGAAATCTTGGACTTGCTCAGAGATCCCCAAACCATGCCGAACCTTTGGATTTTTGCACTAGATCTACATTGCCGTTTGGGCGCCATGTTCAGTGATTCGGGGCCCGGGGCAAACGAGTCGAAGACGCCGGAGGAAGGAGTTTGGCATCCGTCCGGCAACTGAGCGTTGGAACAAACCCTGTACCGTGAACAATCATAGCTGCAACTAGAAACGTGATTACCGGGAGAGTCTGCGTCCGGAGTCACCAACCCCGGAGATGAGGCATGCAAAACATTTTCCCTCACCATTGCAGCCACCAAAACCCTAGATTGCTTGCGTCGCCATTGTCTCTTTCTGTGGACGAGCATGCGACTCAATGGAAGCAAGGAGCAACTAGCCTAGGGTTTGCCTGAGGCTCTCTCTCTCTTTTGCCGCGAAATGAATAAGGAAAGAAGGAGCCTTGCGACTTGTGACTCCTAAACCCATCAACAACGGACAACAAACAAACGACCATATTAGGAAAATTTTCAATGTAACCCCTAAAAGATCGGTGATAATTAAATAGCTTGCAGTTGATAACATATTTCTGAAAATATGGCTCAAGAATTAAGAATTAGAGAAGTTCAACGAAATTCTTTATATATATATATATATATATATATATATATATATATATATATATATATATTATGTATATAGATATAGATAGATATAGAGAGAGAGAGAGAGAGAGAAGAGAGAGAGAGAGGTAAACTATATACATCGATCTTTTTACCCATGTGAATAAGCTATCATTGATGCTGTTTCATGCTTGATCAGTGTTTTTTTAAGACATGAATAAAGTTATAAGAATATTTAAAAATGATGAAAAACAATTTAAACATACCCATGTCGCCAAAAAGTGAACATATGTCAACAGTTAGCAAGATCCAATCACTTTATATATATATATTAAAACCAAATCTCTAAGATCACATCTTAGGATTGGAAGATATACCTATACCAATGAGATTGTCTTAAGGTAACCCAAAGAAGAGCTCAAGGTAAAGATTTTTAAGTTTGTCTGCACATTGCACATCAATTTTCTTTCAGTCATGTGTTTTCTTTTTATATATTTTGCTATTATAATAAATCTTCAAAAGAACTTTTTCTTTAATATTAGATGGTAGGTACATTGAAAATCCAATACACCTTGTGATTTAGTTTGTATGTTATAAAGACCTACAGCCTTCAATCACTGTAGACCAGACACCTAATGCTGTGAAGGTGTCACCAAAGAACCTTGACATAGAAGTGACCGATTGGGTGCATCACATAAGTCAGCTATTTTTTGTTAGTGAAATCTTTATAAAATTGGATCTAGAAAGAAGATACAACAGATAAGATTTTTAGGGTTTGAACAAAAACAAGAGGGTGACGGTGAAATGTGTCAACCTTTCCTAAGGGTATTAGCTGGATACTGCAAAGAAGGGAATACTGTTCCACGGAGGTGGATGAATTTGCCAGAGACGCTGCGATGAAGGAAATCCTCGAGCCGTCCAGAATCCAAAGAGAAGAGGGAAAACAACAATTATGCGATTGGTGTCAGCAAATCTCCAGTCTTTGCCCACAACGGTGACGCACGACGCCTGGTGATTTGCTGGTGCCGGGTCCTTAATGGCCGGAATCATTTGAGTGAAGGGGGTTGGCGATTTCAGACCAACACGGAAACCAGGTACATGAACACAAACCGCCCAAAGTAATTATCAATCGGGTCATGTTCAAATTCAGCTGTTCACCCAGACACAAAATGGCATGATACGAACATCACGTTTCCTAATGAGTTACGGGCCTAATCTGTGACCTCTCCCATTTGTCAAAGATTTAAAGAATACGACATCATTGAGTTTAAATGAGACAACTTATTGAATACTCTGATATAGCCTGTAATTGATTTCTTTGTGTGTGTAGAAATAGGCACCCAAGATGGTCACTTCATTAAGAGGGCCAAATACTGCAGGGCGGTAGCTCAAATGGTTTATGCAAAAGATGTCTCGGGTTTAATCTGTCAGCTGGATAAGCGCAATACCTAGAAAAGTTAGACGGTAAAGAGTAAATTTCAGCAATCAAAGCTGTAATCCAGAAAGTTCCGCAGGTTGTAAAACGTAAAATTTCCATGGAAAAACCATGCTACAAGTCGAACCAAAACAAGATTAGACTTTTCTGATCCATGAACACTAAATGCCAAATTATTTCACTCCTGTACACAAATTGCCAAACAAAGATGAGAAAGAAAATCCCGGATGTGTGGTAATAGTGAGACTAAGGATCAGCCGCTCTTGACGAGGGCGGTCTGCAACATGATCTTGAACTCCTGGAAATCGACGTGGTCGTCGTGGTTGCGATCGACGCTCCGGATCATCCGGTGAACCCGTTCGATCTCGTCCCCTTCAGCTAGCCCCAGCTTCCCAAGCACCGACTGCAGCTCCGGCGCCGATATCATCCCGTTGCCGTCTTCGTCGAACACCTTGAACGCCTCCTTCATGTCCGAGTCGTCCGCCTCTTTGCAATCCTCGGCGAATTCATCGCCTCCGAAGAACCCGTCCCCAATCGAACGGTGCAGAGACATGAACCCGTCGAAATCGAGGCTGACGGACGGCGATCCCATGATTGAGCACACGACTTCCTCAAGCTCCGACCGATCGACTTCGAGGCCGAGCCGATCCATGGCGTGGCCAAGCTCCTGGAACGAGATCTTCCCGTCGGCATTATCGTCGAAGGAATCGAATATCCGACCCAGACGCAGCATGTTGAGGCTCGGGTTCCGGAGCCGGAAGGAAGGTGGGGGGCACCGACTAAGGCTGGGCGTCCGCTGTGGCGCTCTGGCTTCCATTGTTGATCAGCTAGCTCGGCTAGGCGCAGAGGCAGAGAGGCAACGAGAGAAAAACCACAAACGAAACTACCAAAACCAAAACCAAAACCAAAACCAAAACCAAATCTTTTCCAGGCTGGCTGCATAGATTCTTGATCACCATCGAGCTGGATATCAAGTCGCATTAGCATTTAACTCAAGAAAAACATATCATCTTTATGGTTTTAACTTGGACGAGGTTCAGCTTATTTAAAAATTTCCTAAACGAACTTAATAGTTCGAAGAACAAGATTTTGGGTTCACTAACAAGCCATGACCGGCTCCTTGTTCAGCTCGTTTAGACTTAATAGGGTTTGGAAGGCATTCCGTTTGGGTCAAACCAGATCCATTCTTCACCATGGATACCTGAATTTTCAACTATTAAGATGTCAGTTTAGTAAAACACTTAAAAGGGGCTTGGGTTCGTCTCTTAACTTTCTCTTCCGGCGGCCTTTGTTGAACGCGCTACAAATGTTCTTGTCCGAGCCTAGCGTCGAGTCAAACTCAAGAGGGCGCTTGTTGGTCAGGGTGACACCGTTAGAGTCGGTCCCAGAACCGGTTCGTGACTTGTTGGGCTCAGCAACCGATCAGAACACCATAGTTTAATATACGAGTTTTGAAGTAAGGAAAAATGAAAAACTATAAAGGGGTGAAAAAAATAGGCTCCCGTTGTTTCAATTCAAGTTGGTCGATTCGGACCGAGTCTATCAACAATTAGTCAAGGGTCTAATTCGAAGACCAAGTGTCGGTCAAAGACGTACGTGGTAGGGATCATGCTTAATCTTGAAAAGGGGACCGAACCTTAGGCCCTAAAATGTTAGTGTTTAGCCTTGACAAGAAAGTTCTCTCTCTCTCTCTCTCTCTCTCTCTCTCTATATATATATATATATATATATATATAATATTGTTGAATGAAGTTTCTTTGCAAGGTTTGGATATGGACATCACACAATTTGAACCGTTTAGTATGCCTTGTAATGGAAAAGGTATCCAATTGTCAGCTGATTGGATTGGATGGTCAGGATGGCCGAGTGGTCTAAGGCGCCAGACTCAAGTTCTGGTCCTCGTGAGAGGGCGTGGGTTCAAATCCCACTTCTGCAATGGGTGGATCAAGTTCGATATGGCGATACTCCTCTTTTGATTCACCATGTAGCAACCACCTCACGTAGCTCTACTAATTTGTCAATTAATTAAAGGAAGATGAATCTAAGAATAGAGTTCCATGTGTTTATTTTTCCGCATTGTGAAAATTAAAACCACAAAAACAAAAATGGATATTTCAACACAGAAAAGTTGATATTTATTGATCCAAACATGCATTGTACACATCAATTGAGGATTATGACCCATTCCGATTGTGTTGGTCTGTTGGAAAGCAACTTTACCATCAGCATCACTACAGCATGGTTCAAACATAGCATAAATCGTTAAAATACATTTAATTTCCACGCATGTAAATTAAATGACAGCAAGAACTGATAGATTTATTAGTACCAAGCCAGCCACATGAAGCCTTTAGCTACTCGATATTATTATGTATATTGCTGGCCACACTCAGACTCGAACCAGCAATGAGCTTGAACAGGTCCTAGGCGATCAATGTCCTATGGTGCAGCCAGAGTCTAATGACCTTCTGGGCTGCTGAGCCCAGATACGTGCTCCTCCTTGTGCTCGAGCTCATGTTTCATGCCACGGCGTGGCTTGAAGTTGGGCTTATGTCCCGTTAATGTAAGGTGAACTCCAGGGCTGTTATCATCACAGTGGCACCCTAACACAATGGAGTTGTTCACACTCTGGACGTTGCTGTTGACTACGGCAGAAACCGGTTTGTGATGAGGAACTGGCTCATTCTTGCTTGACTCATGGCCATCTTCTTCTACATGAGCTTCCTCTTTCTTCTTTTGTGTATGGTGACCGGTGTTTGGGGTGACCTGATCTTTCTGGCCCACCAACTTCAAGTCCATGGTGGCCCCCTTGTTATCCCCGGCGATGGTGATCGTTATCATGCCGTGGTCTTCCATGTCTTGTACGGGGACAGTTCGGTTACCTCTAAGATTTGCACCCATGACGCTCTCTGCCGTGTTCCGAGAGAATAGTGGTGGGTGGGGCGGAAGCACAGTGGGGCCACCTGCTTGAGACGGTGGGGGGCCTCTTTTATGGATTACCGTATTGGTTTGCTCCATGGTTTCATGAGGTATCGGTTCACCCTTCAACCGAACCGGTTCGGAAACGGTTAACAAGATAGGAGGAGGTGAGGGTGATGGGATTGATAATGGACGATATTTATTCTTGCGCAATTGTGGATGGCCGGGGAATGTAGGAGGAGACATTTCGGATCGTTGATGAAGACGAGTCGGAGGGAGAACTGGAACCGGTTCGAGTTCAACAAGTGGTGGAGAAGGAGCTGGTTCGGGTTGGTGATGGGCCTGAGTTGGCTGGGAAGATTGCAGTTGAGGTGGCAGTGTCTGTTGCCGTTGGGATGGTGCTGGTGCTGGTGGTGACGGAGACGGGGATGGTATCGCAGAGGGAGAAGACGAGGCTGGTGGTGGAGGTTGGGCGGCTCGTGGTGGTTGGCTTGTAGGTGGTGAAGGTGGGGAAGGAGGTCCCGTGGCTGCAGGTGTCTGTTGGTTTGTAGGTGGTGGGGGTGGTTGAGAAATCTCAGTTTGTGGCAGCGGTTGAGGTTCTTTAGAAAGTGGGAGCAGGGTTGGTGCCCCTTCTGTTGTTGGTGGAGCTGGAGCGGGAACTGGTGGTAGTGCAGGTGATTCTGTTGTTGCCGTTGGCAGTGGAGCTGATGTTGCTGGTGGTGCTAATTCAGGTGCCTCTGGTGGAGGTGGTGTGGGTACTGCTGCTAGCTCAGGTGGAGGCGGTGTTGGTGCCACTACTGGTGATGGTGCAGGTGGTGTGGGTACTGCTGCTAGCTCAGGTGGAGGCGGTGTTGGTGCCACTACTGGTGATGGTGCAGGTGGTGGTATTGGTAATGGAACAAGTGATGCTTCTGCCGACGGAGGTGGTAACGTCAATGGTGGCAGTTCAACAGCAGGCGGCCAAGGAGATACTATTGATGATATTGGTACCTCTGCTGTTTGTACCGGTGGTGCAGGTTCTGGTTCTGGTGGCGGTGGTGCTGGTGCGGGTGCAGTCGTTCGTAATGCAGGTGATGGTGGTGATGCGACCGGTGCAGGTGCGGGTGCAGTCGTTCGTAATGCAGGTGATGGTGGTGATGCGACCGGTGCAGGTGCCGGGTCTGTTGGCGAAGGTCCTGGTATCTGTGCAGGCGCTGGTGGCGGTGCCGATGAAGGTGGTGCTGGTCCAGCCGGTTTTGATGGTGCTGATGCCTGGCCGAATAAAAAGCTAAAGGTAGGTATTGGGCGGGCGGGCTGCGCCACCGGTTGAAGCTGCGGATCACGTCGAGTTGCCAACTTGAGCCATGGTGGCCTACTCTGCGCCATCTTTACCTTCAACCGAGACCAAAGGATAATCAGAGAGAGAGTTTGTGGTTGGACCCAGAGTCATGCATAGATTATATAGTGGTAGAGCTGATCCTCCTGTATGTGAGTGGGTAAATATCAAGTGCATCAGATTCTCCGGTGGAGTGAGTGACGGCAGGAATTGCTGCAACCCATCTTCAAAGAATGGTATCAGAAAGACGTCATTCATCATCATCGTTTACAAGCTCACGCATTCTTCCTCCTTTAATTTTTTACCGTACTAATGCATGGTCACTCGATAAAACTTCCTTTGCTTTACTTACATTCCTCTTCACGTTGTGTATGCATGGCGTTTAATTGATTCCTGCGGATGGATGTGTCCCATCACACATTCAATCCAGGGTACAAAGATTTCCGTGGGGGATTTACTTGAGCTCGGTTCGAGAAAAGCAGCAATTGGCCTTAGTCTTATTGAGCTTGAACCAGGCTCAAAGTGCTCCTGAGCCGAGTTCAAGCTTGGTAATACTTGGCTCGAGCCGAATCGACTTTTCACCTGGCACGAGCATACTTTAAAAAACTTAAAAGTTTTTAAAAAATAACAAAAACAACATTATTATACTTATTATTATACTTATTCTCCCTAAGGCGATGGTCGGATAAGAGCAGAGAGCCTTAATGATGGGCATGATCCAATAAAAATATATATATAGACGACCTGATAAAAAATCCATTTAAAAGTTAAAACCGTATCCCTCATATCAGCTTCTTCATATCTTTCCATACGCATCTGGCTTCACTTTGATCAGTTAACTTGTCTCTCAAATACAAGAGACTATTTGTTTTGCTAGCCTCCGTTCTATCATTCCTCAAGTTTCATGGAGAATATCGGTTTTATTCATGCTTTTGTGAACCCTCTGGCTTTAGATTTTTCCGGAACAAACTAAAGCTTACCGATTAGTTAGAGCTTAATATACTCGAGCTCGAGTTGCTCGATTATGAATCAAGCTGAGTTCGAGCTCGGGCAAAGCAATTGGACAAACAAGCCGAGTCAACCTCGCCCATACTCGGCTTGAATCCGCTCTATTAGACCTCTGCTAGTATCCTTTGCAAAGATGATGGTGGTGGTTTCAACAACGCATATCGAGTAGGTACCAATCCCTTGACAGACTTAACAACTAACAAGTTCCAGTTCCACCAAAACCTGGAAGTGGAGCCATAACGGCCCCCACCTGGTTCTGCTTTCTGTTTCAGTTCTCTCAGTTTTAGTGGGGTTCTACAATGATTTCTCTCCTGGTTGTGCGTCAGATTTGCTCTCGTTTCATTTGAGAAAAACATACATTGAAGATGGGTTTTCGACACTCAACCAAAATATCATTCAGGGCTACAATTTTGGTTTCGGTTCTGGTTTGGTTTTACAGACGGTGGAATCTTAATGTAATCTAGGTCCTTGGCTCTTTACCAGTTCTGGGTCCAGTTCTCCTGGTCTCGGTTCCAGGCCGTTCAGGTCTGAATGGAACCACTGGGTCATTAGGGCTGTCCAAACCGACCACCGCTACGCTTAGAACTAGGGATGTTCATGAGGAGGGGATCCTCGTTCCCTGCACAGACTAGCTCCAAACCGGGTGGATTACCCCGACCCCTTCTCCCATTGGTTTTACGAAGTTAGGTCCATCTGAAAATAGGACAAACTATGTGACGCTAGATAAAAAAGGTGTCACCTCTTTTTTGAATTCATGATTGTTGGTCCATACATTCCTTCAATACCATGTTTGAATTTGAATGCATTTTGCATAAATTAAAGTTTCATGTCATATGTAAAAGTGAGCTCCAATATAGGTTTGAGCGTTTCTCTTTCTCCAACGGGTCCCCATGAGAAACACAGGAGTAAAGATGGGGTCTTCTTGGTCCCATCGTGGGGATGAGGATGGGGAAGGAGACATGGACTTTAGTAATTTAGAAAGGAAAAAATGGTGGGATTGGCGACTCGCCACCCAGCACCCAGAGAAACTGATATAGTGTTCATAAAGGGTTCAGTTTTTTTCTCAGTTAACCGGGTTCCACCAGGCATGCAGCACCACATCGGACAGGAGGAAACTGTGCTGCTAAAATGATCCAATGCCAATAACACAGCAAACCTCAATAACCAAATTAATCGGTCACGGATATCAACACCACAAAGAGCCGAACATGTCCAGCAAACCTCAATAACCAAATTAATCTGTCACGGACATCAACACCACAAAGAGCCGAACATGTCCAGCAAACCTCAATAACCAAATTAATCTGTCACGGATATCAACACCACAAAGAGCCGAACATATCTAATTCGAGATGGATCAGCTACAATATGGATGATATGGCGCGATCAGGAATTATAACAGGGAGTTGCCAATCTTCACCTTTTATATGTATATATATATATTTCAGTTTATAGATGGTTGCCTTATTTTGTTCGAAATATGAGTGTCTTCGTTTTGGTTGCTGGTGCTTGATTTCTGGGTGGATAATGATGCTATTTTCCCTGAAACGGGAGTCTTCAGTGAGATACAACTGGTGTTACTGTGCAGTTCTTATATATTTATATATATAGAGAGAAGATGCAAATCACTCACATTCAAACATATACATACACATATATAAAATTGGACGACATAAATAGTTGAGAATGAAAACCAAAAAATAAAAAGTAAGTAAACGACAACAACTAAGCCTTTTTCCCATACTAGATGGAATCGACTTCGTGGATTCTTTGTTTTCACATAGTCCTATCATGTGTCATGCTAGAAGTTAACTCAATATAAACTAGATCATTCTTTATAGTTTCTTTCCAACACTTTTATGACCATCCTCTTTCTCTTTTAATATTTTTACAATCTAGTTTTTCATATCTTCTTATAAGAGCATCTTTTGATCATCTTTCTACTTGTCCAAACCATCTTAAACAATTTTTCCTATTTTCATCATCTATTGGTGCTACTCGTAATTGGTTTCTAATAAACTCATTATGTATATGGTGTTTCCTTATGTGACCACTCATCCATCTCAACATATTCATTTATGCTACGAATATCTTTTATACATGTTGATGATTAACTGCCCAACACTCATAACTATAAAACATAGCATGTCTAATTGTTGTTCTATAATATTTACCTTCTTCTTATCACACAAAATACATGATGTCTCTATCCATTTTAACCAACCAATATTAATTTTTTGCGTAACATCTCAATCAATTTTTTCATCACTTTCAAAAATTGACCCTAGGTATTTAAAACTTTCCTTATGAGGGATGCAATGCGTGACAATATTAATTTTTATGTCATCTAAAGTAGTACCCAAATGATCAAACTTATATTTCATATATTATGTCTTTGTTCTACTAAGTCGAAAGCCTTTACTTTTTAATTTTTCTCTACATAGTTCCAATTTTCTATAAACTTTTTTCTTATACTCATCCACTAACACATTGTCATTGTAAATAACATAAACTAAGGCACTTCATCTTAAATATGTTTTGTTAACTCATGAATGATCAATATAAATAAATATGGACTTAAAGTAAGTATACTGTGCAAACCACTCACATTCAAACTTATATATATATATATATATATATATATATATATATATATATATATATATATATTTGGATGATATAAATAGTTAAGATTTAAAATAAAAAATGAAAAGTACATGTATATATAAATATAAGCAATAAGTAGCATGCATAAAAGGAACATATTCTTTTTCACTTATTGAATTTTAATCTCAATCAAGGGTTTGGATAAAGTTTGTATTTCCGTGGTTTGCATCCTCAAACGTTCTTATATTTCTTTGTTTTTTATTTTATTAATATTTGTAAACGTAAGCTTGCATCACATAAGCATGCACAGTCCCAACACTAGATGTCTTAAACAATGACATGACCTAAACAATCGCATTAAAATCTCTCAATGCAAGAGAAAGGAGAATAAAAACAAATTCAATACATTTTTGAGTAGAAGGGTAACTAATACAATGTCGGTTGCAATATCTCATACAAGCTAGCTTGGTGTTTTCTCTTTTCCGAGAATAAGGAGAACCATAATCAATGGAAGTATATAATCATTTTCATCAAACCCTAGTTAGCATTTCGGTAAATCAGGTGGTGGTGGTAAGAGAGATTGATTTGATCCTTTGCCATCATCCACGATGAAAGACATTTTCAATCCCCATGTAGTGTGTACCTCCAAATGACAATGCATAAACCAAACTCCTGCACAATTTTTTCAAGTAGACAAAAACCCACAACTTAATCAAAGAGAGCTATTTCATGTTGATAAGATTCTTAATCAGTAGTAAAGCAAACTTATACTTTACCTGGATTATCGGCTCTGAATCTCAAAGCAACCCATCCTCCGGATGGCGCGCCAATCGTATTCCTTTCAACAGGATCATGAAGATTAAATTTCTTCCGATCATTTTTTGGATTAAAGTTTCCGATCCCCCTGCCAACGGCGAAGAAGTTGAACCCATGGAGGTGAACCGGGTGGTTTTCCGGAGCTATGATGCTAGTGTCTTGAAGTACAATCTCCACGGCCGAGTTGAAGGGCAGTCTGTAAAGTTTGGTACCATTTTGGGCGACAATGTTCGCAGGCGGGTTTCCTGTGTAGTTGAAGCTCACCGGAGGTTTTTCTGGAAAGTCGTCTGTGAAGACGCCGGAGATGTTGAAGTAGTGGGCCTGAAGCAACGCAGTGGTCGGCATTACAAAGGAGATGTTGTTCACAGTGCCGACAACCCGGCTGCCGTTGCATGAAGAGCAAGGCAAGGTGCCGAGACCGACAGTGAAGAAGAGTGAATGATCGATCTTCTTCGGCACTTTTGCCGGGAAACTTTTCGAATTCAAGCTACGTAGTGAATCGGTGAACTTGTTGGCTTCCGAGGTGTTGTTTCTGGCTGGAAGCTTGAGAATGGCAGTGGCAGCAGAGTCCGGCGTTCCGGCATAGTGGAGAACTCCAGTTGCCGTGTTGTTATCGATGGCTATGATGGGTGTGTCCATGAATGGGCTGGCGGCGATCATGTAGCGGCCGCCGCCGGTCTTATTGGCAGAAAGGAGCACGTTGGTGGTCTGCCCGGGTGCAATTAAGATCGTTTTGGTGGTGAACGGCTTCACGTAAGTAGCATCTACCTCAACCACAGTGAGATTGTGATCTTTCACACCAAAGAAAAGCTCCTCATTGAGGGCAGCGTTGATTATTCGGAGCATGTACGTCTTACTGCCATTTACTTCCAACTTGAACCGACCTTCATGACCAGTGACTCACCCGTATCAATCATTTTGTAAGACATGATGATATGAAATTTTAGAATATCTATTACGATTAAAGTTTTTTTCCAATTTATATAAGTAGCTAATGTTTGTCTCAGCTTTTTTCATTGTGTTCGAAGCAGAACACGATGAAGAACAGCCTCTGGTTTTCTCCAGATGCAACTCGATGAACTCAAGTTATGCGATTGTGGCTTAAAAACAAAACTAAAACTATCATTAAACCAAGTCATATCTCACATTAGGTAGAGTCGTGTATATGAAATTTTGGTCAATACGTACCTCTCTATCTTGTATCTTATTAACAATTATAACTACCTTTAACAATCAAAGAAATACTTTGGAGGATGGTTGAACTGAGATCACGGGTCATTTGGTGCTTACCTTCGGATGGGCAACCGAAAGAGGGGCCAGGGAGGCCATTGATGGTGTGAGCATCTGAAACGTTCGGGGCACCGCCGGAAGCCAGTGCTTCATTGATCACTGCTTCCACGTCCGATTTCCACCATTCAGCTGCATGCATGCATATCAATTAAATCCATTTACAAATATTAAAATTTTCAGCTCCATTGAACTCTTTGACACACTTATGCTTGATATCCAAGCAGTGGCGGATACAGAACTGGTGGGATAGGCTTTAAAAAATTTCAAATTCTTTTGAAAATTTTAATACATTAAAATTTTAGAGTTTCCGGTGGATCCGCCACTGGTGGCGGACCCAATGTGAAAATGAAACCCCAAAAAACTGGAAAAATCTATACGGGTAGTCATTCTTCGAAGAACTGTATGAATCCAGTGTACCAATACAAGTACATGATTTCTACCTCCTACACTGTACCGATATATGTGTATATATATGTGTGTGTGTGCGCACGTCCTTGTGTGTGTGAGAGAGATTAAGAGGGGAAGGCCACCTAGTACGATGACGACCTCCTCATCGGGTGTGAGAAAAGGGTAAGGAATTCCGTGCTTAGGCAGGATTACGATGGCGCCATGAACGGTGGCCCTTAGCCACAGGCTGTGGGCGTGCCATAGGAGCGTCCCTCTCTGGCCGGTGATGGTGAAGTTGTAGGTGAAGCTGTTCCCTGTTTGGATCGGGCACTGCGTTATGTACGCGGGGCCATCGTACCAGCCGGTTCGGAGCTGCTTGACGCCATGCCTGCTCAACCATGTATATATCACCACATTGTTCCTTAATTAGTTAACTTATTGCACGATAAACACTTCTTAATATCATAATAACGAATTGAAATTAAGTTAAGTACTTAATTAACTTACCAGTGGATGGTAACATTGTACTTGACGTGGTTAGTGACCTTAACGATGATGTTGTCATCTTCTCCGGCGAAGAGGGTTGGCCCAGGAAACTGACCGTTGACCGTGACGATGGGTTTGGTTTGGCAAAGCCTTGTGTAGTTCCTCATCACCACCTACCCATTACCAGTAAATAAACAAATCAGGCTTAAGTATATGACTAAGTATATGACTTACAATTGATCATATAAAATCTTAGCCGTACATGCATGTGACCTGAACTGCACAACAGACTGCTCGCTCAATATAATTCAGTGATGGATGCTTATCGTTTCTATTGGTCGCTAGGGGCCTGCATCAGTTGGTTCGGTTTCAATAATCGAACCGAACCAAATTAATTGACAACCATTTTTTTTAAAATTTTAAAACCAAACCAAATTATTTCAGTTGGTTCGGTTATTTGGTTTGACTATGACCGAATTCTAAGAGTTATATATATAAATTCGATTTATTCAGTCTTAAAATCTTAAAAACCAAACTGAACCGATAAACTTATTTTTGTCATATTATAAACCGAACCGAAATATTTGGTTCAGTTATAACTGAATAATGCTCACCCTTGTTAATCGCAGGGGTGGCTGGTGAGTAAGGCCATCAAGGAGACCGCCTTATGCCCCGAAAATTAAAGTCTTTATAGTATCAAAGCTGTAGGCCAAGTTTTAAGTCACATATGATAGCAATTTTTGGCTTTAGGCCTCAACTGCCATTGAGCCATCCCGGATTGCTAGGCCCATCTGCGTCACCCGGCCCAGCTAGACAATAAATCAAAGAAAGAAATAAGGTTACTCACATCGAAATGGTAATGGCGAACTTCGCACTCAACAAGGAGAAGAAAGAAAGAGAGCAACAGCAGCTGTTGAAGGTAATTAAACACCATTTTGCTTATCTTCTCATCGAGACCGACTATTCGATGCACAGTGGTAAGGTAACGGAGCACTATCCAGACCTTTAAAAAGCTTAATTTTCAGTAGATGGTGAGTCATTTTAGGAGGTAGGTGATGAAGATGGACAGTAGCAGAGAAAGAGAAAGAGAGACGTGGGAGACGAGACGGGTGGTCCAATCGGAATCAGATGGATTGGATCATCTTTTCCTTACACGGAAAAGGTAATTGCATTTTGGGTAAGCAGCCATTGAAGGCAACCTAACAACCATCTTCGTACCCAATTTGTTCCTGGCAGATGTATTCTGGGTCCCAAATTGGATTTTCGGACTCGATTCCTTTTCTTTTAATCTTTTGTGATCAGACTTTACAATACGTGGGTCAGGTGATCAGGGAGATCATGACCCGGCACCAACATACATGTCATCACCGACATGACATGATCATGACATGCATTTTGGTGCCAGCTACATGATCGCACAGTAACTGGCGATGGCCATATTATATCAAATTCTTGATAGCACAATGAGCGATATCTTAGCGAGTTATGGATGTCGACTCACAAGTTGAAGGTTATGAGTTCCATACCCAGGTCATGCATCTGGCTTGTACACGCCGTGCTCATGTTCAGCTCAGATAGCATAATCAGCCAGTTCATGATCACAATCATATGAATGGGCTTTCTGATAACAAAAACGCAAATGAATGAAATCAGAACGAACTGAATTTTGATCATCTTTGTTCTCTCTGTTTCTCTCTTGTGTGTGTTCCAGATGTGAGAGGCTTCTTGGATAGAAATGGAGAGCTGGCAGATACTTATGAACAAAGGAATAAACGTTCAACAACCAGCGACAATAACCTAATCGGATTAGATGATGTTGTCCTTAGCTAGCAAGTCATCCATCATGAGCATGCATTGCACCTTTTCTTCAGCTGCAGTTCTGATATAGAGCTACGTAGAGAGAGAGAGAGAGAGAGAGAGAGAGAGAGAGAGAGAGAGAGAGAGAGAGAGAGAGCCATCTGGGAGATGTTGTCCTGGGACCAAACGATATGTTATTCATCTCTGCATCGACTAGTCATTCAGATGACATGCACGATCAACATGCTTTACATCCTTCGGTACCTAATCACGATCTTCCGAATCACTTGACATTGAGAAGTTCGAGAAAAAATGCATGCAAACTACAACTTTGTTTTCGCATCACTGCGCTGGCTTGAAACAAAACCACCGTTGCGGCCGCTGCCACCACCACCACTTGAGAAAGCGGCAGTGCCGGTCTTCTTTTTCTTCTGTAAAAGGATGAGGTCATGCAAAGTGCGGGCTTTTGGAGGCCGTAACTGCCCTGATTCCTTGATCAACTCAGCCAGCCATCTCCGGGCGTGCTCCACATCGGGATGAGCTGTTCCCAATCTGTTCTCTTCTTCTTCTTCTTCTACGACTCTCTCCAGTACCACTATGGTTTCATCCCGTCTGTCAAAATTGAAATCCAATCAGACTAATTAGATGGTGGCTGCATCCATCTGCAGCTTCGAAAAATGGGCCAAGCTATACCGCGTAGCTAGTGTGTATGATCCTTCCATATATAGAACGAGCATCATTTTATAGTTACATAAGAAGAGCGTGGATTGAGATCTTAACTAGTAGATATAAAATTTAACAAAATAAAAGCCAATGGGATTTTCTCGACTCGTCTTAATTTTAATGAGAATGATCCATTCAGGTATCAGGTTTTCTGGATTTTAGATATGTGGCTGAATTTTTCCTTGTTTCAAGAGTGGCCCCAGAGGAATTCGATCATCTTCGAGGAAAGTTCCTCACATAAGTGCTGGTAAATGAGCTAAATGAACCGAAACGGGGTTGTTCATATATAGCTTGTTCATCAACTAAAGATAGTGTGCACATTCAGCTCATTAATTCATTTTGACCCATCCCAATGTGAATAAACATGACCCAATTTTAATTTTTTTGTATAATTTTGAGCAGAAAGATAATTGTCTTGGTTTTAAATTAAGTTTAGATATTATTTTTCTACAACTTTCTAGTAAATTGAAAGAAAAAAAAATGGTCATCTAATTGAATTAAGCCCACCGATTTGTTAAAGTAACATAGTTTTTTAGAGAACTCACACACTATATATATGTATTTATATATATAAGAGTGAAGACTAGACCAGCTGTACGAGCTTAGCCAAACCAAATGTTTGTTGCTTATGTTCAACTCATACAGCTTAAAGAATTACGTGATCTTCCGCTCATTTAGGTCCAAAACTGAACATGAAGAAGCTCATCATAAGCATCCCGGTTCATTTTTCAGACTTTCTACCAAAGTAAACAATTCAGAGGACCAAGTACCAGAAATGAATTTGGCCATAAAAATATGGCTTAAGATTATATGTTTCTTTTTTCAGGAAAGTTGAGATGTTTAGAATTCATAATAATTAATTTGACCAAGTTTTATCATTGGAAGCCTAACGTAATCTTTCTTCTTTCGCTTTCAGACTTAAAAACTCCCCTGAATGACCCAATCTAGAATGAAAAAAAAGGCTTAATCGTTATTGTTAGAGGAAGGTTGAGATGATAAGTTTTAACCAAGACTTTTTGATAAATAAATAATAAATAAAATGCTACCCGAAAAAATAATATAAATAAACGAGGAACCCTTCTCACAAAGAAAAGTGATTGGCCCTGATCAAGCAAAGTCCTGCATGCATGTGATGTGCTGGAAAGCATATCATATACCTAATTACGCCATTGGTACGAAAGCCTGGCTGCGAGGGTTCTGACACAAGACGGCAGCCATCCACATGCACTCATTTGGACGACTTGATTAACTGAACATACTGCTGGCCCATCTACTACATTCTCTTTAACGGTTGCGATTTGATGTATGACAATTTTCATGCTACATCAGACGGCTGAAAACTGTCCAGCGGGCCTCACCTCTCACCTAGACACTTCATGTCACCTCGTGTCGTGTTATCTTGTATCCCAATTTCTCAGAAAAAGGCACAATAATAACGAATATCGTGTCATATCTGTCAGCTGTGAAACTTGTGTACTTAATGGGACAAACAGTGAGTGCATAGGCAGAGGGGATGTATCCAAATGTGGAGTTTCAAGTTGGACACTGTCGCCATGTGGTCACACTGCGCATATGACTAAGTGGCTCTTCCACTCACGGAAGAGGCAGGATAATTCCATCTTTTTGATGTAAGCTACTTGTCGTCATCGCGAGTTAAACTAAACCCCATATGCATCTCTTTCTACATACATACATATATATATAAACAGGATAATATCCACTTTTGTGATGCAACATAAAGGAATTTTAAAAGTTTAAAGGTTTTTAAAAATATACGAAACACTCATATCCCAAGATAATTATAAAATTTTAAGGGTTTTTAAAATATATAAAGTATAATATAATCACAATTATGCTCTTTAAAAGTAATGGTAGGACGTGAACCAAGAGCATCCATAGTAGGTAAGATTCAATCTCTTTCTCTTTCTTTTTCTCTTTATATATAAACTCATTCTTAGAAGTGAATGATTAAAACTTGAATTAAAAAACAAAAAGTAAACCACTAAGCACTTGATTCACACGTGTTTTAATTCAAATCTCGATCACCAAAAATAGGCGTTTGATATTTTTTTGTGTATCTAAATACGTGATGGTGTCAACACTATACATATATAATTCGTCCTATATTAACATCTAAATAATCACGGATAAAGGGGCCGATGTCATGAGATGTGGCATGTGGAATGAATTAACATGGCCAATAGACTGTCATAAAGAGCGGCTTGCCTTCCCATGGCGTCATAGCCTCCCGCGAGGTTCACGCAAACGTCGAGCGTATCCGCGTCGTGCGCGCCGCAGGCGCTCTCATAGATGCGCTTGTACTCCTGGAAGTCTTGGGCTGCCTCTGTTATGGCATCCGCACCCACGCACACCACGGCTCGCTGGTTCAGCAGCACTGCCAAAACTAGGCTCGATTCGCCACCCACCATGGCTCGGTGCTTCTTCACCGAGCTCCCCAAGAAGACTCGAGCCTCTTCGTAGCTTTTATTCGAGGCCAGCCATCGCCGGGCTACCCTCGTTGCCGCCCGAGCCCACTAACATACACCGTGCCTTCTCCAAAAGATAAATAGAGTGCTTGACCTCGCCCATCGACTCAAAGAGCGATGCAACTCGGCTCAAACCCACCCCGATCTCCTCTTGATCTAGGTTGCTGCCGAGCCTCACGATCCCTTCAGCGTACACCAACAAGGCCTTCTCACAGTGGCGCTTGGCCTCATTGAACGATCCCCGTTTGAGGTACAAGTCAGCTAGGCTCACGTATACCGAACCCACCAAGGTGTGAGTCTCCCCATACACGAGCATGAACGCCGCTAGAGCCTTTTGGTACGAGAGCTCAGCCTCGTACAACCTGCTCAATGCAAGGTAGGCTTCACCGATGCTTGCCTCGAGGAAAGCACACTCAACCATGGAAGACAATGAAGATGATGATGACGATGAACATGACAACAGCGATCTTGCTGAATTAGGAGACGATGATGAATTTGAAGATATTGTCGACACGGCGAGCAAAAGATTGTCTAATGCGAGTTCATACTCGCCTCTAGCAATGTGAATCAAACCGAGCAATCTTCCAACAGAGAGACCATTTTGTATAGAGAGTGGACAAGTCAATATTGACAAGAGATCACTTGATATGATGGCCCAAACAGGATACTTCATGTCGACTCTATTCTTCCTCACCGTTTTTAGCATAAGACAACCCTATGTAACTTTGACAGGAGTCTAGGTCCCAATTAGTATGATGGGTGCACATACCAAGTGCCTTAGTCCATGGTGTCACCATGGATACCTAATTTCATGGCGACTCAGACGGGGTGGGATTACCTCCACCTTCAAACCCATGGAATACGATCTACATATCCCACCTCAATGACCCATGTACCAAGCCAAGGTGCAGCCACCACTAGTATATCTAGTATCATTATCATAGTCCGACCAATAATATTTGGTGTTAGGAAACCATGTGCCAAATCAACTTATAGAGTTTTTCCTTGCACAATTCCTCTGCTTCTTCTAGTTTCAGTAGTTGCAGGTATGACTCGGCTACATAGACGCAGGTCTCAGCAACCCGCACGTCCGAGCCACCCAATGCACGTATCTGCATTGTCAGCCCAGACTCGTAGCACTCGATGGCCGAGTCATATCGATTGAGAGCGAAGTAGGTATCGCCGAGTTGCATGTAGGTGAAGAAGCATGGAGTAGGTCAGGGTCAATGGGAGAGGCTGCTGAGACAGACACGGATCGGCGGAGGAATTGAACAGCTTCCTCGCACTGGCCTAGTCGGGAGTGAGTCGCGGCGGCAAGGTGGAGGCTGGTGACGAGCTGTAGTCCCTTGGAAGGGATCGATTCGAGGATGCGAACTGACTTCTCGGCATATCGCCTGGCCTTGTTCGGGACTTCGCCGGAGATGTGAAGCGACCGCGCTGCCGAAAAGAAAAGGAATGCTATCTCCCGGCCTCGACTGCGTTCTCGCATAGTCCATGTTGATGCAACAAGGAGATTTGCATGTAGCTAAGATTAATGTATCTTGTTGGGGATGGCTCGCTTTCTATGGACATAGAACGACGGCTGTGTTTGTTTTTCAACTGATCAGTCATTGTTGAATGCCAATTCTTCGCTTTCATTCCACCACCAGTATAGCCGCTCATCACCAAAATTGTGATTTGATCAGAGAGAGAGAGAAAGGTGTCGACGACGTTGAAAGAGATAATGCATGTGAAAAAGGAGGAAGGAATGGAGAGGGAGAGTGTCGTTGGGGATATCAGCAAAGCACAAAAGTAAGAAGAGATGGATTAGAAGAAACAAACGAGGAAGAGAGACCGACTGGATGGATGTCCACAAAGCGTGCATATCACGGTGCATATCACGTGGTTGGTCTCTCTCTCGTTTTCCGCAGGCCCAATCTACATTCACCAGCCCAGTGTTAGAAGGAATCTCCGTGAACTCCTGTGGTTATATATATATCAAATTGCATTTTCATTTTGGATCCCACTGCTGTTTCGTAAATAAACTCCTGTGGTTATCTTAGAAGGAATCTGACAGATGTAGGACAGCTTTTCGGAAGTCATTAAGTCGGATAAAGAAAGAAAAAACAAAACAGTAAGTAGGGCGATGGATCCAATGAACCGAAACACTGAAAACCCTTTTTCCTTTCTAATTCTTTTTTCCTTTCTAATTCTTTCACTTGGAGAGGTCGACTTGATATAGAGCTATCCATGGGAAATCTTGAATATCGTGTTACTGTGACTTGAATTTGTGACAGACACAAGCTTGCAATGCGACTCGAAGTGACACAAAAATGAGATCCGCCCGACGTGTTGAGTGAGAGAAAGAGAAACGATGTGCACAATGGTAAGGATGAGAGAAGTGATGAGAGAGATGATTGTATTGTGAGTCGCTCTACATAGCGAAAATCCTATTCTTAGTTTTTCTCATGGAGTAGGCATCTTTTGTCGAAACACGTAAATCTTGTTTTAGGTATTTAAGTTGTAGGATATTAACAGTGTGGTCCGGTTATATATGGTGGAGAAACAAGTCCCGCGTCACTCTGGTCCTACTTCAACTTTCAACGGTAGAAAAAAAGGATTTAGGGAGGGAATTCGATCCATGGTTTTGGCTTCAAGTCATAAAAAAATAAAAAAACCAAAAAATCGTGGGGAAAACTAAGAATAGGATTTTCGCTATGTAGAGCGACTCAAAAAATCGGGCACTAAATGTGTGTGTGTGTATATATATATATATATATATATATATTTATACATATATACACATATATATACACACACACATTTAGTGCCCGATTTTTCGATGTTGAATTTTGTTTTGAGTTTTTTAACTCATTTGTGTACTTTGATAACATAGGTACACCAACAAAATGGCTAAGTTTATTCCTATAACATGAAAGAGAAACATGATTGTGAAAAGCACGGGGTTACCCTAAAACATGCAGTGGCGGATCCAGAAACTTGTCTCCGATGGGGGCGGACTTCAGATTCGTGTGGGTGGGTTTTAAAAGTTTTCAATTTCAATACAAAAATGTAAATTCTCCAAATTTTGGGTCCCGACCCGAGAAACGTGGTAGGGCTACTAGGCTCAGACCCACCAAGCACCAACCTGGACCCAGCCAGTCTTGAATTAAATGATCAAGGTACTTTTGGTATGTTTCTCTTATCCTATCCAATTCTAGAATGATTCCAGCAAAAGGCTGGGTGCCAATCTTTCTGAAAATTCATATGGTGACGACCCACCTGTCTGATATATAATCCATGTCATGCAGCACCAAGCTGTTGGAAATCCCTAATGTGGACTCGATGAATTGATCGATCGATCAATTTAATTACTCTAATTTTATCAGATTAGCCCGATTCAATTTATAGTAATGTTTGCGCAGTCATAAGACCAAATAAAGGAGGAGGAATGCATTTCGTAGTCAATCAATAATCAGTATAAAACTTTGTTGGATCTTTTATTATAATATGTGACTCTTGTAGTGCTAATAAACTTAAATTTCAATATATATTGTGATTTCTCTAAGGTAAATGTCCCTGTTGGAAACCTTTTCCATATTTTTAAAACAAATAAATGTTAATATATTGTGATTTCTATAAGGTGATTGTCCTTGTTTGGACCTTGATCCATATTTTGATTTGGACTCTCTAGCTGAATATCATATTGCTAACTATAACTTTGGTATTTCTCATTCATTTGGTAACTAATAACAGAGGATGCTATGATATATAGAGTGATTGGATCCTGCCCTGATGCTGTTCACTCGTGTCTAATTATTGCTTTTATGGAGCATGAAAGTAATAATATTATTCTTGATTTTTTTAAAACCTTAAAACTTTTTAAATTACATTTGAGTGAACATGTCAAATGTGGGTATAATCTATATATATATATATATATATATATATATATATATATATATATATTCACACCACACTTGATGTTTATTTTCGTCATTGTCTTACCGACAACTGGAAAGCAATTCCTCCGAGTTATCGATGAAAGGAAAAAACTCAAAGACAACAATGTGCATCTGATTCTATCGCATGGATGGATATCAAAAATTTAAGAGAGCCACCAGTGTAACACCTTTGTCAAAATTTAAGAGCCAAATGTGCACCCCAGATATCGGACCATGACCTGTGAGTCAGACCCTTTAGCCAGATGAGCTATTACTCTTTATGCCTCAAAATTGGACTTCTTGTTTGATAACGTTGAGCAGTTCCCATAATGAAGAAGATGGAAAACTGAACCACATCGTCCAAGTCGGGCACTGTAATAATATGAAGGCGGAAAAGTTCAGTTTTTTTTTTTTGAGATTTTTTTCTATCAAGTACGAATATGGGACTACTCGACAATGGGCGAAAGCTTGACGGAGCAATGCCATGCGGAGGTGGAAGGCCCACCGATCATGGGCAAGGTCAGGCGGCCGCCTTACTCAAAATGGAGGTTGGAGATTTTTTTTAAAAGAATTACTTCTTGTAGGCTGAAGTGGCACACAACAGATAGATTATAGATTATAGTAGAGTGGATATGGGGCGGGCGGCTGCAGGGTTTGATCCCCATGACGGCTAGGGCGGGGCTAATATGAGCTTTTCAGCGGGGGATGAAAACCCGCTCCATTGCCATCTCAATTATGCACATATTTATAAATGTGGTAAATAATCTAATGAACATTTAGAATGCGGCAAATTTATTGTTCGAGAAGAATATTTGAGTGATGTTACTAATGTTGGTGGATCCACAAATTTTGTTTGGAGTGAGACACATCTATATTTCAAATGAGACGTACTTGTGTTTTACGTTTACAAAACACTTGTATTTTTTTATATAGAATGATATAAAAAAAATAACTTTTGGGTAAGACACTTCACTTTTCGCTAAAATGCCAACTTTGGCTTAAGACATCCAATCAATCATAGGCTGCAAACAGTTCGAGTCTGGATTTGGATGGGGCATTGTCATGACTGAGACATCTGGGTATGGACTATGGATATATGAGAGAAATCCATATCTCCATGGACTACGTATGGAAGTTGCACATATTCATTTGATACTTACATCTTAAGATAATAAAAGAGTGATCCAATTAAACACATCGAATCAGTTTCAGTTCTATTCTTTTATGGACACCTGATCCATTCAGATAAAAAAGCTGAAGACATATTTCATAAAAAAACTGGATATATGAGATCTCGAAGGCCTAGTTTCCTGTACCAGTTGTGTCAATGGAGACCCATTAGGACCCAGACCAGGATCGGTATATATATCCCAACAAGTTGAGATTGAATGATATGAGATTGATTGATAGTTGAAATTTGAATTGAAAAATAAAATTTATGCATGTAATTTTCACCTGGTTTTTAAATTTAATTTAAGCCTTTCATTACTAAAAATTGATGCCTAATTAGAACTATGACATTGTGTTAGTGGATGAGTTTATGAAAAAAGTTATATGAAAATTGGAATGATGGAGAAAAACATTAGAAAGTAAAGGCTTCCAACTTAATAGAACAAAGACAAAATATATGGAACATGAATTTGATAATTTGGGTACTTTAGATGACATAAAAATTAAGATTGACACATATTGCATCCCTCAAAAGAATTTTTTTAAATACCTAGAGTCAATTTTCAGAGTGATTAAAAAATTGATGGAGATATTACACGTAGAATTAATGTCGGTTAATTAAAATAAAAAGGGGCATTTGGTATTGAATATGATAAGAAGATACCATTAAAGTTTGAAGGTAAATATTATAGAGCAACAATTAGACTTGCTATGTTTTAGACTTGTTATGTTTTATGGTTCTAAGTATTGGGCAATTTATATATACAAAAGATATCCATAGCAGACATAAAGATATTAAAATAGATAAGTGATCGCACAAGGAAAAACCATATACATAATGAGGTTATTAGAAACAAATTGGGAGTAACACCGATAGAGGATAAAATGAGAAAAAATTGTTTAAGATGGCTTGAAATTATACAAAGACGACTAAATTACGCTCGTGTAAGCATACATGAAAAACTAGATTGTGAAAATGTTAAAAGAGGAAAAGGACGACTACAAACTGTTGAAAAAATAATAAAGAATGATCTAGTTTATATTGAGTTAAGTGCTTGCATGACACGTGATAGGGCTATGTGAAAACAAAGAATCCATGTAGCTTACCCCATCTAGTATGGGAAAAAGGCCTAGTTGTTGTAACGTATGCTCGTACTGGAGTCTTAATATGTGTATCTGCTGACACCCTTTCTTTTTCCTTTGTTTTCTTCGATGTTCCTTGAATTATTTTGAGGATGAATTACTATGGTATTAATCATCCATGTAAAAACTTGAAGGATCCAAGGTTTAATTTTTGGCGTGGGTCAGAAGTCAGGTTTTCACATTCAAATGTAGTTGATATCTTTATAATTGCAAATCTTCAATATACAAAAGAGTTTGCAGTTTTTGACTTTCAATCGGACTCATGGTCAAGGAGTTTGTTTCTTTGACAAATGTGTTCATCACCACGGTGGTTTTAAATGTCAATGTATCTGACTGCTCTATTCATTCTTCTAATGCAAGGACAGTGCTCATCTAAAAACGGCGATGCAATTTCTTGCAAACATGGAAGAAATTTGTCATCTGAACACAGCATCGCAAATACATGGATCTGAAAAGGTGATGTGCATTCATTTTGTTAGTTATCTTACAGGGTCTGGATTCTGTATATGTGCTCTAGGTTTCTGCTCTTACCTGTACAATTCATCTCTCTCGAGCAGTTGATGACCGAAACTTCAGGTAGAACGTGCTGAACGATTAAAGACAAGATCAGTGTCCTGCTTTACAAGGCTCGTGCGTAAGAACTACCAGATGATAAACTCAGATAAGTAGCCATCCACCCCAGTGCGCTCAGTTTCCAGCTGACTCGAATCCTGGAAATGTTCAGGGTAGTCAACTTTACTGCCACATGCAGCTTTACTTGATGCAAACGCCATCGTTGCAACTTGTATTATATATTCTCTGATGTTTTCACTGCTACATTGTAAATCATTTCAGCTACAACGGATCACTGAGTGATCCGATCCCAATTTGTATGCGTACAGCTAACTCCACTCATGCAAGAAATCACCCTTGCATGATCGAGGTCTCAGTTTCAACCCTTGCATGACCGGTCTCAAGTCCAAGGTCTCTTGTATGATCGGTTTCAAGCTCGAATATTGTATGATCGGTTTTAAGCTCGAATAAGAGAAGAGGGGTCACGATAAAAGTTCACCCTTGCATGACGGATCCAAGCCCGAATAAAAGAAAAAACGTAAGAGATCACCCTTGTCAGCGTGCCCAAGGTCTCTGCCCGAATAAAAGAGATGTAAGAGAGCACCCGTCAGCGGAAAACTGGGATTTTACAAATTATCCTACGATTTGTTGAAATGGTAAGATTTGTGATAGGATTTGTGGAATCCATCTAGCCGACCCAGAAAAGGCTTGGTTGTTGTATTGATTCGTATAACTACCAAAAAACTGCAGTTTGAGATGCGTGCATCTCTAAATGTGCTTACCGGCAGTGAGATGATTGTGATTTAGAGGGAAATTCTGAAAATAAGCTCCGCAGTGTTTTCTTCTAAATAGGAATCTTAGCTACTTTTGTTGTTTGGTTGATTGGGTTCGTTCGTCTCAGTTTCGAGTATTCACGAAGCGTTGAAAACCAAGACTAAACGTTGACGGTGGTCTACAATTTCAATTTTGTTTTAAGAAAATATTACGACAATGAAACCAACATCAGCCGGCTTCTCAACCTCTTTACGGAGAATAAAACGAGAACTAAATAAGACTTCTATACACATCTCCCATCTGGAGAAATACCTAAATGTTTCTTTTTTCAACGTTACCTTTCCCCAATGCCGACATCTCTCTCTCTCTCTGTGTGTGTGTGCGCGCGCTATTACAGTTTTTAGATGGTCTTGATTCTATTCATCTGTTCCTCATGCCCGAGAGAGAGAGAGAGAGAGAGGAGAACCGTGGTTCGGAGGAGGAACAAGATCATTTCTTACAAACACATAGTCCATACAGAAAGGAGGAAAAAATCTACACGAAGACTTGAAACGTACTGCCAAAAAGCACTGTGAACCTTACATCTAAAAGGTACAAAGGCAACCAATTCTCAGAGTTCCTCGCGGCTAGTTTTGATGTGCTCCTTCGACTCTCCGGTCACAGTGTCCTTTGCAGCCTGGTACGATTCGCTCGCCTTTTCTTTGGCTTTATCATAAGCACGGCCAGCTGCATCTTTAGCCTGCTGAGTCCCCTCCTTAGCCGTGTCCTTTGTCACATCATAGACATAGCCCGCGGCGTCCTTAGCTCGGTTACTGGCCTCTTTGGCCTTCCCCATGGCTACTGAGTAGGCGTAGTTGGCAGCGTCGCTCGCCCGCTGGGCTGCCTCGCTCACCTGCTCCAGGGTTTGCTCGTAGACACTGCCTGCAGTGTCCATCGCCTCAGAGCTCTTCTCTTTTGCTCCTTCCTTCGCTTCTTTCAGCATCTGGTCGGCCTGCCTAATCCTTTCCTCGGCCGCTTTCCGGCTTTCCTCCACCTTTTCTTGGCAGTGTTCTTTGCCTTCTCGTGCTCTCTCTGTGCCCTTCCTCGCCACGTCTGTCTCATAAGTACAACAAAGCCATATTCAGCTATCCATGGCGACACGACCAACATGCTGACACGCTATAGAAATGACTTCGAACGAGAATCACTATTGCATGTTTCGACAACAAGGGGACAAATTTCTTAAATTAGACATTCATAAATGCCTCTCTTCATATAAGTTAATTAACTTTAGAAGAACCGCGTCCCCCTTCTGTCTTCTTGACTCCACTCCCCACACAGCTTCCTTTAAAAAGACTAGCATGTACGTATATATAAGATTTCTTTGTGCACAGTAATATGTCGGGCTTCAACCCTTAGGATAGCCCCACCGCTGTCATGCAATACTATTTCTGAAGCAACACACACACACCACATGGAGGACCACCATAAGCAAACCTGATGCTATACTCTCCAACCTCTCCTTGGCAGCACCGATTTGCTCCTGTGCCTGCTCCAGAGTCTCCTTCCCGTCGTCATGTTTGAAACCAAGTCCTCTGGATTTCACAAAACCAATTACACATGAGAGAAAGAGAGAGAGAGAGAGAGAGAGAGAGAGAGAGAGAGAGAGAGAGAGAGAGAGAGAGAGAGAGAGAGAGAGAGAGAGAGAGAGAGAGAGAGTTGTTATTACCCGGAGATTTTGTCCTTGGCCCATTCGGTCCATGATTCCGATGTTTCCTTTGTCTTCTCTTTCCCTCTTTCTATCTTCTCATCTGCTTCCTTCTTCAGTTGCTCCGTCTTCTCCTTCAGTACTTCTTCGGATCGCTTCGCTTCGTCGTCCGGATCACCTCTGCTCCCAACTGTAGCACAACTCACAACCAGCAACAAGCAGAACACAACAAAAACAACTAGCAAGAAACGCAACGTTCGGCTGCTAAAGGAAGCCATCGTCTGCAAAACACCAAAGATGATGGATTTCGAGAGAAGCAGGCAGGCAGGACAACACAGAAAGTTGGGAGAGAGGACGAAATTGGGGTTCTTTAAAAACAGACGTGAGTTTAAAAGAGTTGGTGTTCGTGAAGACGTGGCTTAGTTTCACGGTTGCTGGCTTACGCGGCTGAGTAGCGTAAAGCCACAATGTTATGATGCATGGCTTCGAGTCTCTTCCTCTCTCTACTGCTCTCTCATGTTATCGTACTTTACACTGTGCTTTGAGATCTCCGCCCTCCGGTTCAGTGATGGACGGTGGTGATGTTCTCTGGGGATTAGTGGTGAAGAAAAAGTAGCCGTTCATCAAGAAACGGGATGATTTCAGAAATATGGCAATGTTTGCTGATTGCCACCAAAGCACTGAGGTTATATGACTCGGATATGAATCGATCTCGTCCTGACCAGAAAATTTTAAGGTCCTGACGCATTTATTTGGACTAATTGCTACCATCTTATGTAAGTTGGCAGTCATCATGTATATGGAGGCAATCACCATATGCTCCTTTCGGTGGCTATATTCATATGATGACGTTTCCTATAAAGAAAAATGCACCAATTTAGATAACCAAACTGGACCAGCAACCTGTTGGAACTGGAAGTGGTCAATTCGGACTTGGTTCAATTCTGATTCCACCTTCAATGGAACCAGAGCTGGTGCGTTTCATTTTTCTAAATTTTTCATAGACTTTTTCTGTTTCCAACAATTAACACCCAAACCAGAACCGGATCGGCCAATTCGGTTTCATTTTAGTAACCATAATTTGTATCATGGCGCTTGCTCCATCTTGAAGTAAGCAGAATGGTTTTCCAACAGATCCAAAGCCACAAGATGAATTGAATCGGTTGATTTCAAAAGGTTAATTCAGTAAAGAAATGGCAGGTTTTAGAACTTAGGAAAACACAAATCTATGAAGATGATTCATTGATAATTAGGTGATTAGACTCACAATCACCTCTGAATATTTATATAACAGTGCAGGCTTTGGTGAATTAAATAAACATGATTAGAATCAAAATGATTACTCTGAACTTGGTTAGATGGCCCACAGAAGAATCTTGCAAACCAACATGGTTAAGCCAAATTACAGTCAGGCTCTCTTGGACCTTTTTGACAGCAGGTGCCGGGTTCGATTGCCAATAAAACTTTTTGTAGTTGTAATTGGTGGTCTGCCTAACCGAGTTTGCCCTGCAAACAATTTTAAAATTAAGATTTTCTATTTAAATTTCGCATTCAATTTTCTGTTGCATGCATGTCAGTTCATATAGTGAACCAAGGCATCTCATGTAGTGAGGCGCATCATATTAGAAGTTCTATCCCATGCAAAGTCGAACAGAACGAAGTAATTGGGTTATAGAGGAAATCTGAAAAGAAATGTAAAGCCACCTCAGTAAACTGGCAATATATGTGCACTTGTTGAGAAATTTTCTTCTTCTATGTCAATGAGAGATTCATAGCCTTCATACTCCCACACGCTCGCGCACACACACACACACATATTTGAATGATCATGATATACCTTTCCTTTGTATCTGAAGAAAAAGCACCATGATGGCAGAAAATACATCAGTTCACCATTATGGAAAAACAATCAACCAGTGGTTTGCTATTGCCTCACATTAATTACCCCCTGCATTATTTATCATTTTCAAAAGTAAGACCAAATCAACCTGCTTTCTTCATGCTTCCTTCACCTTCTGCATAGGAGGAGAGAAAAAGAGCCGGAAAACCAAAGCAGCCAGGATCGATCCGATGAAGGGAGGAATCCAGTAGACGTAGAATTGCTCCCATGTATTGTGCTGCTTGGTGATGTATGCCCAACCATATGCCTGCATTACATCAGACCTCCATAAGCTCAACATTCAGAGAAAATCAAAGAATAGCCCCTCGCCTCCAGGGTGTTAGAGTGGAAGTAGCCCTCTGCTGCCATACAGGAATTCGAGTATCCATTCCCACCAGCATTACCCAATACCTCCCACAAGCAATTTCTTTCGAGTTATTAAATAAGAATGACAAATGAAAGAATACAGTGGAAAGAAATCACTGGCAAATTAATTGAGCATGGTAAGAAGCTAAGAGGTTGAAAACAATGAATCGAGAATATCTACTACAAAAGCATTCAAAAGTAATACACATCATAAACAGCCCACAAAGATCAAACGGAAGTCTTTTCAGGAAAATGGGGGAACTACTGATCTAGCATGCGAGAAATGATAAGGTGACAATCGCTTTCCTAAATGGATCAACTTTAGTTAGAGCTTCCGACAGTCAGTAGCATATCTTGCTTCAGTCTGGGTCACAGATTGGAAGGATAAGCATCAAACCCTCCTACACAAAGGGCATGCTCATTAATACTTGGATCAGACATGGTCATGCCCCAGGTAACATAAACCCTGAGGCCTGGAACCTAGCTCCAGGTACTTTGTGGGGCATTAAGCTTGCGCAAGAAGGCTATGCCTGTGAAAGTGGTATAACCCACCTCTTACTTTTTCCTGAAGCATCCATGTGCTAATGAATAATCAAAAGGAAAAAAAGAATTCTGGAATGTAACTCAGTCATTTGTTTGGTGAGTTGTCTAACAATGTCACATGACTTTAGTCTTTTAGAAGAATTTCTTGACAGTGCAACATGCTGAAAGCAGCAATTTCAACAGAAAAAATTCTTATCTTGTAGTGAAAATGTAAAGGGGCCTGATACCCCATAGGCAATATAAAACGCTTCAACACTGATCTGGTGCATTTTTATAATTTGTATAAGGAAAACAAAATGAATGAGCTATTCAATCAAAAGGAACTCCTCTGGTTCTACAATCATAAATCTTTCATGAAGGTGAATGAACTTTTGAATCAAATGATCTTAAAAGGATTAGAAAGTATACAGGAGGTACTAGAACATGGAAAACTTGTACTAAAAGGAAACAGAAGATCAAACTTAACCTGCTACAGAAGTATAGGTTGAGAACTAATTAACCGGAAAACACGTACTGCAGGATGCGTTTCCTTACAATGCATTTCTTTTGCAATTTTTCCTTTTCTACGCAAGCAGTCTCGGGTAGTTCCTTGATTCAAGACTCCTCCGAATCGCGAAAAGTTAAGGACCTCTCACTAGATTGTACATTGTGGAACGCATGAAAAGAAGAGCATAATTATAAAGTCGACAATAAGCAGAAGGAATCTAATACAATAAACAAGTATCCGCATCAAGTAATACGGTAAAAACTTTCACAGTTCCCAAGCAAATCATCAGGATCAGTAGAAACAGAGAGAGAGAGAGAGAGTACGTTGGCGGGGTTCAGTGACGGCCCGGTATACTCTGCTCCACCCATAACCACCGCTAAGGTTGCCACTGTAAGCAACCAATTCTGCAAAAACGAGCTCGTGGGTCCTCTAAGGACGATAAGGAGAACGAGAAAGATAATAGCAAAGGTCAAGACTCCTTCAGCAATGGCTGCCGTCTGCAAATCAACCTTCACCGACGGCCCCTCAAGCATATGCTTATACGCTTTAGGCATAAATTCATTAATGGCCACCGCACCACCCACCGCCCCAATCACCTAAACCGCAAAAAATCCGTCGTCAATAACCCAAAACAAGCAGATAAACAGTCGATCTCGCAAAATTCAGTACCTGAGCGTGTAATCTGACGGCCATAGAGAAAAGGGTGTCATCTCCAATGCCGGCGAAGTAGAAGGAGACTGTGCCCGTCGGATTGAAACTCGCATGACCCAACATTTCTGCGATTGGATTGAAAATTGAGACGAGAACGAAGACGAGAGACGTCGTCACAAGAAGGGTGAGTGGTGGTTGGATTTGCAGATAGTTGGAGATGATGGTCGTGAGAGCGCCCAACGTAGAAGCGAAAGAAACCCACAAGAATGTGATCACTGCGTCACCAATCGTTAATTTCCCTACTCCCATCTTCCTCTTCTCTGTATGTTGAACGCGAAAGAGGAAAGGTGGGGTTGGTGGTATATTGGTTGAATATCCTATGGAAAGGGAAGAGATTCACATAACCAAGGACGGGGTAGGAGTAATCTTATTATTTGGTGATCAGATCCCACTTTCCCCGGATCAACGACCAGTGATGCACCTAAAAAAGATTTATATGTTTTCAGGAAATATGGAGATCTAAAATTTCTAGAAAAAGGAGTTTGATTACGATAAGGCGATGGAGTTCGTAGTCATTAAAACAAAAGAAGCCATGCAATTATTGCCAAGATTATGGGAACAGCTAAGCTTCGTTGTGGTTTCTACAAAATCACAACGAATTTATGCACGCGTACTTATTTATTTGGATCTTATCACCAAATGGCAGATCCAACCATGCCAACGTGTCCTAAGCTACGTTGCATAGATATAGGCACGGTACTGGTATCCGGTATGGGCACAGGGTACATGTACTTAAAAAAAAAAAAAGTACGAGGATGCCGTTATTAAAAAATATAAGAAAAAATAAATTTAAACAAATGAATAACAAGTATATCATGTTTTGTTCAATAACATTTTTAATTATATTAACTTTCACATCAAAATTCAAAATCATAATATAAAAAGAACACCACTCTTCAAATCTTAATAGTCTCAGTATTTTCCTCAAAATCATACCTAAAAAGAACTATCATATTTAGTCGATGAGGAGAAAGTAATATAACTTGAAGAATTCTGTCTCTCAAATGCTCCACCAACATCTCATATTTTTGTCTCACGTTCTTTATAATCCTTACTTTTTTTCAAAGAATACAAATGTTTGTATAAACAAAAACCAAAGTCTTATTTCTTTGAGGTTTGAACTTATTTTTCTATAAAAATGGATAAAAGAATATGTTCTCTAATTTTTTCACAACATGAAAAATGAGCATGATTGTGAAAGAAGCATTAAAGCGATTCTTTAACATCCCTATCCAACAGCAGTCATTTGATTCATTATAACAATATGTTCGTACTTGATGGTCTTCATCTTCTTTAGCATAACAATCGTCAAAACAAATCTTTTATTAACAACAAGTAACTTCAGATGCACAAATTGATTGTACATTACTAACCTTATAAAGTGATTCATAATGAAATTTTTAATAACAATGACATTTTCAGCAACATCCCTATCCAATAGCAGTCATTATAATGAATCTCATTGTTTATGGAGTTCTTAAGCTCATAAATATTTTTCAAAACAAGGTTTAATGTATGCACTACACATGACATCCAAAAAAATATTAGGATAAACTTATTCAATAAACATTCCAGTAGCTCTGCAAATAGATGCATTATCTATTATAACTTTCAAAATATTTTAAGATCTAATTTTATTAATAACTTTTATAATTTCATCTGTAATAAAGTTCTCATTTATCTCACTTGAGCAATCAACATACTTCAAAAACATGAGTCCTACATTTAAAATACCCATAAAGTTAATTAATGATCTTCTATTCACATCAATAAGCAATCTCATTAGATCACTATCTATTTTCTTCTTACTTTCATGAAATGACTCACTTTTGAAAGTGAGTTCAAACTTATAGTTCCACTAGGTAAGGAAACTTACATTGGTCTTACTCTCTCACGTCTCTCTCTCTCAATTTGTGTAGTCTGTGCAAGATATTAATCAATTATTGTAGAACAATCAACTATTATACTTTTTTTCCTTTAGTAGACGAGACTTCACTCTAAAATAAGATATTTTATAACTTAAATAACAATAATTACAACACTAACATACATTTCCACCTCCAGTCTTTTCGCCTTGCGACAAAAACATATATACCTAAGGCAAACAACCTTTCTTAGGTCTTTCAATTACAAATTTACTAGTAACTGAAGCAGATGATGTGCTATCACTAGTAGACATATTAGACATTTTAAAAATAATTTAAAGAGCTTGATGCAAACAAACCACGAGTATCTTAATCCAAATCAAAAACATGTTCCGTATAGGCTAGGGCCAAATTATAGTTTGATAAATACATCTTTACTATTTGATTTTTGAGAAAGACATGATAAAACAAAATTTGTTTAATACACCAAAGTAAAAATATAGATAATGACACTTTTAATCGTTGATCATGTCAATGGAGTGGTGAAGGTGTTTATGCATAATTATGCATGAAAAGACTCGATGCATTTTAACTACCCCTATATATTATTGTTTTAGGTTTTGACCTCATGCCTCCCTGGTGAAGAGATCTTCAGCTACATTGATGAGTGCTCACTATGTGAGTGCACACCTAGAGTTCGATTTAGGCTCAAGGACAATGTTCTGCTACCTTCCTAGTACCTATAATGCCTTGCGTTACTCGCTCCCACATAGCAGTGCCTCCCGCACCGTGAGAGCATCTCCCTGGCTGCTACCTTTCACCGCTTCACGGGTGTAAGGGGCAGCATGGGCTTGTGGGCGAAACAAGTACCTCTGTAACCGCTGGTGTTCGGAAACGGCAACGAAATCGTAATTCTGTCGAGTCTAAAATAATTGAGACACACACTTCCATCACCAAGAGATATAAATCTCTATACGATAAAGATCCATTAGCATGAAGTAATTAACTCATGATTAATTGTGTGCTCATTTGAGCTGAGCCTCGCACAAGCCAGAACAGTAGCAAGTTGGATCTGACCACAAGCTCAACATAGTGAAGACAAGCTTTGCTCATTAAAGCTAGATCTTGTTTATTGGCATATATTTTTCGTTGGAAAAGAAAACTGACGGCCATTTAAGGGAACCATGTTGGTTTTTCTAGATTTCTATTATATACTTAAATCTCTTGATCATTTTACAATACATATACATTCACTCAACTAGATGGTATATATAGAGAGAGAGAGAAAGGAGAGAGATATTTGGTATATGTTTATCATATCTTTACAAATCTTAGTTGTCTAATCAAAGAGATGCATGTTGAAATCAGAAAGCAAAAAGTAAATTTATACTTTTTGAAAGTTATATTTGATTAAATGTTCTTTTGGCTTTTTAATTTTAATATCAATCACCTTTTTGATCGAAAGGTTGAGATTTAAAAAGTGTATAAAATAGAGAGCATATACCCCTGGCATATGTATATATATGTATATATAATATATATTTGCACCAACTTGAACACACGCACATTCACACACAAAAATTGTGATTCAACCAAGTAAGCTTATATGAGTGATCAAGCCACAATGAAGGGCTCTTGTTCATACTGAGTTCATTTAGCTTTAGCGAGCTGCTTGTGTTCAGCTATATAATTGTTTAATGAGCTGCTTAGGAACCAGCTGAAGATGAGCTGAAACAAGCTGATTCGCGAGAAGTTCTAGGCTTGTGTACCAGACCTAATTTCACTCCTCTTTTCCTAAAATATACAGTTTGATTAATATAAATCTCATTTTTAATATCTGGACATATGAATTTGTAAAAGATGTCATGACACCAATAGCAAATGATCAAATAAATATGCTTTAGCGTCATGTTGGTTTATAAATTTTAGCATGAAACCTTTTGCATTGAACACGATTGCCAATACCAATTCGTGATAACCATTTGGAGTCCCGAATCTAGACAACTTTCCAGGTGAATAGCCCACGGTTATGTCCGACCTATCAACCCTGAGCTAGAAATTCTTTAAAGTCCAAAGTGTCTAAAACCCAGAGATTCGACCATCGGCTGTCTTGTAATCAATTTCTTCAACTTTTGCGACGGAAAATGCCCCAAGTGCTCAAAGGAGATCCACCTCTGCCTACCACAGACACAAGTAGATGAACTTGAGTGACATTATTGGAAGTTCATCCAACCTCAAGATTTCTATAAATACTAAACAGTGTGTCTTCCGCTCGAAATAGTGAATGCCTTTTCTGCTGTTCTTTTAGTTCAATTGTAAAGCGTTGGCTTCTTGGCCATGGTGATTTAGCGACTCGAATCCAACTTAATGCTTCTGCAGCTCATGATAGTGCACTGTTCTTGATATTCATATGCCATGTACGTGTGTTAGTAAGTGGAAAGTACATAACTTGAAAACCTTTTCACAGAACTCGTAGTAGTATATTTATAAACATTTTCTCTCTCTAGGTTCCCACATGGACAGGTGTGGGTAAGAAGTTAGTCCCGCTACATTGCCACCTGAATATAGTGCATAATTTTCAGAGTCTCCGCATTTTGAATATGGACAGATGCGAGATGTAAGGAAGCTAGTCCTAAATAATAAGATTCATATTGGTTCTTAGAATATCAAAACATTATCCGATAAGCTAATGGAGGTGGTAGATACTATGATTCGGAGAAAGATTCATATTCTATGTTTATAAGAGACAAAATGGGTTGGAGAAAAAGCAAAGGAGATAGATGATATAAGTTTTAAATTATAGTACTCCGGTAAAGAAAATGCTCGAAACGGAGTTGGTATTATCATAAATAAAGATTTAAAGGATAGTGTAGTAGACATACAATGATATGGTGACCGAATCATGATATTGAAATTAGTGTTAGGAGTAAAGGTCTTGAATATAGCTTGTGCTTATGCACCCCAAGTAGCACTAGAAGATAATATAAAGACATCTTTTTGGAAAGAGTTAGATAAGGTGATTCAAAAGATTTCACAAAAGGAGATGATTTGTTTAGGAGGAGACTTAAATGGACATGTCGGTAAAGAGGCATTAGGATATCAAGGGATTCATGAAAACTTTGGTTTTGGGGATATAAATGAGGAAGGTGGGGAGATTTTAAATTTTGCTATGTCATTTGATCTTTTTATAGTCAATACAATCTTCAAAAAATGAGATGAATATTTAATTACTTATAAGAGTAGCTTATCACAAACACAAATTGATTACTTTATTTGTTGGAAAAAAGATAGAGCATGTTGTAAAGATTGCAAGATAATTCCAAGAGAAAGCTTAACCACCCAACATCGACTTTTAGTTATGGATTTACAAATAAAAAAATAGACAAAGAAGAAAAGAGTGCATCGAGCTATTCAGACTAAATGGTGGAACCTCAAAAGCGAGAAAGAAGATATATTTAAATAGAAAGTCCTTCAAGGAGATGTTTGAAATTATGTTGGTACACCCTATGATATGTGGAATAATATGGCTATACATATTTGGAAAGTGGTGAAAGATGTGTTAGGTATATCTAAGGGATGTGTACCGACACAAAAAGAAGCTTGGTGGTGGAGTCAAGTAGTGCAAAATAAAATCAAGGCAAAGAGGGCGTGTTACAAATTACATTATGCTAAGAAAATTAGTGAAACTTTAGAGGCTTATAAGAAAGCAAAGAAGAAAGCGAAAAAGGCAGTGAGTGAAGCAAAAGCTAAAATTTGTGAGGATTTATATAAAAACTCACTCAAAAGAGGGTGAAAGAGATATTTTTAGGATAGTTAGGGCTAGAGATAAGAAAACTAAAGATCTTAATTATGTTAGATCCATAAAAGACGAGGATGAAAAAATTCTAGTGGCAAATGATGATATAAGAAATAGATGAAAAAACTATTTTTATAAGTTTTTTAATGAAAATAAAGATGTTAGTATTAGCTTAAGAGAGTTAGCCAAATCAGAAAAGTATATAAACCATAATTTCTACCAACATATTCAAAAGAATGAAGTCAAAGAGGCTCTTAAACATATGAAGGATGGTAAATCGGTTGGACCAGATAATATTCCTACACAAGTTTAGAAAATAATAGGAGAAATAGGAATCACTTAACTCATAAGACTATTTAATGAAATATACAAAAACCAAAAGATGCCCAAGGAATGGAGAGCAAATACACTTATACCCATATATAAGAACAAGGGAGACATTCAAAATTGCACGAATTATCGAGGTATCAAGTTAATGAGCCATACTATGAAATTGTGGGAAAGAATTATCGAACGTAGGTTAAGACAAGTATCAAGTACAACACAGAACCAAATTGGATTCATGTCAGACAGATCTACTGTTGAAGCGATTCACCTATTGAGACGTCTTATGGAACATTTTAGAGCAAAAAAGAAAGACCTTTACATGATATTTATTGATTTAGGATAAGCTTATGATAGAGTACTGATGGAGGTTCTTTGGAGAACTTTTGAAAAAAGAGGTATCCTATTGACATACATTAACCTTATAAGAGACATGTATGATGGTGCAAAAACATGTGTGAGGACTCATGAAGGAATGACAGACTTCTTTCAAGTTAATATTGGGTTACATCAAGGATCAACTTAAGTCCATACTTATTTATAATGGTGATTGATGAGTTAACAAAACATATTCAAGATGAAGTACCTTGGTGTATGTTATTTGCTGATTACATTGTATTAGTGGAGGAGTCTAAGGAAAAAGTTAATAGAAAATTGGAACTATGGAGAGAAACATTAGAAAGCAAAGGCCTCCAGTTTAGTAGAACAAAGATAGAATATATGGAATGTAAGTTTAATCGTTTAGTTATCTTAGAGGACATAGAAATTAAAATTAGCACACATTGCATCCCCCAAAAGGAAAGTTTTAAATACTTAGGATCAATTTTTCAGAGTGATGGAAGAATTGATGGAGATGTGACACATAGAATTAATGTTGGTTGGTTAAAATGGAGAGCACCATCAGGTATTCTTTGTGATAAGAAGATACCATTAAAGTTAAAAGGTAAATATTATAGAGCAGCAATTAGGCCTGCCATGTTTTATGGTTCTGTGGGCAGTTAATCATCAACATGCACAAAAGATGTATGTGACAGAATTGAAGATGTTGAGATGGATGAGTGGTCATACAAGAAAAGACCGTATACATAATGAGGTTATTAGAAACAAATTAAGAGTGGCACCAATAGAGGATAAAATGAGAGAATATCGTTTAAGATGGTTTGGACATATAGAAAGAAGATCAAAAGAAGAACCTTTAAGAAGGTATGAAAAACTAAATTTGGAAAGTATTAAAAGAGCTAGAGGGTGACCACAAAAGTGTTGGAAAGAAACAATAAAGAATGATCTAGCTTATTGTGAGTTAAATGCTAACATGACACATGATAGGGATTTCTGGAAACAAAGAATCCATATAGCCGACCCCGTCTAGTATGGGAAAAGTCTTAGTTGTTGTTGTTGTTTGTAGCTCTCTCTCTCTCTCATATATATATATATAAGCGTGGGTGCGTATAAACGGTACTTGGTGGCTAAACTTTGCCTGTTGTGAGGAGAATTAATTGGCTATTAACTATACCTAACAATGGCAATTATAATTTGAAGCATGGAACTCAAAATTGTTAATGGGCATATTGATTTGCTGATCTAATTTCAAACTAAAAGGGCCCTGATACATGTGAGAGGCCCTCCGATGAATGCAGCTAGCTGTACCGCTAGCATCTAATATGCTCGACGTCAACCGATCCATCATACGTTATATGACGGTCTTTGTTTTAGAAAATTAAATGCCAACAGGAGAAAGCAGAAGAATATACACAACACTGTAGTTCGATTAAAATGAAGTTGTACACCACAAATGGAATAGGATACAAGCTATCATATCATACATTAGATGACAGAATTCTTTAAGTGAGCAACACAATAATGGGAAAAATAGACAGTTCACAAGCAAGCTTGTGACCGTGCTGCTGCTTGAGCCTTCACCACTAGAAATCAAGCTTTCTTGATGCATCTATAAATCACGAAAAATATATAGACGTAATACATGATGTGAATACTCACAACTAGTGGCATAAGATGGTAGCAAACTGATATCTACGTAGAAACACAACAAACAGATCTTTTTCATTAGCAAGAGAGTCACCACCATGAATATCGTCACTATGCTTGCCTACAGAACTTTCGATAGTCTGAAGATCAGAAGCCTGCAGTTTCCGTAGCACCATTGGCTTAATAATCTTCCTTCTCTCTGTTGAACCATCTGTCAACACCTTCGGCGGCCGATCAGCAGTTAAAGGTCTGCTGGCAACAGAGAGCGGACGGACAACAAGGAGAATCAAAACACTTAACAAGATAAAAGACATAGATGCTGGTCTTGACATTGTGAGGAACTAATGCAATAGTTGCTTATAGATTTTGAAAAAGGAAAACAAGCATGCGAGAGGGGACGAAGAGTTGTGTTGTGTTTGGGAGTTAGATAGAGTATGCCGGCTTATATAAGGGTTGAGAAAGGAGGAAAGGCAAAAGGTGTTTTCATTAATTCTTTGGTTGGACTTCAAGTGGATGAATATAATAATAGAAGTTGGATGGCTGAAGGGTGGAGAGGAAAAATTCTATATTTCTGAATAACTCAGCAGGTTGCCCCCCGTATGCTTACGACGATCTACATGTAAAAGGGAGCCATTCTTGACCTCTACTTTCCCCATTTTTCTATTTCTCCCCCACAAAACTCTCTCAGTGCTCTCTCTCTCTCTCTCTCTCTCTCTCTCTCTCTCTCGGGGGCAGCACCATGTTGCCCGTTAGCTTTAGTAATGGGCCGAAGAACCCCATTTTGTGACTCTTGGGAAGAAGGAAATACGTTCGCACGAGATATAAGGGCCACATCAGCTTAAGTTTTAGGTGCATCATGAAGGACCAAGATAAAATGAGGGCGATAAATTCTATTACGAATTCATCTTAGGGAAGTTTTAGTTTCTGTTGCCACGAGATTCTTTCGTTGTCAGATCCACTGATGTTCGCGAACTGCATAGTTTACGTTTATTTTTTATTAATTAGCTTCATTTTATATTTCACTTTTACAGGACGTCTTAGCTGTGGAGCTTGCATTTGTATATGTGGAGGACATCTTAGCTGCATAATATTGTAGTGCATAATTTCTATTGTTCTATTTTTGAAATTAATCATACACGTACAGTTGTATTTTTATCTTAAACATCAAACAGTAGAAATGTTTCTCCAAGGTTATACACCAAACAAACATTGTGCAACCAAGACATTATTAATTAGCTTCATTTTATATTTCACTTTTACACGACGTCTTAGCGGTGGAGTTTGCATTTGTATATGTGGAAGACGTCTTAGCTGCATAATATTGTAGTGCATAATTTCTATTGTTCTATTTTTGAAATTAATCATATACGTACAGTTGTATTTTTGTCCTAAACATCAAACAGTAGAAATGTTTCTCCAAGGTTATACACCAAATAAACATTGTGCAACCAAGACATTATATATTATATATTACATAAAATTTGTAAAAACTAAAGTCTAACAAGATGAAACAAATATCAGTAGAAATAATGTAGTCGAATGCAATATGTGCATGAGAAAGACTCAAAAGTCTTTCTGTTCTTCTTCCTTTCATTGAAGCGCCATTTTCACATATTTATTCAAATTCGATCATCAGAAACAGAGATAAATCCGTGCTGAATGTGGAGATTTATCGATCACAGGTTACGATAAGTACCATCTCGTGATCTAATTCAGTAAATAGGAGAAATATAATACTGCCTTCAGGTAGAGAAGTTGCTAACAACGTTAGACTACTATGAAGCGAGAGCCAACCAACAAAAGAAGCATTTTCCCACACAATGTGTGTTCGGCTACATAAATTCTTACACATCCTGATTTAAAAATCAAGACTTCGGGTCACTGGTTTTCTCTCTCCCACGCAAACTCTTTGTAGGAAAGTCATTGGTTTTCTTGCTCTTTACTGCTTCCTACCACTACGTTATGTCTAGGCAAATTAAGCCAAAGTCAATCGTTTTCTGCAATACGCAACTTTACTCGTCCTTCATCAAAAGTTCTCTTTCCTTGTATGTTATAGCAGCAATGATGCAAAAGTTAGTGAAACACAGTAGCCCCCCAGACTAGAGTCTTCCATCAATCAAAAACCAAATTGTGTTCTCCAAACAAAAGTCATCCCATAAATCCCTCACTGATCAATCAACCCCATCCGAGATTTCCTTATAAATTATTTTGAATTTCATAAATAGATAAAAGGGTACTTCTCCGTCATCTAGTCATAACCACCAATATGAGCTTTTCTCTTAGTGGGTTTAGGTATTGTACTCCGACGACAATACGTGCAACAACCCAAGTCTTGGTGGGGTGGGCTAGATGGATTCTTTGATACCATAAACCTCAATCACATCCCACAATACATAAAATTGTTAAAACCTGACTGTAAAAAGAAGCAGATTTAACCAGAGAAAGAAACAAATTTAAAGGGTTTAATTATGTTTTTTGTCTGGTTGACATCTCTACCAGTTTGGACACTGTCACCAACCAAAACCAAGTACTCCTAATACAAAGTGGAGTCGCCTACATGGATTCGTTGCTGCCATAGTGTTCAGTCTTGGACATCATTTAACTCCAAAGAGAAAGATTACGTTTTATCGTACTTCTCATCATCTACATTTATCCGGCAAGTGCGTGCTACTTCTAATAACCGTGTTTTTTATGCAAAAATTCCATTTTTGTCTTGCATTATTTTTTGAAGAAATTTAGGAAAACCACATGAGCATATTTGTCTAGTGGAACAGGGAGTCATCAATGCCTTGCATTAGTTACTAAAAAATGCAGGGAAACTACTTATTTGTTGATCTATACCAAATTCTGGAAGTCAAAAAAGAATCCATATAATCTAATAATAGGGAAGTTCTTGATATTTATGAGCTATGTTCATCAGAAACAAAAGACCCGCACTTTGGATCTGAATTGGAAACTGCTAATGATGTTTGCTAATCTAATAATAGGGAAGTTCTTGATATTTATGAGCTACTCCCAAAACAACTAATGTAAACAACTCCCCGCTGCCACACGTACGCAGACTTAATCATAAGGAAGATTTCCTTTAATTTCAATGGAGGCCCGTTTTCTTCACTTGTCTACCGCAGATTTACGAGCACAATTGACGTTGGTATCAGTTCGTATACAACTTTTATGAATATAAAATAAGATACATTAAATATTTGAATCTTTCGTGCTTGACCACCATTGATTTTTCTCCTTCTGTTTGAGGAACTTGTTAAATCATCCCAGTGTTCTTGTTCACGTGCTTCTTAGATGAATTCTGCAATGTGAAATATGGGTCAGATACCTCTAGGCATTAATGAGAACAAATGGAAGCATTTCGATTTGAGTTTGATCAATCCCTGTGAGATTATCTAACAGAACAGCTATTAAACAGCACTACATAGCCAGTTGTCCACTCCCAAGATTTACGATGTAGGGTGGGGTCTACCTTATACAAGAAGGTCCTCCTAATCATCTTTTTTAGTTAGAAAGAAGTGGGAAATGTTAAATCTAGTGATCTCCTTCATTTCTTCTATATATGGAACGAATGATTAGCTATTTAGGTCCAAGGAATAATCTCAACAAGAGATGCAAATCAAAAGTTAGATGGTTGAGATTGAAAGATATATTAAATCATGTCATTGAATGCTTTAAGAATAGATTTGATGGTAACGGATGAAAGTCTTGTTACTTAATCCATTATGGTGGGAAGATCAGAGATTCAGCTTATAATCAAGTGTATATAGACAGTGACCGACTACTTCAAGAACTACATATGCGCAGCCTACACCTTTCTTTTTTCTTATTTGTGGGAGTTTTGTTTTAGAGCTCCCACATTGGTGGGTGCATGTTAGAGGCAGTAAGACAGGGCATGGCCACACCAACTACATTTTTCAAGAGGCCATCATTCATTCTGTCGGGTATCTTTTTAGGTTAGATTCTTGAGCGAACCTTTTCCACTCGTTGGGCTTCCGAATTAAAGGTCCACTTATTAGGTGCAATTTGACTGGATCCTCAAAGAGGCCTTTAAGTTGAGAATCTTCTCTTTTTGTTTTTTTTCTGGTACCATCTGTAACTTTCTGACCATTTCCGAGACCAACCCCTTCTTTTGGCCAAGAGTCCAGTTGTGTGAAGTTCAGGTGAGGCAGTCTATAATTTCTGTAAACATTCAGAGAGCTTCTGTTGATATTTTAGACATTTTCAGATTTTGGCAAAGACAGTCGCTCGCCTCCGGCCATGAATAGGTCCGCCACTGCTTTAGGGCATAACTCTGCCGCCCCTTGTGGTTTATGTAAGAAGAGCCCCTGAAGGTCAGGTGCGTGAGAGTGTCTTTGTGAAGTTTAGGATGGAAGACTTTCGCCACCATTCATCTTCAAGTCTTACATATGTGCATAATATAAAAATCGCAGAACAATGCACGTTATTGAGTTCGGCAGATGCTCACAAGATAAGCACAAATGATTTGATCAAGCAATTTAGTTAGCTTAATTTACGTCGTGTCTTTCGTTTTTCGGTAGAAGGGGCCGGGAGGCTGAAGAAAGTTGCATGAACCAGGTATTGAACTAATGACCTTCAACTTATGACTTGACCCGTAGCCAGGTGACCTATTGTTCGTTGTGCTAATATACGTCTTGTCTTAGAGTAACACTTATAGGACATCTAGAGGACAGGCTCATACGCATCGGATACCACACTATACACATGTATCATCAATCTTTCTTGACTGAAATTGGATCTAACAATTCTTTTTAGTCATCACAAGTTTTCGATCTGATCAAAACCAAGTTATTCACAAATTTTGATGCCAGAGATTAGAATCAGTGCTTTGAAATTACCCTATATTCTAATCCTTGAAACCACACCCAACTGTAGGAATCCTTTCTGAGATTAGGCAAAGAGAAAGGGATGGATTTGGACATGGCTAGAAGGGTAGTGTTGGATTTGAAAAGATCCTTCTTTTCCTCAAGAGAGAGAATCATGAAGAGATCCTTCTGTTGCACCTCACGTTCCCACAAGCTTTTAAAGAAAATGTATAAAGCGAAGAAGAAAACTAAAGTGGTAAAGATCGTACCTGCAGTTAGGGATATGCTGCAGACACCAATGCATGGTTGTGGGCTGACTGTACCTAATATACTCTCTGGCATTCTCAACACAAGATCCTCTTTGATTCCTCAGTCTCTTAGCTGTCTGCACATGCGAATCTTAAATGGCCGATCTACATTGAGCGGAGTTGGGTGCCAGTCCCACTAGAGATTTAAAAAAAAAATCACAGAAAAGCGACAGACCACAGTTGAATCCATGAGCTATACAGAATTCACCTCGAACTAAACAGTATCATGGGTTATTTGCCCCACCTTACACAAACTTCTATATATCTACAGTGGCTATCTAACAGGGAGTAGGAAAAATGGTTCTGGGAATGAGAAGTTTTAAAATTTCACAATAAAACAGAACATAATTAATTGTTTCTGAAAACTTGCCAAATTAAATGAATTTTTGGTGACTCAAAGGCATTTCAAGTTATCTACACTTGAATATTGGCATTTTGAAATTGCTTTGTATAAAACAAATCATATCGGTTGCTTTATGAACTTTGATTGTTTAGTACATAATTAGTGAGTGTATTATTAGTAACACTCTCTTAAGAGGTCAGGAATTCAGTGAGATGCCCATCTATCAGAAGTGTGGCTAACCTCAAGTTGCTGAGAGTTAACGCTTATACGGTATCTTTGAAGTATTCTTCGAAGGGCGATCATAGGTAATATTCGAGAATCATTGTTGATTCCTTTAGCCAAAATCTTAATCTACGATCTAGACTGAGCTCCTTTCGAGAACTGTCACATGAAGACCTCATGTTAACTTCAGTCACATTAAAAAGTGGAGCATGTTTTTACCTTTTTAAAGCTTTGCTTTCAAGCTCTTTTCCACTAAAATAATATTATTCATATCTTGAGCAACATTGGCCACCCCATGTTCAATGTCTTATTTTATTTTGACTTTACAATCTCTTTCAAGAATATTTTTTAAATAATTGACATGATCATAAGTTAAAGCATTTGATTTCCTGACATAGACAATGGTGAAAGGCAAGAGACAAAGGGTCCCTGACATTTGAGGTAGAAATTAAAAGATTTTTATATGTAATTTCGTATTTTTTTAAGAATAGCTATCGGTTCTTAAGTTTAATAAGTGATGAATGAAGGTCTTGTTCTTTATTACGAGGAATCATTTTCGAGGTAATTCTTGTGCTTCACATGATGATCGCCGTGCTTGCTTCCACCTGCATTGCCTCAAGGCAGCCATTGTTATGGCTTAATTTGAGAGTCGGCAAAAACGTGCTCTCAGAGGAGAATATCCAAGGAATTAATACCTAACATGGAATATGCTGCTAGATATAGGTAGATTATGTATCATACGAATCCCCTGATAACTATTTAACTATGGGGAACTTAAAGCGACATGATTAAACAGGCATGAAAATCCTGCGCAATCATGCCAAACAAAAAGTTCATAATTTATTACATCGCACCATCCATTTTTAAAGATTTTTTTATTTCACATTATTTTTAAAAGAAATATTTCCATATCAAACCCCAGACTCAGTGGTCTTGTCCAGCGAAGCCGTTGGATCCGAAAAGGAACTCATTTTTTATGCCTTTAGTTCCTCATAGATTGGTTGTCTTGCACAGTTCACTTGGATTTATTTGAAGGATGGCTATAGAGCCTATCAAAAGGGAAAGTGGAAGGAAAAGGAAGTTTTAAAATTTAGATGTTCATGTGCACTTTCAGATTAATTCCAACATGCAACGTGGTGCCTTAGTTTATGCAAGGGAGTGTACAAAGAGGGTTTTGTTAATTTTTTTCTTATTTTAGAAGAATATTAGCAATCTTTCACTTTTAAATTAAGTTTTTATCGGTTGTTTAAGAATCATGAAGGTGGGAGCTCTTTCTTTCTTGCATTGTACTGAGGATGGATCCACCAAATAACGTTTCTTTCCAAGTTATTCATGTAGCAGATGACACGTTGCCAGCATAGACCAAGAGAAAAGCAGGGCGCACGCTTGTCTCTGACTCTATGTGTTTTGGTGGCGCGGATGTGTGGAAATATTAAACAATTTGATGTTCTCACACTTTTTCCTATCATAAATGTCGCTCATTGGACGGTTATATGTTAGGGCGCTTAGGTGTCAATAAATTCAAATAAATCTCAATCGTTCTTTAATGGATTGTTAAGTTTTAATTTAAAAGAAAAAAAATGTTGATGTGAATAAAGTATATTTATAAGAAGTATATATATATACTTTTTACTTTTTAAATTCAAATTTTTACTTTTTAAATTCAAATTTTAAATAAGATAAATAATTGAGATTTCTTTGGATTTGCTAACATGTGTGGTAGCACATATCAGTTTCTCTCTCTTTAATATATATAAAGAGAGAGAGAGAGAGAATGGGGGGAGAGAGATCTGAGCTCACTAGTAATACTAACTATGGAAATTGTGTGTTCTAGGGATATGTAAGAATCAACCGAAAGAAGTAAGGTTTCCGTGTTTGTGGCTCTTTTCATTGGGTTGTTTGCCTAGTTGTGTCATATCTAGTTTGCTTGTTCTTTTATTTTTGACAGAGTTTGCTTTTTCATTACAAACCAAACGCATAGCGAAATGCCTTGCAGTTTATTCAACGAAACGAAGACAAGCTTGCTCATTTAAGGCTTTGTTCCTAGTTTTCCTGAAAGAAAAATGTTGGTCTTGCTCATTTAAGTTAGAAACGGTATCTTCTTAATGGAGAAAATGAAACCATTGACCCCTTCAAGATATTATATCCATCTAACTTATTGGTATAGCATGTTTCTCTATCATATATACATGTAAATACTATATATGCACCACTACACGAGCCTATATAATCAGGAGCTTCATCTAATTGCCCCAAAAGAGTGAAATTTTGAGATCCCATAACCCGTGTGCATGCATGCTCATGCATGTGTGTGAGAGAGAGAGTGAAAGAGAGATGTCATTGCAGCAGAGCTCCTACAGAATGGAGAAGCTAATAGCATTGTTGTTTTAACTTCTTAAAACTGTGAATTATTTAAAATGTTAGAAAAGTAAAGCAATAGTTTGGCATGCACTTGTCCACCTTCAATCCCCATGAACTAGTAAGAATCAACTTTTACGTAAAAATGTCTTATAAACAAGTAAAATAACTTAACAGTGCAAATTCCGATTGTTTGATACAAAACAGAATCATAAACAAGAAAACCAATCTCAATGCATTCAAAAGATATCAATTGCCTGGTTCCAACCAAATCCCATATAGCATGCCCTCGCTGCATCTCCATCATTCTTCACAAAGTTGGAGAAAGACTAACAGTAAGATTTATCTGGACGTTTATGCTAAGAATATCAGTGACAAATTTGAAGATTTTCAAGAAAGATTATCCTAGAACATTAAGTATGATCCATTCTTATTCCATCTAATAATATGAGATGCAATCTCTCCATGCACGTAAGTTTTAACATATAGACTGAGAATTTGATCGTTTTACAGTTAAAGAGCGTAAAATCGTTGGCTTTTTCTCATTCTAACTTAGAGAGAGGAAGATCTATTGAAGTTTCATGTTCTTAGGACAAATATATCACCAAACAATTCCTCCATACAGAGTTCTATTGGATGAGATACATATACTGATGATAACAACCTGCTATCATCTTGCATTAGCTGGCTTTGAATCATGAGCATAAAATAAGTTGGAAGGGAACCATATGTGTATATTATCATGAAAAAGGATAAAACGGGATTAAAGCACGCAAATTAGAGTTTTTTTCATTTAGATCATGGGGTATAGAGGATAAATTACCAATCTGCAGCAGATTCAAGAAAATTAGGTGCCAATATTGGCGCCAGTTTTGATGCGAACACCGTCATTCTTTCTTGACAAGATCACTATGCGTGAAGTGGCCCGAACTTCTGCTACACCACCCATAATTCAATGATGAGATCATTGATCTAATTCATTAGTTATAGCCATTTATTTCTTTGAAATTGTTGCTCCGTTTATTCAAATACCAAAGGTGCAAGCACGAAATACATTACATACTAATGAAACAGCAGCACGTCGAGCACGACGCTTGATACATCCAGAAAGACACCATGGATTTACAATTAAACTGCCATGCAATACATAAGATCTACACTACTTGGCTTTGCACTCCGAAGAAGAATGAAGACTCCATGAGAACACGTACATTAGTAAGCTAACGGCCATTACTTTTGTCATATATATACACAATCGTTGCAGGCTGTATTTCTAATCTTGAACCTCATGGCCTACTCCAGGGCTGTGACCAGGAGTCGTTGGCCGGAAATCCTCCACTGATACCTCCTCAGACCGACGCCTTTTTTTGCGCCTTCGAGTGTTTTCTATGGCTCTTTCGTTCTTTTAGGGCAGCCAAAATCCTCTTTGGGCAGCATTGGTTGTCTCCCCTCACATGGCGATGTTAGCATTGTCCATGAGGAGAGCAAAGCAAAGATGAGGAAAACGAAGAGCTTCGAGGCCATGAGAGGCTGACTGTGGAAAGCTAGCTATCTTCACTCCTTGTTGATACGACAACGCGATGAAGAAAGAGAGACGGCTGGTGCATTTATTAAGAGAGTTTGGGGCCTTCCACCCCAAGAGTGTGGGGGTACCCCACTATCGACCTACTTTGTGGAGGGTAGGCAAGTTTATCACGTCAGGCCCACCATTCACTTAAAATTTCATGTTGCACATAATATACAACTTACTTTTTTAGAAGATTTTCAAAAGTAATGAAACGTTTCATAAAAAATGTCAACATTGGGTTAGTGTCCGTTTGGTGAAGAGCTGTTATATAGACTCATGGTAATCTCATGATTTATAATGATATTATGGATGGACATAATGTTTCAAAGACAAGCCTTTAATATTATGTTAGTCTTAAACACAAGTCTTTAATATTATATTATGTGAATCTGAAAATCTAAATGTTGCTTATAGATACCCTTGCAATCTTTCTATTGATTTTGTTCTATTGGTTACCTTTTCAAATAAATAAGTTATTTTTTTCATAAGTTCTTCAACTTACAACAATTTCTTAAAATCGCAAAGAAGTTGTAGTGCCAACCATTTTGGTATACCAATATTGCTAAAGACTTGACTTCTCTTTTACAAAGAACGTGAAAAGCTCTTCATTATATCTTAAAAGAGATCGTTGAGGTCCTTTGCATATGGAAAGTTAAATATAGGAACAATGAAGAAGCCGAAAGGTTAGTGCTTGCCTTGAAGGGAGTCGCGCACTAACTTTTTTTTGTTATAGCAACATATCTCCAAATGTTCAACATTTGCATGTACAAGATTCAAGTTTGCCAATATTCTAAAATGTTGATTTCATGCAGTATTAAAGTTTACCAATATTGTAAAATAAAAGACATATTTCATGAAGATTCAAGCTTATCGATATTTCTAAGCAGAAAACTGATTTCTCTCATAAAGTCAATCTTTCCATAAGAAGCAATTTCACCAACCCCCCAAAATCCCCAACATTTTTCGTATGTCCAGGATTATACTCATGATAGATTCAAACAAAGGCCTGACCCAGGCTATGTATTTTACCTACCCCAAAATCCTCAATATTGATGAATATCCCTTGACCATTATTGGATCAGATTAACCGAGATATGTGGAGGGACACGAATCAGTTCGCTTACTAGAAGAAAGTAATTGGATTTAGGCTGGATTTTCCAATATAGGTTTTATCCATGGTCATCTATCTCTAATCAAGGATCTATGCATACAACCATAAGTAGATACGCGCACACTTTGTATATACGCACACACGTTGTATATACTTACACACACATACATGTATTCATATACATGAGAGAGTGGAAGTTGCTAAACCGTCTCTCATACTAGACATTGCTTGATCATCATCCATAAAATCAATTAGATGGTGATAATCAAGACACTCGTCCCATGTCACGTAATGCATTCATGTGCATTAAATGACATCAATTATTGTATTGATGTTGGTGGGTGACTTGACCTATATCATTCATGCGATCACATAAACCATATAGGTTACACACAGTAAAACATGCATACTGCACACACATTCCCTATTTATTTTTTCATTGGAAAGTACATAGAAGAGGCACTTCAAAGTCTCAACCATCTCCCTGAAATTACGAAAGTTTAAGAGGCCCTCAATAGAAAGTTTCTATAAAAATGCCCCAGAACTTCTATATCTGGGAAAGGGAAAGAATCTCGCAAGACTCGCTCACTTTGTTTATGAAAAGGAATCAAATTCTAATTAAAGGTTTGCACGAAGAATCTCAGGGTGTGAGATTCATCCATCACGCATAAAACGAAGGGCTATGTTTAGTTTTTGTACATAAAACTTCACCTTCCCCATGTAGAAATTGGACGTCCACCACCAGTGAGTGCTGGTGCAGTACCAAGTTGTGCACCTCTTTGCCTCCGGACCGACCGATTGTGCCCCCTATTCAAATGGCTGCAAAAGGCAAGCCGACTAATTACTGCTGTCATCCACCCCTGAGCGTTGAGGACCATTTCCCTTAAAATAAACGGTTTGCACCCGAAGTGTTAGCTCACCGGCAAGGCGCTCTATCGCTGTTACTGCTGGTGAGGAGTTCGACTCTCAAAACGTGCATGTGTGGATGTATGAGTGTTAGGCTTCAGCCTCTTCTTCTCACAAAAAAAATAAACTGTTTAATACTTGGAATGCTTTTGAAATCAGCACAATTAGTCTGCATGCGGCCCAAAGATGCAAACGTACCCTTAGAGGGTATTTGATCATGAGGACAATGAAACTAAAACTCCTCTTTCCTCTCCTAACCAAATGTTGGTTTGTAATATAAAAATAGAATTGTACGATCTCACTTTTTAATTAATCATGAAATTCAAAACGGATCACCCCTTAAAAAGAGGTCATAATTCCGAGCTTTATAATCAAACACCCCCAAAGGTGACAACTTCTGACACGACATGAAATACCATAAGACTATAGACTCGAAAGTCGTTCCTTGTGTCCACCTAAAGTGATACAAAAAGTAAGAGTTGTAGTTGAGGTTGACACATTTTGAGTACAGATATGAAAGGACACAAGATAAGCCAAACGAAACCCACAGGCAATTTCGGACAAGACACAAAGATGACCGGAAAATTTTGTGATTATGTTCAATGACATTGAAGAATCAGGCCATGTTCACATTGACCTACTTTTGATTGTCTATCTTTATAATTTTATTCACCCATAGTATTTCATAACTAATCGATTGAGCATCAGCTCGGAAACCACTTAGTCCTAACGAGGTGCTGGGTTCAATCTTAAAGATGAGCCAGTCTCATTCTACACAGAAAGTCAGTCTCATTCTACAAGTCTCACGAGCACAATGAAAGACAAGCTTTCTCCCAAACTAAGTAGGGTGGTTTGCATGTATTAGTTAAATTTATTCAATAATATGATCCAACATATATTGAACAATTTAGGTACTTTTTGTTATCTAATTAGTTGTGTTGGACGTTGTGATCTAATGTGGATTCGGATAATGGGCCTAATGACATCTCATAGACTTTGGGATCAAATATTCAGATACAATTAGATTAGTTTCATAATTCTATAACATGTTAAATGAAAAACAATACAGACCTAGATCAATTATAAATAGAGGGTTTATGGTCCCAAAATCATATGGAAAAATTACCTCTCCTTAGTTTCCACAGTTCACAAAGATGTAGGAGAGTCTCTACATCTCTCATCAACTCGATGTGCATTGACTTGGAAGATCTCAAATCTTAATTGTGGCTTCCACCATTAATTTAATTACCCTTTAATTTACTTTTATTCATTTCGATGTCAATTTAAGTATGTGTGATCCTCGATACGAAAGATCTAAGGTTTCGTTTTCTACAAATTTATTTCCAACATTAGTATGATCATGTTACGTTTGAAGCTAATTATTGGCCACCAAGTGCAATCATCCACCATTGTCTAGATTAGACAAGGCCGGTTCCAGTTACCCTGGAACCATAACCAAACTGGCATGGGGCTGGTTCATGTTATGGCTCATGAATCGTCGGTTCCAGGGCGGTTTGTAACCACCGGTTCCGGCTTCATGAAAGGTGTGATCAAAACTGAGCATGGTGACCAATGGTTCTGGGTCTGGTTTGCCTGGTTCGGTTCTGGTTGTAACCACTAGGCCGGTTTCAAACCAGACATGTCTAAGCTAGATCCTTCATGTTTAGCTCAAATTATAATCTGTTTTCATGCTTGGGAGTACACTCAAACTTGGCACGCGAGTCACACTCATGTAACCTGTTCTATGAGACCCAGTCATGGGTTTGTGGGTGTGCTAGAGGATGTTCACCTCGGTTCTATGAGAGTTCTTTATAACACTCACACGATTATGTGGGTTTCTAGGAATCATAGAATAAGTATCATAGTTTATTCTTCAAGTTTTAGAGAAAGATTATGGATAATATGTAAGAACCCAGGAAAAAAGAAAGCTAACCAAAAACTGAGTAAAGAGGAAAAAGAAGTAACTATCATTTGGAAGAGTAGATCATACAAAAGGAAGCTTTGAAGAAAGGAAAGTCTAATCTAAACAAGAAAATGAAAGGACTAGGATGATTGCTCGATCGATCATCTTTTCAGCCTCCTCCAGTTGTAGAGAAGGCCTTTCGAATTAGGTCAATTCCCTTCATTTGATGGCATTTTGGAATACAAGCATTAACTTAACTCATTTTCACAGCTTATTTCTTAATTAACCATATTGTTAATATAATCTCATGTCGCCACTTTCTTGAAACCCGTTATCATCATGAATAGTTCCGTTTTAACAAGCTTTCCATTTGAAGCCTTAAGTGATAATGGATCAAACATAAGCCACTCATCAAAACCAAATGACTTGAGCATAACAATGTTTGGCCCCTACCTCTTACAAGGTCATTTAGAACAATATCTATATACACAACAACTAAGACTTTTCCTATACTAGATGGGGTCAGCTACATGGATTCTTTGTTTCCACAAAGCCATATCATGTGTCATACTAGCCGTTAACTCAATATAAACTAGATCATTCTTTATAATTTCTTTCCAACACTTTTGTGGTCATTCTCTTCCTCTTTTAACATTTTTACAATCTAATTTTTCACATATTTTTATGTGAGCATTCTCTTATCATCTTTCACGTGTCTAAATCATCTTAAACGATTTTCTCTCATTTTATCCTTTATTGATGCTACTCCCAATTGGTTTCTAATAACGTCATTATGTGTATGGTCTTTTCTTGTGTGACCACTCATCCATCTCAACATCTTCATTTCTCTTATGAATATCTTTTGCACATGATGATTAACTGTCCAACACTCAGAACTATAAAATATAGCAGGTCTAATTGTTTCTCTATAATATTTACCTTTCTTCTTATCACGTAGAATACCTTATGCCCATCTTTATTTTAACCAACCAACACTCATTCTATGTATAACATCTCAATCAATCTTTTCATCTCTTTGAAAAATTGACCCTAAGCATTTAAAATTTTCCTTGTAAGGGATTCATTGTGTATCAATCTTAATTTCTATGTCCTTTGAAGTACCCAAATGATCAAAATTGCATTCTATATATTATGTATTTGTTCTATGTACTCATAAAAACTACACACATATAATCACTAGACAAAGATAAGTGTCTACGTATGTGCACGCAAGCGAGTGTGTGTAAAAGTGGTCAATACTTTTAACTTTATGGTAAAAATGCATCTAAAAGTTATTTTTAACTGGATTCAAACAAAATAAAAGTTAGAACCATAATCTACCTTTTTCAGTAAAGCCAAGCAAACCATCAAAAGTACAACGATTCTCTTCCATTACCCAAACCGAACGTTTCGAAAGTTCAGAACTGCCAACGAGAAGTTACAATGCAAGTAGCATAAAGCCATTGTACATACAGGAGTTGCTTGTGTTGAGGGCAGCAATATGATTCTTTGATAAATGGCACTATAAATCATATATAGAGTTATATATGTATATATATATATATATATAGAAAGAGAGAGAGAGAGAGAGAGAGCTCTTTGGGAACGTGAAATTGAGCTAAGTTGCTTGTTTTGCTCGTGCCAAACTCATTTCAGCGGGGCTCAAGAGCCTACCAAGACGGGCTGGATTCAATCTAATATAGCGTAGCTAGACACAAACTGCTAAATGATAGGTCTATGCTTCCTACGGGCATGCCAAACCGGCCATGTCTATACGTTTCACTTGACAAGCATTTTTTTATTCGATTTTTGAAGTGTCAAAATGTTATTTTCTTGTATTATCTTTCTTACCTTACATTCGTTAATGCTGAAAAATGTCCAAACATTTTGACCACATACATGCTTGTTTAGGCATAGAGTGAATAACCTCTTTTGTTTGTGTTGAAGGAAAAAAAATCTTGTCTTTAATTGGTTTACTATATTAGAGCGAAGACGTAGAGTTCTTGCTTAAACTTTATCACATTTGGGTCTATGTAACGTAACCAAGAGTAGATACCCAGCAAAATTTCACGTAGTTTTAATATTCATTATAAGAAAAATGTTGGTTGTCGAAGTTTTAAGCAGTCACTCTTCCTTCCGGTTCGTGCTCGGGAAGACAGTATGGAAAAAATTAATAACAAATGAAAATTATATATATATAACTATCTCATACTTACCTCAACGCGCCTACTAACTTTTATATTGGACTCACTGATACGACTATGACTTGCCGGTATAAAGGTTTCATCTTCTCTCTCTGTGGCTGCCCCTTATGTGTCAGTCAAGTGTGCCCAAGAAAACCCAAAATCCCCAACACCTTGAATGGAACTCGTTTCAAACATTAGAAAAGTAGGCAGACCGAGCCCAACGGCGAAACCCGGAACGTTCAAAAAATATCGTCCTCTCGCGTTTTTCTTTTCCTTTTCAGACCGTTGGATCGCGTCCCTCACTTTCGAAATTTGAAGCGTGTGGCTTTTGCTTTCATATACTTGCGCCAACGACACATCTGTGTGTGTGTGTGTGTCTCAGTATGGTTCTTGGTGTCCTATGTTTCTCTGAAGCAGAAACGAGAGAAGACAATCATAATTTGGGTGTGGTCTCTTGTTTTTCCTTCTTCCTGTTCCTAAAACCTCGTTCTTGGTGTTTTGGGTTTCATTCTATTGGCTAAAACTTTGCATATTTTAGCCTTATTTATCGGAATTGATTATTCCTTTACTCGGCGTCCGTCCTTCACTCTGCAACTTGTAGACTGGTTCGAAATTAACAACAGAAAACGAAGTTTTCAGTTGGTCATTGATTTGTTTATCGTTGGGATTTCCAGACTCTCGACTATCCTTTTCTTTCGTTGTCCTTTTAGTGCAATCCGCTTATTTTCGTTCTACTTGAGTTCTTTGGTGTTTCAATCGATTATGTAATCCATATATCAAGAAACCCTCGTTCTCTGGATTGTCGTCATTCTCCTCCTTGTTTTTGTTCTCGTTCTTGATTTATTGAATCATATTTATTCGTGTTTTGGTGGGATTAACGAGATGGATGTATTGCCGGATGACTTGATTCAATACGTCCTCTCCTTTATCCGAAATGCAAGAGATGTTGCATCTTGCACCTGTGTATCCAAACGTTGGAAGAAATCGACCCCGTTTATAAACAGTTTTTATTTTCCCAGGAATTCTTTGGACGATTATCAATCGGATGCGATCGTCGGGAGGATGATTATGTCGAACATGTCATTGGAGGAGTTGCTGATCTTCTGTCCTTTCTCTATCGAGAAGTTGAGCAAGAACCCCAATTTGAGGAGGCTCGAGCTTCGGGTCGAGAAACGACCCTCTACGAACGAGAAATCCGCTCATTTGGATTGCATTAGCCAATTGAGCGGCTTGGAAACGTTGAAATTGTGGGGCGTGCTCCTTACCGATCCGCCTCGATGGTGCACGATGGAGAAATTGCAGACTCTGGAGATTGTGGGTGCTCGGCTTACCAATTCGTCTCTCGCCGATCTTCTCCAGTCGTCCCCGAATCTGGTGAATCTGGCTTTTCTTGGTTGTGATGGGATTCGTTCGGTTTCGATAGAAATGCAGCAGCTAGAGGAATGTAGATTGGACTTTTATGGTGTGGGAGATTGCTACGTTTCCGTCAATGCGCCGAAACTCCGGTCGTTCGAGATTTAAGGTGCCGATCGGATTTGCGTTCATCACACTCAGCATTTGACTCACCTGTCAATCGCCAATAGCTCAGGTTCCGTTCTTTCTATTTTGTTCTTCGGTTGTCAATTTTGCTCTAGTTTCGCATAAACTGTTAACGAGAGAGCCTTCTGTTTCTGATCGAACGTCCGATTCTGTGAGACCACTAATGAGGGGAAGGCACTGTGATGTGGCATATGCGCACTGTGTGCACTCACCCTTATTTGGGTGGCTTCCGCCGCTTCAACCACCACCCACCGCCTAATATCATCAATTGATGAATTGCAGTGATTTAGCCTTAGTATGTTTGACATGATGGTGACTAACTTGTGTTTTATTTTGGTAACAGGAAACATCTGGTAATGAAAATCGAGTTCAGCGGCGATTCTGATCGGTCGCAACCGTTCCCGGAGGTTGATTGAGTTCTTCAATGCACATAAAAAACTATTGACATTTGAGATCCATGGCGCCATGTTTGCTGCCTTATGCCAGAAGAACAGCTTAAGAAATGTGGGTAAAGCATGCTTTGCATAGACAGCGAATTCAAAATATTTTGGCTAGTTTTAATCAGTCTAACTTGTTTATAATTTGCGGGTGGGTTCAGGATTTTTTATCCCTTGCCTCGATGAAGTCCTGATCACAGTCAGATCGCCGCTAAACGCAGAGCAGAAAATGAGTACACTCGAATCCCTGGTCAAGCATAGCAGGAGTCTCAGAAGAATGGTGATTAGGGTCTCTCAGATGAAGAACTGCAACGAGAGTGCTGACATATTCTTTGAAGAAATTTGCAAGTTCAAAAACCGGAATCGGAAAGTCAGAATTGAATAACGGTAATAAGCTTATGCAACATCTTATTTTCATGCGAACGGTGAGATTGCCATGTCCCTAATTGACACATTTATTGAAGCATACCAACTTCTTGTGCTAGAAAAAAATTTCCTTCCTCAAGAACATTGCCTTCATTGGTTCTCTAAAGGAAAGATCATAGACACTTGGGTACTAAAAAATATCAAACCGTGTCACAAAGAGGCCAACTCACAAGTTGAATGTCAGTTCGATACTTGGGGCATGCATCTGGTTTCAGCATGCTCAATGTATCAAAAACATATCAAACCGTCACTTGGATGCTTTCAACACTTCATGAAGTCGGCACTTTGCTACTCAAAAATGGTGATGGACACTTATTCGGCACCTTTGTTTCTTTGATTTGGAGTGTCTAACATGTCAGTATTGGTGCAATATCGGCATTCTAACCTAAATTCATTTAACAAGACTGTTTGTGAGTTAGCTTCCGACGATCTAAAACTCCAACTAGATATACACCAAACTATTTCACCATATTTTGAACCCAATTGGTGCCACTCGATCAAAGAACAATCTTACTGTCTAACTTTTATTTGTTGAGTGGCGACCCTTTCGCTTGACACCAGCAGGTTACCAAGTCCAGTGGTCCTAGAACCTCTGGTGAAGCATATGGGGTCTCTCAGATGAACCCAAAAGTCGAGCCCAAGCGATGATAAATTCTCACAACATCCAGATTTTCATGTGGCCGTTGCTATGTCATTGATTGATAGGTTGACTCAAAACTTTTGGTGCTAGACAAAGATTCCTTTCTCAAAAACATGGAGTTCATTTGTTTCTAAAGAAAAGGTTAGATATGAAGATAACAGAGGACAACAAAAGAAAGAAAAGCTTCGGCGCACACTCAACAAGCTTCTTAAATAAGCTTCTACTTGTGGAAGTAGCGCTTTAAATACCACAATTGCAATACTGAGACTCCAATACAAACACCAAGTGACATAAAGCTGAACCATGCAACTCGTGCATTGGTGTTCTCGCTGACAGTCAACATGTCTTCTTCCCTGCAACCCGGTGGGCAAGAATGCGAAGTTGGCAATATGAAATGATGAAAATTTCTAGTCACTGCGTTAGAAAGAGACTTACAATCTCTTGAAATACAAAATGTTCCAATAGATCTCATCCACTAGCCCTTCCAATTTCTCCATCTCCAGTCCGACACCCTATCACAATGATAAACTGGCTATCAGTATCAAGTATAAACCTATTAACATGCATAAATTCAGCTATATGGACATGGCTTTATGCAGCAGAGATATGTATCCTTTGTTTATCAGATATGTATTCCTCGATTTAGTTAGGTACGATCTATGCAAGGGTGCAACTATACTGTAGCAGGGAACTTCAACAAAGCACGGTCCTGAGAACCCAAAAGAAGTAGAATTATGATAACATGAATTATAGTATTTCAAGAATTAAATGAAAAGGAAACAAGCTTTAGGAAGAAAGACATGATCAGCAGCAGTTTATCCAATAGAAATAAAAATAATAATAATAACAAAGGTATGTCCACAAAACTGGCAGTAAAATAAGGAACTTCACCCAAAAACGTGGGGATTTAGAAAGTTGCCCACGATTAAAGACACGTGATAATCGATGCAAAACATCAACCCTGGTGAGACTCAAAGAGAAGCACTTGTAGATGAACAAGTGCAATTTTTGAAAGCATGTGTTTTCGCCATGCTGATGGGAAATTTCTGTAGCTTGTAAGTGCTCCAGTAAACAGTGATGTGGAGTAAATTTTCCTTGGGAACTTAAGAAGGGCTCTAGTTTCACATGATCACACTGTGTACGCCCATGTGTGTGTGTGTGTTAGAGAGCGCATAAATCTGCTGCTCTTGACCAATCTATGGATCGCCTATGAATACTGATATGCATGCAATGATATGTATAAGTTTAGTTTAGTTCGTATAGTAGAGGGGTACCCAAGGCAGGACCTTTTATTTCCATGCAGAGAAAATAGTATTTGAGCAAAGTATTCATAAGTTTAAGATTCTCTAGAATAATACATGCATAAATACATACTGTATCCAAGCCTGTCTGCACGAAAATCTAATAGGGTAAATGTCAACCTTAAACTTATATATGAGCTTGAAAGTAGTATCCAGATTGGAGAAACTGATATCCACACATTTTACCTCAAGCTTCTCCTTCTTTGCAACCGAATCCCAATCCTTCGTTTCAATGCCGATTTTCCAGTCAAGGTTGATATTTGCTCCTTTGCTATCATGGTTTCCTGCCAACGAGAAACATGCTAGATACTCACCAGCCTCATTCGTTGTAAAAGCAAATTGGCCAGCAGTCACATTTTCCTTTTGGTGGAGCACATTTGTATAAGGTGATGTAACCTGAAAAGAGACAACTTGTCAATTGTGGAAGATAATATGATGCAACCTGAATGTAGTATATAACTTGTGGTTAATTTTTAAAGATAATATATTAATTTCTTTTGAAATGTGATCTCTTATAGGGTCAAGCATAGCATGCTCTTAGAATTAAAAACTGTTCATCAATCACGCAAAGCTTCTTGCTGTAATCTGTAACCCTGATTTATGGAAACTAAATAGTGATCCTAATGACCTTAAGACAAGTGCACTTATACTTTTGCTACATGAATGACAAGAAAAACAGCATTGAATCGTGTGTGCTTGTGTTTAGACTAACAAGAAGAGATTACTTCTAAAGTTGACTACTTTCTAGATGATCTACCCAAGAAGGATAAACTAAATAGTAACAACCTTGTGAAGTTGAACAGATGTAGGAGGAAGCTTAGCTGAGAGCATAAATAAACAATCTTTTATAGTATCAACATGAGTCCTGGCAAAAATAGAATCTCTGGAGTGAACTCATTGAAGAATTCTCGTTGAGTGCTGACTTGAATTATCAACCCCTTCTATTCAGTTGAGCAGATTTCAGCAAGCAATAGGAAGTAGAAATTAGTGCAACTACTGCACTGTGTAGGTTTATCCTACAACTCATGTGAGAAACCACTGGTTTACTTCTTATATGGATATAAGAACATGTGCACCATTAAATTTAGTCTGTGAAATTCTCCAAAATGTCTTAGGGTTTTCCTAGGGCGATTTCATATTGGTTTCGTGTGTTTCTTCTTGAGAAGACCACACAGTAAGAAAAATATTACAGCTCAATTCCAGAGAAAGGAAGATAATGGCAGGTAAGGTTATAACCAATTTCTAGAGAACGATCTTCCGGGTGAAAATAGACGTCCATCTGAGGAAATCCCACAGCCACTGACTTCAAATGATCAAAACAGAAGATACCAAAACTACCAGATCCAAACAATTATATCTTTATTTGGTGAGGCACTTATATGTAGCCAACATTTCCATACAAGTTTATCTTCATTCGGTGATTCGCTCATGATGTGGGCGACACTTTCATGTCAGTCAACTCTTGGTTGATAGCAGAAAGTAACATTTATAGGCACATCAACATTATTGACTAATGATTAAAGTTGAACTACTCTTAGTCTAATATACTCATTCTCTGCTCCTGTTTTCTGGGTAAATTTTGTCCCCTGCTTCAACAGACGAAGCTTGTTTATCAACCATGAAAAAAGAGGTGGCGAACAAAAATCTGATCAAAAGAAACAGACAAAACCGTGTAGGAATCAAGGAGGAGGGTGTGGACTGAGTCTACAAGTTAAAAGGATGTAGAGGGTGAACGATTCTTCCATATCGACTCCACAAGTCGATGACCACTATTATCGTGGCTTATGAAATTCGCTAACCAAATTTTTATTATTCTTTCAGCAACCAAGTTGTTCTCCTATTTTAGCTTCAAATCCTAATTTCATTGCTCAATCATCCATTATGCAAGAACACTAGAAGAAGTGTTATTATGTGTGTGTTTTAATGCTTTAGATTGGTTTCGCAGCACTACCACGTGATATTGCTACAGTGCCATGACATGTTGAAGCATCAATTATTCAATCTCAAAAATAAACGTTATAATAGAATGGTCCGAGTATTACTTCCAGGATCAAAATCTAGTGAAGGATAATCGCTCCATTTCATGACAGAGTCCAAAGGATCCTAGTAACATGCAAAGGGAAATCACCATCTTCAGAAATAGTCGACGGGAGAGAGAGGGAGACCTTTACAGACACTAATGGGAGATTGTTGCTTGCTTCTTCAGAGACGACGGCGTAACTGGCCAAGACGACAACTTGGTTCTGGATCTCCTCCGATACGCACTTGGTTCCGACGGCAGGAATGTTCAACCAGATGCCTTCCACGCTTCTCACACCCAAACAGCACAGAAAAGCCAACACGATTCGCAAATCCATCTTCCCTCCTTCCCTCTCTCTCCCTCTCTCTTTTGCCTCTGCCTCCGACGCTGTTCCGTTGTTTCTTCTTCGTTCAGTTCTTTCAACGCCTTACAATGGGCGACGCCGACGATAGCGTGCCGGCTCGCATGCTTGGGCAGATCGTATTTATATCAACTGTCAACGGTTCGTTGGGCCCCACTGAATTGATACGCTAGTTGGGCCCGCCCTTTTAGTCAAAAGACACCGCCTATATATATATATATATATATATATATATATATATATATATATATATATATATATATATATATATATATATATATATAAGACTAAAACTACTTCGTGTTATAAGAGTGACGGAGGAGTGGCCTTCAGCTGTTCCTCGGTCTCTTCTTCTCCCATCCCTGGTGTTTCAAACCGATTCACTCTATGTAAGCCGCCTATTTTTCTCAGTCTTTTCTTCTCTCATTTCATTTCTTTTTTCTCTTTTCTTTTTCTTTAACCATTCATTGTGTTTCAAACCGATCCACTCAATGTAAGCCGCCTATTTTGTTTTGTTTTGGTTTTGGTTTCAGGGTTTGGTTTTGTTCCGTTTGAAAAAACAAATGAATTTTATTAAGGTTCAAGAGTTGAGACTGAACCACTCTCTTTACATATATATTATATATTGGTGGCACATTTAACACATCAAAACAAATCTCATATATATACCAGATTCTTATAGAGAGAGAAGGTGGAGGCAATCAGATTGAAAGAAAAAAAATGCATTTAGAGACAAAAAAAAAGTAAAAGGTACATGTATGGGCAATTAAGTACCAAAGCTCATGTACTTTTTCACTTATTTATTTACTATCTCAACCATCATGATGCATAATTTAAGGGGTTATTATGTGCACACTCCTTTTATCATAGGCACCTCAATTTTTATAAATACCTAAAATAATTCTACCAAAATTTCTCTCTCCTTTCCACACTAAAATCCGACGACTCTCCTCGTTTTCTTTGGTGAATGATTTTCTTTCAATTTTTATTGATTGTTAAGTGATGGATGAGTCCCTGATTAGTATGAGAAAAGGCTTAGTTGTTATTATTTGTTAAGTGATGGATGATTATACATAACCAATCATCATCGATTAATTAATTATGAACCTAATTAGAATCAAATGAATCAAGAAACAATAAGAATGAAAAAAAATTGAAGAAACAATCGATCCGCCTATGTTCTCGAGTTTTTCCAATTTTGAAAGGGGTTTTACTAAGGTTGGGTGAAACCGGAGTTCTCGTCGGAATCACATATGGAAATATGGCTCAACCACACCTCTCCTTAACCATAGACGCGGCCCAACCACATCTCCTTACTTAAGAGAAACATGGTTCTGTCGCGTCTCCTTCCTTAAGAGAGACGTGGTACAACTACATCTCATTCTTTTAAGGTACATGTGCATGTGTCATGTCTCTTTTACCTATAACACAATCATTTGTTTACCTATAATACAATGATATATCACGTTGCCTAATTGGAGTAGGTCAAGTAGGACGTAGCTGAGTGCTAGAATCCCTAAAAATAAATCGATGTGTCATTTGGATGTACCACTTTATATATATCACATTACACTCGTACGAGTACAATATTGAGACTTCAAAATGCTTAATTTTAAAACAATGTGAGTGTTGAGCTTCCAATATTGCATCACATGCCTTATATTGTACCTTATACATGTGGTTTTGTAAGCCTCTCTGCAACAAAATGTCTTATCCATGTTATCGGGATGCGTTGACACTAGGCAAATTGATGAACAAGGTAATCTTGAATCTTAGGCTCCACAACATTTACACATCAAATACATTTTTTATATCTCGATAACTTGTATCATTACAATCCAAGTATTTTATAGAACTATATGGTTGTTAATCAATTTGCATTACACAAAATACCATATAAGCATACATAACATCCGAATATAACATATGAGTATATAACATTTGAAATACCCGATTTGCACTCATCAAATCCAATTACTTATGATATTCAGTTAGCCGATCAACAAGAGATTGCTTGTGATACATACTATCTATCCATCAGCCTACTTATTGTTTTTTATCTTTCAATTCTAGTCGTATAGTGACTCTGAAAGCTGAGAAATACTCATAAATCCATGCCTAAAAATAAAATATACATAGCTTGTTAATTTTTGAATAAATACAGATTAACTAACACAAGCAATAATAGTAAAAAAAATTACATGAAGCAAAGAAGTATGTCCACTAAGTTGTTTATCCTTCGTTCCGAGATGCATTCCCTAGTTGTTCATATAAATACGCTAATATAAATGCACACTATGCATAAATGTCAACCCTACTACAATCATATGCCAACAGATTTATAAGCATTATGAGCACCGTATCTTTGACTTATCTTAATACAAGGTGTATCCTAATTGATACAACAAATAGCATAAGGTTTTATCTTAGCACAAGGTGTATCCTAAGTTATTTATCGTTCATTACTCGCTCTCCTCCTTGTAAAATTAGTTCGGAGAACTTCAAACTTAATGGCTCCTTACTTAATCTCATATACAACTTTATCGATGTCCATTCCTAATATATTACTTAAAAAATTCTTCCATGCTTCTAACAATCATCTCCTTTGTTAAAACAACTAGCTACCCTCTTATTGGAACACAAGTAATTCATGGACATCATGAAGTGTAATAGTAATCTCACCCTATATCATATAAAAGTTGTTTGTGTATGGTTGCTATAAAAGCAATTAGCAATACATGATCTATCACCTCGTAAAATTAGTGTGCTTGTTTAATCAACCCACTATGGTTTGTAAGCTCAATCCAATTTATAGGCCTCACATCCGTGTTCTTCATTGACCGGGTTGTATTCACAACGTCAAAGTACGCAAACATGAAAACACCTTGATTTCTCTCATGTCACTCTGGGTGGAGATGTGAGTGTTTTATGGCCAGCACTAAACAAGGGACACCTTCATATATGCACGAATCAATTGTTTTCTTTCTTACTTTGAGTGGACACGATCGAATTGCATCGGTGTTGGGTTTTCTTGTCATGTTTTATATTGATTCATGACCAAAACACATGTTAGGATAACACCTTAACTACAGGTAAACATGTAATCAAGAATTTTAGAATAAAAACCGTATAAAAAATATATATAAAAAAATTGTCTTAAATTATGATAATGTCAAAAATTTAGCAAAGCAACTTCAGTTCCTTTTAGTAACATTTAATTCTCAGCACCTAGAGCATTAGCTCAACAGCATGGCGCTCTAGTATCATTGCTCCTGGTGGGTGAGTTTGACTCTCACAAGGTGCATGTGTGTGGGTGGGTGTGTTAGGTTTCAGCCTCCTCTTGTAACCGAAAAAAAACTTTTAATTCTTGAGCCGGCTCACAAACCAAAGGGGAAGGCATTTTGAGTCGATGAATGAGCTGAGCCATAAGCAGCCCGTGTCTCCTTTACAAAACCGACTTGCTCAGCTTAATCCTCCGTAGCTGTGACGCCTTTTTTCTACTAAACAAAGAACTACATTGTGAGAGATAGCACATGCTAGAGATGTTAAGTGGTGTGCCACAGTATTGGCTCTGCTAGCATGAAGCCAAGAGCGTTATGAGAAGCTACTATCCATTCTTAAGGTAGACCAAACACATACCTCACGCATTAAACCATGGCCTACTCCATAACAACAGCCACACAACCAAGCCTTATCTCATACTAACAGTAGCGGACCGAGGACTTTTTTGGGTGACACACACTTGTATTTCACGCCCACAAAGTACTTGTATTTTTCTATATACAATAGCACACTCAAGAAATTTTCAGATTTCGTGTGAGATGCATGCCTCACTTTGCCCTGAAGTAGTTCTGCCACTCCATACTAGATTGGGTGGGTTACATGAATTGTTTGATGTCATAAAGCCTGATCTTGTGCCTTGTTAACTTTCAACTCAAAGAAGAAAGCTATATACTTTTATTTTTTCCTTTTAACAACTTTTAGAGTTCTTTCACTATTTTAAAGTGTTCACCATTTAGTTTCTCATACCTTTTATGCTCTTCAATTCATGTTAAATATGTTTCTATCGTTTTAGCTTGTATCGATGTTACCTCAACTCTCTATATGTTTAAACCATGTTAATTAGCGGGATACAGTCTTTCCTCATATAGCCATATTAAATCATAATCCATGCATAAAAAATGTAATTGTCTCTTTTGATTGAAATTTTGAGTAAGATGGATGCTCACCCTTCCATTAATAGGTCAGCCTTGATCACACGTTTCCTTTGTACTTCCTCAGCTTTTAACAGTATCATGTATATTTTCCAAGTTCTCTCTCTCTCTCTGGAAAGGTATGTTGAATAATTGAAGTACTCAAAAATACATTGACCATACGCACAGATGAAAAGAAAAAGTAGTTGACAATAAATTATTTGCGATGTCACACCATAACTCATCGATAATTGTTGGAAAATGGAAAGTTATGGAAAACCCGTGCTCATGGCAGCACTTTTGCGTTTTGGTTTTTCTATGAATAAAGCCTATTTTGGGTCATTGACCTAGATAATAGAAAAGTCACATTAGGTTTTCAAGGAATCCAAATAACTATAATAAAGCTTAATTTAGTTGGTATATTTTAATTATCCTAGAATAGTGTAATGTGTCTTAAGGAAAATGTGTTTTTTATACCTATAAATATGTATAATTTCAACTTCTAAAGAATTAGCCAAGAATTCCTTCTTCTCTTTAAAATGACCCTTTTTATAGTCTTGCAATACCAATTGGTTTTGTAAAGCATCTTCTACCATCTTGTATTTTTATTTTAGTTGTTGCTCATGGACTTGGAAAGAGCTAATAAGCTCATTGATGGACAAAATGGAGACATCTCGAGATTATTCAATAGATTTTATACCATCAAAGTATTAAGAATCTTTTGATGATTTGTTGGTCTTTGATAGTCTCATAATTGACCATTTGATTTACAAAAGCTAATCTTTGTGAGGAATAATAAAAAATCGTCTCATACTTCTCTATTTAAAGAAGCTGGAACTTTGAATGAAAAGTTTAAAGACGAATCTTATGAGTGTCTCATGCCTCCTTTGTTGTCTTTGCATTTGTCTCTTTCTCAAAGAGAAAAATCTAATCCTTTAAAGATGTAAAAAGAGTTTTACGATCTTTCTTGTGATTTTTCTTTAGATAATTATGCTCTTTCAGTGTTAAATTATTTATAGTTATCGGTTCCACCAATCCTTTCTTTATTTTTGTTAGCTCCTTAAACTCAAATAGTACTTCCATTTAGATCCTCCAATGCTCAAAATTATTCTCATCAAACTTTGGGAGTTGAGGTTGGACCATTCTGGTACTATTCACAAAAGTCATTTGAGAATTCTCAAAGGAATTAAGTCCAATTTTTTGATGATGCTTTAGAAGTTGAAATTACATATATTTATATGTAAAAAAAACATATTTTTCTAAGATGCATTACACTATTCTAGGATAATTAAAATAAATTAACTAAATTAAGCTTTATTACAAATATCTAACATTCCTTGAAAACCTAGCATGACTACTTAACTATTATCTAGGTCAATGACCCAAGATAGGCTTGGTTCATAGAAAAACCAAAAGGCAAAGGTGCTGCCATGAGCTCACTTTAGGATAAGCAAAATGAAAAATTGTGGATAAACCAAGCTCATGTCAACACCTTTGCCTTTGATTTCAATCCTATTTTGGGTCATTGTCCTAAATAATAGAAAAATTAAGTTTTCAGGAATCCTAGATAATATTAATAAGACTTAATTTAGTTGATATTTGAAAAATAAAGAAAATAGGGAATGGAACACAAAAGGCATCATCTTGTCTAACATGTTCTAAACAAAAATAATGATATAGATAAGCAACAAGAGCTTTATGTGAAAATGCAATTAGTAAGAACAGAAATTAATAAAAGTTACAGTAAGAGAGAAGCCTCATGGTGTCCTCTGCTTCATGAATTCTTGAAAAAAGAAGTTTCCTTTTAAAACTGCTTTATGTTATAATGAATAATATAAGAAGCATATAATGTGAGAAGATTGGGAGAATAAGAAGCTCCACCAATAAATTGTCTTTACCTACTCCTTGACCAACTTTTTTTTGTGTGGTGAAGTTTATTATATGTTCATGTACAAACAAAAGCATCACTTTATTTTTCTTATATCTACGACATGTCTTATTATATGGCAGGAAGTTTATTTTTCTTTTAGAAAATAAAGATATTAAAAACAAAATATTACATAATATATTACAATGATGTACAAACAAAGTGATGCATCAATAAGGTCACAAATGCAATAACTTACATGTATGTATGTGTGTGTATATGTGAAGAAATGCAGCATGCCTCCTTTGGCAGCCCCACTGCCTAGCATGATGATCAGAGGCAAACAATGCAATGCATACAAACAGTAGGACGTGTTCTCCTTTCTCTCCGTAGAACAAAGGATTCAAGCAGACTCATTTATCAATAGCAAATCCGTGTACTAGATGAAACAACCATCAATACCCATCACCGAATTGAATTGGAAAAGAGAAGCAATCCTTTTGAGCTTCATTTATTTATTGGGAATCAGTCGGATAAACATGTTCTTATTATTATGTTCATGGTTGGATGGATTTCAGAAAGAGCAAATTTGAATCATTGATACTTGTTCAGTCGTTGATGAATGGTCATCCAAAGTAAGTTTCTGCGGAAATTGCTAGTTGTATCTCGCTGTCATCGATAGCCATAATTGGAATACGATGTCCTGAAGGGCCACAAATACCAGAAGAAATTCCATGGCCTGCTGAAATTAAGGCTCTCCCCAGTACCACCATCATCGTGAAAACTATACCGTTCAGTAGAACGATTCACAATTCTTCCTCCGTCGGCATCGGCAGGACGACGGCTCGACGAAGCAGATGAAGAAACCGGGCTCTGACTTACCGACAAAGCGTGGCGGCAAACTGGGCAAGAATTGTGTAGTTGCAACCAGGGAACGATACAATCTGAGTGGTAGAGGTGGTTGCAGGGCAATTGACCAACGAGCTCTCCGATTTCGAGTTCTTCCTTGCAAACGGGACAATGAGATTCCGCGTTAAGATGCTTGGAAGTGATGGCGATCATCGGCAATGCGTCTATGGCGGATTGTGAAGCAGGGGGCTGGCCGGGACGGTCGTTCTGAGTGAGATCCTCTATCAATTCGTTCAAACCTGGACCCGTGAAATAATCCCCCGAGCTCAGGCCAACTCCGGCACCGGTACGTCGATCAGCTGTCGAGCTACTGTTATCATTGTTAGTGCGGTCGTTGTTGTTGCCGTTGGTGGTGATGATTCTTCTTCTGGTTCTTCTTGCCGCCTGTGTCGTCGGAGAAGGAGGATGGAGAATGGACGAGAGGGCGTCCAAGAGCTCGTCAGCGGCCGAGTAGGCGGGCTCAGCTCCGGTCATGTCGATGAGGAAGCGGGTTCGATTGTCGACGTCGTCGACAAAGCCTCCGTAACAGCGAGGACAAAGAAGATCTCGACCGGAGTGAATTCGGACCATCTGCCGGCATTGGTGACACCAGAACAGGCGGTAAACCCTCACGCTCCTGGTTGCGGACATCATCGACTATGGAAATTGAACCTTTTGTCAATGCAGACACAGAGAGATGAACAGTGGCGTCAAGAATTAGTGGTAGCAGAATATCATATGTAGGAGGAGAAGGGTGTGCGACCATCATGGTGGTGGTGTGTTGGGCAGGAAAAGGATGCCTTGTTTCGGTGAGGGGAGAATCAAACAACGAAGAGCGGCCGACGAGCCATGGAAGAGGGAGATGGAAAGGTATGACCATCCAAATCTTTTTTTCTTAGTTCAGGGACCCGTTCCTTGTGTTGCACAAACAATCCGCTGCCCTTGCAAAATTTTCTATTACAAAATGCGTTCATTACTACTGAAGACAATTTATATTTTGATCGTTTTGAATATTACGCGTTTTAAGAGATCTTATAATGGGATACTGAATGATTAAAATGTGAACTTTTAGATAATTGAAATGTATAAGCTTGTGTATGGCTTTGTGTCGGGTTTACCAATACCCTCTATTGTACCCGAATCTCATTCTTTTGCTCCATACCCCCAGTCACCCACAGGGATGGGTATGAGACTGGGTTTCTTTTATTCCCGTGGGTGATGGAGTTGGTCCGGGAGTTCGCTACTCCAACTTCAACGTCAATGGTATTTTCAAAATTAAAGCATCTTTGAGCACAATCAGGCTATTCGTAATCTAACCCTGCAACTTCTTTTTGTTCATTGGAGGGAAGACAAAGAATAAGGCCAGCCTAGTTACCCAGTCAAAGCAATTCAGGTCATCTCCATTGCCAAACGGCAATTAAACTGGGTAATACCCGCCACATTTGGATCGGATCAGGTCAGGCTCCTACAGCGATCCAATAATGCCATTTGGTTCCTACAACCTGTTTTTGGTAGCTATTGGGAGAATCATTCTCCTGATAAAATGTACTAATTTAGATGGTTTTCAATGTTAATGGGTTTTAATCTAGAATGTATGACATAAATGCAAGTGAATCTTAGTCGTGTCAGGTGAAGCCCCTCAAAGACTCAAAGTCCTTATTTGGATACGTTAACACGAAACCAGGATGATGACGGACCTTGAACCTGATTGTTCTAAGCCCTTCAAGTCCTGTTTGTAAAACCTGGTTCAAGAGGACTCGAACCCTCGAGTGTCCACTTTTTGTTGGGGCACTAAAAAGCGCTCATGGCGCCGAAGAATTTCATAATGCATACACAAAATAATTCACTCCCATTTTCAGATCAATTGTTCCGTTTCACAACGTAATTCAATCTTGCTTCATTCAACAAGTAAATGCCATGAAAGTTCATTACATTAATCAGGGTTAACCGGTCTTCCGCACATGAAGACAGAAGCCAGACACCACGAGACAGAAGATGTGAAGTAGACTGCGCACATCATCTCACCTAAGCCTCTCCTTCATCCTCTGGACGGCTGCCCTCAAGGTATCCTCATCTTTGCAAAACGTGAACCTTACCAGATTCTTGCCATCCTCCGGATTGAGGTAAAACACACTGGTGGGTATGGCAACCACACCCACTTCTTTAATCAGATGCTCACAGAACTTGATATCGTCCTCAAACCCGAATCGCGTATGATCGACAACCACAAAATAGGTGCCGCGCGAAGGGTACACTGTGAATCCAACTGCCTTGAGCCCCTCCACCAAGATGTCTTTCTTGGCCTGGTAATCTCTCTTAAGTTCTTCATAGTAGGAATCAGGAGCCTCTAGTGCCGCGACAGAAGCCCACTGCATTGGCATCGAGGTTGCGAATGTGAGAAATGAATGTGCCTGCCTCACACCCCATGTTAAATGAGAAGGTGCAATCGCCCATCCAATCTTCCACCCTGTTAACGAGAAGGTCTTCCCCAGAGAATTCAGAGTAACAGTCCTCTCAAACATGCCAGGAAGTGAAGCAATGGAAATATGATCAGCTTCGAAAGTCAATTTGTCATAAACTTCGTCGGAGAACACCAAAGTATCATTTTCAATGCATAGGGAGGCAATAAGATCAAGTTCTTCCCTGGTGAACATCTTCCCTGTGGGATTGTGGGGAGTATTTATCATGATGGCTTTTGTTTTCTTAGAGAATGCAGCCTTAAGCTCCTCCACCGGAACTGTGAATTCTGGTGGCCGGAGGGTAACTGTCTTGATTTTCGCTCCGGCCATGCAAAGGGTAGCTTCATATGAATCATAAAAAGGAGCAAACAGGATAACTTCATCATCAGGATCTATCAGGCCGAGAACAGTGGCGGCGATGGCCTCGGTGCAGCCGGATGTGACGGTGACTTCTTTGTCTGGATCAACAGTTAAGCCAGAGTCTTTCCGGAATCTGTTGGCGATTGCAGCATTCAAAGCTGGAACACCATGGCCACGAGCATATTGGTTCTTTCCGTCTCTAATGGCCTGAATAGCTGCCTCTTTGACAAACTCCGGGCCATCAAAGTTGGGGAAGCCCTGGCCTAGATTTACTGCACCATGTTTGATTGCAAGGAGGCTCATCTGAGTGAAGATTGTTGTCTTAAATTTCTCCAATCGCTTGGAAACCTAAACGGAATGGTTTTATAGGATCAGTGGATAAACTAAAAGGAGACGATAATCACACCAAGTGACAAGAAAAACCTTCACCCAGTAAACTCTTCTTAGAATAAGTGCAATCACTTCAAACCTAGTGACGAATGAAGGATACAAATCAAGTTCTAGAAGTAACTTTCACAAACACTTTCTTGGGGAATTACGTTAGAGATCAAAAACAAAAACAAAAGATAAAGGAAAGAAAAGATGTGACTCAGAAATCATCACTGGAAGGAGGGATTTATGAAATTATTCTCGAGCAGATATCACGAGACCGTCAATCCCGAGCAAACAACCAAAAACTATCAATCAAACCCTAACTTGCCCATTATAAAATCTCACTGTCCAGAATCCAATAGCAGAGAACAAGTACATAAGCCCATCATTCCGTTAACGGAGAAAAGGCCTCTTAAAATTGGCTAAACAATTATGGGCTTTAGAATATATGTTCATAGATTTCTCAACCAACAACATGAATTCAGTAATACTTGATTCTAGAGAAAATGCAAACGAATGATTCCCCAAAATACCTTTATGGATTAACAATGAATCGGAGTAGGAAAGAGCAATAGAGCAACGGCGTTGAATACCTGAACAGGAAGAGGCGCAGAGGCATTCTTTTGCGCCTCCTGATTTGTTGCGCCGTTCTCGTGTGCCTTAGTGGTGGTGGTGGCGGTGGAGAGGGACGCCATGGTAGACACGAGAGCGAGGGATTTCTTGGGGGTGCTTGCGGAGAAAAGGTTGGTGGTGGATGACCTTTTAAAGGCGAGGATCGACCTCAGCATTCCACCCTTGCCTAAACCCTGGTAATCCAAGCACACCCGCATCTGGGTGGTGGTTGGACGCCCACTGTTGTGGGAAGCAAGAACGTGCACCCTCTCTGTCCCTCTCAATGCCGCAGCCGCCCTCTTTTACCACTTGGTCTCGCACACATCTGCACCAGCCCTAGGAGAAAATTTGCCACTTTCCTCAACTAGCTTGGGTTACCGTGCCAGAAAATCGTCCAATACTTACGAAGCGCAATGGACAAAATAAAAGTGCGTAGAAGGTGATTCTATATACTTGATCCAGCCGGCTCACACTGCTCACGATAAGGTTGTTCTTTCATTTTTTTTCAAATACAGCTTGCATTTTTTAAATTATGCTCATGCTCAAAAAAACAAAATGGACATGAATGAACAGTATTAGAGGTGTGGAGATCGAATTATATATATATATATAAAGATACACAGAAAGAGAGAGAAAGAAGTTAGAGGATGCAAACTCAATCAAAGTGTGAACTCTTTTTAAAGAAATTTTAACTATTTGATTTAAGATTAAAAACAAAAAATGGAAAAAAAATTGAGGCAATCAAGTATTCTATAAAAATTACAAGTACCTTTTCATTTTTTTATTTTAAATCTCAATTACTTATGACTTTTGATAGGATGAGTGAAATTACAGTTTGCATTCTCAACTTTATATATATAGAGAGAGAGTTGTCACTTTCAAATCATGATTCTCATTTTCGAACAGCAATTCTGAATCAATACGAAACATTGTTAGTAAAACCACGCATACTGAGCATTAGTAGAGTCAAATGCCATGTTCATACCGCGTTGAACTAAGTCGACGGATTTTGTAACCATGTGATGAGGCTTACGAGATGAGCAGAGTGTGAGCTTGCCGGTCGCTGAGAGGAAGCGAAGAAGCTCATCTCTTTTGGCAGCCCTATCAAATCAACCAAAGATATAATCAACGACTTTTTCTTGAACCTTTTGGCATCCGGAAGCCCAAAGCACCCCAAGCAACCCAGTGCGAGTTGGGTCAGCCCACTGTGGGGTAAAGCTCTCTGAGTATTGGTTTGTTCATTCACAAGACCCGAACTCGAGACCTCGCTTAAGGGGAAACAAGTTTTGAACTAACCAACCAGCATCCGATCTTAACCTTGGTTTTTACTGAGAAATGACTTGCAGGGGGGATCGTATCACCATGGTCAGACTTTGTGCAACTTATAGATGGTTGGTGTTGGACTCTTCTGCAGTATTGACTTTATAAAAATTAAGAGCCAACAACCCCCTCATTCTTTTCATGAATATGCACCGATTCCTTCCACTAGATTCCACACCAAATGCCAGCATAGAACTAGTTGGAACTATTCTTCGACTCTTCGTCTGCGCTCTTGTCGCAAAGAAATGGTGAGACCGCATTGTGAGAGCCTGGCACCGAACAACCAGGGACCAGGGCCAAGCCAGTTTTGGTTTGGATTCTGGCTTGATTTCCAAAGAGCCTGCAACTGGAAAAATTATAAAAATTTAAAATTTAAATAAAAGATTAAAAAAACATGAAACTGTCGGTTCCGATTCTGCCCAGTTTCAATTATATGAAAGGTGAGATCAAAACCAAACCGGTTAGCCTTTAGTTCCAAGTCCAGTTTGACCGGTTTTGGTTGGACGAGTTCCAAACCAGCTATGCCTAGATAGACATAACGTCTTTAAATGTGAAAATGAAATTTTAAAACATCAGCAAATCGCCGATTCGGTGTCTTAAAAAAAAGAAAAAGATTTATCATTTTCCAAAAGATTGTCTAAGCTCTGCTCTACAATGGAAGAAACTTCTTCAAAGTGTAAACATCATATTTGATGAAAGATCTCATCAAAGTGTAAACACCAGGTTTTTTTGTGTATGAGCTCACGTCTGTGTGTGTGCGCGAGTGTGCAGAGAGAGAGAGAGAGATTCTATGATGTTACATCCAACCACCATCAATAGACTTGGATACAATTAGGCTTTGTCACTGACGGCAGACATCATCTTGGACTATTTGAGATTGGTTGGCAAATCCACTTTCATATCCGGTCCCGTCTTCCTCCTCATCGATTCCATCTCAAATACAGTTTCCCAAACAGAGTCAAACGTATGCTTGCTGCTCTTCACACTAAAATCATATATTGTGCATGGTTTGTGAAACTGGACCAGTCTGACCTGTTGAACCGAGAACCTGACCGGTTCAGCCCAATCGTTAAACCGGTGAAATAAAAAAAGCCAATCAAGAACAGGCAAACTGACCATTGGACCAGGAACCGTGTTTGTTTAAAAACAGTCACTTGTCTTTTTCTTGGGATTTTGGTTATTGTCTCTTTAAATTGCTTATTTTCAAGATTTTACTTTTAAGTTGCTTATTTACATATTTTTATTTAAATTGAGATTAAATGGATTATTTTTATGTTATATTATAATATTTTTAATATGTTTTATACATTATATATATAATTGTTGTTAGAGCAACCACGGGTTATACCCGATCGGCTTCTCCAGTTCCACAAACACTGATATTAAGCATGACTTTTTGTCCTCGAAGCCATAATTCATCGATCTGCCCTCGTTCAACTAAACATCCTTTTTAAACTCAAGAACAACCAGCCATAACTCAAACAATGATAACTACCATTATCATCATCCACAAAATGTCAGAAGTGGATCCAATGAGCACAAATCTAAGGAAAGGTCCATTTATAAGCATAAAAGTAAATAACCCGTCTTTTTACATTAGTATCCTCGTAATTTGTGTGTGTGTGTGTGTGTGTGTGAGAGAGAGAGAGAGAGGGAGAGACTGTACATGGAGATGGTAACAGCTAAACCCTCATCACAGGCCAGCGTAGAATAAAGATGAAGACAAGGTGAAGCCACAACGAAACGTAAAAGCTACAGAGTCTCATTTTTTCCCTTCTCTCCGCCAGGCGGCATGCTGAAACTAAAAGCTCAAGAAACTATCAAAACATTAAGTCTGCTCTCGAGATTACCAAATGTCTACGGCCTTATCAACCTCCATCTCTAGCCATAACCAATGCATCTTACAAAAGATGTGCTCATCAAATGACCTAGAGAGGCAGGTGTTCATGGCAAACTTTAACCTAACCACGTCTTATTGAGTGTGTGCACCACATGCATCTTCCCAACTTCAGAGCTTATAATGTGGAGCTAACAAGAAAGAATGTGGGTCTTACCTCTGGAACCCACTGATCAATTGTTCAAGAATGTGGCTCTATTCATGTGAAAACTCCATAAAGCGAGTTCACGCCGACCTCATGGAAGAGTGACATTCTATAGGTGCCTGCAGCTCTCAAATGTGTCCAGCCTATGGCATTTTCAGATGACGTTCGTGCCTCTTTGCAGGACTTTCTAAAGTAGCAAGAAGCTAAACATCCCCAATCTGGACGAGTCTTACAACCCCATCTCCACCGCAGGTTAAAAACCCGTTGGAAATGGTTTGAATATCTGTTACAGCAGCCTGCAATAAAGGAGTATCAATGAGAAGAGTAGATAATGTTTATTAGATGTGAATAACTAAGTTATCGTCTCTTCAGCTGTTTTTGTGGTCGACAGATTATGGAAACTTATGTAACTGATATTGGAAACAGAAAACAACATTTAGGGTGCAATGGTGAAATATGCCGAATTTCATATGAAATGACCCATCTTCATATGAGTAAAAAAAAATGTCTAGAGCCGTTAATGGTTAACAAGTAGATCTCATTGACCAAGCACTTTATGCAAAAATATGTATAAATAAAAATCCTCCCACACCAACTGTAAAATCACCCATCTTCATATGAGAAAAAAAATGTCTGGAGCTGTTAGTGGTTAACAATAAGTAGATCTCATTGACCAAGAACTTGATGCAAAAAATAAAAATAAATAAAAATCCTCCCACACCAACCGACTCCTCCCCCTTGGGGGTAGGTAAACCACTAGTTTTATGTCATGTGCACCTTTTAGGTATCCATAACGCATTTCCCCTGAGAATGAAACAACTTAAAACAATTTCATGGGAACTACTTAAAACAATTTCATGGGAACTACTTAAAACAATTTCATGGGAACTACTTCACGTTGCAAGCCAAAAGAAACATATCATACTTTCTTGAAAGATGTAGACATTACCCGAACAACTCCACCAAAGCTTCGAGAACTTGGCTGGAAAAAAGTGTGCCGGTCATGCATTTTAGGCCAATGGAATACAAGCTCTGATCTTTTTGCATCCCAAAGCTTAATATCGCCATCTTTACTTCCAGTGAGGAATAAGCTGGTATTTGGGATGGTTGATATCCTTGTAATGCTTCCTTTATTTTAGAAAGCACGATCAATGTTAAAAAGGCGAAAATGTAAAAATAATCCTGCATTTTACCCTCCAATTAAAATGGAAAGATGAAAAGATAATACCTAGGTGTGCTTTTGGCAGGTACCAAAGCATCCCGTTTGAATTATGATCACCAAATGAAAGAGATGAATCTGTCTCTGTGTCAAAAGGTTTTGAGAGATTATGGTTGCTTTCTTTAGGAATCCTGTTTCTTTTTGACTTTCCTGTTGCAATAAACCGAAAGTCATGTACTCCAACATCACCACCCTTTCCTCCAGTGACAATAAGAGGAGAAACTGAACCGCTGCCTACATCATGATCAGAAATTGCAACGGAGCGTGCACCACCTTCATAAAGCAATTCACTCATGAGATAATAGTAATGTAAAAATAGTCCATTTATTAACTATCACCAAACAAACAAACAACTAAGCCTTTTCCCATACTAGACGGGGTCGGCTACATGGATTCTTTGTTTCCACAGATCCCTATCGTGTGTCATGTTAGCAGTTAACTCACAATAAGCTAGATCATTCTTTATTGTTTCTTTCCAACACTTTTGTGGTCGTCCTCTAGCTCTTTTAATACTTTCCAAATTTAGTTTTTCATACCTTCTTATAGGTTCTTTTGATCTTCTTTCTATATGTCCAAACCATCTTAAACGATATTCCCTCATTTTATCCTCTATTGGTGTCACTCCTAATTTGTTTCTAATAACCTCATTATGTATACGGTCTTTTCTTGTATGACCACTCATCCATCTCAACATCTTCATTTCTGTCAGAGACATCTTTTGTACATGTTGATGATTAACTGCCCAACACTCATAACCATAAAACATGTCAGGCCTAATTGCTGCTTTATAATATTTACCTTTTAACTTTAATGGTATCTTCTTATCACAAAGAATACATGATGCTCCTCTCCATTTTAACCAACCAGCATTAATTCTATGTGTAACATCTCCATCAATTCTTCCATCACTCTCAAAAATTGACCCTAGTATTTAAAACTTTCCTTTGGGGGGATGCAATGTGTGTCAATTTTAATTTCTATGTCCTCTGAGGTAACTAAATGATCAAACTTACATTCTATATATTGTCTTTGTTCTACTAAGTCGGAAGCCTTTGCTTTCTAATGTTTCTCTCCATAGTTTCAATTTTCTATTAACTTTTTCCTTAGACTCCTCCACTAATACAATGTCATCTGCAAATAACATACACCAAGGTACTTCATCTTGAATATGTTTTGTTAACTCATCAATCACCATTATAAATAAGTATGGACTTAAAGTTGATCCTTATCCTCCCAAATTTTAGCTTTTGCTTCACTCACGGCCTTTTTCACTTCCTTCTTTGCTTTCTTATAAGCCTCTAAAGTTTCACTAGTTTTCTTATCATAATGTAATTTGTAACATGCCCTCTTTGCCTTGATTTTATTTTGCACTACTTCACTCCACCACCAAGCTTCTTTTTGTGCCGGTACACCTCCCTTAGATACACCTAACACATCTTTCGCCACTTTCCTAATACGTATAGCCATATTGTTCCACATATCACAGGGTGTACCAACATAATTCCAAACATCTCCTTGAAGGACTTTCTGTTTAAATATATCTTCTTTCTCGCTTTTAAGGTTTCACCATTTAGTCTAAATAGCTCGATACACTCTTTTCTTCTTTGTTCATTTTTTTATTTGTGCATCCATAACTAAAAGTCGATGTTGGGTGGTTAAGCTTTCTCCTGGAATTACCTTGCAATCTTTACAATACGCTCTATCTTTTTTTCTACAAATAAAGTAATCAATTTGTGTTTGTGATAAGCCACTCTTATAAGTAATTAAATGTTCATCTCGTTTTTTGAAGATTGTATTGACTATAAAGAGATCAAATGCCATAGCAAAATTTAAAATCTCCCTACCTTCCTCATTTATATCCCCAAAACCAAAGTTTCCATGAATACCTTGATATCCTAATCCCTCTTTACCGACATGTTCATTTAAGTCTCCTCCTAAACAAATCATCTCCCTTTGTGGAATCTTTTGAATCACCTTATCTAACTCTTCCCAAAAAGTTGTCTTTATACTATCTTCTAGTCATACTTGGGGTGCGTAAGCACAAACTATATTCAAAACCTATGCTCCTAACACTAATTTCAACGTCATGATTTGGTCACCATATCGTTGTATGCCTACTACACTATCCTTTAAATCTTTATTTATGATAATACCAACTCCGTTACGAGCCTTTTCTTTACGTGAGTACCATAATTTAAAACTTGTATCCTCTATCTCCTTTGCTTTTTCTCCAACCCATTTTGTCTCTTGTAAACAAAGAATATGAATCTTTCTCCGAATCATAGTATCTACCACCTCCATTAGCTTACCGGATAATGTTCCGATATTCTAAGAACCAATACGAATCTTATTATCTGGGACTAGCTTCCTTATCCCCCGCATCATTCACTACATTCAGGCGGCAATGTAGCTGAGAGACCAAGACGCACATTTATTAACTATCACCAATTTAACAAATAAAGGGTTCATTACAAAGCACTGAACCATTAACAGATTTACGCAACAAAGAAAGCAAAAGCAATATTGACAGACTCATGTAAAACAATGCTAAAACATTACAAGATAAATGGACCCACAATCATTATACAGTTCAATCAACATGAAGATCTAGGGAGGATGGAGAGAAATAACTAAATGTAGCGGTAGATTCAGAAGACCAAGCAAATCTTGCATGGATGAAAATAATCCATGCATGGCAATTATCGACAAGGATATCCATGTAGATTGGGTAGATACCCTTGTACAATTAACATGAAGCAGGAGGGTCTGCAGATTGACTCCATACATGAAAACCAACACAAATATATCCAAGGTGAATCAACATCCATCATGGAAAACAATCTACTAAGTTGCCAGATAAGGTGACAACTAAAAGCAGGAAACAATGTGGTTTAAGATTCATTACAGAAGAAACCAGCTTTCAATGGAGGCGTGATATGTGAGCTAAAATGTCAGGGAGATTGTCACGCACACACACAGATACAGAGTTCACAAGTTTCGTTGACCTGATCCTCCCTGACGTGATGCATAAAGACTGAAATTGTAACATGGACATATCTACAGAGTCAATGCAACCATTACCACAACACAGTGGCATGTACGCATGCTTGTACTGCAGGAATACGTCAGCAATCAACAACAGATGGGAACGCCATTAACCCATCTTGGAGTATTTTCATTATGCATCAACAAGCACACAGCTGGATTTACATTTGGAAGAGAAAACGTCTCATCCAAATCTTATTCAAGACAAGCTCATAGGCACACACACGCACATATTATAGATGTGTGCATACAGAAAATCTTCCATGTACTTAGCTAATAGAAGGTAATGCAAGACTATTATGGATATTGGGGGAAAGGAGACATCTTAAATTGTGCTCAAAAGCAGGTATTATGATCAAGTGCAAGACAGTTATGGATATCAGGGGCAAGGAGATTTTCTTGAATTTGTGCTCAAAAATGGGTATTATGATCAAGTCATATGCAGACTACCGATCAAAGTGGATACTTCATCTGTTACTCGTTCTTCATTGAAAGATGCACTAGCCTGTCCAGGGATGGCATCTTGTTTGGCGAACTAAAGGATGCATTGCATTGGAGTGCACACAGTTCACATGTAACTATGTGTCAGTGTATATGCATGTCCCCCTATTCCTGTACCAATTGATTTTCCAAATACCCTAGTGGAACCTTTGCTGCAACCACTCTAACACTCGTGACATACTATTGATGGGTAACAAGAGAAACTAAAATCAGAAATCTTATGCTTTTAGAGTACAGAAACCAATGTGATTCTATGATCATCGAGAGTTTACCCTCTCCAGATGGAATGTCATACATGCAAGAAAGGCTTGACAATGATATCTTATGTTTTCACCAAATCTTCATGCATCCATTTTTGGCATTCAAATTTCAAGTGCAGAATCAATCACACCTTCATGACATCTAAGAGAAACACGAGATGTTGCAGGTGGTGCTAATGTGTCCCAAACAACCACATTGGCATTATTAGAGTTTGATCCAGCTGCAACAAGAATTGATCCACTTGTACCCAGGTACGTCACATCACTGCAGTGAGCACCGGAATCAGAAAATAGAAATAAATTCATATTTTGGACAAAATTTATATATATGGTCCACAAGCTAGCAGAAAGATAAAACCTGAAATCTAACCATCAATATTAGCCAAATGTATGATGTAAACACATACCATGCATGACCTTGAAAGCAGACAGATGATTCAGTTGGCCTGACATTGCTCCTTCCTCCAACTTCAAGTTGCCAAGTGCACACAGTTCCGTCTGATGCAGCACTAGCAAATCGATGCCCAAAATGGTCAAACCGTAAAGCTGATATGGATGCTAGAGCATAAGGTGGAGGAACATTTGCAGCAGGAAGGATGCCATAGGTCGCTGTAGCTTTGCTCTTATCAAACTGCAAACACAAGTGAACCCATTTATAGACCCAAGTTTTCAGTTTCATGGACAACAAACTGCTCTATACTGAACTTCTGACCAATTTCTTAATTAGATAATATCTGAACTTACCAGTGAGAAGAAATTGCACAAAGAGAGAATGAAAGAGAATAGAGAGGCACCATAAAGCATATGGTCTAATGTTAGTAACTTAGTAGTCCTTTGGTGTACCAAATGGAAAACTCAGACAGTCAACGGCGTAAATTGAATTATTTAGGAGTTAATTAGTTTAGTTTTAATCACTTTATTTAGGTGTGAATTAGTTTAGATTTAATCATTTTATTTTATTTATAGGGAAATTTCAAAAAAGTACTCTATGGTTTTTTGTTTTGATAATTTGAGAACTAAACTTTTCATTCAATAAAATCAAGACACGAGGCTACTGTTAATAGAAAAATGACCTCTCCCATAACGGTGTTAACTTTGATGATATGGCATCTATGTGGATATGCTGATGTGGCTTAGGTGTCATGCTAGTTTAGGTAAAATATTAAGTAATAATAAATAATATATTTAATACCTAATAATATTAATTATATAATATAAATAAATATAAATCGATTATATAAATAATATTATAATAGTAATACAATATTATTTAATAATGAGTAAATAGTATATATTGAATCTTAATTAATATTAATTAAATAATATAAATATTAGTTACTACATATTAAATTTTAATTAATGTTTAATGAATAAATATAATTAATGTATTATTAGAGGATAAAACAAGAAAAAATCGTTTAAAATGGTTTGCACATGTAGAAAGACGATTAAAGGAAGCTCCAATAAGAAGGTATGAAAAACTAGATTGTGAAAATGTTAAAGAGGAAGAGAAAAACCACAAAAGTGTTGGAAAGAAATAATAAAGAATGATCTAGCTCATGCTGAGTCAACTACTAGTATGGCACATGATAGGGTTGTGTGGAAACAAAAAATGGATGTAGCCGACCTCATCTAGTATGGGGAAAAGCTTTGTTGTTGTTGTATAATATTTTAATAAATATAAATAATAATATCATTAATATTAATATATTAATATATTTTAACAAATATTCATTAAATAGTGTATTATTAATATATAGATATATTAATTAATAACTATTATAATAATTATTTAATTATATTTTAGAATATAAGTATTAATTAATATAAGATAACTTGGCAAGTGATGTGACAACTTTACATTTAAGATAAGCTTATATAGCCGGTGATATGCCTTAAGTATCATGTCAGTGTGTCCATGTAAGCAACATCTGCCAGCAAAAGTTATCGCCCGCCATTATAGGAGAGGTCCTTTTTTATTAATGGTAGAAACCTCAAGTCTCGATTTTATTGCTTGTAGGTCTCAAAGTGTCAAAACTGAATACTACAAGGCATTTTTGTGAAACTCACCCTATTAATAGGTAGTTGCTAGTTTGCTAGAGTGGGTATGTCAAGGAAGTTCTTCCTCCACTTCCCTCGCTTTAAGGAGGTGACTAAACTTGCACTTTCCTTTTTTTTAAGGGGGCCATTTCCTCCACTTCCATTTCTTTAAGAGGTAGATATGCTCCATTTTGCTTGCTTTTAGGGTGGTTACACCTTCATGGTTGTATTTAATGATTTACTGAAAATTAATGAAGGTAAGCAGAAATTATTTCATGTGTCTGAGCACTTGCCTCAGGAGATTGCTGGTCCTCTCTAAGAAATCGTAGGTAGAAGAAGGAAAACTCCTTACAAAACCTCTACATCGTGCTTTACTGGATTTGTTGTTGAAGACACGTGCCACATAACCAGAACTATTGCGAGGAGCCATAACATCCTTACCCATGGGTTCGGCATCTCATGTATTCATATTCTTTTATGATACAACTCATTCTAAAATACACTAAGGTGATCCTGAGCAGTAGGCAGGCAATACAAAGATGAACAGGAAAAGAGACTTAACATGTAAAGTCAACAGTTTTTTTCCTTTCAAAAGGAACGTCCATGCATGCACACAAACATACAGTGATAGAAGGAGGGAGGTTAGCAGAGAGATGTTCTAGTCTTCAAAAACTTTATCAGCAACGGGATGCTTTTGGGCTTCAAAAGAACTTGAACAGAAGCAAACTATTCACTAATTTAAGAAACATACCTCCCAAAGGTAAACATGTGTATTGGTAGATCCAGCCAAGAATAATGGCCTACAAGGGTGGCTAGACAAGGCTCTTGTTCTAATGTTTTCAACTGTTGCAGGTGGATCAACAAACTCCTCAAAGTCTTCCTGTTCACCCCAGCCTAAGCCTGAAGCCCCAATTCCAGCATATCCTGGTATCCCAAATGCACCTCCACCAGTTAGATCCCTTCCAGGCCTTGCCAAAGAACTCACGCCAACTGTTGCTCCTCCCAAACCGAGATGGGTACCCTTCTTGCTACCAAGACCAACGCCTGGGGAAACAAAGGTTGGAAGTGGAGTGGACTCTGACCCAGCCCAGCCATTATGGGGCCAGTCAGACTCTTGCCAGATATATTCAGTCTTCCCCCCTTGAGTTTCTTCGGGGCTCCATCTAAAGAATAGCAGGCCCTGATGAAAGAATAAATGCATTATGAACATAGATTTTTTTTCAGAGAATGATTAGCGTGGTTGAAGCCTTGAACACCAGCAAGCACATCAAAGGATTGTAAAGTCCTCGATAAGCAAATAAATTATGTGACCCGCCCATGTGGCAGTTATAGTGAAACTTACGAAAAGCCAAATACATCATGCTCACGAGTGATACATTCATTTACACGACAACCATCATACAATTATATCCTATGGCAACCACTACGATTCATTTGAAGTCAAAGTAAATGAATCATATTACTCATATAACTTATTTAAAGACCAGTTATGGTAAAACTTCTTTGTCTCACTATCATTTTAAAGTATTGGATTTGGTTATTCAGCCACATCACGACAAAACTGGACAAGCACCGTCACAAAATTCATGGCAAAGAAAATAATAGCCCTAACCTAGCTTGCGATTAATATATGCCGCAGCACTTTGTTATGATGAACTGTATTTAAGAGTGAACAACTTCAGTAATCTGCCTAAAGCATATCCTTACAATGTTAAGGTGACAACATAATATGGTTACATTGATATTCTTGAATAAGCAGAAATCACATATATCTAAGTATTAGGGAAATAGGAACTGCAGAGGCAACTTAAACCCATCTTTCAGTGTCTTTTTATTTTCTAGGAGGGTTACCTTGCGATTGCTGGCAACTGCAATTTGCTTTTCATCACAGGAGTTGACACAAATCGCCTACAATCAAAAGAAATGCAAAATCAATATTCTATTTCCTTATAATCATTGGAGTTCTTCCTTGGAAGTGAACTAAAAATATCGACAAGAAAACATAGACCAAATAGGCGTTTAGTTCATAAATGTAACATTTACCTCCAGAAGCTCCCCTGTTCTCCTTAATATTTCCTTGTCACTCATGCAAAGTCTATCTCTCAAAGGGTGTGAACTTGTATGAAGAGATCCTTGAACATTTTCAGTATAAGAAGGAGAGCAGTTGTTGTACATAGCAATGGATGCAGCAGAACCATTAGCACTCTCATAATCTGGCACAGTATCTTTCCCTCCAACTCTACCTGCAACGTCATCCTGGATAGTTTTCCAACCCTTAGATTTAGTCTTTTTGAAAGTTTCAAAGTTGATTCCTTCATGGGAAAAGATTTTGCTAACTTCCTTTGGCTTTACAACTATTTCCCATAATTTCTCAGGAAGAGGTACCTCAGCACTTGTTCCTTTGGGGACCTCAGTTCCTCTCTCATAGGCCCTTGGTTGGACACAGTGCAAGTCACGTAACCAAGTCAAAGTAAAAACAGGAATGTTCTTTTTCAACTTATGGCCTACGAAAAATATGAGTTCCTTTGTCAGACCAGACAAAATGTATGCAATTGCACCAACGAGAGGTTCCGCTAAGAAGAAAGGGAATGATTCAATCTTCTCTAAAGAATCCACTTTGTTAAGCTTACAACTTCGGAGTGATGAAGATTCAGATCCTGTCAAAGAATGCAATGATTTCTCATCATCGCAAACTACCAATGAGTTGTACAGTTGACTGGCAGTGAACATGAACAAGTTTTGCCACAAGCAAACCCCCAGTAGAAGACATTTTTCATCCTCAGGGAGAATAGATGATGTTGAAATTTTTGCCGTATCTAGTGATTGGCTATGCTCAGTCTCAAGGGTCTCGTTGGAACTATCATAATGATCTTCTTGAGGCATGACCTGAACAGTTTGGTTCACTAAGTTCTGAAGATCTATCACACTTTTAGATTCTGACATTGTCTCAATCATTAGTAGAAGTAACTTGACATTCTGATAGGACCAGGCTAAAGCAAAATATATACAGTATGTCAAACAATCAAGATCACTCAATCTTCTAAACTCAAGGCCCACTGGTTTAGTAGTTTTAACAGAAAACTTTAGAAGACATCTTAGATACAATACTGATTGCAAAAGGTCCTGCAGGTGATATTCCCATGGCGATGGACACTTGATCTTGTCATATGATTCAGTGATTCGGATGCCTGTCTTCATAACAGATGCCATAAGTCCAGATGCTATAATACAATGAGCAAAACCATGGCAGATCTCTTCAAAAGCATGGGCAGTTGCTTTGGGTATGAATCCATTGAATCTGAAATTCTCAGCACCACAAGGCTCTTGATGCAGGTCAACGCTAGAGACATAGGTATGCATGATGTGATATCCAAGAAAAAGTTTCCCAGTGTTACATGCAAAGATTAATATCTGCAGGAAAACAGAAATAGCGTGTAAAAGAACATTTCAATGTCAAAGTACAAGATTAGAACCTAAGTTGCACATCATTACCCTTGTCAACATTCTGGATGGGTTTAGAAGATGTTCCTTTTCTAAAGTCGATATCCCATCTTGAATGTTACAGCAGAGTGCATTTACTAGCTCCTCATGATGTCGAGTCCCTAACTTGATATCAAATGAATGCTCTGCCACTGAAGATGATAAAGAGGTCTTTTCACGGCATAGGTGTTCCACCATGAACTTCGAAATGTACTGCATGCCAAGATTCAATTTCATACACGACTCCAGTCTGGAAGTTACATCTCCTGATAGCCAGTTGCAGGAATCATCGTGCACAATAGGCTTTAGGATCCCATAGACAGAATTAGATCGACCAACGCTTGATACCTTTTCTTGGTTTTTCCCTTGAACATTACTCCAAGAAGAGATACAGTCTAAAGCATGAAACTTGAAGTAAAGAAAAGACACGTTAGACAAAAAGACACATCATCACCAATATTTTCTCTATTGTCAAATACTATAAGCATATAATAATAAAAATCATTAGTCAAGCAGCATCCACTTCACGACCAATTCCTTGTCTAAACTGGACAAGAATATCACATCATCATTAATGAAGCAGTATATAAGAGATAGGTTAACTCAAATAGTTATTACATTTAAAAATTGACTGACAGATCAAATCGACACAGCTCAGCAAGTGATGTTAGTTAATCTGCTAGACAAACCAACCAAAGTTGGATCCTCTGTACATCCTCGAAGTGTATGCATTGGCAAAGTAAAGACCTCAGATCAAACAACACATGAGGTCAAGATATGGAGGTTCTGAACCATCCTCATCGAGCAGATGGAAAGATGGTGACAGTCTTTTTTTTCCTCATAATATGGCTCGAGTAGTGGTGTATTGTACGAATCTAGATTAGGCTAACAGATGAAAATGACAAAGCAAGGAAATTTTTAGGTTCGGTGGGTAGACCGTAGGTCAGCTTTCAAAAGCATGACCTTTAGAAATTTTCTATGACAAGAAGAATGTGGATGATACATATTATTGAGTGAACAGGCATGCTTCTCACCTTTTTCCTATTTGCCTGCATTTTATATTCTTCTTCACACAACTCACCTTACGTTGTTTCTTATTACCTTAAGTTCCCTTTTCATTTCCTTCTCGGTTCTCGTCTTTGTTACTATTTCACATGTCAACAACTTCCTCGCATCCAGTATCCACTTTTCTGTTGAAGCATAGATCTCACCTTTGTGCCACATATGGAATCCCACTTCCACTTCTTGCCTGGAAAACCATCGTTTGATCCACATGGAAATAGAAAAGAAGCGATCGAGGGACCAGTCATTTACTAAAGTATATCTATCAATAATAACTTTATATGTATGGTTTAATCCAAGTTGAAAGCCTTTGTAAAACCATTGGCATCTTTAACTGATATGAATAACCCAATACCCTCAGAACAGTGGCAATCATGGAATTTATTAATTACATCTAAAGCATAAATGATGTCCTCCCTTGCAGGAAAAAAAATTATCAATGCTTTCCAAAGGTGAAGAAGGTATTTGCACCCTAAATGAAGTCCTATAAAAAGTATGGAAAATGGTAAACAAAAGTAGTAAACTGACTACATTATGCTAGACGCATCTCCCAAGAAAAATATTGTGGTACCTACAATTGCTACCGCACATTTTAAAAGGTGATAGAAAATTTACAACGTTATCAGAATAAATCATATCCTTTAATCTTATTTTTCCATAAACAGCATGTAACCATTTCTTTTATATGTGAATAGCTTTTCAACCCTTTTTATCTTTATTCTGAAGAAAAAACTTCTTTCCTTTTTATGCATCTTTTCAACTACTTTTTTCAGCTATACCAAGGTAAATGCAAATTTACAAAAAGAAAAAGCATGTATCAAGAGACTAATTTGCAGAAATATTAGTCCTCTATCAGTGATGAGAGCTTTTAATAATTCATATTGCAACACATATAGAGAAGATATGTTCCACTTATAGCAAAATGGAAAGAAAACTAGAAGAAATGAAACAACTATATCAAATCATAAACTAAAGGTAAGGCATAACCAACTTACAGGAAGTCCACACCTGGTTAAGGCAAATGAAGCCATAAGCATTGCCCACCTTCCAAGTACTGAAGATTTAGCATCACCCAATGAATTCCTTAAACAATTTTTAGTGGCAAGAATTGCACAGTATTGACCAATACTTGGATCAGATGTAGCACGATGAATGCCTGAAATATCCAACTTCTGAAGTTTGGAATCCGATGGCACATCATCAAGCAAACATAAACATGATTGAGAATAATTTCCCATCATCCACTGTGCATGTAACATATATGTCAATACCAGCCACATATGTATATCATAGTAACAAACATATAAATACGCATAAAAATATTTTTTTTTATCTGACACACCTCAAGTACACTGGCCAGCCAGTAATCCCCTTTCTCTATTGAAGTTGGAAGTATATGAGTTGCAATCAGGTTACGCTCTAATTGTCCACCATAGCCCTCCAAAAGTCGACAAATTACAATAGCAAGTTGAGCATCTCCAAGATTCTTGGCACAAACTGTGACGGCAGAAGAATGATCACCTCCAAGAAGGAAGAAAGCAATAGCTAGCGCTAGTTGATGTCTTCCCATCAGAACATATGCATTCTTCAGAGCAGCAGCTTTATTCTTCTCCACCTGATAAAGTAGAACATAGAGACCGAGCAAGAAAATAATTAATTAAATACAAATTCATGAACTACTAGCTTGACTAATAAAAAGAGAAGGAACATCATTTTGGGTTTTTTTTCAATAAAGAATAATTGTGGGTTTCTGTACGAGTATGTGGCTCGCATGCATGGGTGTGCACACACACATACACCGTAATATGGGTTTCTGTATAAGTAACATCATCTTGGGCGTTCTTTTTCTGTTTTCTATTGACAAGATGGGGTGAGGCAGAAATATATGTAAAAATTCGGTAGACATTCTTTTACAAGAAGTCAATAGGAATGCGACAAAAGTAGACCATTTTACTATCTGAAATATTTGATCACAAGAAGACAGGAAATATGGTAGCAGGACCCTCATTGTAGACATTCTTTTATAAATCCATTCTACATCAATAGATAACCCATATTCCTTTTTTCCACAGTTCCTAGACAACTCTCTCAAAAGAATTAACTGTTCATATTTGATTTGAAGATTCACCCTACCTGGAAATCACGACAAAGAAATCCAAACAGGGGTTTGTCCTTCTGATCTTTGCTGAGCTTAAACAGTCCAGCCAAAACTTTAATTCTGTTTAGAGCTAGATACAGAAGTGCACAATCCTTTGGGTCTCTGTTCTTCAAATACTGTACCCTTGCTAAATTCTCCATCTACATAATATACCTGGTGTCAGAAAGCGGTTCAATGAAAAAATAAAACCAAAAACACTGGCAGTAGCACAAGCAAAACAACAAGGGAATTCCTTGCTAATGTGAAAATCAAGAATGAAAATAAATTAAATAATACGCTTTTTTCTACTTGTGTTCAACCTTCCAATAGAAGACATAGATTCACAATTAATGAAATCATTCACACAACCAAAGTTGCACAAGCAAGCGTACTCTATCCAGTGTAGGCTGATGACATGACATAGAGGGAAATCATCTTTTTAGCTTTTGGTAAGATATACTATAGTGGCATCTTAGCACGAATGGTACTTTTAAAAGATGCATCCTCAGTCAATTCCAAAATCTTATCTTAAAGAAGGACAGCTTGTATCGATTTAATTGAATCTCTCCCAATGGATAAAATAAATGAGGAGTTGCAACAACCTGAGAAGAAATTATTTATGATTTTCCAGAAGGCACTAAGTTGGCAAAAACCATGCATGCATGCAGACGCACTCACAATCATGCACACAAGTTCCCACCCACCGCCATGCACATGGAAAGCCAGGAACTTTGAAGACAATGTGTTTTGTAGAAATGAATCTTGCACTAACAAAATAACAAAAAAAAACAGCAACAGGAAATATTCTTGAGAGGGAAAGAAATTGTAAAGATGCTTACCTTTGCTCGTAGTGCGGTGACATTAGTAAACCAAAACCCCACGCCCAAATTGCGCATCTCCTGCCAAGATGGTTCGTGTGAAAGAACTGAATTTATCAGGTTTTCATGACTATCAGACTGAAAAGCCCAAGCAATCGAACGAGAGTCCACGGCCAACTCTTCAGCAACTGCAGATCTTCCAAATTTTCGTTGAAAGTGAAATTGCTCAAAACGTACAGCAACCCAAAACCTTGACACACAAATGAGCTCCAAAGAGTAAGACTTCATTAAAAAGTTTAGGAAGCTTATGCATTCAGTGAACTAATGAACAAGCACTTCAAATTGCTAATACTAGTACCAGAGGCAGCATTTTTTCCAACCTCATATTACCGTAGGTACTAACCTCAGTTGGCATTTCTTGGGAAAGGGGCAAAATCTATGGAAATTTCAAATTTAGGTTCTCCGGAAAATTACTATAAATCAGCAAAATGAGAAGTGATAGTCCAAATAAAAAGGATAATAAATGAAATCAAAATGGAAACAGAAGCATTGGGTATTGGAATTAGCCATAAATTTGAACCTATCACATCCTTCACATATGTTTGTGCATGTGCATGGTGGTTAGCTTGTCGTTGTTGAAAATGAACAGGGATGGTAAAGCAAGGGTTTGCCAACAAAATGAGACATGCATCTATAATAACTGTGAGTACCTTCGTGCAGGTTCATCGAAGCTCTCATAGGCCATAAGACCAGTTAGATCACTAATTTCCACCAAAAGGTCTACAATTGCAAGAATTTGAGTCCTTTCAATATTTGTAACACCAGGAATATGAGAAGAATTCTCTAGTATTCTAGCAAACCTCTTTATCTCAGATTCAACAGAAGGTACAAGAATTCTATCATTGTAAACACTTGATATGAAAGTTGATTTTGCTTCTTGTGACTGTGATTCCATAGTGTGTAGAGATCTTGAGCAACTAATCTTCAGATATTCTGACAGTTTGATTTGTTGAATATCACTGTGGAATGCAACAGTTTTTTCATGCAGTCCTTGAATAATTTTAGCATCTTCACCACCAAGAAATGTGATAAGATGTCCTACAACAGCATATGCACGCTTCCATTGCCCTGAAATATCAGTCCTTGATTGAGTACAAGTCAGTCAGCAATGCCAACAAGTATCAGCCTACAATGCACAGCTCCCAGACGAATCACAAAGCAAACAACCCAGGGTAGTTTGCAATTTCCCATTTATATAAGATGCATGGAAGTTCTACAAAGTACAAGCTCAAACAAGAAATTAGTATGTGAACCACTAACTTGGAGCATCTGTCATTGGCTCATTATACATACGGTAAAGGAAACATACAAGAAAGTAGACCCGCAAAACATCAGAACAAGAAAACACAAGGCATGAACAGCAAATTTTAATGAAGATGCATCATATGACCAATAGAAGGGTCACATTCAGCAATATTGGATCTACCAGAAACAACAAAAACTAATATGAATATAGCCAAAAGAAAAACTACAGAGGCACCCATGCATGGAATACAGGTGTACAGCATACCAAAAATCTAGTTGCTCCAACTTCCACAACTAGAAGCAGTAAACTTTGGAGTCTGGACAAATCTCTGTCATAAATTATTGGACCTCATCCTAAAAAGTTATTTCCTAATAAGACCTCATCTTAAGGTTAGCAATTATAAACGAACTCCTTTCAGGGAAACTACAATGCCAATGGCACCTATCATATTCTTTAAAAACGGCCAATTTGTGTGATGGGATCTAATGTAGCGGACATGGTAACGGGATTCGCTGCTTAAAGAGGAAACAGGAATAGCCATGTTTCCATCCGTACTTTTGGCCCACTCGTCACGCTCTGTACATCTGATTTTAAGCGAAAATTACAATGATCATGTATATATGTGCACATGCAAGAATAGGTGCTAAAGACAACTTCCTATCAATTTGAAAAACAAAGCATATGAGAACTAGAAAAGAAAATCCCTACAGTAATAGGAAAGCTATGGTTCACTTCACCAGACACACCCTAAGAAAAATGTCATAACAAATCAAGGATATGAAGAAATGTCCTTTTGCAAATTGCTAATCAGAAAGCCTGATATTATATGGATATGATTCAAGTGTGCAATATGGCACACCCACAATAGGTATAGAATACTGGTGTGCCAACATAAGGATGAAGTCACATTCACGAGTTGCTTATCAAATCTAGCCAAAGGTTTGATAGAATCTTGTGAAAGAAAAAGAAAGATTTTCATTTGCCTTCCACTAATTAGAGTGTCCCCAATTCACCACTAGTAAGTCTTTCCAGGTAAGGAAAATTTGGAGCATTGAAATACTTACATAAGTCCCATTAAGAAGCACTGTCAACAACTAACACCAATAAGGAGTAGGAATGCAAGAATAGTTCAACAATCAGCGAATATGTAAGCAACGGTACCTGAAAGTAAACATGAAATGAGTGCTTTGGGATGGTACAGGGGCAAGGAACCACAACATTTTTCCACTACATCAAATATGCTGTGCATTTCCTTTTTGGCAACACAGTCATGAGGATGATGACAATCTGTCAGACAAACAACACCACATGAATTCACAGCCGAGTAGCTGATTGAATAACATAAATCAACAGACTTCTTTATGAAGACGAATGCACAATTCATTAGCACAACTGAAATAATAGCTCCAAGTAGAAGGCACAAAAAAGGTTACCTTGGTTTGCCTTATCTCCCCAACCAGCATGATGGCCCACAAAATATTCAGGATAAAAACGAGCATTATGACCTTCTTCATTAGTGGTAAATGACCATTGATTAATAACACGGATGTACTTTTGATGCAGTTGAAAAACAGTTAGTTTGGGTCCCCACAAAAAGTTCCTGACAGATGGTAAAGTGCAAATATGTGCAACACAAATCCAATTCTGCATATTTAAGGGAAATCTCGATCTTGTAGGTTCCCAAGCATTAAATCTCTTTCGGGCATAGATTCGCAACTCATTCAGCAAACAAACAGTCAAAAGGGATTGCCCATTTCCTACATTTACCCAATCTAAAGCATTAATAGTATCACCAAAACATATTTGGTCTTCCAAAAGAAAGCATCCTCTGTCTATTAAATTAATTGAATCCCAAATATGGAGGCAACTGCTACCATCTGGAGTACTCCTACTGACTGTTGCAATCAAGCTACTACCACTGCACAAGGATATGAGACCAACTGGGCCATCATCAACTCTAAACATACCAACAAGCTGCCACAGAAGATTCAGCATCTTGCTAGATGAAGCACGAAAGTCTGAGTGGTGAAGCATTTTATACAACTTCACACTTCCATTAGAACAACCCGCTGCCATGTGAAAAGCTGAAGTACTATCAGCACACGTAGTAAGAGAATCCCCATTTTGTGGGCTAGACAATGTTGGTGCACCACCGATAGAGACAAAAGCAACACTTGTAATAATATGGCTTTCATCATGATCAGAAAACGCTGATGAACACTGACCCAAATGAATGCAATAATTTGCACCAGAAAATGAAAATTTATATGTGCTTTCTTTGTCAGATGCACTATTTCCAATGCAGCGAGTAAACTGGCTAGACACAGTAACTGAATCATTTGAATGCAAATCAAATCTCCACGATACAGCCCTGAAAGGTCCCATCCATACCCCTATGAACATGAAGCTAGTAGATGTGCCATTATTTAAATGGACGGACGGTAAAGGGTAGGCATGGATATACTCAGGCCCTTCTTCAATATCAGGTATAGAATATGGAAGTGTACATATTCTGTATTGTGCAAATCCATCATCTTTAGTTAGTCTTATGATAAGGCAATCGATTCCTCCTGCATGCCCAACAAGGAGAATCATGTTGCCATTGAAAAGTAATGGTCCCCAAGACAAACTTGAGTATTTGATGCCTGAGTGATGATAATCGAATGGAATTCGACCCACACACTTTAAGGCAGCACGAAAGAGAGTTGGCTTGCTAGGATAGATGCTTGAACTTGCAAATAGAGACCACAGTAAAATATATCCATTAGAATCCAAAGAAGCGGCAATGTCAATTTCAAAACTGCAAGGATGCACTGCGAACTGTATGATGTTACCGGTGTGGCCATCCTGAGTTGAAACATTGTAGGAAGAAACGGATGCACAACTATCACTGCCAATCTGCTCAAGCGGTGCTGAGGACAGTCTATCCATGTGTAACCACATAAATGAACTATTAGGCAATAACTGCAGCAATGAACATGAAGCAGGTGGACCCGAAAGGGTATTCCTTGATATAACAGCAGCAACAAGCACAGCACTATTCAGAGAATCTGAAGTACTCAAGAAAGAAGCACAGGTTGGACTCAAGTCTGAGATATTGACTTTCTTCCACAAACGCAAGCGTGGACACCGAAGTGGGGATGTATCATCTAGGCAATGAACAGCCCATAAAGCAAGAGAAGCTCCGGGTCCAACAACAGCCAACCACTCACACCTCCCAACCTCATCGTGGTACAAATTTTCCTTTGGACGGAAGAGTTCATCTTCTCCACTTCTACCCCCGATTTCATTTGCCCATACAACAAAGGTATTGGTGCCAAGGAATCCACCCAACCACTGATTAATCTCAATAACCGCAGTAACACAGAAATGCAGTATACTTCTCTTATGATCAACGGCTTCCTTTGCATGCTTTCTTCCCCTTCCATCATCAATCTCAGTCCACAACCTTACCACTCCATCCATGCAGCAAGTCAATAGCACCTCCCTACAGGTTGAAGAAATCTTCTCATAGCATAACGGCCGCCACTGTATCATTGAAACAGGCTGAGGATGGTGCAGCTCAGCTTTCACAAAACCGGATCTCTCGTTGGCCTTCCATACAAGAGCTTTTGTAATCGCTTTCTCTAAGAAACTTGGATTTTCATTTGGTAACAACTTGGAAGCTACTCCCGCAGCTGCCGTTGCAATAGGGCCATGAATAGACCAGGCTGCAGAAACCAATGTTTGTGGAGGCTGTACATGAGACTTCCCCAGTACCTCCCAAAGTGTGTTTTTCTTCTTCCAAACTACCACTTCAACACCAGCTGTGATCAAACCATCACCTGACCTTGTCCATGCAATTGCTTCCACTTCACAAGACTGTACAAGCCTAGCAATAGGCCTCCATCTGAAGGAAGGACCTGTCAAGGCCACAAAACGATTTTGCATTCATGATTTCTGAGGAACACAAAAACAATGGTCGAAGAAATTTCGCAAGCACCAAGAAGGACGACAGAATTCAAAAGGTGATGCCGTTACCTCAGCATTGTTAAAGGAAATCTCAATTCATTATGGCAAGTGAAAATTGGCACAAACTTGCTATTCGGCTCATATGCTAATGCAGCAATCTATGCTTGCCATCGCTTCCTTGCCAGATTTACTTGGTATACTTCAGTGACTGTTTATAGCTTCACTAGTCACAATACCAAAGTTTGACTAAAAAGGTAGAGAGTTCCGCAAACTATAGTTCCAGCGAACTAGAGCAAGGCTTGCAATTGCATCGTCCTACCTTCCCTGCAAATAGTAAAAAGAGCATCCTACGGACAATTAAGGAAGAAACAGTCTCTTCCGTACGCACTCATTGCAACCCGAAACTTTCTAGTATGAAACCATTCCCCTTCACGATTCTAACTACTTCCTTTGACCATTCATGCGACCAAACCGTGGTTTCTTCTTAGCAGATACTTCCTGATTTTCCCTGTTTTTTGTGTTTCGTGGGGAATCAAAGAAAATCGATGCAAAGAATCATGAATGACAAAATTTGAACTAGCAACAAACGAATGAATGACTGAATGGAGCGTACCAGATGGACAATCCGGAGTCGGCGAATACAAAGAAACACAATTCGCCAACGAGACAGCGAGGGCGCCGTCGGAAGGGAGGGATGGAGACCAGGAGAGCGCTCGAACGGTGAAGACGGAAGGATCAGCGTGGCCGGGCGGTGGATCGGGTTCCAGAACCTGGTGGAAGAAGGAGCCGCCGGCTGACTCTCTAGAAGAGAGAGGAGAGGCAGCATGAGTGACGACGGCGAGAGAGGAGGCGCCATAGGCGAGCCACGAGAAACCCGCGAAATCACGCAGCCAATCGACGGAATTCGCCGTGCCGTTAGGTACCGGAGGTACCAGATGATCTCCGAGAAGCTTCACCGGAAGTTGCGCCTCGTCTAGTTCTTCGCTCACCGACGTCATCGTCGCCGGCGATGCTCCGGCACCTGTCGCCATCGTCGATCGGATCTCGCCTTCCAATGACTGACGACGATGGATGAATGGGTTACGGATGACGGGTTACTCCAGAATGCGGAACAAGGGAAAGATGAAAACCGCCCCTAATAAAACCCGACCCAGCCCGCAACTTCCACAGAATGCTCAACTAGAAACCCGTTTCAGTGTATCATGGGCGGGCAGCTGCCTGTGGGTCAGTTATTTAGCTCGAGGTCGGGTTGGACCATGAGTACGACCAACAAAAGTTTTAAATCGGATCTTACTTGGATTCTATTAGATCTACCCCAAGAAAACCATACTCAGAACTTTTTTGACCCAATGTGAGATACACACCCTGATTATTGAACTCATGACCTTCAGCGTGTGAGTCGACCCTAGTCAGTTAGCCATGGCTTGTCGTGCTACATTAAAAGTATTACTAAGTGTTGCACTGAGAGCCTTAGATATTTGTCTTGTAAAAAATATATATTATAAAGTATTATTATTATTGTATTGAGGGTTATTAGATATTTGTACATTCACAAAATAGTAGTAGTAAAATAAGATGTTGAGATTGATGTATGATTTAAGCTGTAATAATGTTAATGGAGAATTGTTTGTGTATTAATGAAGAAAAATAAGATGAAAGAGACATGCTTGAAATGGTTTAGACCTACAGATAGATTGGCATACAAAACTTGAGTAATAATTTTGGATATTGAAAAAGTCTCTAAAATGTTTAAAGAAAATGAGAAAACAATATCTTGCTTTTTGAAGTAAAAAAAACATTAAACATTGTAAAGCATGTTGAAGATTAGAAGTCCATGAAGCCAACTGCAATTCATGTGAGATGAGGCTGCTTGTTTGGCTTGGTTAGACATGGCAGGCTCCAAACCAGCCCTGTGGTTTGAACTGAAACCGAATCAGTCCGAAAACTGGTTGGACCCAGAACCTCAATCAAACTGGAGACCGATTCAATCGTGACTCATCCTCCATGGAAAAGAACCGAAATCGGTGGCTGAAATTGCCAGTTTAAGTCCATCTTATATGTTTCTTTTCATTTTATTTTCATTTTTTTCTGTCTTTCAGTTTTTGGATCAAACCAAATCTGGAACCGAACCGATGATTGTCGAACTATAATGGGAACCAACACGGATCATGGTTCAGTTATGGTTCATGGTTCCAGTCCAACCATATCTTGTCTAGGCTTTACACGATTCGGATTTTTTCACTTCATCTAATGCTGATCCAAACAAGCGTGTCTAAGTATTACTAATGATGCCGGACACCATAACTTAGTGAACTCGTGTGTTTCATCCGAAGAGTTAATGGATTTGGTATGGGTCGAGTTTGAATCAAACCCAGTCCTTTTGATTTCTTCTAGTGAAGTCAGTTAAAATGCAGATGGGTTAGAAAAGTCTGGATCCAACCCAAATCAGGCAAAACCAAGATCAGCTCGACCTCTCATTGCAATTAGGGTCCTCTGCCCTGTAATTTAAGATGGAAATCTCTTTTGTGATAGATTTGTTCATGCCTTGTCACCATGTATCTCTATAATTTGCAGGCTTGAATTAAATGGGAGAGACAGCTACCTCTATATCAAGAGATTGAAACCAGAGCTTGTAAACGAGCCAGAAGAACTGAATATGGGCTGTTCGTGTTCGCCTCGGTTTCTATATAAGCAAATTCGTGTTCGTATAGTTACAAACAATTTATGCTTCAGCATGTTTGCTAGCTGTTTCGTGTCGAGTTTTGATCTCTCTTAAACTCATTCGTGCTGGTTTTCTTATATTTTAGGCAAACTCCTATTTTAGGCATCATCTGGCATAGATCTGGAGATTTTACACCCTACCCAACGATCCGACTCGGACCCAACCCGAAACATCTGGCTCCGATCAGGTTTTAAGTGCTCCAATCGGATCCGGGTCAGGGAAAGGTGTCCCAGAAAAAGTCAGGTGGAGTCTAGGTCATCCTGGACTCTCAAACTGACAATATGTGAGTGTGTGTGAATATGTATTATCCATATTGAAATCTCTTATCCACATGCATACTAATCCATACTCAAATCTCTTTAAATATCTCAATTGTTCAATCTTTACAATCAATGGTTGAGATCTTTAAAGCAAAAAGCAAAATAATACCAGATGCATATAATGCATCTACTTTTTATTTTTAAAATTTGAATTTGAATCGTTGATCTCATCTATCGAATGATTAAGATCTTTGAGGATGTTTCAGCATGTGTAGGATGTGTGCGTTTACCATGTTATATATATAAGCACAAATATAATCTACAAATTACACATTTCCTTGGTATAGTTAAATATATTTTATAATATAGATGTATAACATATAAACATATCTTACATTATTTTTTATGGGGCACACGTATAATAAGGTATTCTTTCTAACTTTCTAGATCACACTCATGCCTCGAAAATTAAGAGTATGATATATATGTGTGTCAGAGTTTGTAGGATTCAATTCTTTATATAAATTTTTTATTAAGTGTATTTTATACACATTTTAGTCGACCTAAAGTTGATCTTAACCCGCCTATATTACCTGATTTTCCAGGTATGTTTTGGCATTGACAAGACCATCTAATATGGGACGCTTGTGTGGAACTCTGCACCCGAGAAATACAAAGTTCTCTTAGACACAAATGGACACGATTGTCATGCTTTTGGGTTCACAAACAACCGTATTACATGCCACCAATACAATCTTGATGTTCACTCTTCTCGAACATAAGGATGTTACAAGTTCGAACTTTACATGAACCAATTTGTGTTGAACCACCTAGGGATCGACTCCCCGAATGTCGAATTTCGTCGAGCCAGATTCGCGCAAGGAGCCACGCCTCTCCTGGCTAAGGGATCGACTCGATAGAGCCTGTATGTGAAAGGTCGCAAGTTCAATACCCGCAGCACACACATCTGGTAGAGGTTTGACTAAACCCCAGCTTTCAAGTTCAATGCAAAGGCTGGTCCTAAGGGTGCAAGCAAGCCGAGCTGCTCATGAGCCACGTGAGCTATACTAAAAAAAGGCCTATAACTGAAACCGTTTCTTTTGAGCTCGAGTTTGCTAGTAATCGGCTTGAGCATATCGTGAGACTAATCAAGCTGTATAATATACATATACATTTATTATACTTCCTAAGTTTTATTTCTTTGAGATGATGACTCACATAAAACTTCAAGCTTAGAACTTTTCAAGTTCGAGCTGATTCATGAGCTCAGTCGAACTAGATCAAGTTCGAGCTTACCGAGCCAAGTCTGGTTCGAGCTCTGTGAGCTTAATGCTGAGTTGAGCTTAATCAAGTCAATCTTGTGTGCGTTGAGCTCAAGCAGACATAGTGAGCAGAGATCGAGTTCTTCAAACATACGTCGAATTCAAGACTGAAGATCAAAGTTGAGCTTTAGCTTGTTTAGTTTTTGTTGAGTTAACTGTTAATACTGGCACAGGATTTAATCTTGTAGAATGTAACTGACCCCATCTAGTACAGGAAAATGCTTAGTTGTTGTTCAATCGGGCTTGCTTGTAGTTGAGTTCACCTTAGCTCGACAGTCCCCTAGATTTGTTCAGATTTCCTTATTTGCAAACCCCAAATTCGTATTTATGTAATCTAAGCCCACTTCATGAATGTGTTGCACAGGCAAAACTCATGAAAGTCTTAAAAGAATGTACCAATAAAGCCTTTATTTTCTCAACAATAATATGATGGATACATGACATTATTGTATTATTCCTACCAATTTTATCTATAAACCGGTCCAAACACATGAATTATAACATCTCTCTCTCTCTCTCTCTCTCTCTCTCTCTCTCTCTCTCTCTCTCTCTCTCTCTCTCTCTCTCTCTCTCTCTCTCTCTCTCTCTCTCTCTCTCTCTCTCTCTCTCTCTCTCTCTCTCTCTCTCTCTCTCTCTCTCTCTCTCTCTCATGGAGATTGGTCATGGCATTGTCTTCTTCTTGTGTTAGAACCGCTGATTCCTTGCAACGACCTTTGGGGTATACAAATGAACTTGTCTCCGGTTTATTTCTTGTATCGGCCTAGCATTCGTGTCGTGACCCTGTCACAAGATTGAGTAACATCAGGATTAATGAAACTCCAAAGAAAGATGGGAAACGGTTCACGGTGACATCTTGCAACGATTGGTGGCTTTACCTCTGGATCATGAGCACAAGGAGCAATAGTTCATATGGCTAGGAGTCGGCTCACAAGTTGAAGGTCATGAGATCGATACTCAGGGGCATGCATCTGGTTTTGGACACCCCATTTTACGGGAAAAAAAATCTTGGGAATTTCAGCAAACACTATATAGAACACAATGCGAAGTATGAATTCTTGTAGGAGACCCTACTTAGTGCGGGGAAAGGCTTGGTTTGGGTTAGCTTACGGATCGAACCGTAGGCTTAAAACTTTTTGTTGAGCTTCTGAATTTTGGGCATGGCGAATGGCCCACCTCGACTCGATGTGAAATTGCCACTGACTATTTCAAATCCTCAAAGGAGAAATAAAGAAAACTTACATCATGAACAGCATCCCTCAGTGCCTTGATCTGCATTCTGGAGGCCGTTCTCACCTGAAACATCATATGTTCGCTAACAGTGAACAAACCAAACCACCTTAGAATACCTACCACACACACACAAGCACGCGCGCGTGAAAGCGAAACTAGATGACTGCATGATGCAGGCTCATGGCAAGCTTGCTTCCACTGGTCTTATGAGTCTTATGAGCTCTCTCTCTCTCTATCCATATATATATATATATATATATATATATATATATATATATGTGTGTGTGTGTGTGTGTGTGTGTGTGTGTGTGTGTGTGTGTGTGTGGAAGACATGGTATCCCAAATATGAATGGGTGTGGTGAATGTATTTAGAATCAATGTAAGATACCAATAAAATTGAAACTAAGCATTAACTTAAATGAGCAAATCATTTCCCCGTTGTTTCAAGTTTTTTAAGCTTAACAAAGACATGCTCAATTTCATATAATAGGCCTAACAACTCTTCTGGACTTGAGCTCAGCTCATATCAATATGCAAGCAAGACGAGTCACAGACGAGCAACAAACAGTCTAGTAAGATAAATGATGGCAGGCCCGACTCGGCTCATTTAGTGCACTTTGTAGACTTTCAAACAGTCTAGTAAGATGGTGAGCTCGCTTACCTTCTTGACTATGGTCCAAATCACTCCCTCGTTGCAAGGGGGTGTGGTGAGAGAGCCAATGTATCTGTAGTACTTTCTACTGCCAATCTTGATTCGCTTGGGGTTCACGATTCCTGCATCCACAGCTGCGTTTTTTTTCTCGGTGACGTTCTTGATTTCCGGCAGCAACTGGCAAAAGCAGACCAAGTCGGTTTAGGTTTAAAGTGAAAATCTCTCCACACACAATCACGCGTATATATATATATATATATATACGGGTCTTATAACTCCTTGATTTTAAAAGGCATGCATATAATAATATTATGCTTCATATTTCAAAACATAATTATGACTCTAAATGAATATATGCAGTAAAATTATATCATACATGCCATACAAATATATATATATATATCACTTTGTGTTTTATTCGCCTTTACCGACCTCGGCAAGAAAAGTGTCGGGGCGACCAATCTTGTAAATGATTCCCACCACGGCAACCTTCTTATCACGGCTCTCGTGAACCATGTGCACTTCTAAGGCATAAGTAAGGCCATTGAATGAGTGTTCGGAGGGTGAGTGCCAGTGCAGTTGCTTCAGCAAGAACTCGGTACCGTTGATGAAGATCGACCCTGCTTCCTCCTCCCAACTTAGCTGCCATACATTTGAAGCACAAGAAACCAACATCAAAACTATATATTTTCATTCATTTATGACAACGATCATCGCCATTATCATGTAGCGCTTGTCCTTGTTGAAAAGAAAGAAAAGAGAAACATGACGAATAAATGCAGTGTTTCTTGAAGCTTAATTACCATGATATCATGGCCTCGATTCTTAAGGATTGCTTTTGCAGGCCTGTAGAACCTCCTGAGTCTGCCCAAGCTAGGTAGAACTTCGGCCCTTTCACTTGACAGATCGATCGGTGACTGCATCTTTCCACTGCAGTTGCCCCATTCTTTGCGAATCTTTCCCCAATTTTCCGGCCCTTTTGCACTCCCCTTTACATAATCGAATTCTTTCTCGTCCTCTGAAGTGCAATAGAAACAAGTCAAGATTTGCAATAGCAAAACTCTCTCTCTCTCTCTCGGGCAGGGTTTATATATATATATAAAGTATTGAATGCTTTATGTATTGTGTTGTAAAGTGGATGCATGCATGCAGTAATCATGTTTTATTTGTGTCTGATCACTCACCTAATTCTTCTGACACCACTAAAGGAGGATGCTGCATAACCAACATAGCAGCCATGAAACAAACAAGAAGGAGAGCTCTCAAGAGTGAAGTAGCCATTGAATAGAACCAGCTCTTCCTCTTGGAGAAGAAAACTAGTTCTTACTCCAAGTCTCCAGATTGGCTCTCTATATATAGACATTTATACAGCCTCACGTAGATCCCCATGAAATCAACCCCATTACACTGTCAACAGTCATGTTGACATGGTCAAAGCGAGTATATATATATATATATATATATATATATATATATATATATATATATATATATATATATATATATGTTTATTTGTTTGTTTATTATATATATGGTGAAGGGTCACCATCAGCAATGAATAAAGGATAAGAAAATTCATGGACAGAAGAGGGGACGAACTTTAATGTAATGAAAAAGCCACCACTCGAGATTGGTGTTGGTTTGTAGATCCTTGATGATGAAGATTGTGACATCTGGACGCTGCCTTAGCCTTTCTTTTAGAGCTAGAAAAATCAACATGCAGATGACGCTTATTGACCGCTACCGGGGCAGATGGAAGCCATTATTCTACACTATTAATGCAGAAGGACAAGCGGTTCGAAATAAGGACCTGATGTGATCTGCCTAACGTTATGGCATTCTTTTCCTCGTTATTAGAAAAAAATATTCGCGTGGATTTAGAACAGCAAGTTTTTTTTGCAGATTTAAGAAACTTTTTTAGTAAGATGTATTTTAGATGTTATACACTTGTATTTCACGTTTACAATCATATACACAAGGCCCCAATAATTTTTCAGATTTCAAGTGAATCACATTCCTTACCATCCGCTATTGGTCATCTTTATTCATTTGATAGAATCTAATGTATTTCTCTTCTGATTTCTGTCTCTTCTTCTCTTTGAATGAAACTTTTCTTACTATATCGATTTAGTTTCTATTATTATGGTACAGATCGGATCTTAGATCAGTGAATATACGGAGGCGTGTCCCTCATCTCCATTCAAAGAAAAAATAAGATTTTTTTACGATTTTTGAAAAATAACTAATCATGCCGGACCTATAAATTTTTTTCATGTGAAACAAAAAGTTGGGTGAAATTCAGGTGAGACGGTTTTTATAGTTTTTGAAAATTTGACAAACTTGTGTTTTTCCACGTCTGTGTTGAAGCGGCTGCCTCAAGTCATCACGACTAGGTCACAGCCTAATGGCCAATTCTGGCAACATTAATAGGGGAGAGAGAAAATTAAAGTTTTTAGATATTATATAATTTTAAATTATCTTAATTATTTTAAATAGTTGAGTAATTATGCGAGCAATAATAGGTTGCGAGAACCATTTATTAAAGTTGCAGTACATTTTATACTCGTACACGTAAAAAATAGAAAAGGAAGAGGGAGAAAGCATTTCAACAGTTTAAACTTTAAAATTTTAAGTATTTTTTTCACACTTAATATCGATGGTTTCAAACCATTCGTTCCGGTTGGATGAATGAAGAAATTGTAACCTCACCGGCCATTCCTCCGGTTGCATGAAGGAAAAAACTGCAACATATAGCACGAGTTTTAAAAAGAGTATATACAAAAATTGAAGAAGTACACATATGCGCAGGCATTTTCTTTTTTTTCTCTTTTTCTCCAAGAAAATAATTCTTTCTGAGGATGTTCAATAATTGGTGTCGCCGTGAGCGACTCGGAGATGGACTTGGAAAATCATGAGGGGTTTAAGATATCAAAATTCCTCGGGAAAGTCTTCTCCCCTGTTTGCCCATACTACCAAACCCCAGGAAAATGGGAAAATCTGGCTTGACCGGAGGGAACCATGGGACCTTTTTCTCGAAAACTGGCATTCTCTCTTCTCTCTTTCTTTGGTTTTTTGACTTCTGCATTCTTAATTTTCAAGTTTGTGGCTAGTTCGACAGGGGTAAGAACGAATCTTCTAGAAAGAGAGTCCTTGTGATTTTTTTTCAGTTACAATGGAGAGAACAGACATGCCTCGAGTGTCGAACTCATGACCTACAACTTGTGAGCCGAGCCCCGTAGCCAGGTGAACTATTGCTCTTGGCACGAATGAGGTTGTCAGCTGATATTATATTTGACAACTTGTTCGTATTATTATTCGAAATATAAAACTTTTATAGAAGCACAATGGCAAAAATAATCGATGTAGTCAACTCTATTAGTTTTGGTTTTGAATGAAATTGTTTGGTAGGGAGGACGAAGACAGATGCCCGACCCATGTATCGAACTCATGACCTTCAACTTCAGAGCCGAACCCCTAGTCAGGTGAGTTCTTGCTTCTTGTGCGGTTCTGGATGAAATACTGCAGACGCCTTCGTTTTTTCTCTTTTTAATTGTAAACGCGGATCAATGCTCGGCTATTCTTGTTAATTAACTTTCACAAGCTGCACATGCCACGTTCATGTTAACCCTCGTATGGTTTAACAAATCGGACACAGCACAAGCTGACCACAAGCGTCTTGGTTTAGTTAACAGCCTTAAGCTAGGGTTAGGTAGATCCCAACCAGATGTGAGTGCCTCAGGTATCGAGTTCTTCACCTTTCACTTGAGGGCACTAATGAGCCACCCCCTTGGCTGGAACGCAGTGGCACACCTGCACAGACCACGTTCAAGTTCAAGTTGTAAAGATTAACAAATCAAACACGAACGAGTACAGCGAGCTGAAAACAAGCAGCTTGGTTTAGTTGCCAGTGTGTATGCCCCAGGTATTGAGGTCCTGCCCTTTGATTTGAAGGTTCTACAGAGCTGTTTCTTTTCGTTTTTCCTGCTCAAAATCATAACATAGAAACTAGAAAGAGCACAGAACAGCTTACAGAACACAAGGAGGGAAACTAGAGCTGGTAAACAAGGCAAACAACCAAAACACCGTTGTTCTTTGCTGAGTTCCTTCTAGACGACTGAGCTGACCATTACTCTAGCTGAACATGAACACACCAGGTTAATTTTAAGATATCCACAGGTGGCCACTCCCTTAGGAGCCATGGCTTTCTTGAGTAGGAAGTCTATTTTAGCTGAATCTTCTAGTTGAAATCATTGGATAACATTAGCAATACAACACATTTCATGAAGATCTGTGTAACCCAAAGCTCGCCAATCAAGAAACAATAACAACAATATATATATATATATATTGTATAGAGAAAAAGGTAAAACTAAATACATAATATCTTTAAGTACATATAAATATCCATCATTTATCTAAAAATCAAGATAGAAATATTTAAACACGTACATGAAGGACATGCAATTAACACTATATATATTATCGACTAGTTCTTAATCCACAAACGGCACTGCCCACTTTAAAGTGGCATTCCTTCGTAACTTTTCAAAAATTCTAGAAACTTTTTTAATTAAATTCATAACACTCAAAAGCAAAGTCAGGCATGGGTCGCTGCTTTCTGTGGTGGGTAAGAACTGGTTTTCCTACAAGAAACAACCTAACCAGCTAATTGGTTGGTTATTCATGTTTAACTGGTTAGTAGCCCCATTTTTATGACAAGAGCTGCGAATTAGTTTAGTTAAATGCAGGAAGACTTAGAAATCGAAAGCTTAGGATCCAGATATGGATGCCTGTTAGTGTCTTCTTCCTGCCTGAGTTAGATCAAACTTGCAATCGAGCAGGACTTGAAAGGAACTTCATCATTTAAGTTGTTAAACGTGTGGGAAACAGCAGTTCGTTTATTTTTGCAGGTTTTACCACCCCCAGTGAAATACGATGTGGAAGTTGAGAAATAAATAGAAAAAATCACCACTTGAACAGGAAATCCGGCAGTACGCTATCTTTAAAGGTTGCTCTTGAACCATAAAAGAAGCTGTCTTGACCAAATAAGGTCATACTCGTTTAACCATAAAACAAGTTGTGACGAAATCAAACCATATTAGGTGATTCAATGCCATGTATTCATGTCAAACATCTCCAGTACCCTCTTGAAAGAAAATGGAGGCACTTGACAAAATCTCATACCAAAACAATTTTCTGCCGGGCAGGATGGGGTGGGAAGCACTGAGCCAGGTGCAGGTGGAGAAACTTAAGACCCACGGGGGAGGCAGGACAGGTCTTGATAAAAGGTTTAGAAAGCAGAAAGGGTGGGGTGGGGTGGGACTCTGCCTCATTACCATCCCTAGACACACCCATCCAACATGTACCTAAGAGCACCACCGCAGAGATGACACTGCTCATCCTAGCAACGTCAACAACCCATTTGTTCTCGAAAAGGCATTTCACCAAAACTAAGAAGATGCAATCGGTCATCATGACAAACTACAGTCCACCACAAACCGGAAAGGGAAATCCAGGTCGAATTGTCACAATTATAGCAATTAGTGCATCTGTAGTCTGAAACTTGGAAGAAAGCATCGAAGAATTTGAACCTACGAGCCTAACCTCGCTCCCAAGAAGGAGCGAATGAGACTTCAACAAACCAGGGGAACAAAAAAGGAAACAGAACAGAGTAGGAATCCACATCCCACATTTATCTACAAAATGAGGGAAACCAAGAAATATCGTTGTTTTCCAGGATTCTGGAGAAATGCATCTCACGAATTACTACTTAGGAGCAACTCAGTCCATTTAGGGAGCAATTCTATAAGCAACCCATCAATCTATTGTTGCCACAGCCAGTTTTTGAAGCAAACTATTCTTTAGAATAACACCAAGAATGAGCTAAACGGTAAACCTCACGGGTATGGAAGAATAGGGGGCAAGAACGTGGGCTTGAAACGTGAGCTGTTTTCATGTTTCATAGCATAGACTGGAAGGGGCAAGATTCCCAGGGCAACAACAAAGACAAGTAAAAAATCTGATAGAAGTCATCAAACCAAAGTACAAGTAGGAAAGGGATATCTTGACCCCACTATCATCATGCCCTTACTATCTGCACTACTCTAGAGGGCCCATAACAGATAGAGGACAATTAGATAACCTTGGTAGTAAGAAAACCAACTAATCACAAGATTCAAACCATACAACAGCCAACCCTTGAAGTTCCAAACCCACTACAGTACAAAAACCAACACGATTTTCAACATAAAATCATGAGTAACTGTATGAAACAAGCACCCTTGTCATAACAATAACAATTTTTTGCAGTTACATTCATAGAATTCAATCATATTTAATAAAAGAACGAACATGTATTGGTTCTAAGATAACCTTATGGATTCGCATAAGAAAAATGTCACAAACCCTGGGAGCATCAACTAACCTAAGAGATCTAGAACCTGGAATGAGCCAGCACTCAGAGGTAGGCGGTTGTGCAATAGCATGCACTCTATAAGGCAGCAAAAACAGTTATATGACATGAAAACAGCACGCAGGCACACCAATCAGAAGATGTGGGTGAAGATCTCCGGCATCCCCCGAGTCCTTTTGATTTTACTTGGACTATCCATCAGAAATCAGAAGGCAGGTGATAGTATCTCATGAATAACTTGGTGCTTCAATCCACACTCATTTTCATCAAACCCTTGATGATACACTATTTCACTAGCAAAACTACCTTGATCCGAGTAAACCAGTCTGCCTAACAACTAGAAATGATACAGCTTTTCAAAACTCTTCACCTTACCTGCTGCTGGTTCCCATAAACAGGATATGCTCCGTAAGCCGCAGCATACATAGTTGGATCTTGAGGTGGAGCAGCATAACCATAACCATCGTAAACTTGTGCCCCATAATAAGAACCACCCCACTGGTTCCCTTGATCGGCTCTAGGCTGTTGTTTCATAAATAAAGATAAAACGAAAAGAATCCTCTCATCAACACTTACAAAAATCAACAATCGAATACATAATCAACTACTTGAGCCCTGAAGTTACGTAGAAGTGAAAACCTGGTAGGTTTGACGCAAATAAATGAAAGCCAACAATGAGAAGATAGCAATCAGGCTTATCACTGAGATCATGCAACTCCAAACTAGAGAAAGGATCAAAACAACTAGCAGCCTGGGTGTGGATAACTTACAAGTTTGCTTGCAGGATTACGACCCCAAGATAGTCTAACCATTTGCTTCCCGAGCATAGTACCATTCAACTTCGACAATGCTTCCTCAGCATTTACCCTGCACAAAAGTGTGAGCGCAAGTTCATATAAAACACCTACTGGAATTCATAATCCCAACTCAGGGGCATCGGATAGGACATACCGGTTCATAAATTGCACAAAACCGCATCCCTTGCCAAGGGGTATTTTAACAGATTCGATATCTCCATACTGAGAAAATGCCAACCTCAGATCCTCATCACTGACGCTCGGATCAAGCCCCCCAACAAATATCTACAACAGCGACATTACTTGAAGACTATCTCAACTGGATGAATTTTTAAAGAGTATACTGTATATCAATATTCAGAACTTACGGTTGTGTTATTCATATCCTCCTCAGACTGAAATCCCTGCCCTGAAACAGTGAACAGCAAAAGGGGGGAGGGGGGAATCCAAAAGTCATTACTAAACATGTAATAGATAACTACATGATAATACAATTGTATAACAGACCCAATACATTTGCAGAACAGAACTGGCCTAAGAGATGTGATTAGATAATTCAGGAAGTCATGCGCATGACTATCACCTAGATTGGTGAAAGCCAAACAATTTTATATAAGGTTTCAGGAGCTTTCCTTACAAACAAGGAATCATTGGGAAGAGAGACAAGGTAACGTGATCTTTCAGCTCATTAGCACTAGCTCCTAATGACCTAATCTTATGCATAGCTTATATACAGAAATGTCAAAATAGAGGCCCTAAGAATTAGTCCACCATAACATCTCAAAGGATGCAAACAAGGAGCATCAACATGTAGCATCAGTGCTACATAAATTCTGTAAAGGTTAACAACTAACAAATGGTGTGAATAAGTGAGCAAAAATAACTTGAAATGCAGATTATGAAAGGTAGATGAGGCCAAGATCCTTGAGAGACATTGAAGCACTCATATGGTGAGTTCATCCACCATAGCAACAATTGCATAGAACGGCAAAAAGGAACATGTGCTATTAGGCACTACATAAATTGTTGAAGAATTAAACAATATGACAGAGCTAGCTCTTCGATGAGAACTGTTCCCCTACATCCTGCACATAAATGTTGATAAATGGTCTTCAGATGCATTTTGTATACCATCTTTAAATTATTCAAATATTTTTTGACTGATAAAGCTCAAACATTCATTTACTTGATATAAGAGGAAGTTCCTTTCATATATAAACTGTAGACATTTTATCCTAGGACCAAGGATGCCATGATCATAAAAATCCAGAGAGAGATAATGTAACATAGTTTCAGATTATCAAGGACATTATAACAATTTATGTAGCAGAAAGCATCATAGTGTTTGTGAAGCTTTCATATCTTGTTTGTACCTTCAAAGACTACTCACTAAGCCCATGTACAGTCATGAGCAGCAAGATCTTTCTAAGGCATTCTATGTGAATCAAAATCAGCAAAACACACAGACAAAATCTTATCACTTCACAAAGAAGTTCCTCAAGTGCACCATCCCACTCCAGGGAGAACAGAACTTTCCTTAGGTACAATGATGAGGTTCAAAACCAACAGCAATTGAGATTCTGAGAATCAACTTCCAATGATCCCCTCAATTGAGAAAAGTTGATGACCACGAGATTGGGAGAGCCAGTATACCTTTGATCACACATACAGCTATATACTTGTGACAGGAATATCCAAGTGGGAGATGTTTTACAAGAAAGGACAACAAAAGGCAATTCTTTTAAAACAAACCAAAAAAGAGGCCAGATTTAATCCAGATCTAATATAGATTACTATAATATTGATCCAAATACGACATATATCTGAAGAGAATAAATGGAAACAGCTCAGATACAACAACTCAACCCAAGGGAGTGACACAGATTCCAACTTATGTATCCATATGTGCAGGTTGTATCCAGATTTCTGATCAAATGCAGCTCATCTGAGAATTGACCCATGATAAAATATACCAGTGGGCTGGGAAAACTTACCCTTGGATGATTTTGCACAAAAAGTAGTTCCGCATCACGTGGATATGGCTATAGATTCTGAACTACGATCATTTTTATTGAATATCGCAAATGCTAGTATATATAATAGGACACAAGCATGGGCTAATATGAGGTGCTGTAGCAACATATAAAGAACAAATAACAATCAAGCTTCAAGAAAACCAAAATCATACTTTTAAACACTACATCAAACGAAAATAACCTCAACAAACATCAACCACCCCCACCTTGTATGGTAGCTCTATTCCAATTTGTACCTTTAACTGAACAATGCACATGTCTATTGCCAATCAGCAGACTACCGAAGGAACCAAACCATTCTTAATGTTACGCACATTTTTCTTTCTCAAACAGCATATCATAATCAGTAAGGAACAGATAACTGAAGGGATAAAGCATCCATGATGCCAAAAATGAGACACAATTTGTAATGGGTAATAAACCTTGTGAAGGATATTGTTGTTGGAAACCAGAAGACTTCCTAGGAGTTGCAGCACCAATTCGCATGGGCCTACTGGAACAGTATACCCCATTCATTTCAGCAATTGCTCGTAGCCTCTCATTATCATCACCAAACCTAACAAATCCATAACCTTTGGATCGGCCTGTGTTTGCATCCATAACAACTTTTGCCCCTTTCACAGATGGGTATTGAACAAGAAAAGTTTCTTGCAAGATAGTGTCCGTAACATCAGAAGCTAAATCACCGACAAATATAGAATGATCTGAACCAACATCTGGACGCCTATCCCCCATGCTAAAAGATGCCCAATTTAATCGGAAAAGCTGTTCTACGCTGGGCATCACAGTACCATTATAATTATGAAGCACACTATCAGCCGTTGCTCGTGAACCAAACTCAACAAAACCATATCCTTCTGACTGACCAGTCTGTTTATTGCGGATAACTTTTATGGAGACAACCTACAGAAAAAACTGGAATAAGTAACCCGCTCAAACCTTCAAAACATGATAAGAAAGAAATGCTTAATACAACTTTTAAGAGGAAAGTAAAGTTAATACTATTTAAGAAACAGTTTGACTTAGACTTCAGTTCCAGAATACAACTAGTTGCTTTATATTAGACCCATCTGTTAGGAAGACAACTTTGTATTGCCTGCACAGTTTGTGTTTGTGTGCCTGCATGTCTCTGTGTATGTGGAAGGAGCCTATCAACACAAGTATGTAAAGTACACCACAAGTCAATATAGAACTCGCAGTTGGCTCTGCTTAGTGACACTTAGAACTCACAAAAACATTACTGGGAAGAGCCATCAATCTTTGTTACCAGCAACTACGGCAAAGATTAAGGATCCAACCAAATCAACTTTTAACATATTGGACCAAGCACATTCAGCAATGCTTTGATGCAATGCTGAACATAATCCTTCCTAAATATGCAAAAGAAAAGAGGAAGGGAACGTGTAAAGACAAGACCAAGATACTACACAACTGACCAGCAACCACAGGACACCTTGCTGGCCGACTGTACAAATTATTGAGCCCGATGAAATTGGCAATGACACTTTGGTTCCAGTTTATGAAGATTTTATTTGCATTAATGGTGAGGTAACTTTTCTTTCATTATATATGAGACAGACACGCACCATTACCATCATCATAGGTGCCATTACTAGCATAGTTTTTTTATTTGCCGAAGTATATCACAGGTATCCAGAAGCCCAAAGGGCCCCAAGTTAATCTGATCGAGCTGGGTCAACCCACTTTAGTTAGATGGGAGCAGGTTTGGGTTTAATGGAGCAGAGGTAGATGTTCAAGAACCTAAATGGCTTGAACAAAAATATCTAAGAGCTGCTATTGCTATGCCCGATAGCGGAAACTTTAAAGTGGACTCAATTGCTTTGACCACTGTCAACTGTCTTAGAGCAAACAAGTCACTCACAGGCTATGTCACATGGGTGAGGGTGCGGGATACGGCAAATTTCAAAAAAATTGGGTGCGGCGACACGGCTAGGGTATATAATATTATATATAATATATAATATTCAAGCTACATAAATCAATCATTGATACAACTAGTATTTGCTAATTTTGGGTGCACGTAGGCATCAATTAGCAAGTTCCCTTATAATGATCTGAAACTTACATGGATTTTACGAGCTGCAAAATATCTCAAAGAGTTTCAAGATCTTTTGTAGGATATAACATATACTAGTATTTGTGCTAGGATCCACTAGTGATGTCATACTCTTCTGTTCTATTGATCTGACAATGTTCCTGGTCTTTAAATGTGTTTGGTGACAGAGATTATTCTGTGCAAAGGCATACAGTATGGAGTCCAATTGTTCGCACCCAAAATCATTCAAGCAGCTTTATATTGTATAAAGCTATAATAGTAAGTACACAACTTTATATTAAAGCAAAACATATAAATGGTAAAAACTACTAATTTCATCATAATACACAAATCAATCTTCATTATCCAGACCCATTTATCCGTGAGTTACAAAAAAACATGCCACACCGACACAGTGTCGGTGTCGGTGTTGGTGTCGCACCAGTGTCGGGGTCGACACTCCACCCCCTAGAAGTGTCTGTGTGACTTAGCTCACAGGATTAGATAGTTAAAATAACATTTATTTCTTGAAAAAAAAAATCAATACAAAGCCGCCACCATCTCCAATATCATCAATAATTGCAAATTTATATTAATGAACCTTGCCTTCAATGAGATTTAACACATAACTAAATCCTGATAATTGTTGGCCCTTTAATGGTTTCAGTCAGTGAAGCTGCATTAGACAAGATCTTACCATACACAGACACTGGAAGCGGGTTGTCTCGCACTCATCAAGGAGAAACAATTTAATATAGTAGTGACAGGTTGTTCATGGAAATAACCAATCAACTAGAACTAAGGGACACTAGTGAAACAAACCTACAAACAGAACTGGACATGAAACCTTTATAGAGCCTAGCTGTTGCTACATAATTACTTCCTAAAAGCCGAGGTTAATTTTGGCATAAAAAGAAAAGATATATTACCACTAAGAAACAAATCCAAGTTCCAAACATAGGACAAAAACACTAGAAGTTTCCACAATAGCATAGATCGTACTCTGCCCCGCAATAGCCTTACTTATCAATATATTCTCAGCAACTTAGCGCAACAGTTCAATGATAGTTTGGACTCCATGAGCAAGCCAAATTTACTGACATAATGCACAAGTAGAGATGTGGAAATTGGCATAGAAAGTCCATAGTGAAGCTACAAACTATCTAACATGAAAAAAAGGCAATTAAAATAAGCTGGACACATTCCAGATGGGCAACTGGGCCGGTACTAATAGAAAACTGAATATTGAATATATTACTTCACATTGTTACACAGGCACAGGCACAACTACAAATTCTACAATGCTCATCAAAATCCTTGTTTTTGGATAGAGAAGATTCAGAAGCAAAGGTGTGAATAATTCATGGATAAATGATAGTGAGGTTCACCAGGTAGACCACAAAATAATACTTTGGGGTGACAAGTATAGAGAATCCTAATCATTAGTTGAACAACCCTTTGTTCACCAGGATGCTACAGATCCTTCATCGACTCTCAGTAACTGCTGATGAAATAGCCATTTGATGTAAATCAGGAAGATCTCAACAGTAGACCCCAAAATAGCGAAACGCAATGTCTGCACCATTGTGCACTTACGGAGCAGGGATTTGATACATCATGCTTTCCTTCATTTTAAGATCCTTATGTTCCTGATGATAGAGCTTTTTCTTTCCAACATTCCAAAGTTATTTCCAAGGCAGCGAACAGCTTTGACAGATCAGTACCAATAACATTTCAAAAGCCATATGCAGATTCTCAGTTCCCTATGGTCCTCATGCCATGATAAAAGGATTACACACTATTTAAATATTCTTCTCAAACAGTTTTCCCTGCTTTACGAGTCACCATGCACCACCAAATATAAATTGTATCTTAATTCTCTTTAGTTTCTTTTACTATTTCAATGACCTCTCCTCTTTGCTTGAAAACTCCTGATTGCTTTATCCTTACTAAATTTGTGTCAATGCCTTCCCAAACTAGACACCGCCACTTAACAAGCAAATAATGTAATACAATGGTTACTGGAAGTCTGGGTCAGCACCTATAACGTCAGATTTGTGGAAGAAAACAAAATCATGTGCTTCCATGTAACAGACACTTCTATCAGCTCACCGCAACCATGACATAGTCATGCTGGCATGAGTGAGACACTTGCCATGGACCATACATGATTTGATGCATTCAACAAATGTTGAAAGCAGCAACAGCCCATTATAGAAAAGCTCTGATAGATTGTCACATTATGTCGGGCACCAGGGATGGATTTTGTTCCATCTTTAGCATTGTGTTCATTGAAGAAAGCAACATGCACATTTTCTAAATACGCAAAAGCATACTGTTATGGTGGTGTTCAATATAATTCATGAAGACGCTTCAAACAAAACAATGAGAGAGCACATCTTTTGAGAAATTTCATATCTAGATGTTTTCCACCAGACTTAATAGCTTATTGAAACACGCCTACAACATTTTCGTACTTCTTGTGTTTTAAGCTGCTCCACCTTGAACCCGTCTCTCCAATGCCTCAAAGAAAATATAAGGGTCAAAACTACGTCTTTAGTGCACACTTTTGTATTTGAATGGACGAGAAGTCTAAAAAGAGAACAAGATACGATGGGTTTTATGCCCCTTAACCTTTTATGACCACAATGGCTTATATTTCATGAGCCAAAACATGGATTCCTTAAATGCCCGTATGGCCGTATTTATACGTGTGGCAATCTATGCACGTTCATGTTTTATAAGTATACAAACATGTTTGTACAAGACTTATGTATCTATCCACTAGTACACCAACATGCACATATTTTATGAAAATATGTAATGTATAAACTATAAAGTCATACATATATGCATATAAGTATATACATACACGTACAATAACACAAATACGATTTGATGAATTTACATGTCATTTCAAACCATGCCTACAAGACCTGTGTGGTGTTCTAAGACAAGGCAAGCAGTATTCATCCTCCTTTACGTGTAGTGGATGAGAACAAAGAAAACAACAAATAAGGTACCTGGTCCCATATAAAGCGTGCAGATAAATAATAAAACACCACCTTTCTCGAAAAGGGTCACCGGGGCATAAATAACAGATTAATTAAAGGCAAAGAAAAAAGGCATCACCTTATTCACGGAACGAATGAGTCCCTCGATGACAAGAAAAAAGATCCAAGGAAAAAAACAAAACACCAGACCCAACACTATGATCTATAATTAATTATCCTTTAAGAATGAATTAATTACTACAACTGATGTGTGTTGCAATGGTTTCGTGCTAGCAAAAACTTAAAATAACGAGATTAAAGAACTTTATACGATTTTTCAATGATTTCAAGCAAGCACAAAGCTAAAACAACGAAAATCAGATAAAGCGTCTATCATCTGGAAATTATATGGAATGATCTCTTAAAACAAGAGAAATCAAAATAACTTGCAAATGATACTTCCATGGTTTGCAGCAAGAAACGAAATCTTTCATGAAAGGATAGGATTTAGAGGTAGATTCTAACATCGCCGGTATGACCGAAGCAGGAATTGAGGTAACCTTCATCCATCCAGTACTGCAGATCCCCAACCCAGACCGTCTTATTCTCCTCATTAGATTGCAATTGCTGCTGCTGCGCCGGCTGCAGCTGCTGCTCCGAGGAAGGAGGCAGAGGATGAGAGAGGGGCGGCTGCATCTGCTGCTGCGGCGGCGGGTACGCCATGTATGGCTGAGGTGGGTAGGGCTGCATCTGGTGCTGCATCATCATCGCGGCGGCAGGGTACTGGTGCTGCATTTGCATCGCCATCCACTGCTGCTGCTGCGGATGATGTTGCTGCTGCGCCGGTGCCTGTTGTTGCTGCGTCTCCGCTGCACCGGCCGTCGACTGCATCATCTCCTCTTCAAACGATTTCTCGGAAGATGGGGAAACGATACAGAGAAAGAGAAAATTCGTCGGATGAACCAGGGTTTGGAGAGACTACCACAAAAACCCTGCCTGGGCGATACCCTTAAAACACGCCCTCGCACGAGATAGCGGTCGATCGCAGCCGTTGGATCGATTTTAGCGGACGAGAGGCATCCGCACCGTCTAGGGTTTCTATGATGCTTTAGCTGGGCCGGGACGTACTAGTCCAAATTCGTTCTGGATTTCGGGGCTATCCCTCTATGTGGGCGGCGAACGCATCGCAATGTGTACGTATCGTGAGTGGAAAGTCGTGTCGTCCTATGGGATTCGATTCGGGTCACTTCCGATTCGACACGATTTCTTTTGGAATCGTTCTCTTTGAACTAGCACCCTACCGACACGATTATGATCCCAATATAAGGATGACAATATTGACGACAATGTCCCCTGATTCGAACCAGGTGGGAAATACCCGATCCAATGAGATTTTGTTTGGGTATAAGGCTAAGATATCCCGACCCATATCTAACATATGTATATATATATATATAACCCGTTTTTGCCCTTAAAAAAAAGGAGAACATGAACTCATGCCTTTAAGTTTCGGGCTGGGTTAGGGTATAGGTATACCCGTTTCTAACCTGCCCATTGTTGTTCGTATCCCAATATCTATAAAAGTACACGGCATGTCTGTACTCAGTTAACACGGGCCCGACATTTTTCTTCAATTAAATCATACCAATAATAAAAAACTGGTTAAGAGGAAAATAAGTAAAAAGCAATTTATTCCACGAGAAAAAAGGAGCCTTTCTCCCACCATTCATCCCTAAGGAAGACAACAGAAAGAAAGAAAAGACTTCCTCTCATCTACCGCCATCCTCATCATCGTTGATATAGCAGTTGTTTTATCATGATTGTTTCTTACACCAAAGAGAGTAAAAGAATGGGTATACCTAACTCAGGCTCTGACCCAAACATTAATGAAGTGGGTACTAATTTGAGGTGGGTACAAATTCAATCTCTTTTCTTGAAATGAGAGATGTATCTTGAACCTTTTGCTTTTTGAAAAAATACTTTTATTTTCATTTTTATTTTAATGTAAACCGTTTGATTAATGAGATTGATGGTCAAAATGATCCATAAAAGTCTAGCATCAATAAGAGTATGTCAACTCTCATTCTCTTATGTGTTTGTAAATAAACATACATATATTTATATCTACATAGAGAGATTGGTATATGCTAGTTGTTTAGCTAAAAGAAATTATCAACAAATCTAGACAGTTGAGATGAATGGCCTGGATAGAGGCCTTTTAAAACTACTTTTCAATCCCTCTCTTCTCCTTAACCCCACTCATGTAAGACATCTTTCCTCTTTGGTTTTTGTGAGTGATAAGAGCCTTCTCTCACTCCCTTTTCTCAATAGCTCTTTGAGTCGTATGAGACTTATCTCTCACAGGTAAGTTCTCTATCTTGTTTTTTGGTTTGTGCAAGACCTCTTTCTCTTTGGTTCATGTGAGCTCATAGTCGACAAAAGGGTATTGCTCTCTAGTGTTGTTGGGTACTCGTGCATTTCATGTTACTCTCTCTCAAGCTCATAGTCGATGATAAAAGGTATATCTCTATGGTGTTGTCGGGTTCTTATTCATGTTGTTCAAGCTTTCTTAGTTTGGGTTCGTACCCATAGGTCATGGTTACCAATGCAATGCATTTATATCCATAGGTGTGTCTTGCATAGTATTCATTGTTGCCTCTATCATTCTTGCATTGTAGTATGTATTGTAATGCATACTAAGGGTTTGATCTATTGCTTCAAATGGAGTTTTTTTATTAACAATGTAGGACATAGAGCAATGTAATGCATCTCTGAATACAAATTTGTCTTGCATTGTCTTGATTGTTGCCTCTATCGTTATTTATTATGTTGCTATCACATACTTTAGATTTTTTATATAAAAACATGTAATGCCAAACACACCACCACTAGAATTGACTTTTTGATATTATACTTTACTAATATGTTTTGTTATATACATGCACAAGATTATAGATTTAAGTCATGGTTCATCAATCACTAATGTTACAATAAGATTGGATATGAACTTAGAAATCATGGTTTTAGTTGAAATAGATGCAAATAGTCACTTTGTAAATGTATATGGTAATGACATGAATGTTGAACTAATGGAAATATAAATAAGTAGTGAGAAAGAAAATGTGCGTGTTGATATCTAAGAAGAAGAGCAAGACATAAGTAAAAGTATGAGATATATTTACGAAGGGAAGAAATGGCTGAAATGCAAACTCTTACGGTCCTATTAGACCATATACCCTCTCTTGGCATGCAATTTGGCAGTTGTGATGTTGTATATAATTTTTATAAGATGTGGTTACAAAACACATCATATGGGGTGTATAGAAAAGTAGTTGCAAAGCAAGACTAATAATTAAGATATGTCCAACAATAAAAAGTGGGTTGTTAAAGTACATCACATGAAGCACAACCATAGGTTACATTCACTATAAAAAATGTACATACACAAGTCAATAAAAGGGATAGATTCATGTTGAAAAAGGGTGAGAATCGTTGTACAAGTCAAGTTTAAGAGCTTCTAAAATAATGGATGTGATATCATACAAGGCAAGTGGTATTCATAATATACCATTTAATGAGGAACATGTTTATGCTGATCTTCAAAAACATAGAAATAGTTACTTGAGAAAAGATTGTCAAATTGCATTAACATACTTCCAGAAAAAGCAAGTTGCAAATCCTATTTTTATTATGCAATTCAAACTAATAAGCATAATCAAGTAATAAATTATTTATGGGTGAATATTATAGTACGTAAAGATTATTATTTTTTGGTAATGTTTCTTTTGATACCACCTACAAGAAAAACAAATATATTATGTCTTTTGCTCAATTTGCTAGTGTAAGTCATCATAATCAATCAATTATATTTGGTTGTGCTTTGCTTGATGACGAGAAAAAAGAGTCATTTCTTAGGTTGTTTAATAAATGATTGATTGCAATGGGTAATAAATCTCTAGGTGCAATAATCACGGTTCTAGATCCTGTCATAAAAGTCACTCTAAGAAAAGTATTTCCAAAGACAAGTCATCAATGTTGTATTTGACACATCATGCAAAATGCTCCAAAGAATATAAAGTTTTACACACATTCATAATTTAGTAGCAAATGATAAGCATGGTGGGATGAATGACCTTTGGGACGATTATACTTCATGATCTTATCATTACTCACTTAACACGTTTATGGTAGGAATGTCTATAACTAAACGAAGTTAGAGCATGAAAAAATGTTTGAAAAGTGACTTCATTTAAGCACTCCATTACATCCTTTTATAGAAAGGTTTGAACAGCAATTGATAGGAGATTTACTAAGGAAAAAAATGTTTGATTATCAAATGAAGAATGGGGTGTATTCTTGTTCCATGGAGAACCTCTCGTTACTTCATATTAGAGATACATTTACACCATTAATTTTTGAGAAATTTCAAAAATAGTTTAAAAAGTTATAAATTATTATATTATCCTAGATTTTAGCGAAGAAGATAGTAGAAGTTATAAAGTACTTTATTACCAACCAAATGGTGAAGAAAAGGTATATAATCTCTCATGTATAGTGTGCTATCAAGAGTTATCCACTTGTTGTCGTTTATGACATTTTACATGTATTGTTTGTTGTTATATGTTAATTGTATTTAGTATCGAGTGAGTTCATCAGTTACCAAATCATTATATTTTTAAAAGGTGAAAAAGACAAGCAAAGACATGTGCAGTAAATTCTTTTGATATTATAAGTACATCGTTACAACAAGAGAGTTCCATCATTCAAAAGAAGCATGTGTTCTTTTTAAAGTTCATAAATGTCTAAAAGAAACCTTAAGATATAACAAGTCTTATTGTGATGCATTGTACACTCTTGATAAATTATGATACAATTAAAGAGAGCGAATGGTGAATTGGATGAGTTAAGTTTAACAAAAGGTGATGAAAATGAAGTTGTCTATGATAGTACAGGAAAAATCTCTCATCAAGTCGATACATGATTGTGATAAGATACACATAATTGTTTTACAAGATCGGAGTCCAGTTCGCATAAAAGAAAGTAATAAACATATTGAATTGAGTATTAATGCAACAAAACATAATAGGAGTTGCAAATATATATCAACGCTTAGTCATGACTCACATACATGTCCTTATAACTTAAAAAATTCATAAGTTTTCAATTCGTACATATATATTTTTTTGGAATTCAATATTTATAAATATTGTTATTCAATGGCTTACCACATGAATGTCTCCAAAGATGTGGTTGTCATTAGGCAATCTAAGAAATACAATACTTGCGGCGGTACAGGTCATGATAAAAGGAACTACAAAAATGACTAATATATTTTAATGTTTGTAAATGCTTGTAATGCTTTTGTTTAAGTCTTTTATGATAATATGGTTGGTATGTTATTTTTTACTACATAATACTATGAATGTGTTTTATTGTTATTTTGTCCTATTTTACTATTAATCGTTGACATTTTAGGTGTTGCGGAAGATCTAAATGAAGATCATTAGCAGTGTGAAAAACAAGATTCAGTTTTTTATGTTCATTTGATAAAGAGATATCAAATGTTGGCAACTTCAATTTCTATGTTCATTTAATTGGGATGTTGGTGATTTGTATTCTTGGTATTTTGGATGTGAAGTTCATTTAATTTGGATGTTGGTGATTTGTATTCTTGGTATTTTAGATGTGGGGAGATGAAATGGATTGTGTTCTTGTCTTTTTATTTGTTATATACTTCAAATCGCTTGTTCATGTGGGTTTATGTTTTAGCATGTTTGTATTGGTATATGTTTTGGATTTTACCCAAGATCTTTGGAATTCTTTTTTTGGGGTCGCTTTGGCTTTGGTGCATTTCGTGTAACAAGTTTGTATGGCCCTAGAATATGGTTATCTGATCCTTATGGGCTAACTATGAGCTTCTTCTCTTTGAGCAGAAGAAACTTACGTAATCGCCCACAATTATCAACCTAAACTTTGTTAGGTTGAATTAAAAGGTCAAATAATAGCCTATGATTTAAAACCACAAACTCATGGTTTTAAACGTAGGATATAACTTTCTTTAGTGTAATAGCCCATAAACATCTTGCCTCGCTTGAGTATAGATCCATCATGACACCAAAGAATAATATTATCTTATTGCCTCAAGGATTATAGCTCACCATGCTAAGAGTTGGTTGAACAACCTTCGAGATCATCGGTTTTACAGTCAATGAGTTAGTCGGAAAACAAGACGAACAACTTGTATTTTGGTTCAATGCAAGCTTAGCAAAATGCCTACCACCATCTCTCTCTCTTTCCATATATATATATATATACAACAACAACTAAGCCTTTTCCCATACTAGACGGGGTTAGCTATATGGATTCTTTGTTTCCACAAATCCCTATCGTGTGCCATGTTAGCAGTTAACTCACAATAAGCTAGATCATTCTTTGTTGTTTCTTTCCAACACTTTTGTGGTCGTCCTCTACCTCTTTTAATACTTTCCAAATTTAGTTTTTCTAACATTCTTATAGGTTCTTCTTTTGATCTTCTTTCTATATGTCCAAACCATCTTAAACGATGTTCTCTCATTTTGTCCACTATTGGTGCCACTCCTAATTTGTTTCTAATAACCTCATTATGTATATGGTCTTTTCTTGTATGATCACTCATCCATCTTCATCTTCATTATATATATATTACACCCTTAAACAAGCCAAATCCGAGCTGGGTGAACTGAGAACTTACCTACATCCCATTTGACTTGGCTGTATTATACCCTTAATCGGCGGCGGATCCACATTGTGGCGAGGTGGCTGTATAACACCCTTAATTGGCGGCGGATCCACATTGTGGTGAGGTGGCTGTATTACACCCTTAATCGGCGGCAGATCCACATTGTGGCGAGGTGGGGTGGTCGCTCGACGTGAAGTTATGGATTTTTGCATTTATATATTGAAATTTCAAAAAAATCGAAAATTTTAAAGCCCGTCCCACCACAAATATGAAGTTTATCCATCCAAAGCAAGTTTCTGGATCTGCCACTGCCCTTAATTACACTTTGGAAAATGACAACCGACTTTTGAATAAAAGCTTAGATCAAGGTTCCATCGGATAGGTTTTAGCAACGGGATAATACCTATTTTAGATGACTAATAACTATAACAAACTCCGGAAAATGACTCTCTTACCAATGCGGATTCAAGAGTTTTGGGTCATGCCCGATGGGTATCGGGTCGTAGTGTATCGTCTTCGTTAATGTCTTCTTGGCATTCTTATCCAAACCCCGCTACTCGAAACGCTCGATTGGTTGGGTTCAGAATCCCATACCGGATCCGTTTCCAAACTGTTCATATCCACATGAAGCGGCAACTAGTTGGACCCGATCCAAACTCAAACCATGAAAACACTTTTAAGTTTGGCTACAAAGTTGAAATCCTCATTCCATGTGATTTTTTTTTTGAAATTATAAAGTTTTAATGATTTTCACTGGTTCCGAGCATGCTAGGATTTAAATTTCTGATCCAGATCCGTAGTTGGCGCAGTTTAAATTTCGTTCTAAACATCAAACATCAAACTAGTTCACGATTATGGCTTTAGGACTTAAACCGAAAGTGGAACCAACGATTCTAATCTGGAACCAAAATGGGGCTGGTCCTGATTAGGTTTCATTTTGGGTTCCAGAAAAATCAGAACTGGTGATTTGAAACGGTCGGTTCCGACTGAGTCTATCTCACTCTGGATCAACAATGAGTTTGATTCAAAACATGTTTCGGAAATAAAATAAAGACTCATATAGATTTAAGAAACCAAATAAAATAATGACTCTAGCTGTATTAAGATAACTATATGTTGAAACGGTGAAATCCTTCCTTAATTAAACTTTTTGATGTTTTTATCAAAATATGGATAGCTGAACTCCTTTTTGGATTGCACTCTTGATCTTCATTAGCATTTGAGACATTGGATATGAATTGGATTTTGGATCTCTAATAGATTTCATGATTGAATCTTCAAGTCTTCAAAACTGATCTAGATCTTGAAGTAAGATCCAGATCACAACATCCTTCAATTGCAACTAAACGAAAGAAATCCAGAAGCATTGAATTCAAATCCGATCCAATTACTAATCTAGCTATTAATGTCAGATATGAGTTTGGAGATATCCAAATTGTTTGACATCCTACGCATCACACATATCCACAATAAGCTTCAAAATAGGAATGACAATGGGCACCCGCCTTGCCCTAGAATCCTCCTTATACACCCTGTTCCGTTCCATTCCACTTCAACATGTAAATATAAAATCTTTTTAATGATATTTTATATTATTAAATTAAAAATTATTATGTATGTATAGTTATATTTATATAAAAATACATACATATAAATATGCAAAATACTTATAAATATATTTTTTATATAAATAAATAGATAAATAAGTATATATATATATTCTGAGACGGGTCTATTGCAAACTCTCCCCCACCCCGATGCCGGGCACAGGTCCATACGGGACCGGTACCTATAGAGCGGGTCCAAATTACAAGACCTACTTCAGGGATCCTAAGTATTCAGTCACACGTCCAGATGACTCGTACCGATACGACACGTTGTGCGACGAGTTCATTACGATGAGCGAGTTATTGCGTCACACATAAGTTACCTACATATGATAATGTTGCGTTGAGAACTTGAGACTCATTTTCTTCGGTTATCTCCAGAAAAGGGTATCGATCAGGATCGCTTTTCCGTGTTAATCGGGGCCGTGCAGCTACATTTTGGTGGTTGCCGTGTCGGTGCTGGTTATACATTCCGATCTGCAGATAGGATTGGTTCCCACCTGATCATTTCTATCTTTCCAGAAGAAGCAACCAAGAAAAGATCGACGATATGCCGCGTGATTCCGGCATTGCGTTCGGAATAACAGAGGTTCTGCAAAGGTATCGCCTCCCTTCTTCCTCTTTTAATCGGTGATCTGCAACAAAATCAGGAGGAAAGGGGCGGAGCAGCATGGGATTGAGGCTGACGCCTTTCCCCTCCGTTCATCGCTGAGAAATCGTTGTGAAATGAAGGTAAGGCGTCAAATCGAAGAGAAATCCTCGATTGGTCATTGATCTGCGTTGTTTCTTTGTTGCTAGTTTTTTTTCTTTCCAGGGTTGTTTAGTTGTCTCGGAACGCTTCGGTTTGCGTGCATAGTGATGCTTATTGTTCCCCCCCCCCCCCCCCTATGTTTAGGGCTTTCACCAGATCACTCCGGGATCCGGCGCATAGGCAGCAGAAAGTTGTACAACAGCTGTTGAGATGGGAAGGAAAAGGAAGAACAAGAGGATCTCTCCCGTTGAGGGTCAGGGTTTCTTCCCCCTTTCATTCTCTACTCATCATCTTGCTTTTTTATTTTCTGTCGATTGCGATCATGAAAGAGATGAGCTTGAGGTGGTTATTTCCATTGTTTTTTTTGCTTTCGTCTTGACCGCGAAATGAATTTGTGCAGTTGCCTGATCCTTCTTTTTTTTTCATTGTTTTTCTTCAGAACCGTATCGCTGCGACCGTCCAAGGAGGTGGGCAGTTTCTGCAAATCGCTGAGTCATCAGAGTTTGCTTGTTTTATTGCGATGCTGCTGATCTGTGTGTACGACAGCGTTCAGAAATTGTACATTCACTACTAACTCAAACGTACGTCTTATCTCCGCTTAGTTTCGCTGTCTATTAGCTTAAGGGTTTCGGTTAGTCTGTATAAGAGAAGGGGGATTTGTCCTGCTTCATCAGAGATTGGTTGGGGGCTCTTCCTGTTATTTGCATAAGAGGTCCTTAGAGAAGTATGGTGGAATTCTTGAGAAGGAAGAGAAAAGGAAACGGGTCATTAGTTCGCTCACAACTGGTAGGTGCCATTTCATTTGCTCATAATCCGTCATCTTCATTGGTTGCTGAGTCTCACGTATCTTTGGAGGAGCATTCACGCCTCAGAAAGAAGTGCAAGGAGCATTCCCCCATAGAAGCTGTAGGTTCCCGTGCCAGTACGCTGACATGCTTTGTTACTGCTCCTGTATGCAGAGGTTCTCTCAGTTCTGCTTCGTATCCTCTTGGAAGGGGACTGAAAAGGAAGTTGGGTTGCATCGATTCAGCCATACAGATGGGAAGAAAGAAGAAAATCGAACAAGATTACATATTGGGTCCTCAAATTGGGCAGGGAAAATTTGGATTGGTTAGATTGTGTTGGAGTAAGGCCCGAGGTGAAGAGTTTGCATGCAAGACCCTGATGAAACGTGGAGAAGAAAGTGTTCACAGAGAAGTTGAAATAATGCAGCATCTGTCTGGTCACCCCGGCATGGTAACACTGAAGGCAGTTTATGAGGATGCGTACTCTTTCCATCTTGTCATGGAGTTGTGCCACGGTGGTCGCTTGCTCGATTCAATGACGAAACAAGGCCGGTTCTCAGAGAGACAGGCTGCTATCCTGCTGAAGGAGCTTGTTTCGGTTATCAAGTACTGTCATGAAATGGGGGTTATTCACCGTGACATAAAGCCTGAGAATATTCTTCTTACATCGTCAGGAAGGTTGAAACTTGCTGATTTTGGTTTAGCTGTGAGGGTTGCGAACGGTAACAGTTCTAAATTTCTTTTAAGTAATATATATTATCAAAAATTTGTGGCATAATATTTATAGTTTGACTGCGATGCTGAAGCTGATCTCTTTAAACTCTTTTTCTCCCCTCTGCAGAATGCCATTAGTATGGCGTCTGAGTTCCTTGTCTCAATTCAAATTGCTCCTAGGATGTGTCTAGCATCTCTTGCTCTAACGATAGCAGTTGATGCCTTCCCCATCAACTATGTTTTAGCTACTGAAAGCTATTACTGTGGCATCTGAGTTTCCATTTGCCTTTTAGGATACGTCTAGCATCTCATGCTCTAATGATATGAGTAGTCTTGTCTGGGGAATAAATCTTGATGTCATGAACATGTTTTCTTCCGTGACTCTTTTTGTTGAAACGAAGTAGGATTAAGGATTATTAATTTATTACTGTGGCAGTGTTGTAAATATTGTACAATATTATGTGGTACAAGGTGATCGAATATCAGTACCTAGACTATAGTTTTCTCTAAATTATTAGAACGTATCGACCGTGTCATAAAACATTATAGAAACTTATCATAGTGTATCGTATTAAAAGAGAAGAACGCTCTTTTGTTTTTCAGATTATTGATGTTAGGGTGCTATTGCAGAATGGTGCCCCACGAATTCTTGATGAAGGTTGCTGTATGTTTTCTATTAGTATCTGATTTGCTCTTATTTTCCTGATTTTTTACAGTTTCCTTTTTTAAAGTTTTAACTTTTTTTCAGTTAGCAAACGCAAAATGGACATTGCATAACTTGTCAAAAACATGGATTTTTCTTTGAGAGGAAGTAACTCTTTTTCCATCGGAGAGCTCGCAATTCTTGATATATATATATATATATGTTTCCCTTATATAAAATTACTATGTTCAATAAACTAAAAGATTCTCTCTCATGTATCATGTGAAATTAGGTTTTTCATCTGATAGAATTGTAACTGAAATAGGAACTGTGTTTCCTACATTCATTTGAATTAGATGCAACCACCGAAAGCTTCCATCTGGTGTGGGATGACCAGGTGGGTCCCATCCGTTGCCTAATACAGAAAGTTTTCTAATAAAGGTGGGATTCTTAGTCCCTTAGCTATTTAGATGCATATCAGCAAGATGTGCTGATTAACTTACAAAGAATAAATGTCAAAAAGTACAAACGTAAAATGGGTTTCTTAGGTGGGTCTGGCAGTGACATCATCTCCAATAAGCTGTAGTGAGCCAGATTTTGATTGTCGAGTGTGGTTTGGATCTGACTGACCTCGGTTCTGGTTGTTTCAATCTGTATTGGTTCTGGTGGATCACATAAAATAGGATCATGAACACATCATTCCTTTAACGGGTTAGGCCTCGCTAAGTTCAAGCTTAGCTCATCAAACATTAGAATGACTGAATTAGGATCTCAATAACTAAAGCGTGGCTGCATTTTGCAATTTTTTTTCATCTGCTCTTGTCTTGTTTATGTCTTCTTCTACTTGCAAAAGTTCAGGTCATTGTTTGACTGTTCTAGATTTTGTATATTGAGCATGTGTTGTCCTTTGAGATTGAATGCATATGTTTTGGAACATGCTATGGTCTGTCGCCCTGGAATACTGTTTAAACGTATCAAGTCTCTTCTTCCCAAATAACACCTACCATATCCTTAAGAGTTACACAAGCACTTCTTTGAAAAGGGGGGATTAGATCTGCTAACAGAATATTGTTGATGAAAAACAAATAAAAATGCGACAGTCAAGAAACTTCTTCTATCTACTTCTTATCAAATTTATTTGATCTTCAAGTTATAGTTGTCGTGTTTGTACTTCTGTTGTGCCTGATCATAATTGTCATCTTTGCTGGATCTTATTTTAATTATCAATCTCCTCTTTCTTCATGCACTTAATGCTTGTTAGAAGGCACCACCAGAATGAGGCACAGTAATTACAAGCAGTTCTCTTTGTGTGGTCCTTATCTCCCGTATTGTCTGTCTTGTTTTCTTCCCTTTTCCAGAAGTCATGTTTCACAATTATACTTGTTTTTCCCTGCATCAACCTGAGAATAGGAAGCTTTTGATTCAAACATGGACGAGTGAGTGAAGCAATTTAGTTGCCTACATATGGGATGGAAGAGTAGATATTTTAGATTAAGGAAGGGCATGCCCCTTTTTTTCTTTTGAAGAATAAGAATGAATTCATTCTCAAGTACGAAGGAAGTGCAACATGTACATCATCTAATATCTACTGTATTCTAACACCTATTAAGGTTGCCATCCAGAAGTGAGTGTCCACTCACAAAATAATAAAAAATAATCCACACAAATTGATGCATTTTCACACTAGGAGACCCATCACCAAAGTAATGTCCCTTCGTTAGAGGTTACCAAATAATAGCCCAAGTTCCCTCTTGAGCAGGAAAGGCCAAGTCCTTTCTATGGGAACTCTTATAGGTGCTTAAATCACATGCAAGAATTTGTAAAGGGGTGTAAATGTTGACTTATATCTTAATGTTTTTGCCGTTTGCTATTTCTATTTTTGCACAAGGGTCATGACGTGCCTGTGAAAGTGGTAGTCACATGTTTGCACACTTGCACGAAACTACCATTATGTAGTGTAGATTGACCTTTTTTCAATTGGCTAATTTTGTCCTGTTCTTGTTCTCTGACTTGCTGATTCTCTTACGCAAATATTTCTACATTTTGTGCCTTCTCATTTCTAAAACTTGGGATGCGTTTGTAGACCTTTCATGTTCCTTGCTCTTGTTGGGGTTTTGAATTTCTCGCCATGAACTTGTGTTGTCTATATTCGATTAATATGGAAAATCTTTGAGATTTGCAAGAAAAGAACGTGAAATTCCTTCTTCTTTGTTGTCATTAGTTTTGCATGAAGTTAAAATTTATCACATCGGCAGAGCTTCATTGTGGTAAATTCTTCTTGGATCAGGTCAGAGCTTGTCTGGCGTTGCTGGGAGTCCTGGATATATTGCTCCTGAAGTTCTGTTGGGGGATTATTCGGAAAAGGTGGATATTTGGAGTGCAGGTGTTCTTCTTCATGGACTATTGGTTGGTTTCCTGCCATTCAAGGGGAATTCACTTGAAGACATGTTTGAAGCTATTAAAACGTCGGAATTAGACTTCCACCATGGCATCTGGCAATCTATTTCAGCGCCCGCACAAGATTTGCTCAGACGAATGCTGACAAGGGATGTCAACACAAGATTAACTGCAGATGAAGTATTACGTAAGTGCAGTCTTCCGCTATCTGGTACTTCACGCTCCAGCATACTAGCTGCTTATCTTGGTCACAGGGTGCGACCTTCAGTGTTTCAATTTGAACTTTGTATGAGAGGAGATATCTTGGCTGACATAGCTTACCATCTAATTCACTTTACTTGGGCAATAGAATCCAGCATCTTCTTGTTCTCGTCTTAATATTTGCTACTTTGGTTTTGCCTGCAGGCCACCCGTGGATACTTTTTTACACTGACTTTATACTGAAGCCTCTATCATTGAAGCCGAATATCAGAAGTCAAGGTTTGGCATCCCAGCATCGGGAATCTGTCAATGCGACTGAGGCCAAGGAATCTTGTGGGGATTCTAGTTCGAGTGCAGAAGCAGAAGCTATAGATGCCTTAAACAGAGTCCACGTGTCCGAGCCGTGCGGACCCAAGCTGGAAGATGAAGGAGGAGATTGTGAATTGGTTGATGCCCTCGCTGCTGCAATCTCACGAGTCAGGATATCCGAGCCAAAACGAACCCGGCTTTGTGGTCCTACATCTCCTACCCAGCACGAGTGCTCATCTAACATGAAGACTAATCTATGTACAGCATTTTGACGGTTGACGACTTGACTCGAGATTCCACGGAAATAGGCGGCATTTGGACTAAGCTCGGTTATAACCAAGGAGTGTTCTCTTCGATTGACGTTACCAGAGTTCGGTTTAGAAGCGGTGTAAATGTGATGTAAATAGCTTCTGCGAACAAATGGCCTTTTGCGCCAAATATTCTGCTTCATCATGCTTATTGTATATGAACAGGTTGAAATTCAATGGGAAGGATGACTATTTGATCCTTTCTTGTATAAGACATCATCTATATGGATGCGTTTCATCATGCATTTGCTCATGGAATGTACTATTTTGGGCTCTAGGCTTGTTTCCTTGAACACTTTTGTCGATCTAAGGGTGCAAATGAAGTTCACAGGAGGTCATCCCTTTTAGTACTATGCTCACCCCCTATACGCTTGGTTTTAAAGCTTTGATGAAATCAGTGACTCTGGAAAGATCTTAATTGAACAAAGATTTTTTCTGCTTGCTTTCGATGGTGGCACCGGCTCTGTAAGATGGGGAGTTGTATACCCCATCGTAGAGAAGCAAGACACACAACGAGTTGGATAGGTTTGCATGTCCTCAATGGTTTTGACGTTTTTCTTAGGAAAAAAAAGTGATCGTGTGAACCGGGATCGATGATTTCGCGTGGAAACTGGAGCTCACAACAGTCTTGTTCCAAGTAGGTTCTGGTTGATGCGAACCAGAACCAGACATGTCTAAGGATGATAACTAATAACTAAACGGGTAAAGTACCCAGTACACACCCAATCTATTCACAACCGTATGTAGACTTGGAGAGTTCAGGACAAACTAGCGACTTGGAACGTCGATGCCCCTTTAGGTTCTGGTTTCCTGATGGCAGGAACCAGAACCGAATTGCAAGGGTTCTCTCTATATGGTGCAGTTCCGGTTCTAAGAACTGTACTATTCCGGTTCAGACCGGGTCATATCCGGCGATCACCATGGCTCCCTTCACGTGAGAGAGATTGTGAAGACAAGCAATGTGCACGTAGTGACAGCCTGGCCCGCTTGGTGACCGCACCCAATCTCCATGCAAAGAACAAACCAGCGTCGGCGCATCCGTCCCTCTAAAACGTTAACTATGACCCTCATTAAAGACCTTCCAAGAGGACTTAATCAAGACTTGAAGAACTCAATGTGGTCGGTGGGTCGAAGACCACACAATGGTGCGTACCGGTAGGTACAACTGTACAGGTCCGCATAGCAGATGATGGGTTCAAATGCAATTTAAAGAAGTCCGCAAGATGGTGATCAGAAGTTAAGATATTTAAAAACCCACCTGCATTTCAAATAGTATTGTGCTAACTGACTATTTTCTCGAATAGTATCCTGAAGGCGTTCTCTGAGAGTCATAAAATTAGTGAGACGGGTGAAATAGGGCTGAATAACATGGTGCTGTATCTTGTGTCATATGAGTAATCAACTTGAGATTTGTATATTTACTTGATTGTGGTAATTTTAAGTCTTTCTTTGTCACCTTTAAAATATTCATCATCTAATTTGACATTTTTCTCTGAGCTCTCATATCAGAATTGCATTTGGATCTAGAAATCTTCTAATCTGTAATTTATTTCAGACAAAAATGCAAGGATCAATAAGTGTAAAAGATGGTTTCTTTACCTGAAACCAAATCAAATTGGAACCACAGTTTGCTTCATGCAAGAAATGTATTTCATATATTTCCTACGCTTAAACTCTTAAAGAATAATAATATATTTAATACGTTTTCTTCCAGTATCGTTGATGCCTTACTCCACCTTTTAAAATCTTTATCTTCTAATTTTTCACAGATTGATGGACACTTAAGTTACCTTAAATGAGTCTCTATCTTTAGCTTTTATTGATATTACACCAACTATTGTTTTGAGTAGGTGAATTGATTATCTCTCAACTTCAAATAAAACATAGGCAAAATGATAAGAAGTTTTTTAAGGAGTGTAGATATACTTTGAAAGTAGGTAGTTGGATAACAATATTCACAAAATTAAGCAAATACGTAAATATCTTATTACTTAATTTGCATGGTGTTATCATAACATATGTAATTTGGTCTTGACTCTTTATCTGCTTTCTGTATAAGGATCTTGAGAGAGAGAGAGAGAGAGAGAGAGAGAGAGAGAGAGAGAGAGAGAGAGAGAGAGAGAGAGAGAGAGAGAGAGACGTCGGCTTCGGGGTTGATTCGCCTACGCAGACGGCATGGGGAACGGTTCAGATGAAGGTAAGAAGAAGAAACCGAGGGTGCTGTGCCTCCATGGCTTCCGAACAAGCGCTTCCGTCATGAAGCAGCAGATCCACAAATGGCCCCAGAACGTCCTCGACACCCTTGATCTCGTCTTCCTCGACGCCCCCTTTCCCGCCGAAGGCAAATCCGACGTCGAAGGCATCTTCTCCCCTCCCTTTTACGAATGGTTCCAATTCGACCCCGTACGCACCAATTCCCTTCCTCTCTTCAAATCTCTTTGTTTCGACCGAAATCATTTTCTAATCCTTTTCTTCGTTTTTTTAGACGTTCACAGATTACAGGAACTTCGATGAGTGCCTTTCATACATAGAGAATTTCATGATGGAGCACGGCCCTTTTGATGGTCTCATGGGCTTCTCTCAGGTATCGTTTTCGTTCCTCCAATCCTTGGAAGGTTTCTCTTCGTATTTGTTCTTTCATTATTTGGTTGGAAAACCAGATTCGAGAGTTCTGATGATTTCTTACCACTTATTGCATGTCTTTTTTCGTTCATTTCAAAAGGGTGCAATCCTTTCGGCTGCCTTGCCCGGCCTGCAAGCAAAGGTAATGGATGGTATCTTCCCTTTGGTTATATTAGTTTTTCTTCTTCTTTTTCATTTCTCAAGCTTGTCAACTGCACAATCTGAGTATGGAACTCGCAGCCTCCTTCTACTCGAAACTTCTGAGACGATCCCCTAATGAGGACTAAGGATATCCGCGCGTGCATATATTAATTATACGAGTCTTGATTTACCTGTGAATTTGATTTGATTTCTCAACTTGAATCCACATCAATTTCTAACAAGTGGGCAACTGAAACAAACGTCAATTACTTCTTGGATCTTCAGCAGACCACGAACGAATTTTCTGTTTTGGTGGACTTACTGTGTTGTATTGATTTGTGGTGTTGCGTGTGAACAGGGGGTTTGTTTGAAGAAGGTACCACCGATCAAATTCGTGGTCATAATCGGAGGAGCCAAGTTTAAGAAACCAGAGTTGGCGGGGCAGGCATATTCTTCGCAGATCGACTTGCCTTCTCTTCATTTTCTCGGTAACCAATCAACACTCATGCAATTCTACGACGAGAGAGAGAGAGAGAGAGAGAGAGAGAGAGAGAGAGAGAGAGAGAGAGAGAGAGAGAGAGAGAGAGAGAGAGAGAGAGAGAGAGAGATTTCATCGACTTTTTTGGGTGCGCTCGTCTTTAATGTGGAAGCCATTGTTGGTTTTTCTCATTGGAGCCTCTTTAGACCGTCGACCTGTTGGTTGGGCATCCTGCATCAAATTTCTTCGGACCTTCTAGACTTAGATTCTGCTTACGAGAAGGAATCTTCTTTGAACTTGGTTCTTGTGACGTCAGGCAATACGAAAATCCAACGAGAACAACCCGGAAAGGGCATGTATCGACCCAAAGTAATACAGATTAGTTAGTTCGTGTTCGGGTTGACCTGTTCTTGATATGACACAAAACATGGCTTAAGATTGTATGTTGGTAGTACGAGTCCAGGCTTGCAAAACTGTCATTACAAGTCCAGCACCACTAGATGAGCTCGTCGTTAAACCTCAAACAATTAAAAAATGAACTTGTACAACCTCATTTTCCATGGTGTTAATGAGACCTGGACCAATGGCAATTCTAGTTATGAAAGCCTAAGTCTCGTAATCAAACACTCCCAAGTAGAAAACGTTGATTGTGACTTGTTTGACACAATACAAGCACACCATGAAGAATATATATATATATATATATATATATATATATATATATATATATATATATATATATATATATATATATATATATATATAATATATATAAGAAATGACAGAATCCACCTGATGAACACACTTCATCATCCACACTTTTCGATTGTCTTTGTTAAATGAGGCCCCACCATGTGACGGCACGTTCTAGGTATTGATGTTAATAATAACCTTCGTGTCAAACGTATACAATTATTATATGCACTCTAGAACACGTTCAATGTGTGTTGTGCTTCTTTAAGAGCCACATGATCGATATTTATGACTTAACTACATTATTTCCTTGTCCTTACATTTGCATTGGCCTGCCCTTTTCCTGGATTGTAAGGTAGAAACCATCAAAATGGACAAACTAATTCGTCTATTCTATAGATTGAAGGAATTAACCTTTCCTTCCTAATATAATTGAAGCCAGTGATCTTTGTGTGTTGTTTCAGGGGAGAAAGACTTCCTAAAACCGCATGGGGAGGTTTTGCTTGGATCTTATGTGAACCCGACCGTCGTTCGCCACCCTGCCGGTCACACTGTTCCCCGACTCGGTTCGTATTCCATAAGGCTTTTCTTCTTCTTTCTCGTTTTTCTGTTTAGTGATTTTAAGCCACTCCATTATTGATATTCCAATATATCTGTTCACAGTAGTTATTTAATAAACAAAGCGACCATACTTAAGTCATTTACATGATGTAAAGATTAATATGATTTATGAAAACTTTGATCATGGCAGAGTCAAAAATTTTCTTAGGGTGGGGTGAACATCTTATGGTTGTAATATGGTTTGTAGCACGTTTATATGGTCTATAGAGTGGTCAAAAACTTTTTAAGGTGGGTAAATAGCTGACGGTTATACAGTGGGCTCTATATTATAGCCCAAGATGATGCCATAGGCTTTCTACACTCTCTTTCAACATTCACTTTAACGTAAGTTCACCACTTATTGTCGGTGTAGTCCGTCTTTCTAAGATGGACTATTTTCTACCATAAGTGAAACGTAGGGGTGTAATCGAGCCGAGTTGAGCTCGAGCATAGGTGAGCCCGACTCAATCATCGAGAAATGCTTGGTTGAGCTCGATTAAGCTTCATTCTTCTGGCTCAAGCTCGGGTTTATGTTATGTTTGAACAATTCAGATTCAGCTCTTTAAGCTCGTTTGAGCTTGGTGCGATCAAGATTGACTTGATTAAGTTTTGCTCAATATCGAGCTCGGGGAACTTGAATCTGACTGCTAGTGAGTTAGCTCGATCTTGAAAAGTTCTAATCTTGAAGTTAGTGATCGTTAATCATGTTTATGATACTTATTCTACTAAATTTTAATATAGATAATTTTTATATTTAAAAACTGTAAAGCTCGATTAGGCTTGCGAGGTGCTAGGTCCAAGTACTGTCAAACTTGAGCTCAGATTGCGAGCAACTCTAGGTGGGCTCCGAGTTAGAAAAGGGTCGAGTCAAGTTCGACCATTTCTCGAGCTGAGCCAAAGTAGCTATTGAGCTGCTCGGTTCACTTGGACCCCTAGTGAAATGAAAGGTAGGAATGCTTTTGCCAATACCCATAAGCAGGGATTAATTTGACAGTGGACAACAATGGAATTAATTGTGTATTTATGTAAAGAAAATATTAATCTTTTATTTTATTAATTCTGTTTTCAAAATCCGAATTTCTTGATGCAGATGAAGAGTCACAAAGCACGGTGCTCAGTTTCATCGACGGCCTCTGAACTGCTAGGAAAGGATCATCTGTGGATATTGATATGTACCCATTGTCACCTTTCATATTTAATTTACTAATACATTAAATTATTTTCCATTTGTTGGTAAAAAGCTGGCATTAATGTTAAGATATTTTTCTCCATTTTTAATATGAAGAAAAGGTTGGTAGCTGTATCAACCTGTAGCTTGTTATTTTATGCAGACGCTCTGAAAGAATTCCTCGTCCTTTTGGTGGAGTCGAACTTTTCTTGCCTTTGTGAAGAGGGGATTCAGTAGGAACTGTATGCACAAGGAGCAATAGCTCACCTGGCTAGGGGATCCACTCATAAGTTGAAGGTCACGAGTTCTATAGCCGGATCGTGCATCCTTCAGAGTAGGGATTTGAAAGGTTTCAAATAATGGACCTGACCAATCATAATATGAGATTAATTGGGTTCTAAGTGAAGTTTGCATTCGGATGCCAAAACTAAAGCCTAAGCCTTTCTTATTTTATTTTTCTACAATTAGAGGCCAAAGCCTAACAACAAACACGCATTCATCCACGCCCTCAGAGTCGAACTCAGCACTTGTCACATGGGACTCACAGAGCCCTGCCCACATGAGCTAACACTTTGTTAAGTGGAGTCTGATCTATTAAGGAAAAACCTTACAAAAGTACTTAGTGGTTTCATCATTTTCTATTTTGGTTCCTTTAGCTTGAAAAGGTCTCTAAGCTATATTGTGGGTTTTCACTATGTATTAAATCATTGCCAAAATGTTTAATGTCATTATTCTTAATTCGATGTAGCATATCAATTACTACGTCACCTACCACATTAACAATTTAAGATGTTATATCATTTATCATGCCAACTTATATATATTATTTTATAAATGTGTGAAGCGTAGGTGCAAGTGCATGGAGTTGTGATTTTTCTGGTGCAAAGAATGATATATATGATGCTTAACGCGTGTTGTGCAGAGATTCTGAGTGAGTGATCGCCAGGAGTTTGGAGCTGATAAGTGAATTTCGATGTGTATTTGAGGGTGAGGATCAAGGCTTAAAGGTGTAAGAAGGAGCAGCAGTTGATGATTTTAGTGCAAAAAGAGAGCTAGCGTACAACCCATTTTACATGATAAATACATTTCTAGCCTGCGAAACTTTAGTTAGAATGCATTCAAATATTATTTTCATAATGTCGCTACGTATAATTAAAGAGACCACACGTTGCATCTAAAGCATCAAACAAAAACACAAACAATCAATGCCAAAGAGAAGCCATACGGAATATCATCTTCACATTGCATCTCTACGAATATCATATAATTACTCAAACCGTAAAGTTAGAGAAAGATTAGAAACCTTATTTGACAAAGCCTAATTAGCACTGCCTAAATACACGCTTATTATACATGCGCATCCTTTACAATATTTTCGAATATATAGCCCACTATAAATAAATACATGCAGAAACTTCAGACAAAAGTAAAATCGTAGCCCTTTAGACTATGCGAACTTAGAGCCCAAATTGGGAGGAATCATGTCACGATCGTCTCAGATCCTCATCGAGGTCAGCCTCATGCGAAGTTCCTGAGAGTCTTGTCACATCTTCCTTAAGTTAGAGGAAACCATGCCAATAGGAAACGGTGCCATAAATTTTTGTATCACCATTACTCCGTCTCCAGTGCAATTCAAAAACATATTGTATTTTGTAAGAGCGATTGTCATTCTTCCAAAACTCAAAAGCATTACTGGTCACATCCCTCAAATTGCTCGCCAAATTAAGAACTCAGTGAATCACCACCACGCAGGAAATAGGCAGTTCGCAGAGTATTAAACAAAGGCTAATAGCCCAAGCTAGAGTTAAGATCGCCATAAGGCAATCCCCAGTAGACAGCCCATTGCCGAATTCGATATATTAGCACTCCAGCCCACCAACATACCGCACATCTCTATATTCATATCATATACAACCAAAAAGTAGCCTCAATGCTCTCGTAAAGTTTTGTCTCTGATAGAAGTGCAAAAAGATTCCAGGAAAATATTAGGCTTCGCATCCTGCATACGCTTCAATTTCCACAAATATACGTACAAACAAATGCCCCTGGAAGCGCCAAATTTTGCTTAAGACATCATACCATCATTACCATTGAGAGGATCAAGAAACAAACATTTAATCAGTTTACACTACATAGCGCTACCTGACACAATAGCGTGTAATGTTAAAATAAACATTTAGTAGCGCTATCGAGTCAAGCAAATACAATGCCTGTGCGCAAGCATATATATCCAGCACAAAATACAATAAAATATTCTTTCTAGGCTCAAGGATGAATGCCGTAAATAATATAACCAAATTATTTCTATGCATTTCTTAATATTTTAAAATAGCCATTAACATTACGTGAGAGTTTACACAATGGTCGAGAGAAAGATCAGGACTACTTACCAATTTAATCGTAACTGAGGCCACGAGTCTATAGGTGATAGTCCATCAAAGATGATAAATGCACATCATGAACAACAAAACGTATACTTCACATCAGATCCATGATCTAAAGATTCAGTTGTCTTCACCAGATCGCTTGAGTCAAAAAGCTACGACATAAGCAACATCAGCCTACCCGGAAATCTACCAGACCTACTCCATTGGGCAATATTGTGAGGTTACCTGTAACTTCGACGCTCCTAAGGTCAACCAGATGACCAGCACTTTGTCTATTCAGCACCCGCATTATAATGGTTGTTCAATTCCTGAGAGCAGACTCGATGTTTTAACATAGTCCAACCAAATCTGCTAATGCAGGCAAGCCAATTTACAAAAACCAAATAAAAACCAAATAATAAAATATAATACTCAAAAATCATAGAACATAATCGGCCAAAATCAAGAATCAATACGAATACCTAGAATCACTCACATAGACCCATGATAGTTCTCAATCGCATCTTTAAAGTGTAGAGTTATGGAGGAGTTTATTAGGTTTAGCCTTTTCTTACAAGAGGATGATAGGCAAGAAGCCATGACTAAAGTTAACTAGACATCCTCTACGTAGGTCAATGTTAGTGGTTATCAGACGAGAGAGAGAAGAAAGAGCAAGTGGATTCTCAAAATTCTACCCTCGAAGGTGTAATTCTAAACTTTCTCTTGAATCTTCACCCTTAACGAAATACCCGATCAAAATCTTGACACCAAAACCATTCGGTTCTGTAAAAAGTATCCAAACAAAGCATTTTAATGTACAACATTTTAAATTATCTCAAAATTACTAATTTTGCAAAATCCGTTTATCCAAACCAACCTAAATCACTAAGCGTATTTTACCCCAATACTTTTGGCAAGGATGCCATTAGTATGATCGTGACGAAGAAATGTCTCTAATGTACTATTGAGGTCACGTCATTTAACTTTGAAGATGACTCATTTCAAGAAAAATGTTGGTAGAAAAAAGCATATTTATTTGTCAAGCAGTGTTACATTCCTTATCAATTACGAATTGGTATGTGACGAAGCAGTGTATTAGAGTTGTAATTAATCCATCAGAAGATTCAGGTAAAAATTATTCAAATGTGAGATGACGTATGTTTAAGTATATAGTTAACATTGTTCTTATTTCATCATAGGATTGTGCAATTAAAGTAAACTGGCTAAACCGAGGCTACTCAACTAAATATCGGATATTGCCAGAAGTTTTTGTGGGGGGAGATTTGCCCACCAACACGAGACTCTTAAATCGACTGCATTGCATTCCGCCTGACTTGACGACCCTTGGACACCCAAACCTTAAGCAAAAGCATATTGACATTGGAGAAGTCTTTTATCCAATGGGCTAGTACCATATCTTAACTCGATGTGGGTATCGCATATCGACGCACGACCTATGTGGAGAAAAAAAACCAACTGGGATATTGAAATTTAAGATATGTATTCCTTTCCATCCTTTATGGCTGTATTTTTTTTAGAATTATTAACTCGACGCATTTGCATAATGATTATAACGTAATATTGACATCCCCAACCTTCACTATATTTATCATTGTGTTTATTATCTCAGAGATAAAATCCAACGAATATGGTACATAAGGTTATAATTTGACGGATATGAGTGAAGTCTAGAACTGAATTTAGATCATATTAAGCTACTCTACTATATTTCTATATAGTTAGAGTTATTTAATAGTATCATCTCATATAATAAATAAACTCAGTCTATAACTGTACACTTGAAATGAGCCTATCCGACGCCATTAAAGCTTGCAAGCATTAATTTTTCCAATCCTCTCCCACACATGACAATGTAATACACAAAGCTAATTATATAATATCGCGTGTTTACACACTTATTCAAATTCGTGCCTACAACATGCATAATATGTAGTTTAGAGTATCAATTAATGTGATTTTCTAAAAAAAAATTATTACGTAATTTTAACGCCTATAAATTTACATATATATCTTAGACTACCACAGGATATGTATAAGAAATCTTAAAAATTTGCATGAAAATAATTTTATTTAATATTTAATATATTGAATACATTAATTTTTATACAAATTTTTTTATTTTTGATAAATATTCTTAAAACACTCGTTAGAAAGATTTTTAATATTAATTATAAAAATCTTTCAGAATATACACAAATTTACGCTAATAACATGCAAAACCCAATTTCTTATTGGTGCTATGCGATTAGGATTAGATTAAGCAAGAATTGGTAATTTTCTATAACAACGTGGCACCAGCAATCAATGTTTATAGCACTCAACTTGTGGATTTTATCTGTACGGATGATTCTCTTCTCTGACTGTTCCTATATATCTTGTAGATTAATTAATTTCAAATCCCCTTTGTCTTTAAAACCGTGCCTCACTGCCACGACTTGGGCCACTTGTTACGTCCTACAAACTGCTACTTGTTATCCTTAATGAAATAAATATTTAAAACCATTTAATCAATCATCTTAATATTTTTTTAACTATTAGTAAATAAAAAATATTAAATTGTTTGCTTTTCTTCAGGAACTTGCTGGGCTAAGCGTTGCTTCTGCTGTAGCTGAGGTACGTTCCATTTCCTTGATTCTGTTCTTGGGTTGGGATTGGTTCGGAAATTACATTTACCTCTATATTCGACTTGGCAAGCTCAGTCATCTGAATCGTTTTGTCAAATTGGGCCTTCATTGGTTATGTAATGATGTTAGACATAATCTTTAAACTTGCCCTCTTTTGACATAAAAGGCTTACAACAGATCGTTTTTGCATTTAGATTCTTCATTGTACATTTTTGAGCTAAATGAAACCCGAAATAACTGTTACGATCAATAACTAAACGAACAAACAAATAAAAGAAGAATCTAAATACCTGGTGTTGCTTTGAATCGAGTAGCTTATAGTTAAAAACGCATACAAAATGGGCACCTGCCTTGTTGGCAACAAAAGCATGGGAGCAGGTGTGTGAGTTACTGCACTGTATCCTGTTCAGCAAAAGAGGGAAGGGCAAAAGGGAGGATTCGCATTCTGGTGCATTCTCCTATAAAGATGGTTACTTAGTGCAATACATGTAGAATTTTACACCGAGAGTGCTTTTCTTTAATCAGGTCTATAAGCAAAGCTCACACAGCCGTGTGCTTACTATCTGTGGCCCTGGAAACAACGGTGGTGATGGTTTGGTGGCTGCTCGGCATCTGCATCACTTCGGTTATAAGCCAGTTGTTTGTTACCCAAAGCGTACAGCGAAGCCACTTTACGCTGGTCTGGTTACTCAGGTATGCTATTCTCATGTTGTCTCACAGTCCGCAACTCTGCACATTCACTTTTGATTTCTTCACGTGTTTGTGCCAATCGAAATAAAACTACATATATTTGTGCAGTTGGAATCGTTGTCCATTCCCTTCGTACCGGCAGAAGACTTACCTGCCGACTTATCTAAAGACTTTGACATCATATTGGATGCAATTTTTGGGTTCTCGTTCCAAGGTAGATTAGCTTCTTACCATTCTCTTGGGTAATGCATTCTGTCTATGCTTTTCAATAAATAATATGTCAAAGGAATATAGAATATCCAGTTTGTTCTGGAAAAAGTAGGAGCAACAACAACAACAACAACTAAGCCTTTTTCCATACTAGACGGGGTTAGTTACATGGATTCTTTGTTTCCACAGAGTCCTATCATGTGCCATGTTAGTTGTTAACTCACAATAAGCTAGATCATTCTTTATTGTTTCTTTCCAACACTTTTGTGGTCGTCCTCTACCTCTTTTAATACTTTCCAAATTTAGTTTTTCATACCTTCTTACATATTCTTCTTTTGATCTTCTTTCTATATGTCCAAACCATCTTAAACGATATTCTCTCATTTTATCCTCTATTGGTGCCACTCCTAATTTGTTTCTAATAACCTCATTATGTATACGGTCTTTTCTTGTATGACCACTCATCCATCTCAACATCTTCATTTCTGTCACAAACATCTTTTGTACATGTTTGATTAACTACCCAACACTCATAACCATAAAACATGGCAAGCCTAATTGCTGCCCTATAATATTTACCTTTTAATTTTAATGGTATCTTCTTATCACAAAGAATACTTGATGCTCCTCTCCATTTTAACCAACTAGCATTAATTTTATGCGTAACATCTCCATCAATTCTTCCATCACTCTGAAAAATTAACCCTAGGTATTTAAAACTTTCCTTTTGGGGATGCAATGTTTGCCAATTTTAATTTCTATGTCCTCTGAAGTAACCAAATGATTAAACTTCCATTCCATATATTCTGTCTTTGTTCTACTAAGTCGGAGGCCTTTGCTTTCTAATATTTCTCTCCATAGTTCCAATTTTCTATTAACTTTTTCCTTAGACTCCTCCACTAACACAATGTCATCTAACATACACCAAGGTACTTCATCTTGAATATGTTTTGTTAACTCATCAATCACCATTATAAATAAGTATGGACTTAAAGTTGATCCTTGATGTAACCCAATATTAACTTCAAAGAAATCTGTCATTCCTTCGTGAGTCCTCACACATGTTTTTGCACTATCGTACATGTCTCTTATAAGGCTAATGTATGTCATTGGGATACCTCTTTTCTTCAAGGTTCTCCAAAGAACCTCTCTCGGTACCCTATCGTAAGTTTTTTCTAAATCAATAAATATCATGTGAAGGTCTTTCTTTTTTGCTCTAAAATGTTTCATAAGACGTCTCAAAAGGTGAATCGCTTCCACAGTAGATTTGCCTGGCATGAACCCAAATTGGTTCTCTATTGTACTTGATACTTGTCTTAACCTACATTCGATAATTCTTTCCCATAATTTCATAATATGGCTCATTAACTTGATACCTCGATAATTCGCACAATTTTTAATGTCTCTCTTGTTCTTCTATATGGGTATAAGTGTACTCGCTCTCCATTCCTCGGACATCTTTTGGTTTCTTCATATTTCATTAAATAGTCTTGTGAGCCAAGTGATTCCTATTTCTCCTAGTATTTTCCAAACTTCTATAGGAATATTGTCTGGTCCTATTGATTTACCACCCTTCATATGTTTAAGAGCCTCTTTGACTTCATTCTTTTGAATCCGTCGGTAGAAATTGTGGTTTATATACTTTTCTAATTTAGCTAACTCTCCTAAGTTAATACTAACATCTTTATTTTTACTAAAAAGCTTATAAAAATAGTTTTTCCATCTATTTTTTATATCATCATTTGTCACTAGAATTTTTTCATCATCATCCTTGATGCATCTAACATAATTAAGATCTTTAGTTTTCTTATCTCTAGCCCTAGCTATCCTAAAAATAATCTCTTTCACCCTCTTTTGAGTTGAGTTTTTTATATAAGTCCTCCCAAATTTTAGCTTTTGCTTCACTGTCAGCCTTTTTTGCTTTCTTCTTTGCTTTTTTATAAGCCTCTAAAGTTTCACTAGTTTTCTTAGCATAATGTAATTTGTAACATGTCCTCTTTACCTTGATTTTATTTTGCACTACTTTACTCCACCACGAAGCTTCTTTTTGTGCCGGTACACCTCCCTTAGATACACCTAACACATCTTTCGCCACTTTCCTAATATGTATAGTCATATTATTCCACATATCACAAGGTGCACCGACATAATTCCGAACATCTCCTTGAAGGACTTTCTGTTTAAATATATCTTCTGTCTCGCTTTTGAGGTTTCACCATTTAGTCCGAATAGCTCGATGCACTCTTTTCTTCTTTGTCCATTTTTTTATTTGTAAATCCATAACTAAAAGTCGATGATGGGTGGTTAAGCTTTCTCATGGAATTACCTTGCAATCTTTACAACACACTATCTTTTTTTCTACAAATAAAGTAATCAATTTGTGTTTGTGATAAGCCACTCTTATAAGTAATTAAATGTTCATCTCCTTTTTTGAAGATTGTATTGACTATAAAGAGATCAAATGCCATATCAAAATTTAAAATCTCCCTACCTTCCTCATTTATATCTCCAAAACCAAAGTTTTCATGAATACCTTGATATCCTAATGCCTCTTTACCGACATGTCCATTTAAGTCTCCTCCTAAACAAATCATTTCCCTTTGTGGAATCCTTTGAATCACCTTACCTAACTCTTCCCAAAAAGTTGTCTTTATACTATCTTCTAGTCCTACTTGGGGTACGTAAGCACAAACTATATTCAAAACCTTTGCTCCTAACACTAATTTTAACGTCATGATTCGGTCACCATATCGTTGTATGTCTACTGCACTATCCTTTAAATCTTTATTTATGATAATACCAACTCTGTTTCGAACCTTTTCCTTACCTAAGTACCATAATTTAAAACTTGTATCCTCTATCTTCTTTGCTTTTTCTCCAACCCACTTTGTCTTTTGTAAACATAGAATATGAATCTTTTTCTCTGAATCATAGTATCTACCACCTCCATTAGCTTATCAGATAATGTTTCGATATTCCAAGAACCAATACTAATCTTATTATCTAGGACTAGCTTTCTTACCCCTTACATCCGTCCATATTGAAAATGCGGTGACCCTCTCGGTAAATTATTCACTACATTTTAATTAAAATTTTGAAGTTAGTAATGGAGTGTTTGCATGAATAAGATGATGTTAAGCATTAAATAAAAAAAATAAAGCAAGCGACTGAATATTTGAAATCCTGATTCGTATTAATGTTGGTTGGAAGCTCCCGGAAAAGGTTTGGGTGAAAATGAAAATGACGTTCATGTTTTATATGATGCTTCAGATATTGTCCATATGGTTTTCAGATTGTCTGGAGCAACTAACATCTCTTGCCAATGTCCAAGATAGATTTTGGCATTTGTTGCAGATTTATTATGTGGACGTTTATCCTATGAAAATGTGCACATCCAGTTAATCTTTCTCTAATTTATATTATCTGTTGTAACATGTCGACGTGTCTATATAAGATGCCTTTGAGCACCCATGACCTTCATTCACGTTCCTGCCAGCCAAGGAGAACGTTGTCTTGAGGTGCACAGAACCCTGAGGTCATAAGAATTTTAATTCATAACTAGCTATTTTGAAGCTATAGTGCACGTGTTGGAACAAAGTGGTGTATCAGAAATGAGCTCATTTGTGTCTGTTCTATTATTTTGTATGTGTTCTATAAGCTTCCTTGCCTTCTCCATGACTTGATCCATATATTTGGCACCAAAGTCTGAAGGGGCAATTCAAAGCAGTTCTCCTCCCACATAGGGGTAGTTGGTCTTTTTTCTTCTCTTTTTCTTTAAGCGGGTTCATGCTCTTTCAGAGTCTAAGAATGTTTTGGGTGTATAGGGGTAGATATATTTTTCTAATTTTTGCCAGTGGGTTTTCTTGCTTCCCCTTGCCTGTACTTAGTTGGTTTGCTATGTCTATTGAGACTGTAGGTACACCTAGGCCCCCTTTTGCTAAAGTCATTCAGAGGCTGGTTGATTTGCAAAATTTGGATCATGGTCTGCATATGCCTGCACTTGTGTCCATAGACATACCTTCAGGGTGGCATGTTGAGGATGGAGATGCTGATGGAAGTGGAATAAAACCAGATATGCTGGTGTGTGTTGGTGTACTATTTAATTGGTCATTTATTAATCAATGTTTTATGGGAACAGATATCTTCATTTAGTTAAGCAGTCTTTTGATTTTCATTAGTGTAATTTCTGTTTGCAAGGTTTCTTTGACAGCCCCAAAGCTTTGTGCAAAAAATTTTTCTGGTCCCCACCACTTTCTTGGTGGTAGATTTCTCCCACCGTCAATTATACAAGAGTACAAGATCAATCTTCCGCAGTATCCTGGTACCTCTTTGTGTGTTCGGATTGGAAAACCTCCTGCGGTAGATGTTTCATCTTTGAGAGAAAATTACATCTCTCCTGTTTTGGTGGAGGATCAAGTAGATGATGATCCGATAAGACAGGTATATATATATATACCCACAATGTAAGAGATTTTTTCCCTTTTCTTGAATTTATTTAAACTAAACTTTTATTATGCATTTGTAATTTCAGTTCCTCAAATGGTTTGAGGATGCTGTAGCTGCTGGACTTCGTGAACCGAATGCCATGGGATTATCAACTGCAGACAAGAATGGGAAACCGTAAACTTTCAAACTAAGTCGTTTCTTGCTGTTTGTGTGTTTCACTTTATCTGTCGCAGAATTTAGTTTTCCAGATAATAAATTATACTTTGTTTCGATTCTTGTACATCTCAGATGATTTATAATGTGCGTTTTGATGCACTTTTGTAGATATTACATCTGTTCCATGATAGCTTATTTACAGTCTTTGATGATCATTATCTGCAGCTCTTCAAGGATGGTGCTATTAAAAGGTTTTGATGAAAACGGTTTTGTTTGGTAAGACACTGTTACTGTGACAAAGTTTGAGTACTAGATGTCTCTATTATGGTCATCAACGCTAACTTTTGCTGGCATAGAAGGTTAAATTGTTGCCAAGTCAAATGTTGTGCATGCCTTCATGTAGTGGTTGGATGCACCTGAATCTGTCTTCCACTGATGCTTGTTCTTTTCATTTTTGTTCTCAATGCGCAGGTACACTAACTATGAGAGTAGAAAGGCTGTTGAAATATCAGAAAATTCACATGCTTGCCTTCTTTTTCACTGGGATGGTCTCAATCGTCAGGTCATTGCCTTCATCGTTTTTAAGATCACCATTTTAGCCAATAATGGAGGTGCTACATTAATTTTCTGCAGGCTTAACATGTTTGCACATATATTGGTTATCGTCACACAAGAGTCCAAGAACGAAATAGTGGTGGATGGATTTGTCTGTCATCAATTATATTTGACCTTCTGTCCCTTTACATCTTTGTCAGGTACGAGTGGAAGGACCTGTGCAAAAAGTTCCTGACAGTGAATCTGAAAAGTACTTTCACAGTCGCCCAAGAGGAAGTCAGATAGGAGCTATTGTGAGCAAGCAGGTGTCTGTTCATCCCTGCATTATTTTCTTTTAATGTTCGTGTCTTCCACAATAGGCTGAATACTGAATTTGAAATGTGAACTCAGAGCTCTGTGATACCTGGTAGGGAAGTACTGCACGAAGAGTATGAAGAGTTGGAATCCAGGTTTTCTAACGTGTAAGTTTCAGTTTGATATAGCAGTCTAAGGTTCTGCATAGTTGTATTTATGTAAATGCCTGTTGGTTAACTGAGTTTTATGTTGTACACTTGGGAATTGGGATTACATGGCCTTCTAGATAAACTTAATTATCTACTTTGGCATTCAATAAAGGAAATGAGTCATCATGGCAGATTTACCTTAAGGGAAGGGCAATGTGATCTGTTGATTAGTGTCTAGGTGGATGTATGCATTTTCAGTCTTCTGTTCACTAAGAAAGCAAGATTTTCTTCGAACAGTTGTCTAAATCTTCCGAAGTAATAAAAACATTGTATGCAGTGATCCAGAAATTGCATAAAAAGTTTCTACATGATTTGTTGACTTTTAATACGTACTTTTCACTCTTGGATGGTCATTCAAATTGCCTTTTGGCTTATCGTGAACTTTTCAAGGTCTTCTACAACATAATTAAAGTTTCAAGTCCTTAAAATTCATACTTAAAGATTCAGAAAATTTTCTTAATGTGGCTATGACTGTACACTTAGAGCAAGTATGTAGTACAGGATTACTGCCTCCACATTGGTTGGGATTGTCTGAAGTGACGGAACTATCATCTTTGTTTTAAACTGAAAGAATTTGGTTTGTTCATATTAAATTATTTTACTTCCCAACAAAATAAAGTTATCATTTCCTCCATTTCGATGCATTGCCTATCGAAACTCAATGTGTTGGAACTTAGTATGCTGAAGCCTGAGCTGCTGGTCTGCTAGTGATCGATGCAAACAGTGCACAAATTCAGCAAACTGAAGATCTGTTGCAAGACTTTGGTGAATGATGTCACAGAATGTGAAATCATTCAATCTACAATATGAGTTTCAGGAAGCAGAATATTATAGGTAGTTGTCTTGTGTTCTCCAACTCTGCCCATGTAAGGGATCACCCTTGCATTACCGGTCCCAAGCCCGAATAAAGGAAGAGGGTTGTGTCAGGTTTTCGACTGCCAGCATAAAACTTCGTCGGATTTTTATAACATGGATTACAAAAATTATGAGCATTGCTTTGGTGCATCCCCGCCTAGCGACGCACTGCAGAGCCCAAATACAGTGATAAGTAAGCAAGGGCCACTACATTTTCGCTTGAATATAGTGAATTAATTGCAGAGAGGGTTCTCACATCATGGACGAGTATGGGTAAAGAAGTTAGTCCCGTTACATTGCCGCCCGAATGTAGTGAATAATTTTCAGAGAGGGTCTCCACATTTTGAATATGGACGGATGCGGGGGGTAGGGAAGCTAGTCCTAGATAATAAGATTCATATTGGTTCTTGGAATATCGTAACATTATCTGGTAAGCTAATGGAGGTGGTAGATACTATGATTTGGAGAAAGATTCATATTCTATGTTTACAAGAGACAAAATGGGTTGGAGAAAAAGCAAAGGAGATAGATGATACATGTTTTAAATTATGGTACTCAGGTAAAGAAAAGGCTCAAAACGGAGTTGGTATTATCATAAATAAAGATTTAAAGGATAGTGTAGTAGACATACAACGATATGATGACCGAATCATGATGTTGAAATTAGTGTTAGGAGTAAAGGTTTTGAATATAGTTTGTGCTTAGCACCCCAAGTAGGACTAGAAGATAGTATAACGACAATTTTTTGAGAAGAGTTAGATAAGGTGATTCAAAAGATTTCACAAAGGGAAATGATTTTTTTAGGAGGAGACTTAAATGGACATGTCGGTAAAGAGGCATTAGGATATCAAGGTATTCATGGAAACTTTTGTTTTGGAGATATAAATGAGTAAGGTAGAGACAACAACAACAACAACAACAACTAAGCCTTTTTTCATACTAGACCGGGTCGGCTACATGGATTCTTTGTTTCCACAGATCCCTATTGTGTGCCATGTTAGCAGTTAACTCATAATAAGCTAGATCATTCTTTATTGTTTCTTTCCAACACTTTTGTGGTCGTCCTCTACCTCTTTTAATACTTTTCAAATTTAGTTTTTCTAACCTTCTTACAGGTTCTTCTTTTGATCTTCTTTCTATATGTCCAAACCATCTTAAACATATTCTCTCATTTTATGGTATTTGATCTCTTTATAGTCAATACAATTTTCAAAAAATGAGATGAACATTTAATTACTTATAGGAGTGGCTTATCACAAACATAAATTGATTACTTTATTTGTAGAAAAAAAGATAGAGCGTGTTGTAAAGATTGCAAGGTAATTCCAAGAGAAAGCTTAACCACCGAGCATCGACTTTTAGTTATGGATTTACAAATAAAAAAATGGATAAAGAATAAAAGAGTGCATCGAGCTATTCGGACTAAATGGTGGAACCTCAAAAGCGAGAAAAAAGATATATTTAAACAGAAAGTCCTTCAAGGAGATGTTTGGAATTATGTTGGTACACCCTGTGATATGTGGAACAATATGACTATACATATTAGGAAAGTGGCGAAATATGTGTTAGGTTGGTGGTAGAGTGAAGTAGTGCAAAATAAAATCAAGGCAAAGAGGGCATGTTACAAATTACATTATGCTAAGAAAACTAGTGAAACTTTAGAGGCTTATAATAAAACAAAGAAGGAAGCGAAAAAGGCCGTCAGTGAAGCAAAAGCTAAAATTTGGGAGGATTTATATAAAAAAACTAAACTCAAAAGAGGGTGAAAGAGATTATTTTTAGGATAGCTAGGGCTAGAGATAAGAAAACTAAAGATCTTAATTATGTTAGATGCATCAAGGATGATGATGAAAAAATTCTAGTGGCAAATGATGATATAAGAAATAGATGGAAAAACTATTTTTATAAGCTTTTTAGTAAAAATAAAGATGTTAGTATTAACTTAGGAGAGTTAGCTAAATTAGAAAAGTATATAAACCACAATTTCTACCGACGGATTCAAAAGAATGAAGTCAAAGAGGCTCTTAAACATATGAAGGGTGGTAAATCAGTAGGACCAGACAATATTCCTATAGAAGTTTGGAAAATACTAGGAGAAATAGGAATCACTTGGCTCACAAGACTATTTAATGAAATATGAAGAAACCAAAAGATGTTCGAGGAATGGAGAGCGAGTACACTTATACCCATATATAAGAACAAGGGAGACATTCAAAATTGTGCGAATTATCGAGGTATCAAGTTAATGAGCCATATTATGAAATTATGGGAAAGAATTATCGAACGTAGGTTAAGACAAGTATCAAGTACAATAGAGAACCAATTTGGGTTCATGCCAGCAAATCTACTGTGGAAGCGATTCACCTTTTGAGACGTCTTATGAAACATTTTAGAGCAAAAAAGAAAGACCTTTACAAGATATTTATGGATCTAAAAAAAGCTTATGATAAGGTACTAAGAGAGGTTATTTGGAGAACTTTGAAAAAAAGAGGTATCCCATTGACATACATTAACCTTATAAGAGATATGTACGATGGTGCAAAAACATGTGTGAGGACTCACGAAGGAATGACAGACTTCTTTGAAGTTAATATTGGGTTACATCAATGATCAACTTTAAGTCCATACTTATTTATAATGGTGATTGATGAGTTAACAAAACATATTCAAGATGAAGTACCTTGGTGTATGTTATTTGTAGATGACATTGTGTTAGTGGAGGAGTTTAAGGAAAAAGTTAATAGAAAATTGGAACTATGGAGAGAAACATTAGAAAACAAAGGCCTTCGACTTAGTAGAACAAAGACATAATATATGAAATGTAAGTTTGATCATTTGGTTACTTCGGAGGACATAAAAATTAAAATTGGCACACATTGCATCCCCCAAAAGAATAGTTTTAAATACCTAGGGTTAATTTTTCAGAGTGATGGAAGAATTGATGGAGATGTTACGCATAGAATTAATATGCTGGTTGGTTAAAATGGAGAGGAGCATCAAGTATTCTTTGTGATAAGAAGATACCATTAAAATTAAAAGGTAAATATTATAGGGCAGCAATTAGGCCTGCCATGTTTTATGGTTATGAGTTGGGCAGTTAATCATCAACATGTACAAAAGATGTTTGTGACAGAAATGAAAATGTTGGGATAGATGAGTGATGAGTGGTCATACAAGAAAAGACCATATACATAATGAGGTTATTAGAAACAAATTAGGAGTGACACCAATAGAGGATAAAATGATAGAATATCGTTTAAGATGGTTTGAACATATAGAAAGAAGATCAAAAGAAGAACCTTTAAGAAGGTATGAAAAACTAAATTTGGAAAGTATTAAAAGAGGTAGAGGACGAGCACAAAAGTGTTGGAAAGAAACAATAAAGAATGATCTAAGCTTATTGTGAGTTAACTGCTAACATGGCACACGATAGGGATCCGTGGAAACAAAGAATCCACGTAGCCGACCCCGTCTATGGGAAAAGGCTTAGTTGTTATTGTTGTTGTTGTAGTTGTCTTGTGTTCTCCAAGTGGGTTTTTCAGTTTTTTGCTCTCAGCATTAATGGTGTTCCTGAAAGAGATCTTATTTTGATGGAGCCAAAATTCTTTTGAATTTTGTTGCTGTGTGCAAGCGTTTCTCTTATGTTGTGGAAGATGAAATTTACTTGAATGTTAAATTTGTAGGAGCTTGATTCCTAAACCAAAGCATTGGGGAGGTTACCGTTTAAGGCCAACCATGATTGAGTTTTGGCAAGGACAACAATCTCGGCTTCACGATAGGTGAGTTTTGATATCTACAGAAAGTCTACTCCTGTTTTTTTTCTCCAGTTATTATTCATGCATCCTTTCGAATGTTTGAGCATTCAACCAGTTTCTACTATAGGAACCTAGTGCATTCAATGCAGAATAAATGTCTTTCACCAGTAAGAAAATAAGATGGTATTGTTTTGATTCATGATGATGTTTCTATTGGAACCCTATCTATTAGAAGCACCAGTTTTTATGAGAGTTCTTAATTAGAAGAATGAAGCTATTTTAGTATTATAGAACAAATTAGGTCTTTACTTCCCAGTGTGAATGCTAAGCAATAAGATCCGAGTTGGGTCATAGTTTTGAGACTACGGCACCTTGTCATCGAGCAAGTTGCATTATTGGTCATCATGGTCATTGTTTCAAATCCTTCTTGACAGGTTACGCTATTCTCTGAGAGAAGTTGATGAAAAACAGGTGTGGCGCATCGATCGGTTGGCTCCATAAGTTAAAGCTAAAATCTCATTGTATTGATGTCGACATTTTTTTTGTTTTGTTGATGAAATTCATGAGTATCAATGATGCTTATAACTCTTACTGTACAATGTGCATGCACGTCCAAGCTAGGATTGGAGATGGTAAACTTGGGATTCTCATTACAGGTTGTTGATTGATCCCCATCGGGCCAGGTTTTGAATGCAATAAGATGATTCAATTCAATTTAGTACTCAAATTTTCTTGTTTTGTGTGTCAATTGTAATCTAATGCTTCTCTTTTTCTCTACCCTTGAGTAAGTTGGAACCTAATGGTTTGAAGTGTACAGCTGCTTTTGTAATCCATATGCATAATTCTATTACAGTTGCTCTTAAAAAAAAGACTTGGTGTGACTAAAGATGCCTCCTTGGATAGTGCCTTCTGGTGTAGTAAATCTTTCATTTTAAGAGTTACAAGCCCCTCGTGTAAAAATTTATACACGTAAGATATGTACAATGAGTTCCAATACGTAAAAATTACATGCATAGAGTCACGAGGGTCTCTGTCCTTTCCCTAAAAGGAGTTTGAGAGACTTACTCTTTGGTTTGGTGGGGAGCTCGAAGCCAGATGCACGCCCCGGGTATTGAAGTCACGACGTTCATCTTGTGATTCAAACCACTCGCAAGGTGAGCTATTGCTCGTTGTGCTAGTTTCAGAGTCCTCGCCCTTACCTTTTACGTGCACAAAGGAGAGAGCGCCAGCAAGATAAAGAACTAGAACACGGTGCTTTACAGGCTTAATTGCCTGTTTACACCTTGAAATCCTTTAATCTTTTTCAAAATCCGGCATAATAAGGAAGAACAGTGGAACCTTTACACTGTTAAAACGAGGAGCCATGGCTCTCCTGGCTGAGGGTTCAGACTCAGAAACCTACATGGAATTAGGTTTCGAGTTCCATACATAGGGCTGGCTGGTACCCGGTCTCGTGAACCTTTTGGCAATCAAATAATAATAAAAAGTTGTGATTCCTTCATGTATATATATGGTCAAGATGGATTTTGAGGGGCTTCATGGAAGGAGGTCATGAGTTCCATACTTGGGGCTGGCTGGTATGGAATCCGTCAACCCTATTGTCATTTATGTTATCTTGACACCGAACATTTCATCAGGACGACATGTATTAAGTGATAGATCATGCTTCCTCAGATCACCTGATTCCGAGCATCGACCATGCATCCTCACAATATTGCATACATTAGAACTTTCTATCTACCATTCAAATTACGTAACTAAAAGAGATCAGTTGAAAAGCATGTCGACTTTGGAAGATGTGGCTAAGGATTTCAGCAATCCCTTGAATATATATATCATTTGAAATCAACACCGAAGATTTGAGTTAAAGTACTGTTATACTTTTGTAATGTGCTTTTAATGTACCATACGTATTAAGTGAAAAAAAGTTAAGCATCCACTGTGGATTTCAAAGATCAATAAAGATGTTTTAATAAGATCATGCAATTTAAACATTATGCAGCTACTACTCCCTCTATGTATACGTTTAAAATAGTGGTTTATAAGCAATATGTTTTAACTGTATGTTTTCTCCACAGAAAGCAAAAGAACAGAGCTCATGACGGGTTTTAACTTTCAGATGATAATGTCACCTTAGGATGGCTGTTTTAGACCCAATACAACAACCTGACGCGAACACGATTCAGAAAATACATGTTCAGGTCTGACAAAATGACGCGAACAAAATTGGGGGCAGGTTCGGGTTGACCCAGATCCAACACGAAGTGTATCTATTACTATATTTTACATACTAATACTTATAAACACGTGTTCTACATTATATATATGTGTACTGAGTATATTATATTTATAAATAGTTATATACTTAACGTATAGGTGTATATAGTATATGTAACTATATGCATGTATGTTCCATGATAAACAAATTATTCATGTTTGGGGTTGTAGTCCCGGGTCGACCCAGACTTGACTTCAAAGTGGACCCAAACAGTAAATTGGATTGGATCCTGGTCAGCCTATGAACCCGAAGTGACCCGACTTGCCACCCTCCGATTGGTACTCGACTCTGATATCCCCACAATACAGACATGTCCATGCATTCAAACACACTAGACCCTCCAATTCGTTCCTTTTCGCGCGTCACCAAATTCGTCGGCCATTGTGTTGGTGCGTGCGGGAGCTTCCAGACTGTGTAATGAAGGAAGAAGATCGATACTTTCAGTCGATTAACGGGGCTAGAGAGAGAGGTGTCGCCGGCCAACCATTCGGCAACTACGCTCCTTACATTACCACCGATCCCAAGGACGTTGACGTCCCAGTCCCTCCTCCTATCGCCACGGAACGAGACGGCGCCGGTGGTGAAAGAAACTGGGGCACCTTCGTCATGTGTGCTTCGTCAGATCCACTTCCGATGGAGCGCCACCATCGTCCACGACGTCTAACAAATCTGTTTCGTGGAGCTCCCAGCAGACGACCGAAGCCTCTCGAGAAGGAGATCTGGCGATAATTCCCTTCTCTTCTCAAAACCTTTATGTTTCTGCTTCCCCTCCCGACAACAGAAAGAGTGAGTGCCTTCCGTTTGCTTCTCGTCTCCGAATTTATCGTGTGGAATTCCTTGTCCTTGGATTGCTTTTGGTGTTTCTTATCACCACTTTCTGATTTTTAGTGTTTTGTTTGATTTATTTTGTATAGATACGTTGGATACCGTCCGTGATGTGCTTGGACAATGGGGAAGAAGGTCAACGAGGCTACAGAGAAGGCTGAAGATCTTGCTGGAAACGTCTAGCAGCATCGTGAGTCTTCCTATTCCTGATGCGTTTCTTTTTTCTTTCTTGTTCTTGTTGCTTGTCATTGTTTCCTCAAATTTGTGACTTCTGTGAAACTCCTACCGATATCAATCTATGGCTTAAATTTAGTCCATGCCTCGAATGATTTGTAATTCACTATAACCATGCAGCGCGTTTGACCTATATTTGGATTTGCGATCGATTGGGAAAGAAAAATCTAGTATTCACTTTACATATTCCTCCGCCTTGGCTTGATATGCAGACTAGGTCAATCTTAAAATGGTTCGCTGGTTGAGCTCCTGGTATCCAATTCACTAACAGCCTCACATGAAAATCGTTTCAGTTTCTTATGTCATTTTGGTTTGCTGGGACGTCGTGAGTAGAGATAGTCGCCCAGATGCCTTAGAACAAGGGTTAGTTCTTTCAACCTGGATTTATATGTTCTTCCTTTTGTGGATCTTGCATCGTAAGTTCATAAGTGCGGTCTGTGTATCTATCTTGTGAGTGATGCGGCCATGGATCATAATCACAGGAAATCTACCTTCAAGGATGAAATATTCGACCACTTTTTGTATCACATTTAGAAGAAAAACTTTTCTTCTTTGTATATTCGATTGTGTTGCATTTGAACAGGTGCCTAGTCAAAACTGATTGCGCTCCTAGACATAATGAATGATCTCAAACACAGACCAGGAGTGTCATGAATACATAATGAAACGATTTAGCATGAGTAATGAAACATTAGTTAGTAAAGCATAAATCCACCCTATGGTAACCTACCGGAGGGAAGTTGAACCAGCTACTTTAGAGTGGTCAAACTCTGAATATCCTTTTCATTACTTTATGCCAGTATGGTCTTCATCTTGCCATTGGAGATCCTTCTTGTTTCTTTCCTCCGAGGTCAACCAATTGTGTGGGAATGGAAAGTTGCAGCCAACCGTGATATCGTTTGTGTTAACTGGTAGATGGTTGGATGATGGATCTCTTAGTCTTTACTGTTCGGTCATCAAATAGTATTATCAGTCACCCAAATAACTCCCTTCTTTCTTCAGGCAGAAGAAGATTCTGTAAACAACATGCTAAGCCAATGAGTTGAAGCATCTAAAACTCAGTTTTTTGGTGGTATATGTGGTAGATCTAAGAGTAACCTTCAAAAATAAGCATTGGACTTTTTGAGCAGCCCAATCAACCAAGGGCCCGGTTCTTCTTGATTACTATTTAATACATGTAGCATACTCGCACACCTGCATTTGTTTGAATGGGTGTGCAACATTTATGCTTGCATAATTAGCTAAGTGGGCCATGAAAGTATCATGCTTGGACATACTAGGAATACCAATTAATTGAAAAAACCTTCTTCTAAAATCTCAGTGGCTTTTTATCCTAATTATCTTCTTCTTATGCATGACCATGGTTGGTCGTAATTAGATCTAGAATTGGATTCAGGGTCAACTAGGACATAGTGACACAAACTACTTCTGACTGCTGGATTTATTCTGAGATTTTCACTTTTCCAGGCCAACCAGTTTCTTCCCTTAAAGACTCCCTTAGACCAGCACAATACTCCAGCACTTCTTCAACTGTCCTATCTAACAATTTGCATATTAATCTATGATAACTGGGCATCTTAGATCCATGGCCAATATTGGCAATGGCATCTGTCATTGCATGAAAATGGAAGGAATATGAAGCATTGAATGGAATTGCAACATTCTAAAACCATCTAGCTATTGAAAGATATGCCTTCTCAATCAAATGTTCTGGAGTCATAGGAGCACGAATCCTAGGTTGAGAATCAGGAGTGGTTGTAGTTGGAAAAACAGAAGGAATTCCAGAAGGCATAGATCGGTTACTACCTCTAGAAATTTTCTAATGCGTCTTTATTTCTTTTGCAGTTCATTCCCTCTTCCATAATCCTTTTTCCACTATTTCCATCAAAATTACAAGCTTCTGACCCCATACTGAGAATAGTGTACTCATTGCCTTCTTCCCACATTTCATCCTCTTCTAATCTCTCTTGTCTCCTCTCAATCATGGCTTGTATCACTTGATCACATTCTAACATTGTCATTAAACAGATGCAGGAACTCTTCTAATTTCGCCCATGCAAGGAGTAGAATTTTCATAACTTCTCACAAATGATGTTTCAGTAAGGACATATGCCACCACTTATGACACTATGACAAAAATCATGCTTCACCTTTAGTCTTCCCCCAACCAGCTTGCACCATTGCCGTGTAGGATCACTAGAACATACTGTCACTGACTCTTCCCCAACACCCCACATCTTTCTTCACAAATATAACTCAAAATAAAAAAAATTAACAGAAATGCTTGAAAATAGATTAGGAGGAATAAGAAATCTAACAAATGCCAGTAAAAAAAAATGGTTAAAATATGGATTAGAATGAATGATTTATCCCTGAAAAATGAGAATGCACATAATGAAATCGTCTGTATAAGGTAAAAACTACAGCTAGTTCTTGTAATCCAGCGTTATTTTTGCAAAAAGAATCTGAACGTCCTCTCCACATGCAAACATGTGAGGAGAGAGTCGTACATTATGATATGATACACTGTGTACCGTAGTGTGATAGATATGATAACCACTGGTTTACTTTGTTGACTTGTCCTTTTGCTGTCACTTTCAGGATCTTTGATGTAATGTGTTTGTTTATTTGTCTGTAGTCTGTACTCAGGTGCATTTGGAATATATTTGATTATGTAGGCTAAACGTTATTAAAGCGAGAAGTATGAAATTCATCGTAAACATAAATCCAATTCCAAGTCATTATGAGACTATCAGTTATAAAATGCTGTGATCGCTTGAAAATCAAAATGCATGTAATCAGTGACTGTGAAAGGTCCACCTTTATTGGAGGAAAAAGGATGAAGATGGGAAAATGGTATTTTAATTACGTTTGGCCCAAGTTTGATATTAACTGCAATTTTGTGCAAATCTACCATCTAATGGTATCTATTCTTTGCTTGATTTTGATAGACAGAATACACATTTCTGACATATTTCCTAACTACTTAGTTGTTAGAAGTTACAACTTTCCTTCTTGTTTAGAACTTTGCTTAGTAGGGTTTAATTCTCCAAGAACTCACCCTTTCCATGTTTCTTTTTATAATGGATCTATCTCCATTTGTTGTTTGGAGAGTACAGTATATGGCCATTTGTGACTTGTGAGCTATGTCACACACACCTCTAGGAGGTGAGGTGTTGGCACTGCACGCAAAAAGGTTTATTTGGTCCAGTGCCTCTCGTCTATGTGTCTAATCTCTCCACCACCCCTCACATGCTGATGGCCACCACCACCTCCGCCACCCTATGCTGTGTCTTCCCTTTGACGCAGGTACTCACTCTCTTTTTTTCTCTCCTCTCCCTTCTTTTGAATGTTTGATTGTTCTGAATCTCTTATAAGAATCGTTTCATGAATGCATCTCTCCCTTTCACTCTTCCTTTCCTTATGATAAGAATCATTTCACCTCTATGCCTGCTCTCTCCCTTTCACTCTTCCTTTCCTTCTTATAAGAATCGTTGCCTCTGTGCCTGCTCTCTCCACCACCACTCTTCTCTCTCCCTTTCTCTCTTACTTGGCATGTGCTCTTCTGCACTTAAATGTAATTTATTATTTATTTATCTTTATCAAATGCTAGGCATAAGGAACATTTGCTGTTTCTAATGATCTATTTCAGATTTACTGGCCTAAAATAAGGAATTTCTATAACTCTTATGCACTTAAACATAATTTATTGTTATTTATCTTTATCAAATGCTAGGCATCAGGGACATTTGCAGTTTCTAATGACTATTTCAGATTTACTGGCCTAAAATAAGCTTAATTAACTCATTTGAAGGGTTTCATTTGTTTAGTAAGTGCAATCTTATTAAGCTTTTGATTCTTCTATGGAATTTGTTCTGGAAATCGCATGTATAGTGTGTAGACGGTTCCAGTGGAATATCTGGATAAGCTTGTTTTCTCTGTACTGTCATTTTGATATTATTCACTATTCAAGAGTTTTGTGCTTAAATAAACAAATTATAATCTTCTATTGGTCTTTCAGTGAGAGAGAGAGAGAGAGAGAGAGAGAGAGAGAGAGACTCTAATGCCTCCTCTGTCCAGTCATCCCAACAGTGAAAATTTGGTTCAAAGCAAAAGTCAGAATAGATGAAACTGTTGATGATGCCTTTACATGACATCAAAATAAATTAGCCGCAGAAGATAAACAGGTCGGTGTTTCTTTAGTAATAAACAGCAAAAGTTAGGCCATGCATTCGCATTCTATCCTTACTTTATAACTAAGTTTTTCTCTTCCAATTTTAGAGTATACTCTTGACTTGCTATATTCAGGATAGTGATATCTTTGGCCGCTTTCTGTCTGATGTTAACCTCACCGGACTTGTGGGTCAGGTCGCAGCACTTTACAGTTGGGGCATGTTGGCCTTGCATCATTTGAAGGAAACTGTGCCTCCATTGAATTGTAACGTGACCAACAACAGAGTTCAGAAATGTGCTGTTCCCAAAAGCATATATGGTTTTATTTGTTGCAGTGGGAGTCAGGATGAGGAAGGAAAACAAAAGGTTGGGATTCCTACGGATCCTTTCTATCTGTTACCGTTATATGCTGTTTCTCTTTCATTTGGACGCTTTTAAGATAGTGAGAGGGTTTTCTGTTTGCAGGAATACGCTGGTGATAAAAGACAACAATTGATTGCATGAAAGGGGGCAAGCACATAACAGGAGAGTGACGATCTTGTCTAGTCTGTTGGAATGAAACTTCTGGTTTGGGCCTACCCTTCTTTAAGTGCTCATGTTCACCCTTTTTCACTATAAGGACTATAGCTTTTCTGCGAAGGAGGAGTCTTTCCACTTTCTACCAAGCCCCAGAGGATGAACTATGCGTGTGTGGTGGGTTTGAGTGTACGTGTGTTTGTGTTTTAAACAAGATTAAATCAATACAATGCTTTATGCTACCTTATATGAAATATCTGCATCTTCGGTTTCAGAAAGCTGATTGTCGAGATCGGACGGGTCTTTCGTTAAAGTTTTTCAAGAATTATCATTGAAACGAGCTCTCTCCACGCTTCTCTTTTACTTTCTGAAGTCTTAACATCCGTAACAACCGGAAAGACGGTCTCGTTTCCATTAATGCATGACATCCCGTGATGAGGGGTGACCTCTGGAAGCAGCAAAGGTGTACACGCCCATCATTATTCCTCTTCCTTTTTTCTCCTCTTCTAAGGGCTCACACACGGTTAATGAGAGAGAGAGAAACCGTGGGCAGTATAGACCGAGGTCATGATGAACGGTGCTCAAGGGCCAGAGAGGGAGATAATTGCATGTATGTGATCCCCATGTTCGAAACCCCTAGAATCCACCATTTACAAGCTTGTTTTAGATACGCAGATTGAATTTTAAAGGGTTTTAAATAAATAGTCACTATTTTTCTAACATAAAAAAATTGGTTTAATATGCAACATGTGGTTTTCATGATTGTTTGTCCTTTTGGACAGGTCTATCCGTTTAGGTTTCCGAAAGAAACATAACAAGTATAATTAATTAACAGCAGAGGTTGAAAACTATATAAGATGAACGTTAGAACTATAATTAATTAATCAGCAGAGGTTGAACACCATATAAGATGAATCAAGCTCAGTTGAGTCCGACATAGTTCGCCGAATTAGTGGGACGGATTCAGCTAGATACAGAGTTCGGACACTAACTGTAAATCTTGCACTTGGGCAAGCTCTGTCATTAAGTATAATGACCACAAGTAACCACGCAGTTTCTCATTCGTAGATAAGAGCACAACAGCTTCATTTCATATGGACTTCACAGCATGTTCTAAACAATATTCTTGCATCATATGTAAAGCAATGTTACTCAGTCCAGCAGACTACCACGTGCCACTAGAATCTAGAATGTACTTTTCCGGCGAAGAAATAGTCCGGATCCGATAAGAAACCGAGCATGATAGTTGGGGGATAGAGTTCCCTGAGGAAGACACAGGCCAGCAAGCAAGCCAAACTCCCTGTAAATATGAATTGTCTCAAACCGTGAAGCCCTCTGACTCCAAGAAGAAACGAAAGAGTTGAAAGTATGTAGACATTAATAACAGTTTTTGAGATACAAAACCGATTCACCGCAGTTGATGGATTGGATGTGGAGTCCTTTCGAGAATGTATCTACAGTATTATACTGTTTACCTCAAAAATGGTTTCTCGCCATAATTAAAAAGAAAAAGAAAAAGTGGAGAGCTCTTGTAACTGTGTCCTCGCCCTGGTTTGGATTAAATGGAACGAGAGCACTAGTACTTATTCTTGAAGGGCATGATCTGGTATTAACACGACGCATGTTTTGCATGAGTCTCAGTCATGGGTGAAAGGATCTCAGAGGTCAAGCTGTCCGATCTTAATCATAACGTCGTCGTCCCGCGGTCGCGGTAACTATTCCTCACTCGGGGGTGATAGCAAGGCGTGGACGGTGACCTACATTAATGGCAGATCTACTTCTGCAGAAACAGATAACTGCATGGACTTCATACGCTTCACCTGATGACTATTTAAGAGTGGGATCACACTGGCGAGAGCAAACAGACAAGAGATAGAGTGGAGTGTGTGTCTGTGTGTTTTGTATCAAGCAGCGGGAGAGCATTTATATTACAGACAACGATACACAGTTAAAACATGACATTACATCCAAGAACCTTACGCGCGCCCTTCCGAGCCTGCCTTTCTTTAACCTAAAGTTCACATAAAACCCTCCAAGACATAAGAGGAGAACGCCCTCTCTCTCTCTCTCACACACACACACACACACACACACACCAAGGTTTTCAAGGAACTTGGGGCGATCAAAGAGCTAAGAAATATGCACACGCTTGGAGTCCAGTTGGGAACGGTGAATTCTGCGGGCAGCCTGTTTTAAGACTGCACACACACTCGACGGGTGGAGAGTTTTCACTGCATCACATTTTGTGTAAAAGCAGCTCATCCTTCCCTCTCCTGGATCCAGCTGGTATCCTTAAAACAAGGTGCACCATCAATACACACACAGAGAACACCCCTTTCCTCTTTTGACTGATATTTTGCAGCTAGATGCCGCTGCTAGTTCCTTCTAAAACAAGCTGCACCATCGGTAAAATGAGAGAGAGAGAGAGAGAGAGAGAGAGAGAGAGTTTTCCTTTCGCATCAATTAAGCAGTGAAATGTCTGTGCGTGTGTGAATGACAACCTTAGATAGACAAAAGGAGAGAAATGAAGAGTTGACAGAAGGCAGTAGCGAAGAAAATCCGATTCTTAAAACAGTCATCATCATAAGTAACGTGAAAACGAAGAAAATAAACAGTGGAGAGATGAAAACCACCTGAATGGCGATACCAAGGCTTCAAAACTAGGATCCTAAACACCTAAACGACCCCTCTCCCCCTCTCACCCCTAAAATCATCTTGTCTCTCCATCCCCAGAAGCAAGGAAGATCGGCAGAAGCAAGATCGACAAGCCATTTCTTGGCCGTGGGGTGAATAAATTCACGGTTTCTTGCCTAAAGTGTGCTTGTTATTGTGCATCCACACCTTCAATACGTGCCTCTTCACGCCCGTGTCCATGCAAAACTGCTGCACCGCCACCTCGTCGTGCTTCTGAATCCTCCACCCTAGCCTCTCCGCAAAAGCTTGCATCTTGTCCTTCTGTTCCGGCGTGAATTTGGTCCTGAACCTTTTCTTCGCAACGCTTCCGCCAGTGCCGCCGCCGCTGGCCGTCCCGCCGGAGACGTCCTCCTGGTCATCCTTACCGCCGGAAGTCGACGGCAAGGCCATTAACGGTGGCCTGTGAGGCACCTGGAGGTACGTCGGTGGCGGAGGCGGGGGTCGATAGTAAGGAGAGAACTGAGACGTGTGGTGGTACCCGCTGACGGCCGAGTCGCCGTCCGTTTCTTTCCGGTGGAAGTTCCTGTGGCAGTTGCAAGCCGCGCATTTGAGCGCATCCAGCGTGCCCTCCTCTCCCGCCGGCATGAACTCACCACACCCGTCGACGGCATGGCCACCGATGCTCACTGCGTGGTTCTTCAAGCACTCTTTGTACCGGCTCGCCAGTTTCTTCCCGGCAGCATCACCCCCGCCGCTCATCTTAATCCTTGTCGACGGAATCGACGAGTTTCCGTGTGATTCATAACCCACCTGCGCCGGCAAGTTTATCTCCTCTTCCTGATCTTTATGATCTTCGAATTCCATCCCCACAATCGTTTCTTTCTTCTCTTTCTCAGACCACCATCATCATTTTCTTGCTGGTTTCAGAGTGACGACTGTTCATCTCCGGCAAGGGAGATTAAGGCTTGGTTTTTGAGAAGATAAGGTGAAACAATTTGAGGGTGGTGGTCATGGATTCATACAAATACGATCCCCCGTTCCCCTTTGTGAACTTGAGTAACAGAAGATACAGACACTAATAATAACCTCTTCCCCTCTTCCTCTATTATTTTATTTATTGGGAAACAAAGGGTATAGATAATGATAATGTTCTTGTTGTTTTGTTAAATTTTGTTGCCATTAGTTTAGTATAAAATATTGAAAAGTTCATTGTTTTCTTATACTTTTTCCGTTACCAAAAGCTCACCGGCTAGAGCCGGTATCCTTTCACTTTGGGCTCCTTCCCTCTTCACATTCAATCACGCCTGCAGATCTTTTGCCGTGCACCACTAACTGAAGTGGGGTTAATTTTAGCAGATCCAAGGCCTCTGTTCTCTCACTAACTCTCTTTCACTGTTTCATTTCACTTTTCTGTGAGACAGTGTAGGATTTGCGAGTGGCAGCACACACATACACTCACACAGGCTTCTCTCCATACAATGCATGGTGAGGGAAAGACGAGAAAGGAAATGCTGCTTGATTGACAACAGAGGGACCCCGGGAGAGGGAGAGAGAGAGAGGAGGGAGTGGTGTGCTTTTGTTTGTTTGACGATCCAGTGGGGCTTGGAAGCGTTGTGTCACCTCTTTGACGTTTTCTTCCCTTAGATTATGCATGTCTCGACATCTCCATACAGGACACTATCCTAGGAGACCGGAACACTATTGCTTAGTTTATTCTTTTTAATATATTAATCAATATCAATACCCATTATTCATAGAACTCTCTCTCTCTCTCTCAACTTTGATTGCTGAGCTAGCAGTACAGGGCGTTAGTTTTATGAACAAATTTCATCCCAGCGAGAATCTTAGGAATTGTAGTGACTCGAATAAAAATATAGAATGCAAACAAAACGGAAGGATTGCCGCTGACCACATTATCTTTCGTTCTTACATACGTCGCTTAGGGTCTATTCTTATGATATTAATAAACCAAAACAAGCCTTCTCTTATATCAAGTCATGCTGGTTAATTACATTGGCAGTATGATCATACTACAGTTTCTAACTGTTAAATGTTTATATTGCTTGAATTCGTGAGGCCACGAGTTGTGACCCGAGTTGACGGCACGATCTGAGTAGGACACGAAAACTAGATGCCTGTGTTGGTCGTAGAGGGCATGAGCCCATATTTTGGGGAGAACATATTGCATAGGTTTTTTCTAATGAACGATGTATTTCTGTACTGCCTTTCTTCTCTTTGCTTTGTGATCTGTGTAAACCCATTTCCACTGTGCTCGCTTTTGAAGCAGAACTCCTCAACACTAACTTTTTTTTTATCTTCTTTCTGTTTCCAAACGTTCATAATCTAGTTTCTTTATTAATAATGGTAATCATAATAAATCAAACATTAGTTGATGTTTTATATATGAAAAAATGAAAAGAAGAAAATAAGTAACTGGCAGTATGGTCATGTGACTGAAGAAGGGGTGACTGATGGGACGGTCTATCACCGTACTGACGGTGTCAGCTGGAGGGAAACCACGGCTTCTACTAATCTCTCCCCCTTCAGTCCTTTCCCCTTTGCCTAACCTAAACGTCCCCACTCATCCTGCCCGGCAGGTTCCTTTCTTTCATGTTTCTTTGCCCGTCGTCGGTCGTGAGGGTCCACGGTCCGGACCTGACCCGACACGAAAAATGTTCCAGTTAAGGACCCATTTTAGACTGCAAGTGCCAGGCTTGGAACCAAGTTCCATGGAGTTTACCATGACAAAATGAAAACCCTAAAGACCTTAGCCAAGTCCTTTACCATGTTAAGTTATTCACTTAGTGTCAAAACTTACCTTTGCCATTTTGGATAGCAGAATGCAATTCTCCTACTATCACCCTGGGACCGCTATATATATAAGAACAAAATCCTCAAGGCAAACTTTATGAATAAAATATAAACCATACCATAAATGAGACTATACTTTTAAAGGATATATTTTGGATTTGATGATGGTTCGAAATTGGAAAGATGAATCGTGTCTTGTATTTCTTCCGATGCAATGGGGAGGCCCGAAGGCAGATGCGCACCTGAAGTATTTAACTCATGACCTTCAACCCGTTAGCCAGGTGAGCTATTGCTCCTTGTGCTCATATCTTGTATTTTTAAATGTATGGTACTAAACATGTGAGCTTTAAGATGAATGCAACCAGAGTGTTAGCTCAACGGCAGGATGGATACTTTAGCGCCATTGCTGCTGGTGGGGAGACTCCCAGAGAGTGCATGTGTGGGTGTGTGGTAGGTTTCAGCCTCATCTTGTAAAAAAAAAAAAAAATTAACAACGTTGTATATATACGTTCCAAATTTGGATCCCAAATCCACATGGTTGTAGATATATGGATCTTATTCAGGAACGGAGTTTAATTTTCTATAAACCACCTAAGATACGATGCATTATTATAATCTTAGACAATCGTCCTGCCCAGATACAAAGACATCCATTCACCAAAATCATTCGGGTCAAACCCGATGTCACTCGACGGCCCCACCTGTGTGTGCTAGAGGACAAAGGCCGCAACGTTCGAGTTCCCATTCGGGGAGGGGCGGGGCCTGCATGATGACCAGCCTCGCCCGTTTCCCGAAGAATCTGACGACCCCTGCACTGCGTGGGGTCGCTTCCAGGCCCCTCCTCTCTCTTACATGATGAAATAAGAGAGAGAAGACTCGTAACCCAAAGAAGCGGCAGTAGAGGCGTCTCTAATACCAAGAAAGGCCGTGTTATAACGTAATCAGTGGATAAATTATTACATAACGTGCATTAAATGCCGATGGAACGTCCCAGTTTTCGCTTGTAATCAGTCTAAGCTGTTTTCCCGGAAGCAAAATGTGCAGACGTCGTTGACGCTTGACAACGCTGCTCCCGCCCGTCCCTTCAGCGAAGACTTCCCCCTCAGAGGCCGACGAGCAGCATGGTTGCCTGCTGAATGAGTTTCCTACGTCACCCACAAGAGAACTCTCTGGATTTGGTCATAAGGTCACGTTCTGAACGTATTTTGAAATCGAATTGCCAGAAGTAGTGGATCGATAACTCCTGTTAAATTTTCCGGCAATACAACTGTGTTATACGTTTTTCTGTGTTTTGTGGACCCAAATTTGAATCCCTGGGATTTAATGTCTGAAGAAAAATCTTACCTTTTCTTTTAACCTTCATTATTATTAAAGTCCTTCAAAGCATAGCAAGCAAATTCTCTGACTGTTTCTGAAGTTACGTCTCATGCATACAGGAGTATAGCCTCTTTATAGGTGGCTAATATTATAATACACCTAATACCGCAATCCATCTTCTTTTGATATTCTATTTCAAAACTCCAAATTAGACGTGGAAATTTCGTCTTCTTGACGCAGAAGGCCAGATAAATTTCTGTGTTGCCGGGTATGGATTTTCTTCATTCCTCGTATCTTCATTAAGCGTGTCATTATTAAAGCTAATGGTAGGAATTATTACCAAAACATTGTTTATTTCATTCAAGCATGCAAACAGTCTATTGTGAGTTAATTGCTAACAATAAAGAATGATCTAACTTATTGTGAGTTAAGTGATAACTTAGCACACGATAGGGATTTGTGGAAACAAAGAATCCGACGTCTAGTATGGGAAAAGTCTTAGTTGTTGTTGTTGTTGTTTTATGCAAACAGTCTATTGCAAGCACGAACGACCCTGACCATTCGTCGAAGGCCCCAAAATACGAGAAACTCAGCTATATATTAGTGATTGATTGGTATTATAAAAATTTGTGGAATAAATGCCGCAAACCTGATTCACAAACATTAAACTTCAAGATTAGAACTTTTCAATTCAGGAGCGCCTTGAGTCAAGCTTAATTAAGCTGATCTTGGTTGCACAGAGTTAAACGAGCCTAATGAGCCGATCGAGTTCAAGTTGTTCGAACATAACTCAAGCTTGATGTTGAAGAACGAAGCTTGATCAAGCGTGAACTTGAGCTCGATTGTACCGAGCATTTTGTTAGCACACGAGCTTGCCCATCATCGAGACGAGAAATAGATATCCTGCAACTAATCATTTCAAAGTGCTTAAGAAGTTCCTATAACGAGCGCAAATCACTATTATGACGTTGGTAGCTTCAACCAAGTGAATCTACATTGAGCGGAGACGGATCATTCATCACACAGTCGATCAAAACATTAAAGAAAAAACGGTATAAATTAATACTGCAATGCCCACTGTTGAATATGTTTGATGAGCTATTTTCTACACCTTGAAATTCTACGTCCGCCACTCTGCATTCCTTGTTTTTGTGCAGTCACTGAGAAGTTCTTTCTTCGAGGGTCATTAGAACATGAACTATGTTTTCGCACAGCAATTCTTTGCCGGTGTTTATATTCTTTTCATATTGTATATTTTGCAGTTTGAGAGATAGCTCTTCTCCTTTTTTGTGCTTTGCATTGTCAAGTTGGTGTAGGGCTGAACCCTAGCACATATACACGGCCCAGGGTACCCTAGCAGAGAGGGGCCCTGGTCAAACGGGGGCCAGCCCTCTCCTAGCAGTTAGTGTGACCTTTATTTTGAAGGTTGTTATGAGTCGGCAACAGTATACACCCCGACCAGTAGATCACATGAATGATGTATTAAAAAAGAGTGACATGAATTAGATGCGGTTTTATCTTGATGATCTTTCAAATCACCTAATCCAACAATTTGGAATAAATGGTGTGGTTTATATATATATATATATATATATATATATATATATATATATAGAGAGAGAGAGAGAGAGAGAGAGAGAGGTGACTGTGAAATGAGAGAAAGGGAGGGAAAAGGTTTTGATGACAATGACTTGACGATAAAAGGTTCCACCACTGTGAATTCTGTTTGCGTTCCTCGATCCCTTTGCAGCTTTTTCAAAGATAAAGAAAATGGTGAAAACATGCTTTACTGTTCAAACAAGAGAGAGAGAGAGAGAGAGGGAGAGAGAGAGAGAGAGAGAGAGAGAGAGAGAGAGAGAGAGACTGTAAATACATCGCACAGGCCCTCCCACTTTTCTTGTTTTTGCACTTGAATGCATTGCCTGATTTTCTCGAGTATTCCTCTTAATGATCTCACTAGATTTTGATAATTATCTAAGCAGCAATTCTGTCAAAACAACAAGGCTCTTAGAACATTTTGGGTTAAGGAGGTGCACCTCATTGGTATCTACTAAGTTTGCCACAACCTCCCAGCTGCTGTGTCTCCCATTTGGTTCTTGAAACAGTTGAACATTTCTTCAGTGTGAATGCCTGCGGGGAGCTGACCTCGTTATTGAAATTTGCATGTTAAATCACATAGAGATTATTGAGATCAACTATAAAGTTTTATTGATTTGATCTCAAGCTTGACCTGCGTTGGAGCTCCTGCTTCGTTAACTTAATTAATCTTTTAACTAGCTCAAGCTTCGTTTATGTTCGAATCAAGCTTGTTCTCTTGTTAACTCGACCAGTTTGTTGACATGTCAAGCTCAGGCCTTGAGCAATCTCAGTTTGACTCAACGAACTTGAAACCCTAATCAAGCCAGGCTCTCATATGCACACATTCACATACATACATACATATATATTATAATAGGTCAAAATGGTTTATTGATCCCACTCCATACAGTTAATTTTGATTTGAGTCAAGCTTAAACCAGTTCAAGACATGCCCATGATACCCAAATGGAAAATGGGAAATGCAGTGTACCGTGGGCTTTGTGGCTTTTCGTTAACCATTCATAAAATGCTCAATGGGCACATTTTGTTAGGGCCGGTGTAATGGAGGACCACCACTAAAACATGACTAATCGAAGTGGAGAAATGAAACCTTTTGTGTGTGTGTGAGAGAGAGAGTGGTGTTTGATTGTGGCTGGCTGGAAACCACACATTATGTTATTGTGGGGGCATGCAGAACAGAAGGGCCTGACATTCCCAGCACTCGTAAATCTCAATGCACTACAAAGTCCTCTTCCTTTTGTCTCCTCCCAACTCTTTCACTCATCATTATACTTTGCCCCTCCTGTACAACCCCCCCCCCCCCCCCCTCTCTCTCTCTCTATCTGTCTATATATGTATATATGTATGTGTGTGTGTGCGTCTTCAGACATTTTTTTTTGTGCTTACGATTCCAACAGACTCGAAAGAGAAGTTCTTTTCTTAACCATATGATTGGTTTTTCCACCCCGGATTGATAAGAATGAGTTACTGTGAAGATCTCTTGATCTCAATCTGATGGGTACGATTTTATAAGGGTACAAACACTTCGTATTAACTAGCTTTGTGTTTGGAGAAAATAAACCAAATTGAAGATATCTAGGCAGTAGTTCAGCGGAAAAACGTGGTTTCCTGGCCCAGCAATACAGTCCTTATGGAACAAGCGTCCTTCATGCAATTTTTCATACTCTCTCTCTCACACACACATGTGTGTGAGTGAGAGAGAGAGAGAGAGTAGTAATGGATGGCCCAGGTCAAATCTTCCCTGCTGAAGGCAGCTTTGTCTTGTCTCCTCCATGGAGGAAGTTCCTGTTCATCACTTTGTTTGAGTAAGCCATGGATTTGCAGGGGAACTAAAATAAAAATGACCAGTGTCCTCGAAACATATTAGTATTGTGATCAACGTTGCCGACCCAATTACTACATACTCGAACTGAATTTGTAGGAAAGTCATTCTAGATCTCATGTTTGAGCATCGGTTAGTTTTTGTCATTATTATTCCTTTTTTAAAAAATTTCCTTTATATTTTGGAGTTTCTTTGACATTCCAACTTATTCAAGGGTGCCAAAAAAGTATATTTGGTTCAAAATGGATCCTGACAACACCCATCGTGAAAGTTACCGGGATATCCGGAAGAGATAAGCATTACCAATTTACCATAGTTTGAATAATACAAATTTGTTTTTTTAAAGAACACAAAGAGAAATGGCTCACCTGGCTAGGAGGTCGACTCACAAGTTGAAGATCGTGAGTTCGAAACCTGGGGGGGGTGCATCTTGCTTCAGTCTCAGCCTTGTTAAAAAAAGGCATCCTATTTACTCTTCGTTATTCAGAATTAATGAGCTGAATCATATGAAAGGTTAGGATTTTGGACAAACTTCACAATCCAAATAAATGCATCTGGATGCAAGATCTGATCTAAGATCATGTCAGGAAACATCTCGGATTCTTCTTTCATATGGCACCATAAAACAAGGTCTGGTCAGGTGATCTGAGAGATCATGACTCAAGAACCAAAACGCTTGCCATTATGTCTTCCCCACGAGAAGATATCGTCGGGATGAAATGAACAACGTGATTTGCTGCTAGATCATGATCTCTCGGATCACTTGATCTGTGCCCCCCCAAGAAGTGGAGTTTGAACTTGGAAGGAAGTTCATGATGTGAAAACAAGAGGAATTTGAACAGTTTGGAATCGGATCGGGTATTGGCACTTTGAGAATGATTTGATTTAGAGTCAGAACCAAAAAATACAAAAGCCCGACACGAACATGACCTGAAAGCTTGTACCCAAAAAAAAGGGTTGTGTTATGGTTTACCATTTTTGACAGAAGAAGAAATTGCATGACGAACTCGAAGCAGAGACACTCGGTTAGTGGACACCACCACAGACACGACTAGAATAGACCATGTTTACACACGCATAAAGGGGCTTGTCCAGTTGACCTGTTTCAAGCATGTAACACGAAATGAGGAATATGAATTTGCCACACTTGGAATTTTGGGTTTTCTTCTAAAAGCAAGTCCAACTGATCAACCAACCTACCAGATACATACGATCCATTGACACTCCTATGAAGCATGCTCAAATTGCAGCACACTGTGATGCACGTACCTGACTTTTATGAGCGTTTGCCGCGAAAGACACCTGATTTTTTCTGTTCTTCGCGTTATTCGCGAAGAATTAAACATCCCTACCTAGTTAGGATTGTTTTTAAACTATGAAATGTTTGAATCAACCTCACATACCTCAATAGAAGTACACTATTTTGTTTATCTAATTATGGATATGTGTTTCGTGTATTTGTTGGGTGTTGCCTCATTGAAAGGGAGAGAAAAAAACAGTTCAAATTTTGAACCAAAGACATGGGTCATATGCCCTGTCTTGGGGGACCTATCATACTGAAATTAGAGACCATGGCCCCATATGTTGGTTTACTGGGAGACTTGAATATCCACATTGAACTACTCTCTCTTATGTGCAAAATCACTTATAATTTATGATAATTAAAAGTGCACCTCTTATGATCAAGGAAAGAAGCAGGTAGAGTGACCACAAGGTTTGAACTTCGACTGCCGATCTAAAAACTCCAACATTAGGACCTTCGCACCTGAGTCCTACACTAAACAAACGGGTAATGTCAGTGAGAAGTGAAAGTTTGGTATATTGGTTAGCTAAGCAAGTATCAAGAGCAGTGCTGATGAACTTATAACTTGTCTTAATAAAGTGGTAAGAAAAGCCACAAACCCCTTCGGGTTGTCTTGGAATGGGAAGTAGGAAAAGAAGAGTTACAGTGATGTAGTATAGACAAACTGAAAGAGGAAAAGGACATAATAAAAAAAAAAAGATGTCGGAGATTGCGGACAATGAGAATCGAACCTTGCATCTAGTTCAACTCAATTAAGAGTCTCCATTTATTAGTTTCTTGTGCCTGGACCCGATGCCCATAAGAATTGGAACCAACTGAAGACATATGAAGCCCCTATAACGTCCATTAATCAAGTCTTAGTCATAGTATTAGAAGTGAATAGCTTGGTACAATGGGGAGGGAAGTTATGCACTTACTTTGTAAATAGGTCCCTTCATGAGTAAAGTATATTTGGCCAGTAGGATACCAACTGGTCGGATTTGGGTCAGATACTCGCAAACCGAACAACCCTTGTAATTGGATTTCGCATAATCAGATCCGTGTCAGCAACAAGCTGAACCAATACCCCAAAACCAAGCCTTATCCAATGCAAAGTGGGCTCCTCTACTTAAATACTTATATATATATGCTTATATGTATATATATAAATAAGATTTTGTTTAATTTAGTTTGATAATACAAAACATAGTTTAATTTTGTTTATGTGGGGGCAGGTTTTGAGACCTGTAAGTCCGCCCCATACAGGGTGGGGCAGAGCAGAGCGGATCAGGTCTAAATTGCCATCCCTACATTTGGTTCAGTGGCGAATCTATAAATTATTTTAGAAAATATAGCATGTGGAACTGTTTAGGGTGAGGACTATGTGTTATAGCCCACGACACATATATCTTTTTGTTGATTTTTCGAAATTTTGGGGTGGGGTTAATTGGTGAATGGAAAATGCTGCATTGAAAATTTGATTTTCAACTTTATTCTGATAAAGATACTTCTATTTGTCAAGGCGGGCTACTATATATTGGCTACGGGGTTTGGCTCTTCGATGGTAGGTCAGATATTCGATTCCCTGTGGCTGTGTGTATCGAGTAAGGGTTGTCCCAAGGAAATGATCTTTCCCTTTCTGTTGATCAAATTGGTTGGTTTATGGCTTCAATAGCTTCTTCTTCTATTCATCGCAAGAACGAGGTTATGTGAAGAAAATACGATGGGTTAAATGATCCAACAAGGTCATGGGTTGTGAGAGTGTGAACTGGATTGGTTTGATCCAAACCAGACTAACCAAATCCATCATCACAATCAAGAAAAAGAAAGTATCAATCTCTTGGTTGTTTTGGCTGGCAATACGGGACTAACACAATACTTGGAACCTTGCATGTTGCGACGAGCTCAACGACCCGAACAACCCTTGTTTGTTGCTGGGCTCATTGACAATAAAACCTCCGTTTAAACAGGTTCATTATCCTTTTACGAGCCGAGCTAAACCGAGTCGCTACCCTAAAATAAAATGCATCCTATTTGCCCAAAACCTTCACTTATGTATAACCCAATAAACGTTGATTGAACTTAGATGTCCTGATATAATTATATTGGAGGCATGGTATAGGCAGACATTAATGAAGATGTTGTTTACTAAGATTTCGCAGTCAGACCAAGTCGAAAGATACCATGTTCTTGCTCAGCTCTGCAGCCTGGCTTATAACAATTAAAGTCCAAAATAGCGATGTCACCAGAGTTTCAATCAACTTCCAAAGAACTTGAATCTAAAAATTTATTTTCAAGTATTTTCTTAAAACTTATTAGGTTCTTTCTCAAGATAGATTATTCTATGTTGCACAAACGCGAACGGAAGGAGAAATGGAAACAAAAACGGGATCCGAGGAAAGGAGAAATTTTCAAATCTTAAGAAAATATGTATATATATATAACAAATGAAAAACAAAGGTATTTTACACATTTCAACAATGATTTAATATCTAATAACATTAAACTGGTAAACATGACTGATCTAGAAATTGGTGTTAGGTGGGGCTAATGGCCACATTAAACTGGTAAACATGACGGATCTAGAAATTAGTGTTAGAAGGGGCTAATGGCTCATGAATCTCTTTAAGGGGGTGGTGGACTACGGGCTACGTATTTCAATTCAATTGCAAACTGTAGTTTTTATGTTTATATTTCAAATTTGAGTGAGGATAGTCGCCTCACCTCTCCTTTATGTAGATTCACCATTGCTGGTAAATATGAAAAATATATTTATTTTTAAGCAATATCGCCAGAAATTGTGCCCCTTTCTTTGTTAGAAAATAAAAAACGATTCTACAAGTTGTGGCAGGATTTTGGATTGGAAAAGAAAGTTTCTCCAGCCAAACAAAGATTATAGCAAAAGTGATGGCAGTGACGGTAGGGTTTTGGATTGAAAGAGAGAGGGGTTGATGTGGGTAGTGGGGGTTGGTAGTGAAAGTGACAGACAAAAAACTTGTTGCACTTAGTTTAAAGTGCTCAACCTCAAAATGATGTGAGCGTTGTGTCTTGTATACGAATGCATCACTTGTCTAATTATAACACCTCTCTTTGTAATTTCAACTTTGAATAGTTTTGAGATTTCCTATGTGCATTAAGTGTATCTATTTATGTTTTCCTTTTCGGGTAACTTGTGTATTTTATGACGTGTGGGGTCACCACCACTTCCTCTTTCAATTATATAGACATGGCCAACGGAAGCAGAAATGACAGAGGCAGATAAGAGTAATAAGGAAAAGCTGATAAAGATGAAAAATCTTCCTCAAGGCACTTCAGACTGTCAGGTTCTATACCAATTGAACATGTCTTGGATTACTGCCTAAATTTGTTCTTATGTTTCCCTTTGACTGACCTACTTCTTGTGCAGGCTGCTTGGATTTTGGCTGATACAGATGATGAAGGCACTGATGGTTACGAGGAAGAAGATGATGGCATGGTTTTGGATGAAGGGAAAAATGATATTGATGCTCCCCCGACCCTGGTTGCTCTGGATGATGATCAAGTTTCAGTTTCATTTAGCATGAACAGATTTGATGAGACTTCTGATGCTGATACTGCTATGGCTGTGAGTTTTATTTGCACTCAACTGTTTCATTTGTTTCACGGGCTTGAGGTTTGCCTTATGATTTCTGGGACATGGCTGGTAGCCTTACTCTTTGTGTTGAACACATCTGGACACTGGCATGGCTGCAAAACTGCTATATGTGGCTACTTTTTGCCTTTAGAAGATGACATCAATGTTTTCTTTGGACAGTCATGTTGTCGTTTGATAACAGGAATGATATGCATTTGCGTGTGCACATGTAAGTCTGTCTGTATGCATCCTCCGCCCTCTGATGTCTTTGGTCCAGATCCTTCGTTTGGACTTTTCTCTAAATGTGCAAACCACCTTAAACTAACACTCTTGTTCAATTTTATATTGGTATCAGACTGAATTGTATATCTGTAGTATGTATGTACAGAAATATAGTATTGGTTATGAGTACAGTTTTAGTCGTATTCTATACATAACTAGTGGTGTCATGTTTACGAACACTCCTTTGTTGTGTTTACAGCACTTGTTATTACCTTTGTTTGTCAATAATCATGTTCTTTCTTACCTTATTTTCTCAACTAGTTATAACTGATTGAATTTATGAATTATTTAGGATGCCCAAAACTTGACAAAAGAGGAGTAAGAAAAGGAGATTCAGAAGTTAAATGATGCACATGCTGAAGATCAAGGTATGTTTCGTTTATGTTTTTATCTCTTTTTCACGTTTGATTTGAGCGTTTTAGACATTTCATAACTCTTTTGTTTGAGTTGCATTACATATACACTATTTGGTTGGCGATTGCTCCTTCAGAGTAGAGCGCGTTGAGCCATCGGAACCGAACACGAGCATCTCGTATAACCTCGTTTACCTAAACCAGACCCACGACAATTTGTATTAGGGTGTTTGAAGTAAATATGACGATCTCTCTCTGAACTAATTCACAAAGACTTCAGGAAAATGAATGGCCATTTTGTGGAAGGCACTTAAGAAAATATCTCTAAGTTCATGTTGGCTTGTAAAAGTTGTTCGAACAGAGGCTGTTCCGCTGGCAGACAGCTTGGCTTCCCCATGTAGAGAATGAGCCAAGCAATGAACAAGGGTTTCTAGCCGTGCAATTATGTCAAACATTACCAAGTTTAATATTTTCGAGGCTTTTGAAGGGTCTTATAGCTACGGTGCCCAATTTGTTCACATTCTCTAGTTTTGTTTGATACTCTATGCATGGTCTAGGTGATTTAAGCTGAACGACGTGGGACATTGAAATCTGCTTTGGGACCCTTGTGGCAAATTAAGATAACCTCGTTTTCAGGATTGTACTGCGGTAAAGTAACAAAGAAAAAGAAGACTACAAAAAGCAACAAACAGAAAAGTCCAGATCATTCATTGGGAAACCTGCAACAATTGCAATTTGCATTTCTATCATATGGGTTGTCTGAGAGTTGTGCTCAATCTGTCTACTGCTTTCTCTTTAGATATTTGTCCCATTTTCTGGTGCAAGGCTTTGTCAAATGACAATTGACAACAAACTGAGTTTATTGTGTTTTCCAGCTCCACTGAATCTAAGAAAATTGTGGTGAATTATGAAGGAAATGATTTTAGGATTGATGCTGTCTAACCAAAGTCAGCTGTGCCTCTGTTAGTTACTGTGGTTAATTGGTGTTCCTTAATTATACTCCAGTTGGCGTAGACAAAAGAACATTGGCTGGTTTAAGCTTATAATTCTAGTGTCCCTTTGCAAACCAAGTCACTAGTCAATTCTCTAATGTCTAAGCGTCCAAACAGTTTTCTAGGAACGGTTTATTTATCTGCTAGGTGTAAGATGTTAGCTCCAAGCTCACTTGACTCTGCACACATGTTCATGAGCGCAGTATGGTTTTGCCCGTCCCTTGCTTGCTATAATTTCTTAGTTTTGGTCCTTTCGGAGAATGATGCCAATTGGCAGCGTCAAACCCATATAACCATCCATTTTGTGATATAGCTAAAAGCAACATTTCTTACTGCTTATTGTTGGCATTGGTCCGACTGCCAATTCAGACATTTGGAAGTTGATCAGCCATCAAGCTAACCTAGTCTTGTATAAGAATACTAGACAGTTCTTGACGTAGTGATGTAAAGGAAATGATTGCTATCATTTTCTCAATATCGATCTATTTTGGATGCAGAATTCCCAGATGAAGTGGACACACCATTGGATGTAGCAGGTAGAAAGCGTTTTGCAAAGTATAGAGGTCTAAATTCTTTCCGCACTTCCTCTTGGGATCCTAAAGTTATTGAAAGTAGCTCAAAAACGTCCATGTACATCACTTTCAAAATGAATGCAAGCTAATTGTTTGTATTGCAGGAATCTCTGCCACCTGATTATGGGAGAATATTTGCTTTTGATAATTTCTCAAAAACTCAAAAGCATGTGCTTGCAAAAGCTCTTGATATTGATAAGGGAAGCTTGGATGAGTGTGTACCGGTTCGTTCCTATGTGTGGATTCATATCAAGCAAGTCCCAGTTGATGTTGATTCCAAATTGTGCAGCATGTCGAAAGTGTTGCCCGTGGTGTCATGTGGTCTTTTCCAGCATGAATCAAAGATGTCTGTTCTGCATTTCAGGCAGTTTTCAGAATGGTCTCAATCTTCTCTTTTGTCTATTTCCAAATGCCACAAGCTTCTTCTCTTAGAGTACCAAAAATTTAAGGCCTTTTATAACATGAACTTCTGATGAAAATTTGTTGCTCGGGAGAGTAAAGTTGTGTGTTTCACTTGATATTGCTTTCTGATAAAAAGAAGTGCATATTCATGAACAGCAAAGTGCAAGCCCAAGTTGATAATGAGTTGCATCTATGATTCTTACTTTTATTGTGTTATTATTTAGGTTTTACTGATACTGAAGTTTCTTTTTTCTCAAAAATTTCGATACTTAGTTTTAGGGCCATAAAATTGCGAGTCACATAATTGCGAGGTTAGTTTTTGCTACTGCATTGCTAAATCGAACAACTTGGTGATGTTCTAGAGATTTCATGGCATTTTGCTGGTTCGTGGTACCTGGTATATGAATGTTGTAAGCTCAGAGAAATGCAGGAAAACAAGCTGTAATGTTTTATTGTTTGAAAAGGTTAGTCCTCAGGAAGATTGAAAAACGGAATTCAATTTCTCAAATCCAAAAACACTGCTCTTTACTAGACATTCTTCTTTTTAAGTGCATATAATGAATTTTTGTGCTTAAATTTTGTACTTGCGTCCTTCACTCTTGTCTTTGAACTGCAGAAAGTGGTCAGATTTTACTATGCATGTCTTCCAAGTATCAGCTCATTTTTCAGTGGACACCATGAAAGTGGGTGTTCCGTGTTATCATACTTTAGTCATGTATTTGGCTTTATTTGCTAGTCACTTGTTACATCAATCTGAATAGGGTTGTGCTTTATGAAAATCATCTTGGGCAGATCCATGTCTGTAATGGTGGTATTCACACTATTCTTCTTATGGAACGTTATCAAGTTCTAGATTTTCTTTATTTTGGTAAAAGCATTTCTTTTTGGGGGCATTGTGCAGAAGCATGGCTCATATGACTATCCTATCAAGAGCAAAGAACATCTGACTTTTCATATTGGTTTTCGTGAATTTAGTGCAAGGTATAAATTTTGACATCATGTGATTTTGGATTCAAGAAGTTGGTTTACGTGCTTGTGTGGATGCCTGAATCTCCCCGTTTTTTCACATGACCTATATTTTCTTCTGACGACATCAATATTGATAAACATAAGATGGAGAGGTTTCTTCACCCAGGGCAGTTTTCTATAGCTTCAGTGTACGCTCCGATTTTCTTTTCCACCATTGCCTGTGATAATATTTAAGGACAAGGTTGGAGAGACTGGTGGTCCTATTCTTGCTGCTTCTGGTTCGTTGAGAAGCATCAAACCAGACAGAATAATTCTGAAGAAAATAATCTTGACGGGGTAATCTTCAATGCTTTTGTTAATTTCAACTTCTAGTTGTCATTTTCATATTGTAGCTTTTAGCACGTCATCATGTCAATATTTTCTGGAGAAAATGATTTATTGAAGCTTCTCTTGGTGTGAAGTATCGGGTGAACTTCGATTTTGGAGTTCCCATTGGTTCTTGTGGTTTTCTTGATACTTCTGGAGTTTTGGTACCTAGTATATTGCTTTGGTGTAGAAGCCTTCGTGCTTAATTTCTTTGAAATAAGTCGAGACTCTTTACATATTCTTGAGCATTTGTAGAAAATGATTTGGATTGTTTTTTCCAAAGACAAAAAGTCAAAATATGCTCCTCTTTTCGTTCTATTCTTATGGTGATATTTGTTTTGACCTCCAGTTATCCTCAGAGAGTATCCAAATCAAAGGCAACAGTCCGATATATGTTTCATAATCCGGAAGATGTAAGGTGGTTTAAGGTAAGGCATTTTCATGTTAGCTTCGTACAATCCCTCTTTGTAGAATGTAACATCATTATTTGACATATTCTTCATACTGAAGCAGGTCGATCTTTGGGCAAAATGTGGCCGTCGAAGACGCATCAAGGAACCTGTTGGTACTCATGGTATGATATGCAGTTATATACTACTATGGATTTTGTCTCTGATAATTTTGAGATTTTAGCTTAGTATGAATCCCACAGATTTAATTGCCCATACATTGTGGCCCATACCATTCTCCCGCACCACCTGGGGTGGAATTTTTAGATGCTACAAACCAGACCTATTACTAATCATCTTTAACTTGAAGGGACTGTCATTTGGTTTAACTTGCAACTGAAGTTCTTCAACGGTTGCAGGGGCCATGAAGTGCGTCTTTGATGGAGTTGTTCAACAACATGATACGGTATGCATGAGCTTGTACAAACGAGTATATCCGAAGTGGCCAGAGCGGCTGTGCCCATAATCAGGCATGGGCATCTTATGATGTGAATGCCTCGCATCTTTAGATTCCTGATGGAAGCCGACGAGTTGGGAGTGAAGCTGTGGTTCAGAAGGCGGTGGAGGATGGACTTGTACAGTTGCCACCGCGAGTTGCTTTTCTAGCGGATGGGGAGACATGACATTGGATTAGCTGATTGATCGTCTCACTTGCGAGAAGGCAAATTTTTGTTTTTATGCTTTTGTAGAGGAATATGTAATGTCGGAAAGCTTGCATGCTGTGTTTCGGAGAGTGACTTGTAAACAACTCGAGGCACAGAAATTTGTATTATCTATCCCACATTCTAATGAAATACTTGCATTTCCCGATGACTTTGTTTTTTGTGCTCTTGTTGCACACCTCTTTTTACTATCCACACTCTCAAACGCACAATGCGCTTGTCAATCTCACGTTTTTTCTCCTTTTCTCTTTCATTTACAAGCCGGAGCGCGGATGGTGCGTCTGCCTCACATGTAGATGCACCTGGCTGCATTTAGCTTGGGAGGCACGTGAGCAAGAGGCAATGCATCCCAGTGGGCGGTGGGCACGTCTGCGTGCGATGTGAGCAAGAGCAGTTTATTCCTTTTTCTTTGCCGTGATCTTGTTGGCAACCTGAGTTTATTCCTTTTTCTTCGCTGTGATCTTCTTGGCAACCTGAATATCCTGCATGCTTAGTTGAATGCAGTTTTCAAAACCGGAAATTAATCCACTGCGGTTGTGAACTATGATGCATAAGTGCAGCTGTTTAGCGTTTCAAAATGAAACCGAAACATGCACCCAGAGCATTAGCTCAATGGCAGAGTGCTCTAGCGCCGTCGATGGTGTGGACATCGAGTCCCAAATGGGGTGCATGTTGGCAGCCTCCTCTTGTAACAAAAGAAAGAAGGAAACTGAAACATGTATTAAACCCTCTTATGTTATTTTCGGGGCTAAGATATTTTATGAGCTTAGTTGGCTAAAGTCTGCTTAGTAAACGTAGATGAAGGTTTACAAGGATTATCACCTTTAACCTCCATCTTTTTGGTTACACATAGAATTAATGCTGGTTGGGTAAAATGGAGAGGAGCATCAGGTATTCTTTGTGATAAGAAGATACCATTAAAATTAAAAGGTAAATATTATAGAGCAGCAATTAGGTCTGTCATGTTTTATGGTTATGAGTGTTGGGCAGTTAATCATTAATATGTACAAAAGATGTCTGACAGAAATGAAGATATTGAGATGGTCATACAAGAAAAGACCATATACATAATGAGGTTATTAAAAACAAATTAGGAGTGGCACCAATAGAGGATAAAATGAGAGAACATCATTTAAGATGGTTTGGACATATAAAAAGAAGATCAAAAGAAGAACCCGAAAGAAGGTTAGAAAAACTAAATTTGGAAAGTATTAAAAGAGGTAGAGGATGACCACAGAAGTTTTAGAAAGAAACAATAAAGAATGATCTAGCTTATTGGGAGTTAACTGCTAACATGACACAGGATCGGTGAAAACAAAGAATCCATGTAGCCGACCCCGTCTAGTATAGGAAAAGGCTTAGTTGTTGTTGTATCCAACCCGATTCTTGGTAGACACCGTCAGTTCCAGGAACAAAGAGAACAAAGAGCAATCGCTAATGTGGTTAGGGAGTCAACTCATGGATTGGAGGTTATGAGTTCAATACCCAATTGAAGGAATCAAGTTGAAATAGAGAGGAATCTCATTAGTAGTAGGAAATATTCGAGCAAACGGGTATCATCCTCATTGAACTCAAATTTCACGTTCCATTTGAAGAAGTGAGAAAAAAGGCAGAGAATAAAAGACCGAAGCTACAGAAACTGAGAAGGGTATATAAACTTTCCTCTGAAAGGAACAGGAGGAGACTTTTATCTGAAAAAGTTCCATTTCTCATAGCCAAACTTTCTCAACTCATTTCTATTAACAACAAATCCATTTAAATAAAGGAAAGATCACAACTTCGCCCGCACAGTGAAACCTTCTAAAGTAGTGCTCTCTCTCTCTCACACACACAGAGAGAAGAGCGGTCGCCTGAAGGTGGAAATCTGAAATCAGCACCTGCATTTCATTTTCCCTAAGCAGGAAGACTTCGGATGAACTACAATACCAACTGCTCGTTGAGCGACCTGAAGATTTCTGGTAAAGCTTCTTCAATGTCAAACAAAACTTGCATGCAGTGGCAGAAACTGTGAAGATCTCTCTCCAAAATCTCATAGGACCAACTGACGTTTTTCAGGCCCCTCATACTCAACCTGTCAAAAGGCCAAGAAGAATCCGTCAACAGAAGCCTCATAAGACAGAGAAACCAGAGTACGGAAACAAAAATGCTCGTATATGCCCCATCTTCGTGCAAAATCTCCTAAAGGAAGATTGAGAAAACGTCGACTGCAAAATAGGCATAGAATGTGAATCTGTCTACCTCAACATGTACTCTTGACTTCCTCTTGGTTTTCTTTTCATCACTGTCCATGAAGGCCTTCTTTTTATCGAAGCCCTGATCTGTTCGAAGTCTCTTCACATTTGCTCCTTCATCATCATCATCTTCATCGCTCCCACCTATATAAAAAACAGGAAGTGTGAAATGGAGCCCAGCTACCAAAATAAATTGGGCAAATTGTTTCTGAAAAATGATAAGCGGCAAACTTGAAGCCGACGCACAAACATTTCAAACGGAAAATGAAGCAATAGATTCATCTTAAGTTTTACAGCCAGCACCTTCATCAGGCATGTCATCATCGTCCCACGGTGCAGCGTCAAAGTCTTCCATATCTTCCAGCTCATCTATATCAGCCTCAACGTATTCCACTTCCTCTTTCTGTTTCCCTCAAGCATCAAAATAACATAATTAGCGATCGAAGACCCTCCATCCATGGTTGTGAGCCTACCTCAACCCTTCTAGAGGACAAGAACAACATTATACTCACATCCGCATCTTCATCATCAACATCATCCGCAGCTTGTAATTCTTCCATTTCAAGAACCTTCTCATATTCTTTGACAGGGTAATTGTATATGTCACCATATGTTCCACTCTTGATGCGCTGTAGCAATTCTTTTTCAATTGCCTGAAAAAATTGGAAGACATTGAGACCCGAAATCGGACAAGAGTAGACAAAGTTGAAAACATTTTCTAACAGCTGCAAATTGCACACCTTGTCAAGAACAGCAGCGATTTCAGCTTTTGCCTCTCTTCTGGCCTCTCTCTTTTTTTGTTTTGTAGGAATTGTCATTATCTTTTCCCTGCAAAATGCAGAACAATAAATCATCAGTATTTTCATTAGATCCATAATACACTTAAATGAAGTACTTAGATCACAATCCGATCCAAATAGAAAATATTAAACTGTTCAAATGCCGAAAGAAGGAAAAGGTCATGATGAAAAAGCAGGTTGGTTGATCCAACAGATATTTCAAAAGAAGTGCAAAGAAACTGGAGAGGAGTTGTTTAGAGGTAAAAATATTTATGCCCCTTGCCCACCCAATCGCCAATGCTCTTGAAACAGAGGAAGACCATTTTGGACATTAATGACAGATAATTATAGACCTTTCACTTCATATGGGGTCTTTTGTGAAAAGCACACAATTGGTCTAATAAGAACTTCACATAGGCAGGATATAGTTAAGGCAAAATAAAAGCTTGACAATAAAAGCATAAAACAAAATTTGGATAAACCCAATCAGAGCCTGAAACTGCCATGAAACGAGAGCCAGAAACCCAGACATGTAATATCAAGTCACAGATGCAAGAAGCATGACAGTACCTCACTTTAAGTGCAAGTTTCCTTCGGCGAATAAGATACTGTGTTAGCTTTGTGAGGCGCTGCTTATTTTTGTGCACAAGAAACTTAGGCCAGAATTGCTGCCAAAACAAGAAGGTTTAATATTTCTAATCAACAAATACCTAAGTCAACGATAAAGAATAAGTAGGGAACTATTTCGGACATAAATAGAATATACCAGGTGTTTGTCAATGGTTTCAAGTGCCTTTTCATAGTTCCTAGGCAGCTTCACTCTCTCCCACAACCTGTTTGGCATGTGAGCCCTCTCAATTGTCTTCATGTATAGGTAGAGTACTCCTACACAAGGTATCAACATATCACACAATCACCAAAGCAATTGACATTCAAAAACACTTGGGCTCTACTCGGGAGCCAGGTTTGGAGATGGCAATACATTTTCTATGTATTCCCAGTACAGGGTTTTGAAATTCGTGATATTGTTAACTCTGTTTATTATTTGATAGCCACCATGGTCACAAAACTGTTTGGCATCATCCATATGCATCTTAAGAGGACAATCTTATAATACAATAATTCAAGGTGCATCTTATAACAAAATAGTTAAAGGTGCAATCAGTTACATTTAGACAACACCAACACAACCAGTGTTGTTCGCATCAGTCAGTATCATATGATACAAGCAACAACAACTAAGCCCTTCCCCATACTATATGGGGTCAGTTATATGGATTCCTTGTTTCCATCAAGCCCTATCATGTGCCATGTTAGCAATTAACTCAACATCAGCTAGATCATAAAAATTCTTTATGGTTCCTTTCCAACACTTTTGTAGTCTTCCTCTTCCTCTTTTAGCATTTTCACAATCTAGTTTTTCATACCTTCTTACTGGAGCTTCCTTTGGTCGTGATTCTACATGTCCAAACCATCTTGAACGATTTTTCCTTATTTTCTCCTCTATTGGTGTCACTCCCAATTTGTTTCTAATAACCTCATCATGTATATGGTCTTTCCTTGTGTGACCACTCATCCATCTCAACATCTTCATTTCTACCTCAGACATATTTTGTACATATTATACATGTTGTTGATTAACTGCCCACCACTCATAACCATAAGTATCATACGATACAAGCATATACGTATAATTAGCATGGCCATTTGCAAAAGATGATTTAATTTTTGTGAGAAAATTAACTTAAGTTTGATAGATTGGGAACTATATTACCTGTCTTATATCATATGCCCAAAAATCCAAGTTTTTTTTTTGTAATCTCATGCTTCTTCATGGTTCTAAAATGTGCTCAGTAAGTCTAGCATGTGATACACTAGCTTTATTTAGTATACGCAGCAGGCTTTATAAATAAATTATCATGTGAGATTCCAATTATGACCAGGCGATCCATTAGAACAACCAAGGGATCATTGTGTAGCACGCAATACAATGAGGATCGAGTCCAGTGGCTGATGCCAGATGAATTATGGCATCACCACGAGTTGGAAGGGCAACATACACTGAGGACCGAGCACATCGGTATGCACAATGTGGATGGAGTGCCAACTCCATGGCTGAATACCCTTAACAAGGGCAAAACTCATGTGGGTCATCCAACCTTTATGGCCGCCTTTGGTGATGGAAGGCACCACCTCCTGACCCTCCAACATGCCTTCTACGGTGTTGGCTGGGCACTTTATAGGACCTTTGGCTCACCATCTTGATGATCATCCTGCTCTGCTAGCAAATCCACACTGGATGAGTGAAGGTTACTCACCTCTCTAACATAAGACTGATGCCATTGAAGGCATTCTAAAATTGAGCCCTAGGCCAAATCAAATTCTGCAAGTTGATGGGCAACGAGTGACAGCAGGAAAGTCTTATGGAATTTCTTTAGGTTGAAAACAATATTTATTCTAATAACTCATGCTTTAACATCATGTTCCAGGGAATGAACTAATATTACATCAACCGTCAAGAAAATCCATAATCCAGGTAGGTCAATTGGGGCAAGGGATTAAATCCACACCCCAAACTACAAAATAATAGTCAACGTAGGATAGCGGATTGATTATATATCAGATGAACAAGCCCTTGAATTCAAAAAGGTCAGTATTGAGAAAGGATAACTTAGAGAAACAACAAGCAAAACCACCATTCAGCTCTTTCAAAAGATAACAATGCATCATCAGACAAAACAGAATCACCAATTAGTCGTCCCTTCCCTCTACGCAACCATCCACAAAACTTATTAAATTACCCCAAGAGGCTAGCTAACTCAGTAGTCTGAGCTTGAATATCTGCAATGATTTTTAACTACACCAAACACATAGCAATCCACGCGTACACACAGACACACAGATGCAAACAGCGTAGGATTAAGAATTAATCGGAGCACCTTCGCGCTCGAGAATTGTGGCATAACGGCTATTAGCAAGGGGACATGAGCTCCGGTTGCAGAGCCCCGTAACATTGTATGGGTTCCTGCAGAAGTTCTGCGTGGCTGTCCTGCAAAGGATCAAAAGAAAGCCGAACTAGTCAGTATCTACAAATCAAACCCTAGAGACAACACCTATGAATTTGAAATGCTCATCGAGAAAAGGGGAGAGATACCAGAGAGGGTCTTACTTGGCCATGAAGCTGCAATGCTTGTGGCGAATTACTTGCCATATCACCTCGTCGTTCTGCATCTTCTATACGATGTCTCAATAAACCCTAAAAAAAGGGGAAATTAAAACCTTTTCTGAATTTCACCCTTGAATTGAGCAGTACAGAAACTCAAGTGCGCGTTTTTTTCAAACACTGGACCACTGTCATTGTAGGAGTGTACGGGAAAGGCCGCCTTTGTTAGCAGAAAAAACGACCTTTGACGAAAGAATGCAGCTTACAAGATAAAAGAAATCATGTGCTCATACTTATCCAAAAAACAAAGAAAACATATGCTCATAATCCCATCGGGATCTACATCTATGTGTTCCTGTATTGAGTTATGAATCGTTTTGCATAAGCATAACAAAGTACGCGCCATTATAACCCGCCAGAACGGCCTGAATCGCTTTGAAAAATGATTCGGGCGACTGACGGAATGCATTCAGAGAGAGAGAGAGAGGGAGAGAGAAAGAGCTCACTGTAGCTACTGGAGACTGAAGACAGTGGAGAGACGAGAGACGAGAGACGAGAGGAGACAGACAGAGAGGGGGGTGGGGGCGGGAGAGGGGGGTTTCTGACCGCCTTCGCGACACCTCTGGCAGTGGAGACAGATGGCGGTGGAGAGCAAGCCGGCGACGCGGGGGGCTGGGCCGCGAAGTTGCAGAGAGAGAGTAGGGCAAAACAAGATACATTGCTAATTGGAATGGGTTCGGACCTTTGGATAAGATTCAATTTAGAAACCCGATCCAAATCTACTAAAATATTCGTACAAGCACGCATAATGCAACTACTTTTTCATATACACTGAATGACACACCTTCGTTTTCATAATACCACCCCTGTCTCCTTTCTGGCTTTTCTCTCTTGATACCAAGATCCGCCTTGTTTTTCATTGGGCTTCTCTCCTTCTTTCTCTTTACTTTTTTTTGGGTCTTATGGAGTCAAAACTGATCGCTAAGTCACATCATTTTTGTTCCTTTTTCTTGTTTCATACGTTGATTATCTTTCTCTCTTTTCATTTCGCCCTATTCTTTCTGTTCTTCCATACTCCCAAAACTCGTCACTGTCTCACTCTTCTCTTTCTTTCCATTTTTTCTTTTTTTGTCTCAAAAAAATAAAAAATAAAAAACGAGAATGTATCTCTTTTGCATAAGATATATTATTTTATATAAGAGAAACATATTTTTTGTACATTTCCTTTAAACATGAATGCTAGAGAGAGAAAAATGTAGTTAGATTAACGAAGATAATATACAGATTTCTGATAATAAAGGATACGTTTTTAGTAAAAAAAAGTGCTTTAGTAACACCCTACTTTTTACAATAAACTTCTAATTGTTCAGACTTTCACTCGAGGATGGTTCATGTTTTAAAATTATCATCATACCGTCTCTTTGCTTTCGTCTTTTTGAACATTTTCATAAACTTCGATACACTGCTTCGTTTTGGAAATTCTATTGTATCCACGAACTCGATAGCTTGCTAACTTGCCGAGCTTGACGACACTGAGTCAAGTTCGAGTTCGAATTATATGATTACGTGCACCTAAACCCTTAAGAGGATATATATGATTACGTGCCCGAGACTTGAGATCCACTATCAATGATAAAAAGCCGGATCATACCTTTTTACTTTTACATGTCGAGACCAACATTTGATTACAAATAAAACTAAAAATAATTTTAGTTCTGCAATCTCGAGCCTGTAATCAAACACCCCTTAGTGTGATCACCTCAATATTGGTGTACTATGCAAACTTAACTTAAAAAGTCTATCATTCTACTCGTCAAGCCATCTTGATTAGATCAATGGTAATTTGTCCAAATCATTTGGATTTTTTTATCAACATTGGTGCACGACGTGTGCTATTACAGTACGGCTTTTATGGTAATAGAGGAATTGGGATTTGTCTGGTGCACGACTTGTGCTATTACATTTGCATTTTTGGATTTAAAACAATTTTTTTATAGAAACCCATCACTGAAATTGATTAAATGATTAAGATCGTTAACATAATTGCTTTTTAGGCCACGAATGCTCTCTTTATATGAAGAGCCATAATGTTTTCCACCTTAAATGTTGTCTATCATTACACATTCCAATCATGAAAAGCTTGTTTTTTTTAATCAACTACAACATTTAACAATGAATTTTTTCCTTTGGCACAAACTTGCAAGTGCGCCAAGATCTCCTGTTTCTCTATGAAAGCTGCAGGTGTTGATGTATGTGGCGGATGGAGTTCCTCCAAATTGTTCTTCCCGCAGTAAACAATCTTGTCTGTGGCCACCGTTACTTCATTAATGACTGTGTCATCGTCATCAGACTGTCCTTTCTCTGTCAACCATTATCCAAACACACACACACACACACTCTCTCTCTCTCAATGTGGACCATGGGATCCAAAATTCCGAAGAAGAATCATTGAGTGAATCTTCACCACAAACACGTTACCACTCTTATCTCTTGCACCTCTTCGGGAAGAGCCCTGTTCTTAGATAATGGTGAATTTGAGAATTTAAAGAGGAAGAATCCCATCGTCCTCGCGGTAGCCTCATGTCAATTCTTCCTTTCCTTCCTTACCTCCACTTCAACAATACCAACCAACGATTCAACTACCTCCCTCTCTGCAGCACTCTTCTCAAGCAAAATACCCTCTTCATCAAAACAGACGATGACGATGAACAAGACGAAGAAGAAGCCGTGCCGACGACGAGCGTGAGCATTTCGGATGTGCGGAAGTACTCCGAGTTCCTTCACAACTTCATAAATAACAGAGCGCACGAGCGAGGAAGGAAACTGCACCAGCATTTGGTGTCGAAATGCAGTCCTCTACTGAAGCACCCGACGATACGGGCCAAGTTTATCACGCTCTTTTCGGCCTGCCGCCAGATCTCCGATGCCCGCCGTGTCTTCGAGGACGGAGAATTGAGCGACGATCCGTCTGTTTGGACGGCCATGGTGACTGGGTACTCCGTCAACGGCCTTCCTCGTGATGCTCTTTCTATTTTCGGTCGGATGCAATGGGAACGGTGCCTCCTTCCCGATAGCTTCGCCTTCTCATCAGCGCTAAAATCGTGCTTCCAACTGTCGGATTTCCAATTTGGGCGCGCGATTCACGCGCAGATTGTGAAGAGGCCGGATGCCGCCGACGCCGTCGTGGAGAACGCGTTGGTTGCGATGTACGTGAAGCTCCGGCAGTACAGAGATGCGAGGCTGCTGTTCGGTGGGATGACCAGAAGGAACATAGTGTCTTGGAACGCCATGATCGCGGGGCTTGTTGAAGGGAGTTTGTTCGCGGACGCGATGGAATTGTTCGGCAGGATGCAGAAAGAAGGCGTCGGGTTCAATTGGGCGACATTCACCGTCGTCCTCCCGGCTTGCGCCCGGTCGAATTCTTTGCAAAGAGGGCGCGAAATCCACGCACAAATGATCAAGGCGAAGAGCAAATCCTTCCCGGAAGTCTCAGTGCAAAATGCATTGGTCGATATGTACGCAAAATGTGGAGACATGGACCGCGCACTCAAAGTGTTTGGTAGAATGCCTAACAGAGACCTTACATCGTGGAACATTATGGTCACCGGATATGCCATCAACGGCCGTGCAGTCGAAGCACTAAGAACTTTGGATGAGATGGTGGCATTGGGTTTTCATCCTGATGGCATCACCTTTGTCGCGGTGCTTTCCGGCTGCGCCCAAGCTGGGTACGTAAACGAGGGCCTGAGGCATTTCGAAAGGATGGAACTAGAATACAGGATCAAGCCATCGGTAGAGCACTACTCGTGTATTGTGGACCTTCTCGGGCGGGCCGGGAGGATCCATGATGCGGTTGAATTGGTTCGATCCATGCCCATGAGCCCCTCCAACAGTGTGTGGGGCTCCTTGCTCAACTCATGTAGAATTCATGGCAATGTGGAGATGGGCGAGATCGTGGCGAAACGGCTCTTTGGGCTCGAGCCTGACAATCCAGGGAATTACCTCCTCTTAGCAAACACTTACGCTACTGCAGGTCGGCATTCTGATGTCGAGACGGTCAGGAGGGAAATGGAGGAGAAGGGAATGAAGAAGGAACTTGGTCGTAGCAAAATTGAAATTGGTGGTAGGATTCAAAAGTTTGGCGCGGGCAGTGGCAGCAATGATCTGTGGCTCCGGGATTCCAAAGAGTTCAAGGAGCTGTCTACACGTCTGAAAGATGCTGCGAAGGACGTGGTGTTGCTTCCGACCAGCAGTGAGCCTGTTGAGGCAGAGAACTGGGTTTGTGGCCATAGTGAGAGATTGGCTTTGGCCTATGGTTTGATTCATACTGGTGCTGGGATGCCGATTAGGATTACTAAGAATCTGAGAGTATGCATGGAGTGTCATATTGCCATCAAGGCCGTGTCCAGGATGGAGAAGAGGGTCATTGTTTTGAGAGACGGGAATAGGTTTCATCGTTTTGAGGGCGGGGAATGCTCTTGTAGAGATTATTGGTGATGTAAATTTTAGTGTAGTTGCGAACTCACGGCCAGCTGATTGTTCATTGTAACTATTTTTTACAATGGGGAGGCTAAAGCCCAATGCACGCCGCAGATTTCAAATTCATGACCTTCCATTTGTGGTCGACTAGCCAGATGAGCTATTGGTTTGTGCATTGTTCAGTGTAATTTTGTTTGGTTTTACCTTTGTTTGTCTAGCTACACCAATGATACAGGGGGTTGTATGCATATCTGCCAATTCATGAGTAAAATGATATACACAAGAAGATCCAGCGAGCAAATCGGTGTCTTGTGTAGCTTACCCTTGATCTGTTTGTGTTTTCTTTTCATGCTGCAAGTGATGGACCCACAAGCGGGCTTCGGGCCTTTCTCCTGTCATACTTGCAGTTAAGGGTCGATTCTTGTGGGTGTGGTGTCGGGGTTGGCATTACGGTAGGCGTGTCACGGCCAAAGTGGTTGGCAACGTGACCGGTGCCTAACCATGCTTGGTGGAGACCAATCTTCAATTTAGTTCGTGTGCAGTGCATAAGCAAGAACTTTAAGTTAACAGGAGTTCTTTTGAGTTCGTAAGTAGACAAAAGCAGCAATGGAAGCAAATGATCACTTTATTGAAGACGAAGAATGTTGCGTACTCCTTACACGCTATAACTTGGTTAGAGAAAGTTGGGTCCGAGCTCACTCTATCATTTTATAGTTTGACTTGAATTTAACACTTTCAACACATATATAGAAGAGTAACAATCGAATAGGGCTATATTTTGCATTTAGATAGTACAATAAGTGTAAGACTATTTAGAAAATCTTATTATTCGGAGCTATGTTTGATGAGCACCACACCATTTTGAACTTATCGTTTAGATCGTGGATATTGAAATGTTAGACATTTTACTTGAGTTAAATTTAATTAGTATTGTCTTTGGTCGCCACTCATAATCATACCCGTATGAGAAGCAACCATGTGGCATCGGCTCAAGTCGGGTCGTGATTGTGACCCGTGCCGGTGTGAAACATACATCTTGGTTTGCATATACTATCAAATCTTTCGGGGTCAAGGTTATGCAACACAACAATAGTTTCATAAGTTATATGAGTTGGAGAAGGACAAGGATCACTATTAAACCCATCATGGCTTTTAAACAATTTTGTATAAATGTAAAAGTAAATGTAAAAGCGGATTATATATTGAATAAGTAAAGTTGTCCGCTTACAGTCTTCTACTACGATTCGAATGGATTCATAAGGTAATTATTTTTTGGTAAAATTGGAAGGCTGAAGCTAGATGCATGTTCCTGGTATTGAATTCATGACCTTCAACGTATTAGTTGACCCCTTAGCCACTCAGCTATTGCTCGTTGTGCTAAGGTGGTTCTGTTTTGGAGAACCCTATTTAGGGGTGGTTGTATTTGGCAGCAGACAACAAGATAGGGACCATTTGTAAAAGAGAGTGCCGGTTATGAGAAACTTTCAAAAATGTGCAACGGCAACCCCCACCACCAAAGGGAGAGAGAGAGAGAGAGAGAGAGAGAGTCCGCTATGGACGACCATCTCCTTGTTGGAGCTTCCATCGAGCTGACGCTGCCCCTTTCGGACCAATTGATCCACCTGAGCTCCGAAACCCTAGTCCAAATGATACCGGAAATAATGGTGACGCTCTTGACCAACCTTGCCGCCGGAGCTCACTACCGGCAGGACTGCTGCAGGGTGGTCTCACACCTAGCCGGATACGCCATCGACCCAGTTTCGAATCCTCGAGCACGCACAGAAGAAACCCTCAAGTCTGTTGTCTCCCCTTTGCTCAAACCCCTCCTCACCATGAACTTCGACTCCCCTTCTTTCCTCTCCGAAGGGTCCGCTTGGTGTTTGATCCCTCTCATCGAGTCTGAAATCTGGAAGTACGCGCCGGACACGTTGGTCGATCAGGTGTTTGAGAAAGTAGCCGGGGCTGTCAAGGACAGAGGGTCTCGGACGATTGGTCACATCAAGCTATCTTGCGCTTTGATTCGGACTAATGGGTTCGTGGCGGAAGCTTATAGCAGGCTCTTCTTTACCGCTGCACTCGACGTTTTCCAACAGGGTGGGTCGTCGGAGGAGCGATTTTTAGCGAAAGAGATGGTCGATTCTTTGATTGAAGCCGGTCTTGTTGTTGTTGATGATGATAAGTTGTTTCTCTTTGAAGAAGAAGAAAATTTTGGCAATGGAGATGAAGGTGAAGATGAAGAAAGAGAATCATTTGCTTTTGATAAGGATAACTTCAGTAGTCAAAACTCTTGCTACGGTGGGAATGAACAAGATTGTGATTGTTTGATCTCAGGCGAAGACAATGGTGAGCTTGTGATTAGAGACGACTCTTTACACGAATTGGATCTAAAGAATGAAAGCATGTCGGTGGTGACTGGTCAACCAGTGACGTCTTTGCGGTTGAAGAACAGATTTCTGGGTCTGCCATTGATCGTCCTGGCTGTTTCGATTCCTGTCGCATTATTGGTGATGGCGAATTATGAAAGAAACGGCGGATTTGAGGGATTGCCAGCTACCTGAACAAATCTTCTTAATTTTGCTTTCAATTGAAGAGGGCATGAAGATCTGTTTGATTTCTATTTTGCTTCCTGTTTTGTTCTTTTGAAGAAAGATGCTGAAGACTCCTGAATTCTCTCTGTTTCCGTTTCTGTCATTCCTTCTCCCACTGCCAATACAATGGAAATCCATTTTTGAACTGCAAATCTGAAAAGGATTATATAGAAATTCATTTGCTTTATGAATTTTCGGATAATCATCCAACCACAATCAAATTTAGGTGGGGATCAGCCAAATGGATTTCTTGATGGTCGTCATGATCTCTCATGAGTTACGCCTGCATGTAATCCAAGGAGCAAGTGCATGCTTTGCAAGAGATTTTTTTACCCTTTCCTGAATCATTTACAGATAATTTATTTTTCTTCTGAAAATGTTAAAAACGTCTGATAGAGTTAAATCTTATGGTGACAGTTTTTTTATATGGCAATTGAGGTTAGGCAGACACTACCAGCTGCAAGTATACCTTACGATATCGAACTCGAGACCTACTCGAATACATATACATAGCCTGGATATCGAACTCAGAGAACAGGTGTGTCTGTTGGGCTTCGGCCTTCTCTTGCATAAAAAAAAAAAATCCAGAGAATAGGTTTGGTTGAGTCAAACCCTAGCCAGGGAAGAGATAATTCCTTGTGCATTGCCATGACAGTTTTGTCAACGTGGTTTAGACGTGTTCTTTCAATACAATCATCGGAGCTAAATTACGAATTGGGTACAATGTAATTATGCAAAAGCTGCTTACACTGGATGTAAATGAAAACGATACTTTTAAATAATAAGTAAAAAAGAATGCCACCAAATCCGTCCATAGATGCACAAATCAAGGCATTTAATGATTTGAATCGATGGGTTTTTAGCAAATTATTGCTATGAATTTTATAATGAGTTTCATTACCGTATGTAACTTTGCCAGGACACTCACTAGTGTGGTTTATTAGTTTCCATTTCATTCCTATTTGATTTAATCTGACTCCCTCTTTAAATCTCTGTTTGAAAATAGCTTACCTCGCTAGGAGGAGTGCATCTAACCCTAGAAAATAAGAGATTTTTTGTTTGATTTTTGTTGTTTTTTTCTAATCTATCTATATATAAATTGCTTATATTTAATGCATGTTCATCATTAAAAAATTATGAGCCTTATTATAATAAATGCGCTAAAACCTACAACACTTATTGCAGTGGAACTCGGTTTCTTAAGCGTGTATATATATATATATATATATATATATATATATATATATATATATATATATATATATATATATATATATATATATATATTATATGTATATATATATATATATATGTATATATATATATGCATATGTATATATATGTATATATATACATATGCATATGTATATATATGTATATATATATATATATATGTATATATGTTATATATATAATGATTGGTTCTTGCTTAATATTACTTATGACAATTATTTTTTAAAAGCATAAGTATAATAACATTGTTTATCATATATTTAAATTTTTTAAAAAGTATTAAAAAACAATATATACATATCTTTTTCTCTATATATTTTTTAAATGTGAGTCCAGCATCAGCTCTCCCTATATATATACATATATACATATACATATATAGTGATTGGTTCTTGATTAATATTACTTATGACAATTATTTTTTAAAAGCATAAGTATAATAACATTGTTTATCATATATTTAATTTTTTTTAAAAGTATTAAAAAAACAATAAAGAACATGAATGAGATTCAGTTTTATATGTATATATATATATATATATATAATTGAAAGGAGAAAAAGTTGATTTGGGTGAAATTTAAGTGAGAGATGATTTACCGTTTCAAAAATTTAGACTGCTCGTACAAATCTTTTTCTAAAAGACATTTCGGGGGTGAGGCGGTTGCCTCACCTCGCCATGATCAGTATGTTTGCCACTAGTATGTGGTTCTCAGACAATCAAATTTCAAGACGAAAATATCGAATTAACTAAGGCCTCTCATTGCTGCTGTTGGAGAATCACATATTACTTGCTTGTATAACATAAAATTATAACAACAACAACTAAGCCTTTTTCCATACTAGACGGGGTCCGCTACATGGATTCTTTGTTTTCACAGATCCCTATCGTGTGCCATGTTAGCAGTTAACTCCCAATAAGCTAGATCATTCTTTATTGTTTCTTTCCAACATTTTTGTGGTCGTCCTCTATCTCTTTTAATACTTTCCAAATTTAGTTTTTCTAACCTTCTTATAGGTTCTTCTTTTGATCTTTTTTCTATATGTCCAAACCATCTTAAACGATGTTCTCTCATTTTATCCTCTATTGGTGCCACTCCTAATTTGTTTCTAATAACCTCATTATGTATACGGTCTTTTCTTGTATGACCACTCATCCATCTCAATATCTTCATTTCTGTCACAAACATCTTTTGTACATGTTTGATTAACTACCCAACACTCATAACTATAAAACATGGCAAGCCTAATTGCTGCCCTATAATATTTACCTTTTAATTTTAATGGTATCTTCTTATCACAAAGAATACTTGATGCTCCTCTCCATTTTAACCAACCAGCATTAATTCTATGTGTAACATCTCCATCAATTCTTCCATCACTCTGAAAAATTAACCCTAAGTATTTAAAACTTTCCTTTCGGGGATGCAATGTTTGCCAATTTTAATTTCCATGTCCTCTGAAGTAACCAAATGATTAAACTTCCATTCCATATATTTTGTCTTTGTTCTACTAAGTCGGAGGCTTTTGCTTTCTAATATTTCTCTCCATAGTTCCAATTTTCTATTAACTTTTTCCTTAGACTCCTCTACTAACACAATGTCATCTGCAAATAACATACACCAAGGTACTTCATCTTGAATATGTTTTGTTAACTCATCAATCACCATTATAAATAAGTATGGACTTAAAGTTGATCCTTGATGTAACCCAATATTAACTTCAAAGAAGTCTGTTGTTCCTTCATGAGTCCTCACACATGTTTTTGCACCATTATACATGTCTCTTATAAGGTTAATATATGTCAATGGGATACCCCTTTTTTCTAAAGTTCTCCAAAGAACCTCCCTCGGTACCCTATCATAAGCTTTTTCTAGATCAATAAATATCATGTGAAGGTCTTTTTTTTTGCTCTAAAATGTTTCATAAGACATCTCAAAAGGTGAATCGCTTCAATAGTAGATCTACCTGGCATAAATCCAAATTGGTTCTCTGTTGTACTTGATACTTGTCTTAACCTACGTTCGATAATTCTTTCCCATAATTTCATAGTATGACTCATTAACTTGATGCCTCAATAATTCGTACAATTTTGAATGTCACCCTTGTTCTTATATACGGGTATAAGTGTACTTGCTCTCCATTCCTCGAGTATCTTTTGGTTTTTCCATATTTCATTAAATAGTCTTGTGAGTCAAGTGATTCCTATTTCTCCTAGTATTTTCCAAACTTCTATAGGAATATTATTTGGTCCTACCGATTTACCACTCTTCATATGTTTAAGAGCCTCTTTGACTTCATTCTTTTGAATACGTCGGTAGAAATTATAGTTTATATACTTTTCTGACTTGGCTAAATCTCCTAAAGTAATACTAACATCTTTATTTTCATTAAAAAGATTATAAAAATAGTTTTTCCATCTATTTCTTATATCATCATTTGCCACTAGAATTTTTTCGTCCTCGTCTTTTATGTATGTAACATAATTAAGATCTTTAGTTTTCTTATCTCTAGCCCTAGCTATCCTAAAAATATCTCTTTCATCCTCTTTTGAGTTGAGTTTTTTATATAAGTCCTCCCAAATCTTAACTTTTGCTTCACTAACGGCCTTTTTTGCTTCCTTCTTTGCTTTCTTATAAGCTTCTAAAATTTCACTAATTTTCTTAGCATAATATAATTTGTAACATGCCCTCTTTGCCTTGATTTTATTTTGTACTACTTCACTCCACCATCAAGCTTCTTTTTGTGCCGGTACACCTCCCTTAGATACCCCTAACACATCTTTCGCCACTTTCCTAATATGTATAGCCTTATTATTCCACATATCAGAGGGTGTGCCAACATAATTCCAAACATCTCCTTGAAGGACTTTTTGTTTAAATATATCTTCTTTCTCGCTTTTGAGGTTCCACCATTTAGTCCGAATAGCTCGATGCACTCTTTTTTTCTTTGTCCATTTTTTTATTTGTAAATCCATAACTAAAAGTCGATGTTGGGTGGTTAAGCTTTCTCCTGGAATTACCTTACAATCTTTACAACAAGCTCTATCTTTTTTTCTACAAATAAAGTAATCAATTTGTGTTTGTGATAAGCCACTCTTATAAGTAATTAAATGTTTATCTCATTTTTTGAAGATTGTATTGACTATAAAGAGATCAAATGACATAGCAAAATTTAAAATCTCCCTACCTTCCTCGTTTATATCCCCAAAACCAAAGTTTTCATGAATCTCTTGATATCCTAACGCCTCTTTACCGACATGTCCATTTAAATCTCCTCCTAAACAAATCATCTCCCTTTGTGGAATCTTTTGAAACACCTTATCTAACTCTTCCCAAAAAACTATCTTTATACTATCTTCTAGTCCTACTTGGGGTGCGTAAGCACAAACTATATTCAAAACCTCTACTCCTAACACTAATTTCAACGTCATGATTTGGTCACCATATCGTTGTATGTCTACTACACTCTCCTTTAAATCTTTATTTATGATAATACCAACTCCATTTTCAGCCTTTTCTTTACCTGAGTACCATAATTTAAAACCTGTATCCTCTATCTCCTTTGCTTTTTCTCCAACCCATTTTGTCTCTTGTAAACATAGAATATGAATCTTTCTCTGAATCATAGTATCTACCACCTCCATTAGCTTACCCGATAATGTTCCGATATTCCAAGAACCAATACGAATCTTATTATCTAGGATTAGCTTCCTTACCCTCCGCATCCGTCCATAATCAAAATGCGGAGACCCTCTCTAAAATTTTTTTACTACATTCGGGCGACAATGTAGCCGGACTAACTTCTTTACCCACACCCGTCCATGATGTGGGAACCCTCTCTGCAATTGATTCACTACATTCGGGCGAAAATGTAGTGGCCCTTGCTTACTTCTTACTGCATTCGGGCTCTGCAGCACGTCACTCGGCGGAGACGCCCCAAAGCAATGCTCATAATTTTTGTAATCCATGTTGTAAAAATCCGACGAAGTTTTACGCTGGCTGTTGGAAGCCTAACACAACCCTCCTCCTTTATCCGGGCTTGGGCCTGGCAATGCAAGGGTGATCCCTTACATGGGCGGAGTTGTATAACATAAAATTATATGTATCAAAAATAATTTAGACACTTTTTTGCCGTTTTAGCTGCTTGGATGAATGAAACAATATTCTTTTTCTGATCTCAACCTTTTTAACTATTTCTTTTCATTTGCTTTAATCATCACAAAGCATAAGAGGAAAAGGCAGGCGGGTGCCGAAAGATACTGCTTGACTGAGAATTACAGTAGAAAATCAATGAGCAAAGTAGAACAAAGAGGCCACCCATCTAAAGTTTATGAGAATTGGTACGTGTGCACCTTTTATGCTAGCCATACCCCTCTTTTTTATCATGATATAGATTTTATTTTGTTAAAATATGAAAATTATTCCGTCTCTCTTTGTGAGTTTTCACCTTATTGTGGATCGTCCTATATTATTTCTCTAACAACCCATGACTCGAAGCTCAATAGTAAACCATCTATTGTTTTATAGTGCTTTAATTCTGACCGACGAAAAGAAGAGAAAAATAGAGAAGTAGATCAATTTGAGGAGGGTTTGAGTGATTTAGTGGAGTATTTTGTTGATTTTATGTATTTTTATCATTTATTTGACATATTAATTTTATTGTTTGCTATAATCAAAACAAAAAATGATGCCAAGTTTTTACTCGAGATGCGACATGAGCATATCTCAATTCAAGAACTTGACATTGTTTTTTATTTTCTGTTTCTTGCTTTTTTTTTGTTCTTGATTCTTATTCTTATTTTTTATTATTGATTTCATTTTTGTTCTTAATTCTCTTCTTCTTTTGAGATTCGTAAGAGTAGGTATTTCCTAACTTCGAAAAAGGCAAGAATGCATAGTAAAGAGATCCAGTCAAAAACCTTAATGGAATTGGATGCTAGAAAAAAAGAAAGTGATGAGAAGTAATTTCGATATTTAGAAAAGGGAAGTATGAATAGTAAAAAAAGGATGAAAATAGTAATCCCAATTTATTTGTCAATGAGTGAGATGTAATGGTATATATAGAGAGAATGGTGGAGGCCGAGAGGAGAGCGAAATAGATGTTTTAAACTCCTAATAGGAGTTAGTGGCCACCAAGCCAAAATTGAGGATTTGAAACACAATCGATGTGATTAATCGGAGCTTGGCCTATCCAGTGGTGGATCTACATTGAGCAAAGGTGATAATTTCGAAAATTAACTAAAAGTCTATAGTTATAGTTCATGGTGGAATCGCGTCCCACCGAAAACCATTCAAGGGCCTATTCATCCCACCCAAAAAGAGTTTCTAAATCCGCCACTAGGCCTCCCTCCCTTAAACATTATTTGTTACCAATTAATATGATTAAATTTTGAAATTAATCATAGTAAAAAACAATTTTGGAAATTGTTAACAAGGTGAAATGAGCCCTTTTATGAAGCGATTCCATGCTCAACAGCGATCCACTCATCTGAGTTGTACCCCCGATTCAGAGCTTCCGAAAGGTCTGGAGAAATCCAACAGATGGAGCCTGTCTGTTAGCCTGAATTTATCTGAACCAGTCAAATATAAACTCATACAGAGCGTCGCTGTATCTCACCGAATTTTATTGATGAGCTCCGACGAGGCAAGCAGAGACAAGTTGGCCTGTTCACTGTCGTCTTGTTGAGTAAACTACTGAACAGGTCTTGCTTCCACCGGAGTGTGATCAAAGAAGGCACATGAGATGGTATCAAAAAACGATCTTGTGTAAGCTACTGATCGAAACTCCTCAGATAATCAAACATTATGCCAGCCAAGCGCTTCCCATACCAAAGGGCAATTTGAAGCTGCAACGGGTTACGAAATTCTTTTCATAAATCGAAAAGTGAACTACCAAGTGTATGAGAAGTTCTTCGATTACTAAGAAGTTTGTATTACCACCAACGAAAACTCATTTCCATTTTGTTGCCAATGGATTACCTATATATTTCATCATTTTTATTGCAGACCATAGAGATTTTGTCATTCTAAAATGTCATGTTTGTAATATTAAGTTTTATGAACTTCCACCATGGCTATTGATAAGTAGATATGTCAAACTATTAGAATCTGTAAATACATTTATGAATTATTTCTTCTTAGGAAAACTATCTAGTTTCACTAAAAAGTTCGTTTAAAGAGTTCTGCATAGCTTTACGTGTTTCGAACAAAACATCTATATCTATGTATCTATATATCTATATATATATGTATCGGATCAACAACGGGAAGAGTTCTAGCCACAAGCATGGAGATTTTCATTCAATCCCCATCACACACTTGTGTTTCATAATTCGGGATCTCGAGGATGGATCCAATGTCCCCAGATGAGCGGGGATTTAGGGTGCAGATTAGATATTGCTAATATGGTCGCCCACAGTCATCCTTCTATGCGTTACGTGCGCTTCACTAAATTAGAGCCATTCTCGTCACCGGCAGGCGTTTGGTTCTCTATTTCTGCCCTCGCCAAAAGCGATGAAGCAGTCAATCAATGAAGTCACGTAGAGAGAAACACTGGACGTCGCACAAAAGAACGAGCTGTTGATCCCTCTCACTGTCCACTTTACTCCATTTGCTAAAAAAAAACCTCTCTCTCTCTCTCTGAGCAAAATGCAGTTCAATACGTTGCTGGCACATGGCACATTTATTATTTTAATGGCGTTTTAGTTTTTACGGAAGACTGATTCTTGTACGTACTGAGAAACGAAACTCGATACAGTGTCCCAAATGCGTGACGTTGTTTCTAAAGTCGTTACTGTAGTAGGGCAAGTGAATTAGTCCGTGAGTGGGAGGCACGTCGCCCGATTGAAGAGTCGGCACCAACATTGACGTTTTCTCTTTTGGCTCCGCGTAGGGCCTATCATAGAATGGAACATCACGAAGACACTAATCACAATTATTGAGATTCATCTACGCATACAGCCAGTCTCCGTATCTCACCGCACGTGGGGTTGGACCCCCACCCCCCCGCGTCGACAAACGCAGAGAGAGAGAGAGAGAGATTGTCGACCGTCGATTGGCCGGAAAATCATTGATCTTGCTCGCAGGAGTCCTTTATGCTTTGATCTTGAAGTTGAAGGTGAACTTTTTGCCTCTTGCCTCGCCTGATACAGTAACTAGTAAGATGGAGCTTTTCACATGACAATTAGGGTGATGTTACGCCAGAAGACATGCACATCCCCATATCATACTTAAACCTGGAAGTTATTTGGAGATCAAGAGATTCGGTTTTTCTTAGCTTTCCGACATGCAAGCATGCTTTTCCGAGGATAATCAATTAAATAAGAAACCATTTAGGACATGTTCATGATCGACCCTTCTTGATGCATCCAACAGTTCTTTTTAGTTGCATTAAATACACAGAGAGAGAGAGAGAGTATGGTTTCTCGCACATACATGTCATTGCTCCTATTTGTTTAGCAGGGTAACATACTCGTTTTCTTCATTGACCACTCTTCTTTCCATTCCATTGTATTAAAATGTAAGATATAAACTTGTACTAAAAAGTTGGAAGATACAAACCATTTATAAGCAAACTCTAAATCAAAATCCATGAGTAATTGAGATTAAAAATAACAAAGTGATGAGATTGAAAATAACACTATAAAGTTTAAATAATTTTTATAGTATACTTCATTGTTCTCATAAATAAATACTTTTTACTTTTTGTTTTTCAATTTCAATCATTCGTGCCTCCTTAATCAAACGATTGAAATGGTTTCAATAGAGTTTGCATAAGAGCGGTTTCTATCTCCCAACTTAATACACTGAGAGCTTTACCTTAATTGATTAATGGGGCGCTTGGGCGCTTGATACCGGTGGAGAGATCGACTTCCAGGGTGCATACGTGAGTGTTGGGCTTTGGCACCGGCGACTTTCTTCGTTTTGATGTAAGTGACTAGAGACGGCTCCATATTGATGATCGACGATCGACCGCCTTCTTGATTTTCTCTCTTAGTGGGTTCTTTCTCCTGTTTTTACTGTTGGTGCCATTTTTTATTATCATTTACGAGAAGGAACAGAAAACAAAGGATCAAAGCAAAGCAAGATGAGAAAAGATAGTGAATAAATGTCAACCCGATCAAAAGATAAAATTCTCTCATTACCATCTTCTTATTAACATAAAAGATCAGAGAGAGAGAGAGAGAGAGAGAGTTTGATGACCATCTTCTTCCTCCTAGCTAGAAACTTCCTCCAAAAGCTTATATCTCCTGACTTTACCTCTACCCATTTGCCTCGGTGTCCCAATTTTCGCGTTTGATAGATCTTCGGATTTCGTCCTCAAGAGAATCACGTCTTCTCTGCGGCCGAAGCTGTTGCTACTCTTCCCAATCATTCCCATATTCCTACCATCATCCTCTCTGCCATCTCCTGTGGTTGTCCTTCCCGCTTCCTGATTCTTATCACCATGAAATTTGTTCTTCTTAATAGAGTGAACCTGTACGCTTAATCTTCGATCAAAACCAACAAATTTCCTCTTCGGACCCAGCAGAACTTCATCATCACCGTTGTTAGAAATTCCGCTACTCGCCGAAGAATCATCTGCAGCACTGAGAGAGGCTGGTCTGCTGTCTTTGTCGCGAAGACACCAATTACAGATATGATAACACTCTGCTTTGGGGTAGAGGTCGCTGCAGTATCTAAAGGAAAAAAGCAAGCCAAACGACTCATTAATTCAAACACGAAAGGTTACAAGAAACTTATCATTGAAATCGGGGAAGTAAAATAGGAATCTGTAACTACCTGTGTTGGGATCTAAAGAGGCAGATCCTGCAATGAAAGAGCGCGTTGGGGAAGCCGAAATCGCCACACATACAGCACTCCTTGTGATTATGCCGATGGATCGATTCCGCCATTGTTGCAAATGATGGTGCAGGGGAATCGTTTGGCTCTTCTAGGAAGTAGCCTTTCAAGAAGCTAAGCCAAAGAGAGCCTTACACGTTGCTTTCCTCCATTATATACGCTCTTATTTCTACTCGTATATATAAAAATAATTCCTCTCTCTTTCTCTCACTCGATGTCGTTTTCGTCTGTGGAAATATGCTATGTACATATATATAATCACATGCAATTGGTCGAGAGAAAAAATAATCTTGCTTTGACCGTTGACTTTTAACTTAAACCGGATTTCAGTGTTCATTGAGGGCCCGTTTCATTGGTTGGAATCTTGGGTGATTACCTCCTCACCGATAGAGGCCGGGCTGGGCTAGTGGCGGTTCTGCCAAGGGGGTCTGTCATCGGGTCGTTCCCGGTGACCGGCATTGATAATCGGTGTCAAACAGCCTTTGTCTTGTTTCATCATGCGCACACGCTCAATGTTGTATCTGATGGAAGATTCCTAGTAAAGGTTTATTGCTGAATGAATCGGACCGATTACAAGGCCTCAAGAGGAGTCCACGCGACACACAAGTGGTGCAGCCTGAATCCACCCGATGTCCAACTTTCCTCCGGCTGCGATTATGGTGAGGTGATCAACCTCTGTAGCTCTCTTTCTTGTTCTCACTTACTGAATGAAGGAGTTAACACTTTAGCCGGCTTCCTTTTATACTTCAAAAGGCCGGTAACAAAGCATTAGAGCACCGCACAAGGAAATCCATGCGGAACACCACCAGAGCCTTTTTTGAACTCACATACTCCTTACCCCATTCCATGACTAAATACAAAGACACTTGGGCCGGAAGGACCTCCACCCGGTGAACCCAGTACTCGCCTTCAATTGAAAACCTCTTCACTGCAATGAAATCCTTCTTTCTCGCTAAACCTCCCTCTGGTTCGAACCTGGTGTTGCCTGAGTGCCGCCCTGCTGGGGCTCTTGGCTTCGTCACAGGGTCTATAATAATAGGGCCTGCTTCTACTTGGACTACAGTTTCAGTACATGTTGCTTTTCAAACATGGGCCGAACTCCCACTATAGAAACAAGGCTCGATGGCCTTATTTTTGCACGTAAAAGGCGACCTAACTCCTGAGGCTGGGCCTTTAGAACTGAGCTTAAAATACCAGCATGGTAGGTTCGGAGCATGTTATCAAATGCCCCCGTAAAGGAGGAGCAAAGCAACTATCAGCTCTAAAATAACCGGTAGCGGATTTGTGCGAGTGCTTTACAGATGGTTTGTTAATCTATACAATTGGGCAATATCCCTGGACTGGAACTAGGTGAGACGCATACTTATATTTAATTTATATTTTACGTAGCATTTTGAATTTTCAGTCTTTGGCAAGTCTGCTTATAATCGAGAAACAATCAAATATTTGAGTTTATGAACAACTAATTACTGCGACAAAATTAATCTTGATCTCGTTGGAAACAATCGATGATCGGCAAATATTTGCTCCTATAAGGATATTATTTTTCGTGTAATGAATGCAATTGTCACCATGAAGAAGTCTACACTTTGTCCACTTCCTCCATTAATAAGATCAAGGTTTTTCGTGAAGCGCAGCCCCACCACATTTCCTTACCGCATATTAACCAGCATCATGCCATCGTGTGCTTGAATTATTCTTGTGAGGCTGTTCCGGCACACCCACCCCACACACATATGTAAACACATATATATGTATGTGTGTGTGGTTGCGAGTGCAAGGCATCTAACTTCACCATAGTAGACCCGATTATATTAAGTTTCTACCATGCACGCATCTCAATATATATATATATAAACTTGATCTTATTCAGTATGAGTGTAATTTCAAATTTTTTAAAAGACTTATGAATCACACTTCCGTTATATACTTATCATCCAAAACCAATAAGTGAAGATAGAATAAATATCAATCATGGACATTATCAAATGATTCAAATTGTTATATATAATATAAAAAACAGATTCTACTAATTTCTGACATGATTACTCAAGTAATTTTTTAAAGAGTTTTGGAAAAAGTATAAAAGACATTATTATTACATTATGCCACTCGTAGTAATTGTGGGAGAATCCAATCTTTCACGTTCTCTTTATATATATATATATATATATATATATATATATATATATATATATATATATATATATATATATATAATATATAAAAAAAAAAAATCTTTTATATGAGGATTTGTTTAAATGCATATGGGAGGATAATTTTCTCTCTCTAATAAGTGTTCGGATGTCCAAGATGACGGAAGCCTTGGCGATAGTTTCAGAGAAATGGATAGCGTCCAAGAAAATGCACCTACCTACTCCAATGTTTGCATGCAGAGGAATGCTAACACGTATCCAGAGAAATGGAGATTAAAAAGCTTGAGATTCAATGGCTAAACCGTGTGTATGGTGGTGCTTTATGTCCCTTAAAAAAAATTATTGCAAGTGGCAGACATGAATTTCAATGGCCAACGTTATTGTACGTGTTCAAACACGTAAGGAGAATCCCCATCACAGAATAAGTTGCAGTCCATCTGTTGATGGAGTCTTTACACATAAATTTCATGTTTTTCCAAAGAAAGGCCCAACAATTGGAAGTCCACCGAAGGCAAAAGTCTACCATGATCAAGATAAACAATTCCATTTGAAACAAGAAAAGGGCCTCTGTGTCTCCTGCACTCTCCAAGTTTATGTCAAGAATCACAGGTCAAACAGTTGGTAATTAATCAGTTATTATCATAAACGATGAATAAGAATCAAAACAAAGAAAGATGGAGAAACTGAATGACCAGCAACCCATAAAATTTCAACTGAAGTCTGCAATCTCTTGAAAACTCGCAAAATTATGAAGGCAAGATTTTAGATCCTACCACTCTCAAACAAATCAGGTGAAAGGGAAATCAAATTATGGAGTTGCAAAGCCGAAGACGCTACAAATTTACAAAATTTAGTCCAAGAATCACGCTTTCTGCGAGACGCAGTTCAACTCATAGGCACGTCAGGTTCTTTTGCACCTCAGAGTTTCATGCATTCCTTATCACGTTCCAAGGAATCATTCTGGAAGAACATCCACGAATTGAAAACAAGCTACTCTCACGTGATAAGTTTACGAGAGAGAGAGAGAGAGGGAGAGAGAGATTCATAGTGAATTTTGCTTTTCAAGTTGAAAGATTAGCTTGACATGCCCCTTCAATTTAAGCATCAACAATCGACATCTACTGTTATGTACAAAGAACTTTTGCACTTATACCGGATTAGCAGCCATCAACGGGTGCAGCAGTTCTTCTTACAGATATAAATTGCACCCCAACTCATTCAGTCACCTCAATCGCACTCTCAAGTGTAGCTTATGTTATAAAGAATAACAATCGATTCATTCCAGGAACAGTTTCACCAAAGAGATTACAGAAAGTATCATAATTAGCACAATGTGCAGAGTTGGACTTGAGAGAAAACAAAAATACATTAATGACAAACTTTCCTTTATATTATATGGAAAAGCATCACAAAGAAGGCCCCCTTGACAATATCGTAACAACTTCTACTGACATAAAATGGACTAAGGATATTAAGTAAAGATCCAAAGAGTTGCAGGCCACCATGTCCTGTGGTTTAGCTTAATATCGCAGAGAAGCTGCCATCTTGGTGTCATCCTGAGAAAAACCCTCTATAGTGAGCTTTGGCTCATTCGACAAGTTCTAACAAGAAGATGATGCAGCAGAAAAACGACCTTTGCCAACGAAACTCCCTTTGGGCCTTGTGTCATTCAAGGTTTGCATAACAGGAGAAAGCTGAGCGAGCTTGGCTTGTCTAAGCTAAAGGCACATGAAATGAAGTACACAAGCGAGGTTTAAGCTCATTATTCGAACAACAGAGCACAGGTAGTGATGATTTGGTATATCATAATCTAAGAACAAACTATCAATCATGTAATATCGGCATCAATATGTCATCAAGGTGGCACAAACGATACGTTCACAAATCTACATGATCTCTTAGATCACATGATCCTGCATGATCGAGCTTGAGTGTGCATGGAGTCATGATCTCTTATGATGAAGCGCGGATCCTCCTGCAGCATTTACTTATGAATTTGTGCCATGCACTTCTCTATGTCAGCAATCCAGGGCACTTTGCACTGTGAAAACCATACAATACGGATCTTTTCCTTTAAAAGTTCTTAATTCTGCCACTCTATGGAACACAGAAGTAATCTAATCTCGTGGACGAGTAAAAGCCTTTAAGAATAGGTTAAGATTTTGTTTGTTTATGTACAATACAAAGTGACATTACAATCTTCTTTATGTTATTAGATTAAATTAGTTCTTCACTCACTCAGTGAATGATAAATCACTACAAGTGAAAGACGTATTCGAATTAAATAATGAAAAATCCAATATTTCAAAATTGTATCTAGAATAACCGAAAAAGTAAAAACTGGCAATTTCGTATCTACTTGATAACCTGACCCATCTATCTTTTGTTTTCGCTGAGATTTAGACATTGAAGGTTAGAATGTATATGCAGTGATCTTAATTGTCCAGTTAAAAGATGAATGATTGAGATAGAAAAGCAAAAAAGCTAGACAATTTATGTTGTTTAATTGGAAAGATAAATGGTTTGGATAAAAAAATAAAAAAAGTGTAAAAATATATGATAGACTCTCTACATTTTGTTTTTTTTTAAATAACCTTAAAATTTTGCTTTTTAAATTTAGACGATACATATTTTCAATCCGATAGATAATTTAGGATCAATTAAAGTCTAGCATCTCTCATTCTTTATACATAAGGGTGTGTCTAATAGGCTTGCTATTTTTGTCCATGGTTGAATATCTCAACCATCTTTCTTTCAAGATAAATGGCTGAGTTTAAAAGTATTAAAATATACATTTGAATTAGATACATCTTAAAAAGTTATATATATACACTTTTTGCTTTTCTACTTTTAAACCTAACCATTTGTCTCTTTGGATGAGATCTCGAAGAATATTGCAAGTATATAATGGCAAGCATGCATATTATACATATACAATACATACAAATACAGGCAATCTAGGTACCTTTACATATTGTGCCTATTTTATGTATATCTATAAAAATATCATATAAATATAAGCATAGACTATCGAACCGTGGGATCTGGGTTTGCAATATAAGTACCAAGTAATAGTCCTGTCCTGGACATGATCTGGTCTGAGAACCGATCGGGTAAAAGTTTAAAGCCCCTCGAAAGGTAGAATCGTGCCAGACCATGCCCTGACGACCAAGCCCGGCAGACTCTTAGTGGTGTGTGAGTCCGTCGAAACTAGAGCTTCATGATGATAACCATATAACATACTCGGTTTAATTATTACAGTTACAGTATATTATTTATCTTTTATTTTTAATGTTATCTTCTTGTCACATAAGCTTTCAATAACCAGCCTAAAATTTTGATCGTTTATCATCATTATATTGAAATGACAGGACTTCATCGTAATTGAACCAAGGGGTCTCCTGTTTCAGTTCTGGTTTTAGGCCCAGTTCGGCCAGTTGTGGGTACGACTAGACCGGCTGGTTCAAGGGCTGATTCAAACTGGCAGGATGTCACAAACCAGCCAATGTCTAATCTTGTGTGAGAAACTCTTTTGAACTAAAAAACTACAAAAAAAAAAGATCAGTATTAATGCCTTATCGCTATAAAAAATTGAAAGGAATTAACAGAAGGCTAGTTGTAAACTGTGTGTGCGTGCATATGTGTATTGTGTCACGACAAGCCTGGTTTTTTGGGTCGAATCCGTGTTGGGTTTTCATTTACCCAAACTTTATTGTTTTGGGATGTTGTGTGTCATACCACTTCATGTTGTGCTCACGAACATTTCAAAAGAAGCATGACCATATTTCTGTCTCGTGTCGTATACAGAAATACGGACTTTGGTTCACCACATACATGCTTGGCATTTGAAAAGAAAATGCCCAATGGTAAAATTTCAGGGTAAACTAGAACCCATTTGGATCCCCAACCAAACTTCAAGCATGATCTTATATCCAACTCAAATCCAAAAATATTAAAATGGGCTCTCCATTCAAAACCCTAATCCAACACGAATCCTGATGTGATTGTGATATTATGTGACTGAAGACCATATCCAATCCAAGTCCTAATTAGATTGTGCTATGATGCACTTAGTTAGATTCGGTAAGCGGTTCTGCTATCTGAATCCAATATCCATTCACATCCCTGCCCTACTTCAGAGTTGCTCATGTGGGATCTCAACGTTGCTTGAAGTTGTACTTTGTCAAAGTAGAATAATTGCATCATTATCCTCTTTTTAAAATCAAAGCGACCCTTTCTTAACAACTAAAAGCAGAAAAGGGAAAGAAATGCATGATCACTTGGTCAGAAAAGCCTAATTTGGCTTTTTAAGTGGAATCTCACAAATGAACTTATGGCTGAAATTATGTGGTGCAAGTCCAAACTTTGTCGCCCGATACGACTCTGTTGAGATTTAGCCAATCCAGCAGCGCTCCCGGTCGCAGAGTCGAGTCGAACGAGATTGGATGACCGACCTGTTTTATGGTGACCCGGGTCCTCTGAGGCATTTCTGGTTCAAGGTGGATTAGTGTGTTTGCCAACCATGGAGTGTAGCTGAGCTTTGGGCGTGTCAACCTTCATACATGCCTTTTTTGTTTGTAGAGTTAAAGATACGTCGAAATGATGCCTGATCAAACTTTGACAGCACCACCTGTAAAAGAATTACAAAGAATTGAAGCTCATTCATCTGCTAAATCCAAAAGGCATTGCTGTCTCAGGCACGCTTCTCCTCTAGCGTCTATCAGTTACATCTAATATATGCATACATATATATATATATATATATATATATATAGAGAGAGAGAGAGAGAGAGAGATTGGATATATCCCACTCATATTGAGCCAATGCTTATATATATATATATATATATATATATATATAAGAGAGAGAGAGAGTGATGGAATGTATCCCACTGTTCACTCATACTCAACCAATGCTTATATATATATATATATATATATATATATATAGAGAGAGAGAGAGAGAGAGAGGGTGATTGGATGTATCCCATTATTCACTCATACTCAACCAATGCCTTTTGTAGGTATGAGTATAATAACATTATCCTTAACCATTTTCTTATTACTTTTAAGACTTTTAAATTACACTAATACTACCAAAAATAATAGGTGTGTATGAGTGAACATGGAAAATGCAGAGAAGATCAAATTTTCACACACACACATATATATATAGTGAATGGTATATGCTAGCAATATTACATGCTAGCAAATTCAAACAAAATTTAAGATTTAAATTTAAAAGTAAAATGTTTTTTTAATTAATTATACTTACATAAAGTATAGATTTAATTGTTGCTTTTAACATTCAAATATCGATCAATTAATGTAAATATAGTTTTTGCTTTTAAAATATCAACTACCCATCATTTAATGTAAATGATTAAGATTTGTTTAGATATAATGTTACCAGTATATAGATAGATAGATAGATAGATAGATAGAGAGATAGAGAGAGAGAGAGAGAGAGAGAGAGAGAGAGAGAGAGAGAGAGAGAGAGAGAGAGAGAGAGAGATGCACAACGGTAGATGATGCCAATCAACCAATTTCTACTCCTTGAGTCACCACCTGTCGCTCGCCTTCAGCTACCTTCCTCTGTTTCTTCCCCGTCTTTTTAAACTAGTGGCAGTTGCCTGAGTGCCACCATCCTGACCACCTTCAAAAATATTTATATATAATTAGAAAGAAACTGGATGGCAGTGGTAGAGGTGTTCTGAGCGGTAGAAAAAGCCGGCTGAGGGCAGCGGCCGGCAGTTCAAAGCAACGGAAGGTGGCAGAATGGAAAAAGATATCAAAAGTAATTATGGCAACAGGAACACGAATCCATCCAATATCTCACTTGTTTAATGGAGATTGTGAAGAAGAGCTGCATGCCCATTAAATTTTGCGTTTAACTATTAAAAATTCCTATCCTCCTAAGGAAACCAGGAGGCCTTTTCTTTAATTCGTTCGTCTTTGTTCATGGTGGGGGAGCAAAAGGGAGCCCACCTTGTTCAGCCCATTTATTAGGGATGTCGATGGATCGGGTAGGATTTGTCCAAACTCTTTTCCAACTCCAAATCCAATTTGTTTGATTGAATATATCCATCAATATATCCAAATACTAATAGGATTTGAATCCAAGGCATGCTTTTTTTCTGGTTACAAGAGGAAGACGAAGCCTAGCACCCACACCCACACATGCACTCTCTAGAAGTCAAACTCCCCACCCGCAGCAACGGCACTAGAACACCCTGCCATGGAATTAACTCACAGAGTGCATGCAGCGGATGCATTTTGATGTACTCTATATGCCCAAATATATGAACAACAGAACCCGATAAAACTAGTCTCTCTCTCTCTCTCTCTCTCTCTATATATATATATATATATATGTGTGTGTGTGTGTGTGTGTGTGTGTGTGTGTGTCAGGAAGCACAGAGGTTGTAAGTGGGGTATCTTTCGCAATATTAAAACAAAGGGGATGTCTACTTTATTCATGATCAATGTAAGGGTGCTTTTGGAGCAAACAGTGAAAGGCTTCAACAAAAGCATGGAGTCGTTTGGTTGTGGATTGCCCAAACACCTCCCACCCTGGAAAAGGCGCGTGTTATTTATTGCTTTGCTCCTTTCGTCCACCAACAAGTAAATGAATAAAATATTATCAATAAAGAATGTGCACATCTCATGGAGTCAAATAAGTTCCTTGTATAGGCTCGAATTTCTTCACTAAGGCATCGGTATATGTTGTTATTAATTGTTGCTATTTTTATTTATCTTATATTTTCTTTTGATTTATTATGAAAATATTAAAACTACAAGTGTGTTGAAAGAAAATAATAAAGAATGATCTAATTTACATTGAGTTAACCTTTAGCATGATACATGATCGTGTTCTATAGAAACAAAGAATCCATATAGTTGATCCTATTTAATATGGGAAAAGACTTAGTTGTTGTTGTTATTGTAGATGATGCATCTTTTTTATTATAATCACTTAACATAAACGTGCATGCAATCCAGAGAATCGAACTCGCGACCCCCAAGTGGGTGTAAGACAGCCCTACGTGAAAAACACGGCATTTTCTTAATACAAATTTTTTGTTTTCAGGTCTAAACCACCATTATCCCGAAAGGCAGAAGAACCTTGACTAATCCAGTTTGAGCAGAGTCGTCCCGTTGTGTGGGTAAAGCTCTCCCAGGTTTGCTCCCTTCACCAGATCGAGAGCAGTACAGGGGCAGGTTGTGTGGCATGCTTATGCCGGAATCCTCGTCGGCTGGCGGACCTAGATCATTTTCTGGGTTTAGGAGAAGTCGATCTGGTGAAATTCAGGTCAGACGGTCCATATAATTTTTGAAATTTTATTGTACATTTTTCTGGGGATTTTTCATATTTCACTAGGGGATCCTCTTCTTATAGACACGAAAACACGACATGGGAAAACCTTGCCATCCATAGTTATACGCAAAAGGAAATGGATTATGTTCGATTAAACATGCTTTGGCAGAAACACAAAATGACGACACAAAACATAGTCACAACCCAAAACAGTGTGTGCCCTTAGGAACACGAAAAAATGAGTCGTGTTTGTGTTAACTTACCTTTTGGCACAAAGGCAACATGGCATTGTGCCCACACAAACCTAAACGATTTTTTCACCCTTGAGACGACCTGCTCACGAACGGATTATGTGATCGCCGGTATTAATGCAACTGCCGTGTTGCTGAACTCGACCCGATTCAACCCATATTTGAAAGTATGTGGACTCTCACTTGACAAATGTTGACTTCTATGGTATATATATATATATATATATATGTGTGTGTATATATTTATGTGTATATATAATGTGTGTGTGTGTGGCCACACAGTGAAGAAGTAGGCTGATGAGAACAGTAGACAGAAACCAACTGCAGATGGCAATGATTTTAGGTGCAAGCAAGCATCTGTGTAATTGATGTTTTCTTCTCAGGCTCTCTTTATCTGTCGTATGCTTCTTGCCTGGTTTGAGTAATTGAGAGAGAGAGAGAGAGGAAGGGAAATAAGAGGTGACAAACCTCAGTAAAAAGTTCGTACCCTTTAATAAATTCCATTCACATGCTCTGCATATATCATATTGAGCTTGCACAAAATTCAAGAAGGAGCCAAAGGCAATACATTCAACCAACGTAAAAAAAAATGACAATTATTGAGAGAGAGAAAAAGAAAGAGTTTCATTTCTTAATATATATCTTATAACCCAAGTTTTTTATGTTTAATGAACAATCATATATATATATGTGTGTGTGTGGGGAGGAGGGCGCCAAAAATTCACTTTTGTTAAGCTAGCACATGCCAAGTTCTATCACTTATTCTATTTTTTTCATATTTTATTTTTTATTAACGCATATATATGTTCAAAATGCACAATTTAAATTTCAAAATCTTATTATTGTTATTTCATTTAATTCCCCAAGATTTAGGGAATTAGATAGAAAGTCGTCTCAACAACTTGTATTAATTCATATTGACGACGAAATTTTATGCACAGGCTGCATGAAAGTGACCGGGCCTTTCATTATCCTTTCTCTTTGCCGTATACGAGAAAGAGATGGACGGCTCCCTCTCATGCTTCGGAGTGACTTTGAGTGCAGGAGAATATAAATAATTGTATTTATATTTTTCAAAAAAAATCGGAAAAAAAGAGAACTCTTGAAGAAAGTGAAAGTCAAGGGGCGTGAGTTGAGTGAGGCATTTGCTTGTCATAACCACGCGTGCTAGTGAGAGAAAGAGATCCATAGAGAAAAAATTAAATATGTAAATAAAATAAATTAAAAGAGATCTCAGACCTTGAAAAGAGGAAGGAAGCGTGCTCAGAAGGCGAAAAAGAAAAGAGAGAAGGGAAAAAATTCAGCCCTCGAGATCGCCCATTGTGAGATATTAGCTTACACACAGGGGTATTTCGGATATTTCCTGGCTAGGGTCTGACTTACGTCGATCTATCAGACGGTGAGAAGAAAGTAGGTCTGTGCGAAGGCAGGGGGGTAGGATCGTCATTTCTCACTCGCATGCTTCCCCTTTTTCCTTATTGTCGTTCGCATCCTCTCCTCGTTCAGATGCTTGGGAGTCGTTCCGCTGTGCGTGTGAGGTAATGGCGCTGGGGTTCTTGGTTTCCTTCATTGTTCATTAACGAAGATGGTTTATTATGAAGGATTTCTATTCCAATGAAATGTTTTCCTGTTGATCTCTCTTGTGCTTTTGCACTAAGATTGGTTCAGGTTCTTACTTCTTTGGATTTTGCGTTTTTCTTCTGGTTCACAGAAGAGCAGATTTTGTTGGGACTTTCCTTTGAAATGGATCCTTTTTGGCATGAAAATCGCCATCTTTAAGTTTTTCTTTGGGTGGGATTTCTTTAGATTGTTGTTTGTGTTCTACACTGTCTACCTTCATCTTCTTGTTTCTGTGTAGCTTTCTTTTGATCCTTTAAGATGATATCTGTTTCTTAATTTACCGGTTTGATCTCCTTCCCTTTGCCCGAGTTCCTTGTAAAAGAGAGCTTGAAATTTGGAGGTGAATGCTTGTCTATGGTGGAAATTTTATATTTCAAACTTCTTATTGAATGATTTGGCACCTGGAAGCATTTGTCTTTTACTTTGGTCCTATGTTTCAATTTTTAGGTTACTGGATCTTTTAGGAGAAACTCCGCCCATGTAAGGAATCACCCTTTCATGGCCGGTCCCAAGCCCGGATAAAGGAGGAGGGTTGCGTTAGGCTTCTGACAGCCAGCGGACTTACTTTGGCGGACTTATTTACCATGGATTCTACATTCTTTTTAGGCCTTTGTAGAAACAAAGAATCAATGTAGCCGACCTCATCTAGTATGGGAAAAGGCTTAGTTGCTGTTGTTGTTGTTGTTGGATCTTTTAGGAGGAAGCATATAAGACTGTTGACTATATGGTTGTAATGATGCGAATCATATCCAATTTGTGAATCCTTTTAGGATTTGTTTCTTCCATCTAAGTCTTTTGGGGTTGTTGGACTTTTAAAATATCAAGACCTGATATAACATTCTTTCTCCTCTTTATGATACTTATTCGTCCCATCCAATCATTGGAAATTGTCGATTTTTGTCGATTTCAGTAATGACGTTCTTCTTCTTCTTGATGTTGCTTATTCATCAAGTTTAGCGTGATCTATCCACTGTTTTGTCTTTTTGTTGGTGACCGAATTTGGCTTGTTCGGTTATGCTTGGGATTGTTATTTAGGTTTGTTGTTCTATCGAGAGTATTCTTTTTGGTGCTTTTATTTTCTCTCATCTTCTTTGTGTTTTTGGATCTTTGATTTCTGAGCAGCATATGTAACTAAATATTCCTGTACTTAAGTTATATGGTTTAAAACTGACTGGCAATGACCTTCCTCGTTGAACTATGTATGTGTGTGTTTGACTCATGGTCCTTGACGATAACTGTGTTAAAATTGTTTCATTCAACAGTGAGCAAATCCTTCTTGTTTTCACAATGCTTTAAGACACTTTAATATGGTCAAATTCTGATTTAATGTATTTCTTCTTTGTGTCATTCCTCCTGATTTTAGTTGGTAGGGCTTCTTGATTACTCTTGTTGGTCTTTGTCGGTAAGGAGTTCCTACCAGTGCTTATAATCTTAAGTTCACCATTTGTGCATTTCCGTGTGGTGCTAATTTTCCTTTTAAGCATTTTGTCAACCTTAGTATGTTTTGTTTTTCAAAGACACTATCTTTGACTTTTATCACCAAATCGAGATTTCCCTCCTTCAATAATTGATTACGTTGAAACTCACACCCGTGTTGATTTTATCTTCTCTTGTATTGAGTTGGATGTCTGTCCCAGACTTCTTTGTGCCATTTTCCTTTTAAAAGGGTTTTCTAATATATCTGCTGCAGGAAATCATGCGATTGAATTTTTTTTGGTCTGTTTTCTAGACAATCTTGTTGACATGATTAGTAAATTGTAACGTTAAAAGAATTCTGTAATTGCAATGTGAATTCAATTTCATTTGGTTTTCTCTCTGGGAAGAGTTTCAATTTCTCTTGGTTTTTTGACTCATCTTTTTCTTCGTGCAGGAAGTAGTGCAATTTAGTGTGTGCATAAAGTATTGCGTTTTTGCTACATTACTCCACATTGATATTGGTCCTCCTGTGAGCAAGAATTAAAATTATGTGGGTGTTAACTGGATATTAAATTAAGTAGAAAATAAGAGTTTTGAGTTCGTGAAGTTCAAAAGCATGTGGTGGTTTTGCTTGTGTCTCGATGTTGCTAGGAAAGTGATATCCCTGAACCTATACTGTAAAGTAATACTGTAAAGTTGCTCTCTTTGCTGATCTGTTGTCCTTGCTTCTTGACTGATGGCTATTGGACATCTTGTTGTATCTCCTTGTTTGTTCCTCCGAGTAAGCTGAACGATCATTTACCCTGTCTTTTTGAAAGTCCGCCCTCTGGTTCTGGTCTTCTTTCCAGACTCCAATTTCCCTTTACGGGAAGCTTGCCAGTTACATCTTTCTCGATATCAAGTACTTCTTTCCTTGTACGATCTTCAAGGATAGTTGCTGGTTAGATTTTGTTTACCTTGCCTACAGTCTAGTAGATAGGCTTGTTTTTGGTTAAGTGATTAGGTAGCCTTTCACGGGTGGAAAATCGGTGAATTGAGTGTGAAGAAGTTATGGTGTGCCAAGCAGCAAGTCAAACTAGATTTCGAGCATTGAAACATGAAAGTGGGATTGAGGGGAGTGCAACTATCATTGTTAGAGTAATAGCTTGCTTTCAACCTCTTCAGGACTGTCAGGTATGTCTCACGCTGAATTCCCCTCACCCCCACCCCACAGACACACACAGTAATTCTTAGTTTGGATCTATTTGTCAATCGAAGATATTGATGGTTACTGACCTGTTCGTTTCTTCTGATTTTAAGGCTGAGTACTTCCGCCATTTGTTGAAACCAGTGACGTAGACATATCTCCAGTCCGTTGTACTCTTCTCTTATTTCTGAACGAATAATAAGGAAGCCATCCATCTCGCAAAGCTTTACCACAGTGGGAGTTCTGAACTTTTAATCAGCTCAATCAATTCCTTCAATTGTACGTTTAATTTGTTGTTCTTTGCCATCGCTTCCAAAACATTTTAATGTTTCTGATGTTTCTCATTTTTATTTATCTGTTTTTCCAGACACAGCGACCATTTTTGACTCCCCTCAACCTTATCGTATCTGATGTCAAAGGACTATTGTTCAGGACTATTCGGCCATTCTCCATGGCAGTTTCCTGCGTGGAGTTACAGAGGCTTGCCATCTGATCATGACCTCAGATCGATCAATGGCGGCATTTATCCTGCTGGTGATGCCTGTTATTCCAATTTAGGTCCAGCTTTACGTGCAATTCATGGTTTTGCAGCTGATTCTCATCAGATTCTAAATGGGCAGCTTCAACCGTTGCATACTCAATGCCACAACCAATCTGTGCAGCCTCCAGGTGCATTTCATCAGGAGGGTCTCAAAGCATTTTCTTATGATTGCCGTATACAACTCAAGAAGCTTGATTTAGGAGCACCATTATTGGGACCGTCAAGGTCGGAGAAGAAATTCATAGTGTTTGATCAATCAGGAAGCCAGAGAAGCATGTTTATGAGTTCAATCAACTCACTGTCTCCACCGCTGCCAATTGAATATGCCAACCAAACTTCACCCAATGGCCCTCTGCCCCCAACACTTGGATTCAGCCAAGATGGGCCTGCTATTGCTAATCATACATCAGACCAAACCAGTTGGGAGGAAAGCAAATTTTTGGTGCCCAATGACGAAAGTGAGATGCATGAGAATACTGAAGATCTGGAAGCTCTTCTATGCTCAGATGACGATGTTGGCGATGACGAAGTGGCTAGTACAGGCCATTCCCCATGCATTGTAACTGCACGCCTGAGGAAAGATAGGGATGATGATTTTTCCAGCTCAACTGCTCAGCTGAAGAGAAGGAAGATTGATGATAGTATCCAAGAGCAGGAAAATGATGAACCCTTGGCCGACACAGCAAGTTCATCATGCAAGTCTCCCAAATCAACAGATTCTTCTCGCATTGGTAATTCACAGTCATTTTGGTCAGATGATAGTCATGGGCGATCACATTACGAGAAAGGCAGTAGTGGGGGTCGGGGAGGAGGCAAACTATCCTCTGTAGCAAAGAAATTGAGAAAGGAGAAGATAAGGAATACGGTTGGCATCCTCCGCAGCATCCTTCCTGGGGGAACACAGAAAGATGCTACTATGGTTCTGGATGAAGCAATTCAATACCTGCGGTCTCTGAAGCTGAAAGTCGGATCATTGGACCGCAGTCCTTGGTAGGCAAAGGAACACAAGGGAAAATAAAAAGGGTAACACTGTTATCCTTTATCTCAGTAGCTGCGGTTCTAACAATCTTAAGTTCTTTGCTCTTTCTGGTTCAAAAGAATCTTAGAACAGGGAATCACCAAAAGAGAGGAAAAGTAGAGTGACAGCTCTCTGTATGTGTTTTGTGTGTGTACGTGCTATGAAAGCAGGCAAGTCGGCGTGCGCTTTGATGGGGCTCACCTAGGGGAAAGATTAGAAGAAAAACCTTTTGGAATTCTCTCTCAATGATTTCAACGACCATTCACTAAAACTATGAGTGGGAGGTCCTCTTGGTGCATTGTGGAGAAAGCAAAAGATAAAAGTTGCATGAGAAATGATTGGAGTTTACACTAGTGGGGCTGATCTTTTGAATTCTGGTGCTTCCCAGAGGTATTACTCAGAGGGTCCACTATGTATCCCACTCCACTTCTGACTGAGACTCATCTTTGGGGGCGTGCTTCTGCGCGTGGGGGCGTCCCTCTGAGGAAATATGCCATTTCATATCATCGGGTTACCCATCTTTTTCCTTTTTACAGTGATCTTGATATGGTGCTTTTCAACTCACACTTTCACTCCAGTTGTTGTTGCTTCCTCACACCGGCTTTTGTTGCTTTAATGCTGCGAGTGTATTAAGGTTCACAGGGGAGCCTCCGTGAAGCATCGTCATTCATGAGGAGCACTGTTACTTTTGTGTTGCTTTGCTTTGGTTTCTTCCTTCTGATATGTAAAAGACAATCCAGTACAATGATGTTTTAAGCGTTTTGGTGAGTTTCAGACTCGGTTTATATTGTGGTGTCTCTCTCGTCTGAGGGTTTTCTTTCGCAAACTGACGATGGTGTCCGATGTTTGCATCAATGCATTTCAATGCAAAACTTAAGAAAGAGGTGGTGCTAATGTTCTTAACATCAAGTTTGGCATATCGGGACACCAAAAACTAGAGCAGGATTGAGTTTTTATCTTCTTCGTCACTTTAATGCATTTAAGACTTCTTGGTGATTTGGGATAGCTGGGGGGCATTCACTTGAATCCTTTAGCTTGTCTTGGAACCAATTCTTGGATCGATTATCGTGGTCGATTGCCACTTGAATTCCTCGACTCGGTCTGGCCTAATTTTAGTCTCGTGTAGCATACTGGATTTTGGTTGGACGGCTGAATTTTGGTTGCCACTCATGTGTAGCATACTGGATTTTCTTGGCTGTATACTAGGTCGACGCAAAATTAGCAGCATGGCTTACAGTATGGATGCCCTGTGTGTGGAATTGTTGATCTTTAACTCAAATGTTCTTTTCAGTCGACCACCTAGCCAGGAGAGTCATAGCTCCTCCCTGCAAATATGGGTGTGCTCTTGCTTGGACTGATGAATTAGTTCCTTGAAATGGCTTTCTTTTAATGAGCCGAACAAAAAGCGATAATTTTGGAGTGTTGGATCGACTTAAAAAAGAGTTGGTACTGTAAATCCCAAAATATCTAATAACATCTTACACTGAAAGCTTCTTCTTTATCGGGATGGCAATCCTTACCTGCCCGTGGGTACCCCCTACCCCACCCCTCAGGGTGCGGGTTGTCAAGGCCAAAACCCCGTCCCGCTGCGGGTTAGAGTAGCATGAAATAAGACCTGTATGCTGCGTAGGACGGGTTGGGTTTAAGGTTAATGCAACCCCCTCCCTTCTCTTTCTCTCTCTCTCTCTCTCTCTCTCTCTCTCTCTCTCTCTCTCTCTATATATATATATATATATATATATATATATATATATATATATATATATCCTATAATTTAATATGCAATATTGTAGAATAAATAACATACATTAACAATTAAATACCTTTTATAAGTCTGGTTTACAATATCTACATATTTAATTATTTTTTAATGCTTTATATAAAACTATTGATACTAAACGATTCTTTTAATTAGTAATGTATGGGTTGAAGCAGGGCCGGACGAGTGATATTAGGTAGAGTTTGAGGTTTGAACCCTAAGATAGAACCGGTGCCTTTTCAATGCAAAGTGTGTGTTCGCGTGAAAACCCGGCCCACTCCGCCCCATTGCCATCCTTTCTCCTCGAAAAAAGAATCCTTCTTTTAACTCTCTCCCATTCTTATTGGTAGGAATTTTTTTTTTTACAAGAGGACGAAACCAGACACACACCCACACGTGCATGCCTCGGAATCGAATTTACCACCTGCAAGGTGGAAGTTGCAACGCCCTGACAGATGAGAGAACGCTCAGCGTGCGGAGGCTTTTAGTTGCTAGTGAAATGAAAACTGGAATTGTTGAGGTCTCAGAGATCAAGGTTGTTGAATCGACCATTAAAGCACATTTTCTTTGCTGATGCATGAGATTACGGATAGACATGCTGGGCATGGCTGACATGTAAGCGGGTCGAACCTAATCAAAGCCCATACCGGAAATTCAATGAAATAGCTGTTCAGTAAGCGCCACCTTAGTAAAAAAAGCAGGAAGCAGCCCATGAATTCTGCTCTGTGTGGCAGTCCTTGTTGCAGACTATTCGACAAGAACTCATGGAGGTTCATGGTGGTAGCTGCAGTATCAACCGACATTAACAAGCTTGGGATTGTATACAACGTAGCGGAACATGATCAACACCCTCGGCGAGCAAGTGCCAGAATCTCTGTTAAAATTCAGTTTTCATTCCGTCGAGGCGCGGGGCTTCTCAGGGATGCATGTGAAAAGAATTTGGTACTCAGATTGAACAGGCTTGGTTTAGTTTATGCTTTTCGAGTTTTATGTTGATATACTTTACTGTCGTAGAATATATTACGTAATAGAGCCACCGCCATATCCTAGCAAAGTTTGTGCAAGTCTATATTGGCAGCTTTCAATCATATTGTCCGAGTTAGATTTAAGGGCTCATACGAACTCTTAACAATCATTGTTGGGATTACATTTATACATTTCTTCTCACGATTGATCGTGTTTGCTTGCTACTGTAAGAAACAATATAAGGTCAAACAAAAGAGAGAGAAAGGGAAAGAGAGAGAGAGAGAGAGTTTCTTTCTCACACACATAGATATAATGTTCAGCTAATTATAATGTTTTTGTTAGTGGGCATCAGATTTTGATGATTGTTGAGCATTTCTTAGTAACTGTGACTTTTATTCTCAAAATACGAAGCGCAAGTTGCAGATAACACTTAATGTGGAGAGTAGGTAATAGCGTGGAAGCATTTTAAAGACAAACCAACGAAAAGAAGCTACCACAAATGCAATGGTGCGACACTCTGTTCATTGTGAGCTATAAAAGCCAACTCCTCTGGTGCTTTCTCAACTACTTAATGCTCCAGAAACCTACTCAAATTACATGCATGCACACACACACACACACACACACACACACACACACACACACACATATATATATATATATATCACAAATATCTAGGGTTCGTAAATGAGCCAAACTGCTCATAGTTTCGCTCGGTTTGGCTTGTGAAAGTTAGTCAAATGACAAAATTTCCAACTTTTAAGTAAACCATGACCTCAAGGTAGTTATATTAAGGTATTTAAGGTAATTTGAAGTGTCATGTTTGTTTTAACTTTACTAGAAACGATATTTTAGGTAAATAAAGGCCATTCTAATCTGATATTTAATGAAGTATCTCTCAGCTCGGTTTGCAAAAGTATGATGAACCATTTTTCTGGCTGTGCGGCTAACAATTAGCTCAGCTTGTTCATGCCGAAAACGAGCCAAGCAACAAACAGGGGTTGTTTGGCTCATTTGCCAGGGCCCGGTCGTGTTCTTTGGTTTTGAGCTTTAAGAATTATTAGCATTTCAAATACTTATATTCTAATACATTCAATATCTAAATCTCTCCTGTAAAAAAAAACTACATCAATATATTTGGTTACGTCTTTTGACAGAATTTGAACTGTTGGGTGTTACTAACGCCTTGTTGGACGATAAATCATTAAAACTTCTTGTTTGATATCTTATTTAATACATTATCAATGTGTGAATTTAGTTTTTCATTACACGAAACATAAGATCAATACATCAGCAAGAGATGTGCTCAAAGAGCAATAGCTCAACTGGGTGAATGGTCGACACAAATTGACGGTCATGACTTCTATACATGGGCTACGGCCCCCTCATTGTAGCAATACACACACACACACACTCATTGCCTCTGCTTTGTCTAGATTGAGAAAAGGTCGATCGCACTCACAGCCTACAACTGAACTTTGATGGGGGAGAGAGAGAGAGAGAGAGAGAGAGAGAGATGTAAACTGATGGTAGGCGTAGGAGCGTCTAGACGAGTGAAAAATAGGGAGGATGACAATGGAAGAACGAGGTATACACAGGCATTTCAGAAGCCAATTCACGCACGCCCTTGGTATAATAATGCCGAATGCCAGTGTTTTCGGTACAATGGGGAGATCAAAGACAATTCACGCCCTCTGTATCCAATTCATGACCTTGAACTTGTCAGTCGACACCATAGCTAGATAAGTTGTTGCTCCTTGTGAGCCGAATGCCGTATTTCATCGTCTATTTCTTCCATAAAGGGGAACTATCCTCACCACCGAATGTCTCCCGTGGCAACAAACTACTAGATGAAGAGATTCAAAAACTTGACCGATTAGGTGCTTAAATAATAGTACACTTGAAGGCAATTTAAGTTTTTTTTTTTACAAGTGGAGGCAACCACACATGCACCTTGTGATAATCGAACTCCTCACTAGCAGCAACAATGCTAGAGCACCCTGTCATTGAGCTAATGATCTCAGCATGGCAATCTAAGTATTTTCTAATTTGGAAATTCTTTTTTGTCATGGCAATCTAAGTATTTTCTATTTTTGAAATTCTGTTTTGTTATATGAGGAGGCTGAATCCAGAAGCATGCCTCAGATATGGAACTCATGACTTTCACCGTGTGAATCGACCCCTGAACCAGTTGAGCTATTGCTCTCATGTGGTGGAAAGTTTATTTCTTTCAATTTGTGAGCAGCAAACCATGGAGGCATGCCCCTACTTAGAGGCAATCTTAGTGCCTCTTTTTGCTCACCTTGTCGCATATCTTGGGGGACTTGAAACAACACGACATGAACATAATGCTTAGAAGCACTTTTTACTATTTAATTATGGAAACCTATTATACTAAAATGTTCTTTAGCCAATAATATTAATAAGTATATAGAATACTAAAACCTATTTGTAATGGATCAAACGTGCATTAAAGAAAGAAAGGGTGCCTCATCCTCAGGCGGTGCCGCCGGTCAGACTGGTTAGGCATGTCAGCTGGCCATGAATCCAAGCAAGTTGGTTAAGTACGATGAGTTTCCATCAGCTTGGAAGCTTAAGAATGACAATGGAGCATGTATGGGTTCAGGTTCCCTTCTCCCCAACAGGTACGGGGTAAAAGCAGGACACACACATATATAAACCAGTATGTATGTGTGAGGGATAATTATTTTTCAGAAATTCAACTATCTAACCTCATTTTTTCAATTATTAATTTTCAAATGTCAACTATCCAACCTTAAAATTTCTCAAATATTTATATTAAATCTGCAAATGTTTGTATTTTGACAAAGATACTTTTAATTTTAAACATATCATTGTGATTGGAATTAGGTGGGGATATGGGGTCAGGTATGGCCACCCCCGACCCAAGCCATTGCCATCCCTATCTTTGTCAAGCTTCAGTTGGGCACATTTTGGAGCACCCTAGGCTCCAAAACCTCCGCCAATGGTGAGTTGGCCCGTCCATTACATCTCCGGCATAACCTTGCCTGCCGGAAAACCAGCACCGGCAATCTATTGCAATCACCATATAGAGATTTTGGATCCAAGCAATTCTACTCATATATGGATTTAGATTCAGAGTCGAGGATGGAGAGAAGATCTGGCTTCTGAATTCAATATCTAACTGGATCCGCCTTAACTTTGTATCAAGTCTTATATTTGGATCGGTCCAGATTCAAATTCGTATTCAATCTTGGGATGCAAAACTGGAAACCGAGAAAAGAATCCCAATATAATCAGACCCAATTTCTCTTCATGGATCCAACACAAATTTTTTCGGGATTCGGGTCAGATTCAACATGGGTCTGAGCCCGTTGACCACCAGTAGGAGAGAAAGAAGGGAGGAGAACGGTTGATTGGCATATGCGAATCTGGGTTGGCAGGATTCGACCCGCATTCAGAAATATTCAATTGTTTCCAAAATCCACCAACTTTAAAGTCGTTTTCAAGTTTGACTCTCTATTTCTGATTATCTCAAAATCAACCCTACTCTTTCAAACATTCACCTTCGTTTATTACACTCAATGTCGAGTAAAGTAAGCCACAGAATGCTCCAAAATGACCTTCTTTATCCATAATTTTCTACCACTTTGAGAAAATTAACTGTGCAAACTTCTTTGGCGTACTTAATCAAAAATGGACTTCATTTTGTACAATGGGGGCCGATGCCAGATGCATACCCCAGAAATCGAATTCACGATCTTCTTGTTGTGCAATAAAAATTCAACTCCAGAAGACCAAACTTTTGATATTTGATACTTATTATATGAGAATTTGAATGCATGCATTTTTTTTTTACCATCGATCTTGGAATCTTATAAAATTATTTCATAATCAAACAGTCTAAGTGTTTATTCATAGGAAACAAAGAGTGTAGATTTCACCCATAAGGTTGACAATATTATGAAATAAGCTACTGTTCAATGCATATGAATGAATATGATATGGGTAAAAATGCCTTATGACATCCTTACACCATGCTCAAACATTAAGTTAGCTGAATAAACCTTTCTGAAAAGACTGCATAAAGGGATTGGGGAACATTTTGAAAAATGAGCAACTAGAAACCAAGGAAAGTGAGTGATTCTTAGAAAACCCCATAATTATAAAAGCTCCTCTCTCCAAATTTGGCGATTTTCTCACCTACTCAGCTCTCTCTCTCTCTCTCTCTCTCTCTCTCTCTCTCTCTCTCTCTCTCTCTCTCTCTCTCTCTCTCTCTCTCTCTCTCTCTCTCTCTATCTATCTATCTATCTATCTATCTATCTATCTATCAGCTGCCACCTAACTCCTATCAATGCTTCATATGAAAAAAGAGTGAGAAATATGGTTAGAGTGGACTTGTAGGTGCTAACTATTTGTTACCACCAGGGAACCCGAGAGAACAAATACATAGACCATCGGGGTCGTCGTCTTGACCACCCCCAATCAGAGATTGACATGTAGCATCTCCCATCAATTGATTGGATTTGATTGTGGATCAATTTGAACCACTTTGTTTGTGATTAAGAACTTGAGGAAAGATATTCGACCAGAGGTGCACCTGTGTTTTGGTTGTATGCCCTAGAAAGCAACCAACAAACCCATTAATTAGAGACTGCATGGCTTACTGCAATCCTGCGAGACTCTCTTTTTTCCGGAGGGGGGGGGGAGTTAATTAAGGTCATAAACAAGCGGAACAAACAGAGTTTGAGGTGCTTATGGCTTGTTTTTTTACCTAAGATCTTCATATTCAGTTGTTGAGCCCCTTGGGCCAAGTTAGACTAGCTGAAAACAAGCAATCGAATCGTTAAAGTTAAAGAAGATAACTTTTCACATGTTTTAAGTAGCTTAATTTCTCGATTAGAAGTAAAGTCAAACTGTTTTTTTACATATATTTTATTTTAAATTGAATGATTTGTTTAATTACATCATATCCACCCAATTCATTGTGTTGACATAGTTTTCTAGTGCAAATGCATGCCCACACACATACATCTGTATATATATATATATAGATGATAGATAGATTGTGATAAATGTATAAATCTTGTTCATAAACATCTCAACCATTTGATATTTTATATGAATGGTTGAGATGATCTAACAAAAAACATGTAATATACATAGTACACAACGGTACTTTAATGCAAATCTTTTTTGTTGATCATACCAGTTGAAAGTTGAAAATATTTATATAAAATTATGCACTCAAAAAATATTATGCATTTACCACACACTCTCTATATAGAGAGAGATGTTTTAGTTTTAGGAACTTGAACGTCATGGAGTTCAGGCATCCAACCGTAGTTGTAAACCTTTCTTGAGGGTCACCAACTGTGGCGACCCATGATTACTCAAACCAACACTAACAAAATAAAAAACAACTAATTACCAATTGCTATTTTTTTAACTTAATAGTTGTTAAAAATTATTTTATGTGTCATCACTGTGCCCCAATCAACCAATCAGGTTGGTGAGATTATCTCCGAAAACTCCGATTGCAGGTGGATTCCTGCAATTTGGTGGCCAAATGAAGCCCACGCGCAGAAATTTTCTCCCGAAAGCGCGGTACGTTGTGTGTCCTTTTCTTTCTTGACGGTGGTCTCCCGAAGAACTTAGAAAGCCAAAAAGGAAACGTAAAACATAAATTTTGCGTACAACCTCCTCCACCAGACAGCCCTCGTGCTCTTTTTCCTTCTTCTTTTTCCTCTTCACCCTCCTCGAGAGAGAGAGAGAGAGAGAGAGAGAGAGAGCATTAGCGAAGTGGTTGTACGTTAATGGAGGCCATGTCTTCGTTATCTGCGATCAGTATTTCGTCGAGTTCAGCGTTGAAGTCTCACCGTTGGCTGCGAAACTCGCCCCTACGATGGGTCGACTCTGATTCGCTTCAACAGAAAAGAAGCGCCGGGAGGTCTGGAAGAAGAGGGTGTGTCTTCGCAGTCTTTGCGGACCAAAAGATCGACTTTAGTGATCCGCAGTGGAAAACCAAGTATGAGGAGGAATTCGAGAGAAGGTTTAATATTCACCATCTTAGAGACATCTTCGACGTCCAGCCAATTCCGTCCACCTTTTGCCTCAAGAGCAGGTTTCGTTAATACTGTTTAAGCTAAACGTCTTACTCTTTAACGTAGATCGTGTATCTGTCAAAGTTGAAGTACTTTATTGACTGAAAAAAGAAATTATTCAGGTTTTCCTGTTCTTGCTTTGTTTCTCCTTTCTCTTTGATGTAATTTATGGCCTTATGATTTCAGAATTTTGTTGTCTTTTGGAATCTTAATTATATAGGAGTCCTGTATCGAATGATTTCTTTAATGGGTATCCATCAAACGGGTATCCATCAGATGAGCGGTGGAACGGTTACGTCAATGACAATGACAGAGTGCTGCTCAAGGTACCTTTTTAATTGCCATCTTGTGTTTAGATGAGAGTTTCTCACTGTGCTTGCAGTATGTCTGTTATCAGTCAGTTGGCTCTGTTTTTTCTTAGTTCAGTGGCCTCTGTTGTTCGGTAGCATGAAGTATCAGCAGAATCCTTTTCTTTTCCTCTTTCTTCAGTGAGATCTTAATGTATAATCTATAGTAATTGTTGTCGTCAGAAATGGTTGATTTTTGGCATCAACAGTAATAAAAGAAATTGGTTTTTCATTGGTTGATTATCTTAGATGTAGTATGGAGGTTATGCATAAGTATTGTCATGCATGTTTTGCATATGAACCCAGTACTGAAAACGTAGGAACCATGTTAATTCAAGTTGTAAAGTTACTGAAGATAATAGAGCCTCTCGCAAATCCTAAAAAATGGAAATTGGTTGACATCTGTGGTTCCTCAAGTTGAGTAAGCAATATAATACGAATATATGATGAAGAGTACCAATTACCAGTACAGTTGAAGATTTTGGTGGTTAGGAATCTGAAGAGAGGATAGGTTTAATGTTAATAAGAAAGAGCTTTGTGCATGTTAGACTCTTCCTTTCCATTTACTGATGTTCAAAGTTTCATTCTTTAACTTCAAATTGGTATCTATGTGCACAATTCAGCCACATTAGTGTTTATTCCATCATAAGTAGTCAATGGAGTTTACCTGCACGCAGGGGTTTCATTATCCTTTACTTTGTGCGAAAGCATATTTAATGGTATAGTTATTGATTAAGTAGCTTGGTATTTCATATCCCCTTACTTTCCGGCTTCCTGCTTCTTAAGTTAAGAATAACTGCAAGAAATCATTAATGTGAGCAGAAGTTGATTCTTTATTTTTATGTTTTAGAATCAAGTCTTTTACCATCCTTTTGCTTAATGTCAGGTTATAAATTATTCTACACCTACATCTGCTGGAGCTGAGTGTGTTGATCCTGACTGTACTTGGGTAGAGCAATGGTAAATATCTCAAGCCTTATGACCTTCTAGATAATGATATCAATATCTGTTGACAAAATAGCGTTTGAGGTATATGCTTCTAGAGTGGATTTTTACGCTTGAAAATCTCTCTCTCATACACACATGCACACACGCTCTCTGCCAACGAGACACCATAAAATCTGGTGTCCTGTTCACATGTATAAATCGAGTAAAAGAACACGGTAATACATTTGTTGTGCAACATGAAAATGTTAAATATACTGAATATATATCCTTTGAGTTTAATACAAGATCAGAAGTTTAGTTATGCACATATAAGTCCAATGATTGAGGACAACCTTAGCATATTTGGATCATGCTTTGGGAACAGAGTCATGTAAATTTTTTGAGAAATTTATTTGTAAATAGCAAGATTTGTGAAGACGATTTCTGTTTCTTTATCTACTGAGAGAGCATCTCTTTACTGAAAATGTTATCTTTGCGTATTGGTTAGTGTGATTGTTTGATCTCCCTGATTAAGGTAACCTATTTCAGGGTTCACCGAGCTGGACCACGAGAGCAAATATACTTCAAACCTGAAGAAGTAAATGCAGCAATAGTTACTTGTGGAGGTCTTTGCCCGGGCCTTAATGATGTTATAAGGCAGGTTGGTGAAGATCATACAAACTTTTCTGTTTTTCTGTCTCTCTGGAAGTGAGAATTTACATTGCAGCTCTGAGATATATCTCAGAACATTTAAATATTCTGTACAACTTCAATTTTCTGGCATCAATTTTACTCAACGTAGATATTTTCTTCATTTTAGAGCTGGAAGTTCATTTATATTATAGAGATTATCTTGAGCCTAAAAGGCATCAATTCTGTTAAAGTTCAAATCCTTTGTATACTTTGTTTATGATGATTTTCATGTGCAACTGCAGATAGTTGTCACACTTGATATATATGGAGTGAAGAAAATTGTTGGGATTCCATTTGGATATCGAGGATTCCTTGACAAAAGCTTACCAAATATACCTGTAAGTTGTTTTCAGAAGCCCTTAGTATTCCATATTATTTTATTTAGATAATATTTCTGTGAGGAAAATATTGTTCTAATTTTCTACAAATTCTACTGTCAAAATTTTCATAGCTCTCACGTAAAGTTGTCCAAAATGTTCACCTTGGCGGTGGAAGCATATTAGGTGTTTCTCGTGGGAGTCCTCCTGTCAGTGAGATCGTAGACAGCATGCAGGTGAGCAAACTCCCTCACTCTTGATGATACTCATACTCCATTAATTTAATTTCCTTTGCATCTTAATTCCCAGGAGAGAGGGATAAACATGCTGTTTGTGTTGGGTGGAAATGGTACACATGCTGGAGCAAATGAAATACACAAAGAGGTTTTGCTTTTATTGTTCCTTTCTTTCTTTCCCCTCGAGTTTTTCTATCTTGTTCAACATGGGTCCATTGGGAACCTTTTCTCATACTTCATACTTCTACTGTAAAGACCTGCTACGTCAAGGGGTAGTTATATTATTATTTGTAAAGTCATAGACTGCTATACATGCATGAGATACAGTGGGCATTGCTTCCTTCTTGGAGCTTAAGTAAGCTCCTTTTTTCTTTCCAGAAATCCTAAATAATTGATGAACTTCTATTTATTATCATGCTGAATAAATCCTTGAATTCTTGAAGGCCATTGATGGAAAGGTCATGTCTCTACATGCCCTATCAGGATGAAATACTGAATTGAATGATATGCAGTTGGCTCAAGCATAGAGTTTTATACACTTGTTTCTTCTTTAACTTAGTGTTTGTTTCTCACTTAGAACCCATTTCTTTGGGAAAATGAACTTCGCCCTGAGCAACTCTGTTCTTTATGTTTTTGATTGGTGGTGGAGACTAATTTTACCATCTTAAGAGGGTCCGCTTTCATGCAGTGCCGGAGGAGACGCATGAAGGTGGTAGTTGTTGGTGTTCCAAAAACCATCGATAATGATATTTTACATATGGATAAGACCTTTGGTTTTGACACTGCCGTCGAAGAAGCCCAGAGGGCAATAAACTCAGCTTATGTAGAGGTAATCATTTACTTTTGAAGTATATGAACACCTTTTTCGAAGTTGAATAACACAGTTGGATACTGATTACTGAACCCATTTAATACAGAATTCTTCTTTGATGTTGTTTTCATCTTCTAATGACAGGCCCACAGTGCTTACCATGGTATTGGAATTGTAAAACTGATGGGAAGAAGCAGTGGTTTTATAGCAATGCATGCATCTCTATCCAGTGGACAAGTTGATGTTTGCTTAATACCGGAGGTTAGGGATTATTTTTCAGATGGTTTCTCATGTCATCAGTGGGGTGTTACATTTTACCTGCTGATGATGGGAACTTTACAGTCAGGTCTCTCATGCACGGGACTCTAATGTCCCTACTTACATATTTTGTAGAATGTAACACACTTTTGCGGGGAGGGAGGCAACACTTCAAGTCCTTGCTCTTCTGTTATGTGTTTATAGATTGCATATGCCCACGATACAGGACTGGCAACTGCTTGTCCACTAACTGTCCATGCATTCAAACACACACTGGTGGTTTTATTAAAAGAAGTGTTTTCTTTCTCTATGAAGGTACCATTTGAGCTGGATGGTCTACATGGTGTTTTAAGATATTTAAGGCATCTTATAGAGTCAAAGGGATCGGCTGTGCTATGTGTAGCAGAAGGAGCTGGTCAGGTAATTACAAATATCTCATTTACTTGACTGAAATAACTCCCACAACGTAAAATTAAGTCATGGAAAGTACTTATTTGTCAATTTAGTAGGTTTGCATGAATACTGACCACTTTGCACCTTATCTCCAAAAGATAGATAAAATTTTAAATGGGGAAATATTAGATAAAACATAATCAATTCGTTTAGTGCATATGTATACCTGATTCATCAAATGAATACTGGCCTCTTTGCTCCTTATCTGTAAACGATAGTTAAGATTTTAAACAGGAACATATCAAATCAAACACAATCTGTTCCTTCAGTGTATTAAGACCTGGTTCATCAAAGCAGGCTTAAGAACTGATCAGGTAAGCATCATGAAAGGACAATGAAGACTAATTTTTCCCATGAAGGAACTATAGTTTGTCGTTAGCTGCAACAGATCATTCAAAACTGATGAAAAGTAGACAAGGAATGTTTGTGTTGGTGATAATCATCCGTTTTCAGACTTTGATAATTCAGCAATTAGGTCTGAACATGTCCACTCATTTTCTCTTATAATTGCTTTATACTACCAGAGCCAGCAAGTTGATACATGAAAGTGATAATGTAACATATTTGAGTTGATTTCTGCAGAAATTACTGGAGAGAACTAATGCAACAGATGCATCTGGAAATATTGTTCTTGGAGATATTGGTGTTCATATCCAACAGAAGGTATCAAAGTTTCTTCCTACTCATGGAACTTTAATTGATTCAGTTCGATTCAACAAAAATCCTCTGATTCTCTGAATTATTGGGAAAAGAGTGTTACATAGAAACTGATTCTGAATACGGACAATATTTGTTTGATAATGACTTTACACGGTTCAATATGCTTTTCAAGAAGCCTTATGATGGTTACAAATGTTAGGCCGAATAAATTCTCAAGAAGGCTTTGTTGTTTTCTTATGGCGCCTACTGAGTTCTCTGCAGTACTAATGCTAGGAATCGCATCAAGTATTTCCATCACCTGCTCACTGTTGTCATTTTGGTTTTTGCAGACAAAGAAATATTTTAAGGAAATTGGTGTCCCAGCCGATGTCAAGTACATAGATCCAACGTACATGATCCGATCTGGCCGTGCAAATGCATCTGATGGAATCCTCTGCACAGTTCTGGGGCAAAATGCGGTATGAAAACATCCCTTGGTGCATGTGTCATTTCTATTTGGTTTATGGGCTCCTAGACGAGCTGAATTAACTCATAGCTTGGCTCAGTTCGGCCAAATATTAAGCTCATTCTTGTGGACCTTGCCCTGTCTAAATGAAGAGAATATTAACAAGTGATGTTCAGACTTGGCATTCGGCTCATTTAGCTGAATTTTGTTCATGTATATACCTGAAGATTACATGCTAACTATGCCACTTAGGCTAGGTGCACATATACTATAAGGTCAGAAATTCTAGATTTACAACCGACTTGTATAGAAGAATAGTTTCAAGTAGCATTTTCCCTAGGATATCTGTTCAAGAATTAACTCGTATAAAGAAGTATTGCTCAAAGCAAGCAAGCAAGCTTGTATTGAGCTCATTTATAGCTTGGGGTACTAATGCCAACTTCGAGTAGGATATAAATCAGTCCTCAGTCTCTACTCATTGATACTTGTTTAGCAGCTGATCTCACACTAAATAATAGTTATGTTATATGGCTGTTGGCTGCAGACTAATGACAGTAGTCCTGATGGGGTTCATGTCTTTCTTGCCATTGTTCTTGTAAAATCTGTCATCATATCCCAAGGCAGCAAATCTCAACTGGCTTAGGGCTTAGCCTTGTAACCTGCTTGTCAGAAGTTTGATGATCCAGTTCGGTTCTTTGTAGGGGTCTGTGGAGCCGCAGTTTCCGGAAAACCATAATAAAAAAAAAGAGAAATATTAGATTATATTAATCATATCTTAGCCTGCCCAAATGTGGTTATCTAGCCTTCCGCTGCTAAACAGGCAGTCAGGTCTTCGACTCTCATGGGAGCTACCTCCCCACACAAGCTTATACCTTGCATAAGTCAAGGGGCTGAGTCCTTGAACCCAGTTACTCTGCTATTCCACTCCCTTGAGAGAGTCTTAATTATCTTCTTGGTTAAGTTTAACATATTGTACTTTATGTTGGGGAGCAGGTTCATGGTGCATTTGCAGGCTACAGTGGCATCACAGTTGGAATATGCAACACACACTATGTCTACTTCCCAATCCCTGAAGTTATTTCTCACCCAAGGCGTGTTGATCCAAACAGCAGAATGTGGCACCGGTGTTTGACATCAACAGGACAGCCTGATTTCATATAGAAGAAAATCGTCATTACTTTTGTAGTTTGGATACACCCACAATTAGCTTCTAACTCCTCCCCAAGTCATATTAGCCAATGCATTCTCAATCAAAGCAGCAGAAAATGCACCGGGAGGGAAGGGTTTCAAAATGGGGAGAAATAACAGCAGACAGAAGAAAATAACTAAATTGGTTGCAGATGATTTATTCACCCTCTCCCAATGTGGGAATTTGAGGGAATCCATACATTTTTATATTATATATTATTCCTCTGTTTTATAATAAATCTTGGTTGACAAGTAGTGATGAATTATTTTCAAAGTAATATTAGGAGAAAATGCCTCCTATTTGAGCTTGTTTCTTCTCTTGGTTGCCTGTTCCATTCCTTGATGCCAGTCTGTATGTGATTTTATCGGTTAATTGTAAGGGTGTGGTACAAATCAAGATCAATTTTGAAATGAATCTAAATGTCTAATCACGAGCAATGGTGTAGTGCAGTTTGGAAGCGGCTATATTGCTGTTATAATGGAAGCAAGGTTCAATTGTTCTGAGCTTTATACACGTACTGTCTGATCAATAACTCAGCAAGGTGGCGTGTTTTATTTACCGAAATTAAGAAAATTGGCAAAGAAGTATAGCTCACGGTTGAATCAGGAGCTATATTACAAAGGCAATTAAGAAAAAACCTGCCACTTTCATTGAATTACCTTGCGGAAATAGAGAGAGCTCAGAAAGCACTCTGGCTTTCTCTATCAGCAGACTCACCGGAGATCATGAGTCAAGTTTGGGTAGACAGGCAAAGAAGAGAACCACAAAAGAGGCTCCACAGATAGAGGAAAATGAAGGAACCACTCAAAATACTATTCTTGGTCTTCTCACTCTGCCTCGAATTAATAGGGGTGGGTTGAGATCTACAATTGCGAGTGTATCAGGAAACTGCCGAGAGGGAATAATTCCTCCCATCAATTTTACCTGTTTTAAATGCAACCACTTGCAAGAGGTTTCTTATATAAATTTTACACACACACACACACGTATATATATATTGTCCCTACTAAAAGCTTTCTATATTACTTATCTTTTTGCTTAATAGAAACAAGTTTTGGTTCATACGATTGTAAAGTTTTTTTTCTTGTTTTTTACTAATGGACACCTAATGCATTAGAAGATTAAGTTGAAAAAAAATAGTTTAGCAAAGAAGGATTCTTCTAATAGACTACTTATATATATATATAAGTATTATAATTCTCTTCCCGAGATGACTTATGGCTTAGAGGTCCGCTTTTATCACCAGAGGCAGAAAAACCTAGACTCCGACCAGACGAACAGTCAAACCAAGTGTGGCATCCACCAGAAATGACACAAAAGTAATAACATTAAATATATGGTGCTAAGAATGGACTATTGCAAAGAGCATCGTCTCTTTCTCTCTCCACATTTGGTTCCAAGGAAAGAATCAATATTGAAAACTCTATATCTTTCATGAGAAAAATATCAGCTTTCCTTGAATTTTAAACAGGAAGTCACCCTACATCAACAAAACTGCAACTTCTACCACTTAATTTTCCTTTGCCGTAGAAATTTTTTTTGTCCTGGCTCTCAAACCTGCAGGATTCCTCTGTCTGTTCATTCATAACAAAAGCATGAGTCCCACTCTTATTCAGTTCTTATCCCCGATCCCTCTCTTCCTTTTTTTTCCCTGCATTTTCAGCAAATCTCCGGAGTCCATTGCTCTTCTCTTCAGCTTGGCGACCCACACCAAAATCCTCGCTCAACAAACAGAAAAGTAATCTTAGCGACGATGCTACACTATAACAAAATGGTTTGCTTGTTTACTTCGTCGTTCAACTGCCTCCGTTCAATCTATACAATCTCCTTCTCTTAGCAACAGGACTATCACAAGAGAAATTCTCGCGTGATCCATGGTTGGTCTCTTCGCTTTTATAACTCAAACAAGTGACGTCCAGCACCCCATTTGGGCTCTGAGGAATAGAAGAGATTGTTGAGTTAGGCAAATCCTTCTATTTGGGTTTCTCATCAAAATCACATCCTGCATAATCTCATAACACCTCAAGATGCTTTCCTGCAGAAAAGATGATCTTCATTAAATCTTCCCCAAAGTAAGAAATAAGACTTCCCCAAGAAAAGATAAGCTTGATTTATACCAACAAAAAAGAGAGGCCAATGCAGCGGAAAATTAACTTGATCAGATCTTTAAAACAGATGGATTAATGCCTTAATGGTGGTGAAGGGTGATTTGAAAAAGACGCAGGAAAGGAGAATTTTTAGTGGGTGGAGCCCTTTTGCTTTTTACCTTTTCTAACAGCAAGGGTAAATGAGATGCTGCTTTATTGAAATCCACTGTTTCGTTTTCTTCTGAAACAGATATCGCCGTCGCTGCAGCGATGACAGACGGTCTGAATTCAAGGAAATGAATTCCTGCATGCCGTTTACAATGCAGACATACCAACAATCACCTTCATGACTTGCAGCAACAAAAAGAAAAAGATAAAGAGCGGAGGAACAAAACAAGGCTTTGTGGCAGATGAAACAAAGGAGAAACACCAACAAACCTCTGATGGTGCTCAGTATAAAATCGATGGAACGGGAAATTGCGTATTGGGAAGGAGGTTCTTTATCACTGTTGATTCGACGAAGGAAATGGTCGATGAAGCAGAAAGGCGTTACTGATCTCATCTTCCATTTCAGACTGCTTAGAACCAAGAGCTCCATTCTCTGAATGGTGCGAGACTCAAACACGAATTTTGCTTCCCCCACCTAAACAAAATGATACAAAAATTTAGATTTCAGAGAGAAAAGAAGAGACCATCAATCAAAATAAGACGATTCACTCGTTCATGGTGATGTGTTCACTCGCCTGTAAATCTATAGACAAGGGAACGTCTGTTTCTTCCATCTTGGCCGCGAGGGACAAGCATGCTACACACAACAACTGCATCATCCAAGCTTTGCCTTGCTGCAAAGAAATCAAGGCCACGATAATCAGAAATAAAACAATCTATCACCATTGAGAAATTCATCAATGACCCACATGAAAAGAGCAGATGATGTGATAGAAGAATCATTCCAATTTCACACTTACAGGAAGCTCATATCTTGAAAGAAACCTATCCAGATAATTCACAGCCAGATACGCGGTCAGGGGATCAAATTTATAATGGGCATGAACCTGTTTTATGCACCAAGGTCACAACATCGGATTAGACAAAAACAAGCCTAAAACAGAGAAGAGAAAGAGCACCCATTTGAGAGTAAGGAACGAAAACTCAAGGCAATCACCTTCCAAATCCAATCTATAGCATCTCCTCGAAGCGAAACGTCCAAAACCCCTCTCTGAAATCTCGAAACATAATCATCTTGCTGGAGAAAATCCGTTTCTTTCATCACCAATTCCTCAATGCATTCGTCGCTATACGATGGCAAATCCATGACAATCACACCATCACAAACATGGGGTTCCTCTCTCACATTCTCATTCACAACTTCATCACCCCAACCCATAATACTAATGTTATCCTCTGCACAGAAAAGAGTAGGCACACACTCGAAACTAGGAGCCATTTTTAGAGCTCAAAGCAAGCACCACCAATCCAAAATCACCCCTTCTGCTTCCCTCCGAACTCGAATCAGTCTCTTTTGCAAGAATACGCCGTTGAGAGATAAGAGAAGAGGACACAAGCGAGGAGAGGGAATACTCTGAGGAAACAAGTTAAAAAGAGATGAGTGAGAGTAAGAAATTACAGGGATACTGTGTGGAAAAGTTGATGAGGACAGAGAGACAGGATCTTGGCCTTCCATAATTCTGTCATTGTATAATCTATTTGCGTACATGCACATTACACAGTTGTATATTGTCGATGATTTTGGTATAATTATACCACCAAACATTTAGAGCAAGTACTTCAATTTTTATTTTAACCCCCCGAAAAGGAACTTATTTAATTCAGAGGGTATCAAAAAAAGCTTGGAGATTGTGGGATTAATTTAATCTTATTCTTTAATCATATCTGGAAACTAAATTTGGAAAGTATTAAAAGAGGTAGAGGACGACCACAAAAGTGTTAGAAACAATAAAGAATGATCTAGTTTATTGGGAGTTAACTGCTAATATGGCACACGATAGGGATGTGTGGAAACAAAGAATCCATGTAGCCGACCCCGTCTAGTATGAGAAAAGGCTTAGTTGTTGTTGTTGTATTCTTTAATCATATCTTTACGGAAATGAGAACGTGTTTAAGAATTTGGATTTGGTTCTAAGCAGTCCTTTGCTTGTCCAGATCCAATATTTATTTAGTTCATCTGAATAAAAGTTCAAAGACAACATTGCCCATGTCGAGTACAATGTGAAGTTTCTTAGACATGTCACGGAAAATGGGTCAATGATTTTTTTTTTTTTAAAGGCAGCAAAAGGAAAGAATATTGAGGACATAAATGTGGTGCAACAAGGAGGAAATAGCCCTCTTATTCATGGAAGTTTTCAGTTAGTGCCATGGTAATTGTAATGGCTAAATTATCTCTATGCAATCTTTTATTGTTTATTGCAATTTTTATTTAGTGCTTTTATTTTTCTTAAAAAATATGTCTAATGTAGTTAACATTTAGAAAAGCAGCAAGAGGAGTATTTAGAGAAGATATCAGAAATTTGATAATCTCTTTTTTAAAGCTATATCAAAAAGGTTGAAGTCAGGTATGCATGCCCCGAGTATGGAACTCACGACCTTCGTCTTGGGAGCAGAGTCACTGTCACATGAGTTAACCATTTGGGTGCTAGATAAATACTTTAAAATAGATAGAAAATACTGGAAAAAAAGATAAAACATAACCTTGACTTTCGACTTAAATACTTATTTGACACAAAATAGAACACAATGACGATCAGGAGTTCTAATAATTCACATTAGAAGCATAGGAAGACATGTATATATATTATAGCTCATGGGTTATAAATTTGAAATTGATTTTCGAAATTTCAGGTGAGACAAACGCCCCACCTCAGCTCAACTTAGGTCCGCCAAGAAATAGAACTAAAAGAAACTAAGAATTCATGTAGCGATATGATTTTGATTGGGATCTCATTCTTTTTCCAATATGCGAATGAATGGTATGCTATCATCCCTTCAATTGCCTTTTGCTTCTCACGCGTCAAGCGTGCCAGTATAACGTCCATTTGTCACAATTAGTGAAAAAGAAAAGGTAAAGGAAAAAGGGTATTTTTGTAAAGACAAAGATACTGGCCTTTTACAGTACCAAGAGCCACAGATCCAATACCCAAATTACAAGTGAACTATCAAAGCCATCACTCTCCGGTTCTCTTTCACATGTATATATATATATATAGAGAGAGAGAGAATATAGTTATGGATACATTTATTCATTAATGCTTAAATCAATTTAAACATTTATATGGTAGAGTTCATATAATTAATTTATATGGTATAGTACGTATGATCAATGATAAAGATTTGAATTTAAAATATATTTCATGTGTGATGAACATTAAATGCCAAGTAATAAGGTGTAACAGTACTTTTATTTTTTAAATTCAAATCTTCAAATCTTTAAATAGTCTTGAGAATGGGTATGCATGTGCATATACCATTTTTTCTCTCTTTCTATATATATATATATATAATTATAATTATAATTTTAGAAGGTATGAAAAACTAGATTTTAAAAGTATTAAAAGAAGTAGAAGACGACCACAAAAGTGTTGGAAAGAAACAATAAAGAATGATCTACTTTATTGTGAGTTAACTGCTAACATGGCAATGATAGGGCTATGTGGAAACAAAGAATCCATGTAGCTGACCCCGTTGGTATGAAAAAATGCTTAGTTGTTGTTTGTTGTTATATATATATATATATAATTTTATGATGGTTATTGGATGGTATTATGAGAACCTCAACGTTTCCCACTATAACCATTACACTTAAATTGGATTATATTGAATGGACTCCCTTCCCTTGTACGAAGAAGGAGAGCCCCAAAAATGTCCAATGCATTGATAGGTGCCATATCCAATATGACACAGTAATTAAATGCGACGGGCTCAACCTAGGCCACAAGATAGATCTGGAGTTTGCAGACTCACTCCTAAAAGGACTGTGGGCCAAAAGGAATGGATCCTTGCTCGTTTTATCTATTGATCTAAAACGAGACCAGCTTCATTTATGATCGGCTAAAACATAGTTACTTCATTTCGAGTCGATGTTATTCGTTTTATATTTGAATATATAATTAAAAAAATCAAATTGTAACTCAGACGAGTAGAGTCGATCCATCAACCGTGACGCCATGACCAAACAATCCGAGCTGATCCGTCAAGTTGTAAATCTGAACCAAATTTACTTTTGATGCAAAGAGAAAAGGCTTATACTTGAACCGATCTACTCAGTAAAAAGAGTTTTTTTTTTCTTTAACGGGTCCGTGCCTTTGACCTAGAGGCAAATGGGTGGTAACTTCTCGCTTTTGATGCTTCACGAGGTCCCCTTTTCTGTAATGGGTCCTTTTCTTGCCTTTTGACGAAAGGGCTTCTTTACTTTGTGTGTGTGCGCGTGCGTGCTTGTGTGTGTGTCAACAGGGTTGTCTAGTGTGTGTGTTATGAGAGGGTTGTATAAATAGAATAGTTTAGGGTGGCCTGGTGCACATGCTTGCACATCTCAATGTGTGTGCGTCTGTGGGGTAAAATTTTTTTATTGAGTATTTTAACTTTTTATTGCTTATTTTTTTACTGTGTTGTGGGTAGAGAGAGGAGCACGCTCGCGGTCAACAAAGGAGAAAGAATGGAGTAAAGATATAAACTCTATCGTGTCTGTGAGTGTGAGTGTGAGTGTGTGTGTGTGTGTGTTTCCATCCAATCCTTTTTGTCTGCAGGGAAGCCCAGCGAGATTCGTGCCCTCGGTAATCGCCATTTCTTATTTGATTATTACCTTCTAAACGTGTGTGCCTGTGAGCATGCAAGCACGCACAGAGGTAGCAACTTCATGTTCGGGTTGCCTTCGTGTTGTGTCATTTTATGTTGAGAAGCATCGCAGTCGAAGAGTATGCTTCTAGATTTTCTCGTGTTGTATCAGGTTCTCATTTTAGGTATTATATTGCGAACATGGTTTTTGTTGTTCATGTCAAAAACATCAACCTCAACATGGTTTGATTTTTTTTCGTGTCGCTTACACATTTCTTTTGTTATGTTTGCATTTTTTGTATTATGTTGCAATCCTTGTTGACGGTTGATATGGAACTTGATTCACTCTTCCCATTCATCCATCATTCATAAATTTTTGCCTCAAGTTTTTGGGCTTACTTGATTTGAACATGGTGTTCAACAGTATACTATATAGTATACATACTAATAAAAAATAGTGGAGATGTTTAAGTAGATTTGAACATGAATCGAGTATAAGGTGATACATCCATAATGCGTTTCGCTTTATTAATCCATCCATCATGCTACTTCCTCTCTCAAGGGATCGATCTTTGGTACTTTATCATCTCAAATCCATTTTATCTTCTAATAGTTTGAATAAAAAGTTCATTGAGATGATAAAGTATATTTGAATACGAATACGGTTTTGAGCATTTAGCACCTCCTCTCTCTATTATATATATATATATATATATATATATATATATATATATATATATATAGAGAGAGAGAGAGAGAGAGAGAGAAAGAGAGAGAGAGAGAGAGAAAAAAAGAGAGTAAAAATGCAATCTTGGATACATTTATAAAATCCTAAGTGTATTAAAAAAATATAAAGAACACTCTTATTACATTTATACTCATAAAAGTAAATGGTGGGATCTAATCTCTCTCTTTATATAATATGTATAGAAAAGGTGGTGGGGTGTAAAACACTTATATCTAAAAACTCTATCCAAATTAATCTTAATCATCAAATCAAACTGTGGTTGAGATCGAGAAACAAAAAGGAAAAAGTATATAAGAAGGCAATTAAGTACCTACAACAAGCATTTCAATATCCTTTGGATGGTTTGCACCCTCCATCTTCCATCTCTCTCTCTCTCTCTCTCTCTCTCTCTCTCTCTCTCTCTCTCTCTCTCTCTATATATATATATATATATATATATATATATATATATATATGAGACTGGATTTGGTGCACCACTACACAAAATTTGGACCATCTTACATTTAATTCAAAATGCATATATGTCTTTTTGCTTTTCAAATGCACTAACGCATTACTCATATATATATATATATATATATATATATATATATATATATATATATATATATATATATATATATCTGTGTGTGTGTATGTACGCACGCTTCTTGGAAGAAAAGGTCACTAAAGGGTCGCATCCAAAATGTCATAAAACTATGAAGTCGACGTAACATATATTTTTAACATCGTTTACGTATGGGATGCATTCAGTGTGTTTGGTTTGTGATACTTCAATGGGGAAAAAAGTTCTATCCTCTTGACAGAGACTGGCACTTGTCTGTTTACATTTTCAATAGTAAGGAATAAGACGCGATTGTGTCAAAATCAAACAGAATCCCCATAAAAGATCCATCTCATTTTGGATCAAATTGTCGTGCTTCAAACTAAATGCGGGAAGTTCAGGGGTGTGACCAAAATCAACTCATCTTTCGTTGAATCGCTTGAACAGACGTGAATTGGCCTCATTCTAATCCGCCCATACTGTTTCTTTTCAAATTGGGCGCCTTTTAGTTTTTATGAATCATCAAATGAGTCAGTTTTAATAGATCCAGATTTGATGGACTCATATATATATATGTAAGAAAATTGGATCCTATCAATAGCTCATATGCTCACTCATTGTTTTTGGGTCACATGAGTATAATTTTAAATATTTTGAACGATTTTGAAAAGAATGAAAGTCTTTGTTATTATATTCATATCACCCAAAAGTAATAGGTGGGCATAAGTTGCATGTGTAAGAGGTGTGCATGATCCAATAACTATATCAAAATCAGATATTGTTCACCTCTAACATATCCTATCATTGTTTTTGGGTGACAAAAATATAATTTATAATTATTTAAAGGGTTTTGAAAAAGTATAAATGACATTATTACACTCATGCACTTAAAAGTAATGAGAATAGCGTTATTGATGGTAGGATCCAATGAATAGAGAGAGGAAGAGAAAGAGAGATTGAGATTTACATAGATGAACCATTGTTGCCAATAGACATTTCTTCGTCTTGTGTAACTTTCTCATTCTTAAGGTAGCTATCCGAAAACTCTATTTTTAGAACTGCACAAAATAATGCTTTCATAAGTGAAGATGCTTTAACTAAGTAGTGATAGAAATGAAGATGTCGAGATTGATGTATGAAGACACGTGAAACGACTAAGCTTTTTTATTAGAGAAAAAGTTGATATGATACTCCAAATACTTCTTCAATAAAATATGATCCTATTTTTTTGTCATTAAATGCTAATACAAACACAAAATTGAGCTCGATCCTATTTTTTGTCGTTAAATGCTAATACAAACACAAAATTGAGCTCAACAGAGAGTAATAATGTATCAAGTGAAGAAGAAGGCTTTGTTTCGGCTACTCTAGTAAGCACAAGCAAGAACTAAGGACGTTGGCTCACCTGGCAGGCCTCTTAACTCCACAAGAAGCAGGATGTGAGTTCTATTCTCGAGGCGTGCATACCTAGCTTGGGCATGGTTGTAACTCGATAAAAAAAACAAAACCAAGCCGATTTTATCGCGTTCCAAGCGTTGGCTTGATTATAGCCCATGAATCTCATGGACTTTAAGTTGATTTTCGAAATTTCAAGTGACACAAATGCCTCACCTCGGCTTAATGTAGATCCGTCACTTGTAAGCATGATAGATAAACCATGTATTTTACTTCCAATATACATATACAGTATACATACGGTGTAGCCCCACAAGTCTACAAATGCCAACGCATGCATGCATATATAAAACCCAAAAATATTTAAGAACTTTGTAACTTGGTAAGGTCGTCCCTTTCAGTGCACAGAGATGCCCCAACACTACCTTCAAAAAAAAAAACCTAACGCATGTGAAGCCCTCTAAACACCATGGTCTGCCATCCACAAATCTGCCATATCTTCTGTTCTCTCTCTCTCTCTCTCTCTCTCTCTCTCTCTCTCTCTGATGCGCACGTGCACGCACATGCACACCCGTGCTAAAATGCCTCACCAAGACACCAAAAACATACATGCCTGCATGCACACGCACACAAAAGTTTGGGATCAGGTCAGGTAGACATGTCTGATTCCAGTTAGCTCAGAATTTGGAATCATAATCGGGCCAATTCCGGTTTCAATTCCAAAACAACCAATTCCACGGCTGTTCAAGATTGAGCTCGGAAGCACTCAAACTGCCGGTTCCAGTTTTGTAAAAGGTGAAACTGGAATCGAATCGGATGATCTCTGGTTCAAGACTCGGTTTCACCAGTTCCAAGTTCAACCGGTAAATGGCCCGGTTTGGCACCAGTTGAAACCACCAGGCCGATTAGGAACTAGCAAGGTCTAGGTCCAGGTGCCGGACGGGTTTTAGGGCACTCAATCAAAATGGGCCTGAGAAGAAGACCTACCCGATAAGGTTTAGGCCCAACCTGCCCCGCTTAAGTAAATCCAGATTATATGTTCCTTCCATATCAGAGCAGAGTAAAATCGGGCAGATACATTTGAACTGAACTTAGCCCTGTTAAGAAATATACATAAATTCTGAGCATATAAAAGGTCCTGTACAACCCGATTTCGGATCCCGCAGCCAACCCGAGTACAGATTAGGCCTTTTGGGCCGAACAGGAACGTACACTTGCACCCACACGCACACACACACATAATTGAAGTGTAGTAGAGTTACCACTGTGTGTGAAATTCAATCTGGTGCCCTAATAACTAACAAGCAGGTAAGACAAAGAATAGATCAGGGGGATGGGACAAGGCAAACAAGATGGATTTGGTTCAAGACAACCCGGGCTAGATTGGCACAGCTTTGTACAGGCAATGTTGAGCCCTCTACCTACTTCATTGAGCTCCCCACTTCTTTTTTGCAGAAGAGAAATTTCCATGATAGGTTTAAACAGTCAATATTCATGAATTTGATGTTTCTATTGGATTGGCTTTGTTTAATATTAACTTGCATATATATATATATATATATATATATATATATATATATATATATATATATAATATTGCACACTTAATTTCAATAATGAGACAGCGATTTGGAAATAAAAATAAGAACAAGCAACTATAGCCCATTAATTAAGAACAATTAAAATAATTAATCACAAGTCATCAAGATCTGCCCATATGTATTGCCCAATGATTTTATTTTTGGGTATGTTTATAGAGCCACTTGCCGTGATCACCAGGTCGACTGAATCAATGGCCCAGCAAGGTAATTAATGAAAGGTCAGATAAAGAACAGAAAGACTATGCCAAGAGTAAAACTTGACTGTAGAATTGCCCCCCCACCCATTCAAAATTGTGGTCCATAATCCTTCATTAATTCGTCCCAGAATCGTATGCAGCACGAGCGACTCGATCTCTGCGAACCCACTTGGACCAGTTGAGCTTGACTTAGATGGGTCAGACCCATCTGGGTTTTGGTTTACCGAATCAGATTAATCGGTTTCAGAACTCATTCAACATCCAAAGATCTGATTCTGAATCTGCTTATGACTTGGATTTGGTTTTCAATACCCGATCCAGCTGACAACCACCGTAAAACTTTGTCTATTTGTTAGAGTACTTTTCAACAGTTACTCGCAAACTTATATATATATATATGTTGTGCATGTGTGTGCGCGTGCATGTAAGTTCTTTTGCAGCTGAAGCAAAACATGCAGTGAGAGCAATATTAAAGTTATATAATAGTAGCGAGGAAAGAAATTCAGTTTGTGACGAACAGTAAAGTAGATGGATCGATGCATGAAAATAGTTGATTCATGTTTCGATGCAGATGCACAATAAACAAATTCAGCCAACCAAAATTCATGTAGCACATCGATATTTATGTTCTTGAATCTTACAAACTGATCATTAATTACTTCTTTTCGTGGTGAAAACTCTCATAAATTTCTTGAATCTGCTCACTGCAATAAGCATTTATTTGGGGAGTCTGACAGTGCCGTGAGTATCAAACTAATGCAGTCAGGAAGAGCAGCGACGTGCAAGATGATGGCTGTTTTCAAATATATATGAGAATTAGAATCTTTTTTAGCCCTCTAAAAGAAAAAAAATACTAGATTAATGCTTGGAGAGATGTAAATGGATCGGATATAGCAGTACCAAATTGGACTAAACGGATTCTTTTCCCTTCTTTTTGGTACAATGGGGATGTGGAAGGTAGACGCATGCTGCAAGTATCAAACTCATGATCAACTTTGTATTGATTCTGAGACACCATTGTGCTCTATCTTGTATTAGAGGAAGATCATATTTTATTATTTCCTTCAAACAAGTCCGAAGAGAAGAAATAACAAAAGCAAAAATATAAATTCTAACTAATCAAACATCAGATATTTATACAATATGATTATGACAATCAAAGGTCCGGGTAGGTGTTTTCATGATTCTGTTTAGTTCAGTTTAGCCTCAACCTCAAACCAAACCACTAATCTCGGTTCTTGACTTTTAGAGAACCGAACCACCAATTCCGATTTGGTTCAATTATGAGCCACTGTTATACTTATTTAAGGGTTTTGCTAAATACAATGTATTATGTCATCAAATTTATTTAGATCTATGGTCCACATTTTATATGTATATAAGGTTATAAAACTCATATATAAAAACTTATAAACTTGTCAATATCTATATCCATATAGTTATAAACTTTATATATATGTTCCCATTTTATATGTATATAAGGTTATAAAACTTAAAAATAATGGTTCGGCTCCAATACTGAAATTGTGAACCGTTGGGTTTTTTCATGCTAGAACTGAACCAAACTAAGCTGCCAAACATCTAGAACCAAACCGAACCAAGCAGTTTGATGAACACCCCTAGGTCCGGGTAATGAACCGAAGTGATATTGAATTTTGAGTTGAATTCGATGCCCGATAGGTTGGTTGATATTCCTAAATGCTTGAGGATCTTAATTGCTTTAGGTAAACCGACTAGGTTGGGCATACTTTTGAGGTCACCCGCAAATTGATGCTTATTGCTTGAACTGTTTTACCTTTTAAACAAAAGCACCATTGACTTTTAACACCAGCTGCAAGTTCACCAAACCCTTGTCAACAGTTTTTTTTTAAACCATAAGAGAAAAAAAATCACTAAAATGTAAAAACCATTAGTGACAGTTGCACCATTGATTCCCAATGGTGCAATCACTGCAATGTTCGACTTGCATGTAGCTGCTGATATTGGCTTATTATTACATTTACCAACCATTGACTAACACTTACCAAGCCAGTTTAATGTATTCATTTTATTATGTTAACCCCCATTTATGGTACTTGTCATATTATACATATATATATATATATGTGTGTGTGTGTGTGTGTGTGTGTGTGTGTGTGTGTGTGTGTATTCATTTTGTTAATTTTACTCCCTTTTAAGGTACTAACATAAACAGTAACCTAACTCTTACGAATCTAGCCATTATCTTATCTAAGAGTCCAATTAACTTGTCATACTGTGTCATTCTTTGTGTATGTTTGAATAAGTGAGCATCAAGGTTCACATCCATGTTAGAGGTTGGTATTAGACATGCATTGGTGTCCCCATCTTTGGCTGTAGTAAATGTAAAATGGCGAATTGGAGTCTGGGACGTTTGGTCCTACGTTTGCTTCGCAGGTCTTGCGGATCATCGAACCGTCGTGCACTGCCTATCAGGCCATCGTTCATGAATTCAAACATGATATTGAGTAGGAAGTGTATGAGCTTTTCTATAGCTTGAGATGTAAAAGAATATGGTCCTCCACTTCTCCTTTATCACTCTAATCTATCTTTCGAGTTGAAAAAGCTCGGAGTAGAACTTTGAGGTTGCGACCCTCCGCTTGGAGGGTCCATGAGCTGGCCCGTCTGCCAGCAAACCCTCTTCACTATGCTAAGACCGCTCAGCTTATTCTAAGTAACCCTTTTGTTTATAATGTTACACACACACACACATACACACACACACACACACACACACACACATATATATATATATGTATATGTAGTGTCTTAAACACTCCTATCTTTTCAATCTTTAAATATTTGAACTAAAAATATCTTGGTACTTTTGCACTTTGCATTTAATGCAACATGTGCATCAAATGCAAACTAATTTAAATCTCTATTGTTTATCTTAAAAATTGAATAGTGAAGATCTTTATACAAGATTAATCAACAAAAGACATTATGCATTTAAGACACACTATATATATATAATGTCACTTGGACATGGTAATCTACTTCTAGGTTATATATTTGGGTTATGTGGACACAAGTCAAGTATTCCTCCTTGTGAATTCCGCGGTTCCTCATGGGAACCCGCCCAAATGGGGTGGATTTGAAGAGTGGAAACGGGGATGGCGAGAGTAAGCAAATCCCTTATGGGGATTGGGGTGGGGATGGGGATAGGCAGTCTCTGCCCCACGAACCTGCCCCGATCCTTTCTCTAATTGATTCTATAAATTTAGGCCTATCTAAAAATAAAATAAATTATAAGAGAAAATAAATAAATAAATGTGTAATTTGAATTTGGAACTGGTGGTCCCGAGTTTACCCAAAACCAAACAGATGTAGGAGTAATCTTGTGCTAGATTAATTGAAAAGTCGTGTTAGATTAATCAAAGTGAACTCTGGATGGAATTGTTGATAAACAATAGGATTCGTGTTGGCCTCTTTATCGAGTTATTGTGCTATTTGTAAGTTGAACTATCATTAATCAAGTAGAGAACCCAAAGAAGTAAACATGAAAAATAATGCCAATAAGAGTTTGTTCATGCTGAAATGAAATATAAGGGTGGAGATTTCAAATTTTTGTATCATTATTGTGTCAGAAACAGCTAAAACCCGAAGAGAACTCGAGTTCTTTGTGTTACTTTGGGTGAACATGAGCAAGGGCTTTTGGGTCGTGCATGTGTCACTTTGGGTTGATATCAACAGGGACAGGTTGGGTAATGAATGTTTCACTTTGGGTACACACATTCATTTTGGGTTTTATATTGTATTTGAAATTGGCAGATATTGAATGTCTCAGTTAATACTATTTATCTCTAATCTTTGTCCACTCTAAAGTACTTTGAGTTTATGATTTGGCTGAAAATTGCTCTTTAAGTTCCTAAATCGGGTTATTTCACCCCTTTTTTGAAACCTTCCTTTGGATTGAAACTCAAGTGTCTGGTTTATTTGGTTAATGTTGCAATCAAGATTTCATATTGATCGGAAGTGTCATCTTTTTCTTTTGGTTACAAGAGGAGGCCGAAACCTAACACACACACATGCACCCTCTGAAAGTCGAACTCCCCCACCAGCAGCAATGGCGCTAGAGCTCCCTGCCATGGATCTTTGTTGAGAACAAACCAGAACTCCTACAATGAGCTCTGCGTAGGAGTTTGTTGGGATGCCATAGTAACATTGAGACGAGGAGGCCTTTGGATGAGTGGAACTAAACAGGGAATTGTCCAGTTATGGTGAAGAATTTAGTTTGGCTGTGTCTAGTTCTGGTTCTTGGCTATTTCCAGCTTGGTTTTGGTTCGAACTGTTGGTCCGGATCCGATGCTTTTGATATCCGGGGTTGAAAAAAGTTGGAGTCCTTCGGAATTTTTTTTTACAAAACAATTTTTTTTTTACCTTATCCCTCTAAAATATGAGCAAATTTAAGTGTCAAGGTGACATAGGTTGTGACACTTTTCTTTTTTAGTATTGGAGATTTTGATATTCGGTTCTAGGTTTATTGAATAAGGAAACATGTCTCATGTTAAATTGTTTATTTTATAATTAATGGTGAGGGTAGTTCCTTAGATCTTAATTCATCATTGGATCTTAGGTAGGATCTAGGACCTCGACAGAGTTGGGTGTTTCAACTTCGAGGACTAGTTTTGACATGATTGATAAGAACTAACCATTTATCAACCTTCTTGCTCTGATAGGTTAGAAAACAAATTTGTCAAAAGAAAACAGAAAGTTCTCTACAACAATGTTCTCTAATAATTAGATCCTCTATGATTGTAGTTATAAATAGAAAAAAACAGATGGTTCTCTAAACTAAGTCTCCATGTACGTATATATGAAGACTCCGTTCATTCTATGTAAATGTTGGAACAGTTAATTAGTATTAGCGGGAAACATGGTACTTGGGTACAATGGGGAGGCCGAAGCCAGATGGTACAGAACTCATGAGTTTCAAATTGTTATCCAACCACCTAGCCGATTTAGCTAATAATCGTTCTGCAAGAAACGTGATACTTCGACACTGAATTCTTTTTAAGCATTGTTAGAGAATTTGCCAAATTCATCCCGTGCAGTGGTCAATGAGTTGAGGTGGTCGCCCGTGCATCGCTACTTGGTGGTGACTGGCAGCAGTGCAATCCCAAACAAAAAAGAATATGGAACTACTGGTTTCATGAAAGATGGAAGTGGAACTGAACCAGATGGTCCCGAGTGGAAGAATCAAATTTGACCGGTTGCGGTTTGAGCTGATTCCTTACTCGGTTCTCTTCCAGTTGAAACCACGAGGCCGATTCCAAGCTGACCATGTTTAATCTAAACTGTGACGGTTGGTTGCGTCCTGAAGTACCACAATAATTTAGAGCCAGTGGCTTTCCGTGAACAATTTCAAAGATTAAGAAAGGGAAAATTCCAGGAAATGAAGGCACGGATTTGAGAAGCTCCCTCGTTTTCTTGCTTATATACAAAATAAGGTACATCACCTAGAGCTTCAGCTCAACTGGCCGGGCTCTCGGACGCTGCTGGGGAGTTCGACTCCTTGGGAGTGCCAAGGCTTCGGCCTCCCCTTTAACCGAAAGGAAGAAAAACCAAAAACATACACCCCGCTTTCGTCGTGAATCTAGACGAGAGTTGGGAATCGACGAACCGCCAATGGTGAGGCAACATAAGCAGGGGTTTTCTTTTTGGAGGGAATCAATTTCTCTCTCTCTCTCTCTCTCTCTCTCTCTCTCTCTCTCTCTCTCTCTCTCTCTCTCTCTTGTGCAGGTGGAGGAATGGAGATTGCCGCTGCCGTTCCTTGCTTCTCATCTCCAACTTGCACCGCTCGATTTCTTCCTCCCCTCAACGCCTCCTTCCTCATCAAACATTTCAGCAATCGCCCTCTTACCAGACCATCCACCCTCTTCCTAGGTATCCTTCTTTCCATCTCTCGATGCTCGGGTGGAAAGTTCAAGTCGGCGAAAAGTGGCGAAATGCTCTCGAAACCGATTCACTTGAATGAGATAATCAAGGGATTTTATTTTTTCTGTTCATTTGTTTGTTTGGGGCCTTGATTCTTAAAGGTGGTCGTAATGAATCTGTGAGATGATGCCTTCCCTTATGTGTGTTTTTGTGGCGTATTATTCTTATTATTTTTTAGCTACCCCACGATCATGTTTTAGCTCCTGCCAGTATTTATGCCAACTGAATTAAGTTAGTATTGCTATTGATGGGTTCAATGATTGATTCGTTACTTTTGTAATCAACCGTTTGTTATTTTATCGCTGAATCGCAAGTGAAGCTATTAGGATTGTGAGGTGCAATGGGTGTTTTTAACACTGTAGGGTATGCATCTACTTTTCTTAAAATAGTTGATGGTGATAAATTCACTTACTTCATCACCCTTTCTCTTCTTTACAGACTCGGTTGCATAATGCAAATAAAAATGATGTTAGATGCAATCGCAGTGCCATAGTATGGGTTAGATTGTGATTCATGTTTTACGGTTTAGTTGTTGGGTTTCGTGTCCGATCGTTTCCGGAGAAACTTATTGTATTGAACAAATCTGCTTGGAGTTTGATTGCATTCATAGGCTTCTCTGGTAGGAAGTGCGTCAACTTCAAACAGGTTCATGCTGTTTGACCAAACTAAGTGTATTCGGCATGGGCTATGTGAAATCAAAGTAATTCATGGGACAGATTGAGAAGTCGGCCATTCCAGGGCCACGAAGCAAAACTGGTGGTTTCTTTATCACAACCAGCTTCATCTTCCTTATTCGACCTTTCCCCTTCTTTTTCCAGTATAACTGTTCTTGTTTGAGGATCTCTCAATACCGAAGACGGAAGACCTATTCTTTGTTTTGTTGCTTTTCATAGGAATGAAGAAATCAGAGACAGATTGATATACAAAATTATTATTGGCTCCATTTTTTACTAATCTTGTTCCCTTTTCATATGTAGGCATACACTATCGTGCCACTCCTATTTCAAGTTTCACAACTTCAGAAGAATCTTCGCCTGGCACCTCGGGTCATGTTGTGAAGGACCCTGAAGAGGCATCAGCTATTGAAGAACCTTCATTAGATAAAGATGTGCAACAAAGTGAATTACTGGACAAGCTCCCACTGAAGGTTAACCAATCATTCTTCATCTTAAACTGAAAACGCTTGCACCCACTTTCTTACTCTCGCATCTTGAGATCCACATATACAACATCCATCATGAGATACAACAACAACAACAACAACTAAGCCTTTTCCCATACAACATCTATCATGAGATATTAAGATAAATTTTTTCCATTGAACTATTCATTAGTATGTAATATTTCATCTGTTAGACAGACTAATCAGTGGCTATATGTGTGCACTGTTGTTTATTTATAAGAAAATAGTGTTTCTCAATATTTCTTAGAGCTTACCTTTGGCGCTCTATTAAAAGTTCCAAACTGGTTCTTTCCTCATCAAGAAGAAATGTAGACAACAACAACAACAACGAAAACTAAGCCTTTTCCCATACTAGATGATGGGGTCGGCCAAGAAGAAATCCAGACCAAAAAACAATCTAAAAAAAGAAAATCTTAATGCATATCAAAAAAGTGAATCATGGATTCCTTTCTGTAGAATGAAATTACAGAAAGAAGTTAAAAGTCCACAAAACCCAAAGATAGAAATATTTAAAATAATGAACGAATATATATATATATATATATATATATATATATATATATATATATATATATATATATATATATATTCTGCTTTTGAACATAACCCAGGTTTCAGTATAATAAAAGAATTCAGATGGACGCTTTTAAGCAAATAGCATCACACTATCAAACGTTAAAAGTGAATCATGAATTCCTTTTGTTTTTTAGGTGAACACTGAATTATGTATTCTTTATTGTTTGCTTGATTAATAATGTTTGTGTGCCCCGTAACATCCTCCACAAAAGCTGTTGTATTTTTGATGGGCAAGATCTTGGATTTGAGATCAATTTGTCTTTTGAAATCCAGAATTTTAATTGGATTAAATGGTGTTCAAATCATTTATACTTACATAGATACATCCATGCATGCATTATGTATGTTATGTATATGAGTATATTATTGCATGGTAGACCCACGTTGGGTTCTATCTAATTTATGCTATCTTATATTAGCTATAAGAGAATACCACATGATGTTATGGTCACTTGTAGATAAGATCCCAGTAATGTTACTGTTCATGCTGTTTCCGTACATTCTAGACAGCAATATGACCAAAGTTTGTGATAGATGTTTTGAGCGTGTAATGGTTGATGCTCTTAATAGTATCCTACCTCATGAAGAGGGAGGGAGGAGTTTTTTATTCAATTGGTAACTGATGATTTGTTTTCTGAAACCTAGAGTTGTATTATTGGATCAAATGATGTTAAACTCTCTCTCTCTCTCTCATATATATATCTATATATATATATATATATATATATATTATATATATATATATATATATATATATATATATATACATATACATACATTTGTGTTTCATTAGACCCCATGTTGGATCCAAATGTAGCTCTTCACTTCAAATTTGGACCTAGCCCCAGACCGACCTGGACGTGAGTTTGTTGTTACTTGTCTCCCTTACCGTTATGCAGCAGGTCCAGCACCAGCTTCTGGTTCCATCACCACCTGCTTACTTTGGATCATGTACACTGTAATTTTGGACGTTGACCCAAACGTACCTAGTCTCAGGCTATCTTTTCACGTCCTGCCAATTTTCCCCAAATCTGTTCTGACTCACATCACTATCTATATCTTCACTGTTGTATTTTCTGGTCATCTTGGTTTACTTTTTACAGATGAGGGAATAACAATGGGAAATGACATAGGTACAGATGAACTGAAAAGTGGGATTGTATAATCTCAATGGTGTATGAATGCTAAAATGGAATCGGTGCTTTTGCCTTGTATGATTTTCATTTTTTAGCACTTTCTTTGGCATAATTAGTTTGGAGCTTGGTGATGGATCATGGGTTCATGCTTGCATTCTTAGTTTGTTTTGTATTGTGTGCAGTTGGGCTCAGAGGAATCGTATGCCATCTTGTTATACGGTACTGGTGCTTTTGTGGCTCTTTGGTTTTCATCAATCATTGTGGGTGCGCTAGATTTGATCCCTGTGGTATGATGCTCTTCTCATGTTACATAAGATACTTAGTATCCTATTAGGTGGGGATAAGGCACAGGTGTGGGTGTGGATGCAGTATTGGCTACTGCTAGTCTGTGACGCATGGAAATGGCCGTTTCCCGTTTTGGAATGACACGGACATCAAGATGCAGATTGAAGCGCGTGAAATGTCCTGGATAATTTTGGCTGAACTGAAGATATTATATTTGAAAGATCATCTCATATTGCATCTAGTAACGTAGCCTAGTTCATTACAATGCCTTTTTGGTACAAGGGAAGTCTTCAATTCGAATCCTAGAGACACTTTATATATATATAGGCAGAATCTGTGGGTTTCGGCCCTGTCAGACAATGCCTTATATATATAAAGTTGGATGCTGCCCACCTCTGATAATGCCTTTCTCATTGGAAATTCTTACTTTGGGGGGCATGAGTATTATAAGGGTGTTGTGAAGAAAATAAATGATGACACTCATGCCCCCAAAAGTAAAGGATGGTTGTGAATATGACCTATAGAGTAGGTAGCATCCAATCACTCTCTCTCTCTCTCTCTATCTATCTATCTATATATATATATATATATATATATATATATATATATATATATATATATATATATATATATTTGTCTCCAATGTCCTCCGTGGGTTCCTGTTTCCGTGCAATGCTAGCTACACCAGTATTTCTAATGGTGTTTTGTTACGTTTTGTCAAAGTTTGAGTAATCATTTAGTTGTTAATGAAGAATGGCTTATGAGAACTGACTTTTAAATTTTATTTTGAGTTTCATAAATGTTATGATTTTTTGTAAATTAATATAAAAATGTACACCTATGTGGTCGTATGCCAGTACCCACGATTTTCAAGTTGCCATGTTCCCTTCTTACCACACCCGTATCGGTGTGGCATGGCTTTTATGTGAGGTTCTTCTGTTTGTACCATGAAAGATGGAAAACTGATCTGATAATTTTCCATATAAACAGTTTCCACAGGTGATGGAAGTTGTCGGTCTTTCCTTTACAATATGGTTCAGTTATCGTTACCTGCTTTTCAAGGTGATCACCAGTCTCTTGGAATAGAAATTCTTAAGTTTCATTCAAGTACTGGCTTTTAAACTTTGTCTCTCTTTGCAGAAAAGCAGGGAAGAATTGGCAGCCATACTTGATGAGTTGAAAGGAAAAGTTTTCGGGTTTCCTGATGATTAGTGCATTTGATACTATCAAGAACTTTGCAGAGGTTACTTATATGTTTTCATAAGAAAGAAATAATCCAAGATTAAGAACTTCTATCTCTATCTATTTAATACTTCTTTTTAGTGCTTATGACTACAAACTTGAATCATGGTCATTAAATACTTTCAAAAAGCACAGGAGATAAAGAAAAACATGAACTCCATCTCGCATTCTACAGACTTTTCTTTTTATGCCGTTTTTCAGCTATGGTTATAAACCGTTGTTTCCATGCTTGCCTGAAATAGGTCGCTTGAAATCAGAGAGCATGAGTGCACACGTCTCTCGTAAATCTTATAAGTTGTTGCGCATCCCACAGCCTCGTTTGAAATGTTCAAAAGAGGCTTGCAGTCCTTTTTGTGAGCGAAGGTGAACTAAGATGGAAGCAAGATTTCCTTCCTAATACAATTAGCATGGGTATGGTTTGGGTAAAAGTTGTCATTTATTGAGCTCACTAGGCTAAAAAAGTTGAATGTACCATGTCCATGTTCAGCCTGAATGGTTTGACAAACTTGACATGAATAAGGTCAACCGAGACGAATTATGAGTCGGGTGGTTCATTCACCAACCCTAAAAGGACAGTTTTGGACGAGTTCCATGTAGAAAATAAAGATGAAGTCAACGAAAAAGATGAAATATCTAGAAGTTTTGCATTTCATGCATGGATATCAAGTCCTTCAGGCGAGATCAATCCAATCATTTTTGACATCTTTTGTATTTCAGATTCTTGCTTCTCAAACTTCAGAATGAAAGTTCTAGTTTGTGTTGTTTGTTTCATCAGTCCAGCTTTAAACACATTAATAGCTTCAATAGATGAACGCCCCCAACAGGCCACCATGGTTAGGCTGTGGCACAGTGGGTGCGACAGAGATGTTAGGGTTCGCCAGAGCTTTAGGTATGAAAGGTCAGTAGTAAACTGGTAAAGTCTCTAATCTTTGTGAAGCAATTAGACATAAGAGAGAATCAACCAGCAATAGTGTTTATTCAAATCCGAAATTCCATTGTATTCGAACATAAGTTGTTGAATTTAAAGGAAAGATTTTCACATATGTACGTGTCTGTATTTTCAGAGATGCAGTAGGCGCAAAATGATCGGTGTTTTAACAGCGTCACAAGGCACAAATGGTAAGAGTGGTATTCCAAAAACCATCATGAAATCCAAGCACGTTATATCTTGGTAGTTGCTTTCATCACAAAACCAAGACTATGAAGATGTATAAAAGCGTAATCCTGAGTTCACCTTGCTGTCCGGCCATGGCTACTGAGTAGCTCGTGAAGATTTCGCAGAAGTGCTGTGCAACACGCGTTAACGGATGCGGAGATCGACGAAAATCCTCCATGACGGTCGGTGCTCGCCCCTTCCATGGATTTCTCCTCTGCAAACCATTAATCCTCCACTGCAGAGCTATCCAATTGCTTTTGTCGACACCCAAAACCCAATTCAGGAAGAAGCCAGAAAGAGACGCAAGTTCCTCACCCATGATACCACCATCAAGTTCATCAGAAATGAAAGAGACCCACAGAGGGCACTCGACGTCTTCAACAAGGCTAAATCCCAGAAGGGTTTCAATCACAACCATTCCACCTACTTCACCATCATCGACAAGCTAGCGAGGGGGAAGAAATTCACTGCCGTTGACGGCATCATCCGGCAGATGTCCCTCGAATCCTGCAGATTCCACGAAACCATCTTCCTGAATCTCATGGTTCACTACTCCCGTTCATCCCTCCCTCAGAAAGTCTTCGATGCTTTCTATCTCATCCAGCCGTTCGCCCGGCAACGCCCGTCTGTCAAGGCTCTGAGCACCGCCCTCAATCTTTTGATCGAGTGCCATCGATTTGATCTGGCACAGAAGATCATTTCAGATCTTCCCAACATCGAAATTTCACCCAACACGTGCATTTTCAATATCTTGATCAAGTATTACTGCAGAAGTGGTGAACTGGACTCCGCTTTTGAAATCGTAGAGAAAATGAAACGCAAGAAATGCGCTCCCAACGTGATTACATACTCCACCATGATGGCCGGATTGTGTAACGCCGGCCGAATCAAGGATGCTGTCCATTTGTTTGAGGAAATGCTTGCGACAAAGATACTGCCCGATCAATTGACGTATAACGTGCTCATCGCTGGGTTCTGCCGGGCTGGGAACGTCGAGGGCGCGAAGAAAATTATGGGTTTCATGAGGAAGAACGGGTGTGAACCGAATGTGTACAATTACTCGGCGTTGATGGACGGATTGTGCAAAGAAGGGAGAATCGAGGAGGTTGATGTTTGAGGAGATGGGATGTCAGCACGATACGGTGAGTTATACGACGTTGGTGAGTTGTTTATGTAGAGCCGGAAAGATCGATGAGGCATTGAAACTGGTAGAACAGATGAAAGAAAGGAATTGCAAGATTGACACCGTGATGGTTAATGTGTTGATTGGTGGATTGTGCAGAGAAAAGAGGTTCGAAGAAGCCATGGACATCGTCGAGAGGATGCCTTGTGAAGGAGTGAGATTGAACAAGGGGAGCTACAGAATCTTGATGAATTTCTTGTGCAATGAGATGGAAATGGAGAAGGGGATGGTTCTTCTTGGATTGATGATGCATAGGGGGGTGTTGCCACACTTCGCAACTTCAAACCAATTCTTGATAGCTCTGTGTAAGCTAGAAAAACCTAGCGAAACGACCAGTACACTATTTTGTCTAGCAGAGAGAGGGTTTATTCCCGAGTTCGATTCTTGGGTGAACTTGGTGGAGTTAGTCTGCAAGGAAAGGAAGATCACTAAAGCACTGGAATTGCTAGTTGGGCTAACTTCAATTACCGAATCCTCAGAGCATTTGATTGAATATTGAAGCGGTTCAGTTGTTGGAGAGAAGTGTTAGTTGCCGAAACTCACAATAGTCAATCTTAGAGCTGAGGATCGGACAATACCAAGAATGAGAATTTTGAACCCAAGGTTTTGTTCTTCGAATAGGCCGGCGGGTAGCGGCTGCTGAGACTGGAATCAGTCCTTTTCTTCAGCAAACTCCAATGCTATTCTAGGTACCAGTGCCTTAAAAACTTCACTACGGTCGTTTCAAGCTAAATAAATGTTGATGCCGCAATTTTAGAGAATGGCCAAGGAAGTGTAGGAACAGTCATTAAAGATGCAAGGGGTATATTGTTGCAGCTGCTTGTTGGAGTCTCCAATCTCCTATTGGTCCCCTGATGGCTCGGGAGCTGTGCTTTCTCGACCTGGAAGCCTAAATCCATTTCTTTGAAGTCATCAACCCTCTCAAAATAGGGATAACACCCACAACCTATTTTGTGTTACTGCTGTCAATTTTTCGATTATATGTCTAACCATTTAAAAGAAGTGAGAACAGGTCGCCCATGAATCGGCCAGACTAGGTACCTCCTTTCAGGATCGTGTTTGGATAGAACAGGTCCCAAAATATCTAATCTGCTGGATGTGCTTCCCCTCCACTTATTTCATCTCGGGCTGACCCTTATCGAACAAAAAAGGCACATGGTCCTATTTGATGACTTTTTCAATAAATTTTAGTACTTTGACATCTTTTCCAGTGCAATCATCAAGCATGCCATGCCCGTGTGTGTGTGTGTGTGTGTGTGTGTGTGAGAGAGAGAGAGAGAGAGAGATCAGCAAATACGCATAGTAACATTGGCAGGGAGGATGAAGCACGGTGAATCAATTTCTTAACTCTGGCTGTATCTGTGCCAGCCAAGGTTCGGAGTTAAACCAGCCGAACAGATGAGACAGAGGGAGATAAATAACCACTTTGACAATGTGATGCAGTCAGGCAGTTCTATGCAACTATTCTGTGATTGCAGATAAATCTGCGTTTTAAGTTGTAAACCATATCCTGAACTATTTCTATACATTCCAGAATTGCTTTTTGGCTCGATTTTATCCAAGGAACCATACAAGGAACTAAATTTCACAGCAATAGCATCCAATACAACTAAACCGGGTAACTTCTGATGCCCAAGCCGTTGCACGTCAAGATTAGACCCTTGAAGTGGTGCAGATACTCCTACAATTAAATCAGCATAAATGTGTCGTTAACAGAGCTTCTTAGTATGCAAAAATGAAGATTTGCTTACCATGATTCTGTAGTCGAATTGCAGGAAGCCATCTGTGTCATACTCATTCCTTTTGATTGGATCACTTAAAACTGTGAAGGAATAGCACCCAGCTTACTAGTTGCATCAAGAAACACAAACAGGACATACACGTGCTATTTGATTTTTTTATATTAAAACAGCGTATAGAATCCCTATGACGAAGATGATATAAATGAAGTCAGCAGCTCAAAAGCAATATCACAATCATCAGATTCACCCGTATCCATCATAAAAGTCATCAACAAGTTGATTCGAATGAACAGAGAACTGATGATTATTCTTACGGCAGAACATCAGAAACGTCAACTTAATCTTTCAGTTATAAACATCAGAAGAAAAGAAATGCAAAACTTACAAAATGCTCCCCACCGATTTAATATTTCATGATGTAATTTAGAAATTGCTTTTTGAATAACATCTGAGTTTCGAATTAAACGCAAAAGCTAGTCATGTAATATTTGCCAAAGGATAGTCGGAAATGAAAATAATGATGATGCAACATTGCTCAACAAACTTATATTTTGATCCTATGATGTGTGCAAAAGACTCACTTGCCGTGCACTATGGATATTAAGCTAAGATGTATTATTTGTTGAGCAAGGCAAAAAAAGGAAAGCAAAGAGAAGAAATCCAACCCTTGTAAGCCTCATTTATCTGTTGGAATTTCAAAGTTGCACTGTCTTCACCTTTACGTTTATCAGGATGCCATTTCTACAATGTGCAAGCAAGATGCACAAATATTAGTTTTCTAATCAATACAATCAGATAACTGTGTTTATAAGCCAAAGGGTTCATGCATGGATCCAACACGAACATAAATTTCAAGAATAAATAAACCAAGCATTCCCACGCAAGTACCAAATTCCAAGAATGTTGAAGCAAAATGTGGGCTACAAGGGAAAGCAGCGATGAACTTGTAGTTGCTATTATATTAATGCCACAACTAGAAAGCTTAAATAGTTAATGAAGAAAAAAATACTTTCCCATTTATTGAGAAAGCTTGAGTAACTAGTGACTTTTAAGAACCCATTAACACCATTGATCTGTATTCTTCATTACAGTTCTCGGATTTGAACATTTACTTTTTCAGTTTCTTTCCTGGTCTTTTTCCAATTAGTTCTTAAGTTCTCTTTTCCATGTGCATCTCCTTTTCTTTGATGCTCTAGTTTTAAAATCATCTTTTCTACTAGATTTTACAGCATTCCCTAACTGAATGGTAGCAAGAGCAACAGTTTTCTCCTGCTTCCCTTAGAGAACAAAGAAAAGAAACAAAGGAAGCTTCACTTTATCAGCAGAAGGCAGAAAAAGAAAGATATTAAATGAAGCCAAGGAAGATGTGAGAGAACAGACCAATGCAAGACGAATATAGTTGGATCGAATGGCCTCTTCTGTAGCATCACAATCAACTTCCAATATTCTGTAGTAATCCTATACATAAACAAACATCAAAAGAGATCAATTTACAAAGACATGAAAATACTAAATCGTATGTTTTTGACAAAGCGAGAATTCATGTCGTTTTGCAAACAGCTAAGTCGACCTACTTTTCCTCATTTACTCGGAGAAATCATTTGGATTGTGCAAACAGTTGCCTTTGCGGCCCTTCAAGGAGGAAAGTTTACCGCATCTTGTTACAAGTCACAATGTTCCCAGTGTAGCGGGAACATTTTCTTTCTTACTATCGGTTTACATCACAAGTCAAAATAATGTGGCTTCATAACTTGGAGTTGTTCTTCTGTCTATTTGAAGACACGGATAAATACACTAATGCCTCAAATGAGTCAAATCACACTCTTGAAGTAATGCCTCAAAAACCAAATTGAGAAATAAAGTTTAATGCTACTATAGTGACTAGAGAAAAAAACTTGTATTCTCATTGGTACTATGAATGCGTCAAACAAAGGTTTAAAAGTTAAAACTTCTACAATCACTAGTTTGTAAACATGAAGCATATTCTTGTCTATTCTGACTCTTCCCAATCATTTCAGTAAGACTGACCATTTCAAGATGAATGTGCTGCAAGAAGAAAAAGCAGTCATTGGTTTATTCGCTTTCTACAGCAGCTATATTTAATCTATTTGTCATGAAAGATTCGTGTTCTTGTCCAGATTAGCTTATAGCATGAATGTCTTCACCTGCAGTAACTTCCCCATAATGTTTATCACCAGAGTGCACCAGAGAAAGTTACTGCGTAGCAAAGTCACAAATCTTGCAACTACGAGCACAGATTCACTATTTTATGTTCTTTATCCTTGAACCTTAGGCTGTTTATAGCTTACAACCAATTGAAAGCTTTCTGCGGGGTTTTCCAGCACTGCGGTGTAGGTCCACAGCTCTGTTTTGTGCGCTTATCATAACTTTCCTTCCCTACGGTTCCCTTAGGGTTGTTATCAAAACATGAACGGGAGAAATTGTCATCGGAAGCTGATAATGTTATGTTTCCTGATGCCATTTAATATATGGTACCTTGTTGTGCAAATTCGGCATCCACCACAAGACCACAATCCATGTAGGAGTCATTACTGTCACATGTTTTATATTTTTTTCAGTATATTATGATTCTGTTTCCCTCAAAAACATACTATAATCGCTTTTACTCGGTAATCAAAATCAACAACTCTATGGTCCGAATTATGACCACAGACAGACAAAGGAACAAGCAGTTCATATAACCAAAAGGAACCATTAACTCGATTCAAGGAGGTGACGAAAGAGACATCATGCCTTATCATTCCATGTATATATCGGGCCTTCCAGCATAAATGTGATTGCATAACACTTCTTCTTCTCTTCGTGGTTTCATAACGATTTACAACACCAAGTTAAGTTGGAGGAAAACAAAGCAACTACTGTAACCGGAGAAGGGAGAGAAATTTTATGTTTACCTTTGGTTTCATGAAGAGTGAGGGAAAATCGAAACCCCATGAATTTTCTTCCTGTTCTACTTCTTCACGGAACACCATACTCTCTCTCTCTCTCTCTCTCTCTCTCTCTCTCTCTCTCTCTCTCTCTCTCTCTCTCTCTCTCTCTCTCTTTCTCTCTCTCTCTCTTGCATGCCAGGAGGGAAAAGAGTCATGGCCATTCTAGCGGGTGCAGCTTCTAGAAGCGTCGGTGGATTGACGCGGGAAAAATGGGTCGTACTATCCAAGTCGTTCAAAGAGGACTGATATATATATATATATATATATATATATATATATATATATATATATATATATATATATATATATATATATATATAAGGAGACCGGATTTGGTGCACCAATCCATCGTCCGGCCAGACCGTCCGCACCAAATATGAACCATCCGAACAAAAAATCAAACGATTCATCTTTTAAATTTGAGTATATGTGTGTTAACTATACTAAGTTCTCCTCCCTCTCTCTCTCTCTCTCTCTCTCTCTCTCTCTCTCTCTCTCTCTCTCTCTCTCTATATATATATATATATATATATATATATATATATAGCATGTGCTCACACGCACACGCGCTCACACACACCTAGGTTTGGAATTACAAGCCCTTGAGTTTTTCCTCTTCAGTTCACACAGCTACATAAATGGTGTGCGAGCAAGCGACTTTCGACCTGGCTTGTATATCTGGCTTATTCGTGTTTATATCACATTTTATGCGTATTCACTCAAAGAAAGGTGTGCTAAAGCAAGTGAATTGATGGTTCAACTTTTATTTAAGGGAGGCCGGAGCCTAAGAAACAGACACACACGCACCCCCTTGGGACTGGAACTCCCCACCAGCAGCGCGGGCAATAGAGGGCCCTATCAGTTCAACTTTACTCAAAAGATACAAGGTTCCTTTCCCCTTTAAGGAAGGTCGAGTGTTTCGTTCTGACAACAATGCCTGTATGAAATGGTCTACCAAACGTGAAGAAATTAGTTTACACCATGGAACTTGTACTAAGGATTTTGGTTCTTAGACTTTTCGACAAAAAAAAAGGATTTCGATCCTTAAATGTAAGCGAGCACCTTTGTTTAGGTCATCTTGCTCAATAGTTAACCAAGGATGCTAAGATTGTAGAGCCACAATGTTAGCGATAGCATTTTCTTTATTGTTCCGTGTGTGTGTGCGCGCATGTCTTAGGCAGATTGAAATGATACACAAGATTATCATACACATGCCTGCAAAAGGCAGAGCCATTATAGCAGAGAGTAGCTGTGGTTCCCCTGCTATGCTTCAAATCTTTCCTTCGAGAAGGCAAATTTGATGATCCGTTCTTGGTGAGCTTTATATAGATCTTGTGCTTCATGATCATATGTGAAGAACTGATCTGTCAAGGCTTGATAAAACAGAATGTCTGAAAATAAACAATCACGGTTGAAGGCACAAACTTATGCATAATGTTGTCCACATTGTATGTCTAATTGCCCAAGGGGATACTTGTTCCTCATCTTTCTTTTATTTATGAAAGCTTTTGTTCTTTCCAATATGGTTCCTTTTTAATGAAAAGCAAATGTGGTTATGACCTGTGAGATCTTACACATTTTGCAACCATAACTTCTCAGTTATGTCATACTCAAGAAAATAAGTTGCTCTAGTATAAGGCTTATCAATTTTACAAGAAACAACAAAGAGAGCTGCCACCTTTGGATCGTATTACACTTGAAAGTAATTGATAAATCAACAAAGCAAACTGTTCATTTGTTGAAATTATACAAATTTCTTGCCATTCAAGGAGAATCAACTTCTATACACAGAAAGATGTGCGACATAAACAATCAATCACCTCCCAGTTTGATTGGATGGCTTGAATGATGTTGAAAGCACCTCCAAACTCTAGTAGGCTATATACAGTGCAGGAAATTTGACAAGCAATCGTGGTGGCACATATTGAGTCGAGAGCAGAGAAAGACATTTATAGTAGCTTCGATATGGCATGGCAGGATGTCGAGAAGGCTACAGAGGCTGCCCTAAAGAGAGCAGGGTTTTGATAGATCCTGAGAAAGAAAAAGGGAAAATGTAGTTTAGTTTTTATCGACCCTGTTCATTTTATGCCTGAAAAGCTTATGAATGAGGAATACAGAACATATAGTAAGTCTAAACCAGGATTACCAGAAACATCAAACTAAGTTGGGAAGTGCATTTTGGAAGAGCACAAAATGGCATGCTTCTGAAACATTCTGAGAAGCAAATTCCCCTCCAGAAGAATAATGTGCTTCCCTATTAGCAAGATGCATGCTTCCCTTCTGCAGGACTAGCTTCCCTCACACCCACATTTTGCTCATTATTTACAATTTTAATTTCATTTTGTAGTTTTCTTTCCTTTGGATATCTTTCTCTTCACAATATCTCCTATTCATTCTCATTGTGTTTCTCATTAGTTCTCATGTCAGTTCCTATCAGATGGCTATATTGCTTCTTAAGTCGATTCAAATTTGATACCCACCTTGCATCCGGCTTTCTATTAGCATGGCACAGGATCGACCTTTAAGGAATCAAAGAATCCATGTAGCCGACCCCATCTAGTATGGGAAAGGCGTAGTTGGTGTTGTTATTTTGCTTCTTGTCCTGCTTCCTCTTCTGTAGCCTTGGTTTAAACCCAAAGCTCCTATTTTATCTCAAGAATTTGCAAAAAAATTATATTGAACCACCACAATCAATAGGCATCAAAATCTTGTTCAACCAAAATACGCCACTCGGTTTCCTGCCAGAGCAACCAAATTCCACTTTGGCAATCAGTTGCAATGGCCACAGCAGTAGGAAGCATGGTGGACTTGTCTCTAACTATTGTCCTTGTCTCTTCTGCCGTTCCTTTCTAATGTAATTTTGTTCTACAATCTTATCCTCAACAAAATTGTTCTTGTCTCTGATACTAAATCTGTCACATCCTAACCGTCGAAAGAGTTTACAGAGCTTGCAACGTGGCCGGCACCTGGCTCTCGGGCCGGATCAACTTTAGCGGATTTCACAAGTATGCAATGAAGATGGCCTCCGATAGGGAATGTGAGTTGGGTCCCTCCCCAAATGCTAAGTGTCTGGAATGAGACTTTGCATCCGTTTAACTCACACCACGCAACACGACAAACATTTAAGAGTAAAGATAATAAAAACACGTTCAATGCAAAGCCAAATGGCAATAACTTTATTGATAGTAGCAAGGAGTGCGCAATCCCAATGCGCTACACTCGTATGTTAGGGGTTCTTCCCTCAAAGAGGAGTGGCGCTAGGCCATGTGTTCACAGTCGAAGGGTCACATTCAACTAATGTTATAGCATTTTATGCACAATAGCATTATCATCCCGAAGGTACAGATAATGTACATGCAACTCAACCAAAACGAAGCCTTTTCCACACTAAGTGGAGTCCTCCATATAAAACCTTAGTCACTGTTCTAATCTATATCATAGGATCATACTCTAACCTGCAATTAAACACTAAATAGCAAAGATCATCTCTTACAGTTCGCTTTCAATACTTTTTGTCCAAACCTCTTTTTTGTGCATCTTTCAAATTTTCTTTGTGCTACATTACCATCTAGTCATTTCTGTAAATGTCCAAACTACCTTACCAGCACCGTTTCACTTCTCGTCTTCTATTTGCGATGCACAAACAATTTCCTTGTGGACCAGTACATTCCTTATGTAACTATCCATCCACCTCAACACCTTTAGTTCTGGCACATGCTGATGATTACCTGGCCAACAGTTGACACCATACCCTATTTTGGTTTTACAACTGTTTATAATATTTGTCTTTTGCTTTAAGTAACATCTCCTTATCACATTTAAGTTCCCAAAGATTATTCATTAAAGGTGTCTCTGGACATAATAAGCAGAATCATGCAACTTTTTATCAGAAACATAAAGGAAACATCCAATCACAAGACAGAACACAAACCGAAGAAACACTTGGCAGAGAAGTCGGAAATCACCCAACATATGCAGAAATAGCAGGCAACCCAAACATTTACAATAAGAACACTATATGATCATATTCACGTACCCAATAGCTGTGGCACCCCAAGATCCTACATTATAGATAACTTTGGTACCATCCCATGTCCTCCTTAACTTTCCCTTCCTCTTTTTGACAGAAAACATCTTGCCAAGAGCTGCACGGTGCACAATACAAGTGAAAACATAAAATCAGTCCCAATTTCGGACAACTTGAGATAAAAGCACATTTTTTTATTCCAGCATTTATAGGACTAACAAAATGGTCAACTTTGAGAAAATTTAAGTTAGCGGCACTTGCCAGTTGGACTCAAAGAAAAAAGACATGTGATAGACTGACCTTCTTGCAATTGGTTGGGTGTCAGTTCCTGAAAGCCACAGAGATACATCAACTCGAGGAGGTAATTCAAGCTAAAAGTATACTCAATGTTCTTAGCAGTATCTTAATCAAAATGTAGAGGACGAATATTACAGTAACAGTTAAACGTAAGAGAAACCACAAAGGACTAGACCAAAAATCATAGGGAACACAACTTATTGAAAACTTCAAAATATGGCTGTCCTAAGTTGTCATCCTTTTCCATCTTTACATAATTAGGAAATTCTGCTCATGGGTCATTAGGTCAAATACAATAAGGACAATGGTGACACTGACATACCCTTGTTTCCTTCAGTGATAGTAGATAAGCAGCCATAAAACAGGCAACTCCTTCCACTATATCTTCTCGCCGAACCACAACATAACCATCACTGTCTGAGCCATTTTCTCCATCAATGAGTTCTCCCCACAGATCAGTCTCATTAACTACATCCCAAGAGCAACATTCCTCTGCAAACAGCCCAAGCTATTAGATGCACTATTGGTGAAAACAAAAGCTGGATCCTTGTTCAGATAGGTGGAGGTTATATAATCCAAAATGTACCTGAAACATTATTAGCAACAGACATATGGATGCTCCCAAGCTTTTCAAGAAATGTAGGCGACTCCACTTTTGACTTCAGAAGGTCTGACAGCTGTATAAGAACATAGATACAAATTAAAAAATAAAAACTATAAACTCGTCATGACAATAAACAGAACCATTATAAGATAAAATAAAATTGGATGACAATTAAACTTCAAAAAGGCCTCTGACCCACAGTTATAACAGCAATGGTTCGACTTTAAACAGTCACAACTGCACAATGTCAGACAAAGTCAAGTGAACAATCATGACCCAATCATATCACATGAGCATAGATGAGAACAGTAAGGTTTGAAGGAGCACAGCTCTGACATTCATCATATGTCCTTCAAAGCAAAAAGCCAGCAAATTGGGAAAACATAGAAAGTTCGAGCACAATCTCTCTTCGAGTTAATAGCTAGATATTTAACAACAAACCAGTATAACATCTTATATAGAGTGGAATACGTGCTTAAAGTAGTAAATTGGCTTCAGCATTTAGTAATGCCATAACCAGTACAGTTCCAATTGGTTTACATTATTGCTGATAATAAATAGCAAACAGAAGCAGAGCATGAAATCAGGAAGTTTCAATTAGGGCAGAAACAAGGCACGGAAAGTGACGTCAGAACAAAAACTTCTAACAGCAGATTGCATGCTTTGTTAAATAAAACCAATAGCTACAAAACACAAGTACTTAAAAGTTCCACCAAACACATAAATGAAATGTGAAACAGAAGGCTATAGGAGCGAAGAACGCTATGATGGAACTAAAACTAAGCAAACTCGAAAGAGGAAAAAAAGGGTGAAAATTCCCTTAAATCACATAAATCCAACCCTAGAGACACCAAAATTCGAGCAGATTCCAGCTAGGCATCCGTGCGGCTATAAACGGCCAGTTAAAAATCTTTATCCTATTTCGAAACACGATCCGCTGGAGAAAATAGCACCAAAACATGCAATATGACACCCATTCAACACAATAGCCGAAAGAAGCAAAGGATCTCCCATAAACACCAATTGAAACCCTATCTTTCCCGATAAACGCAAACAGATCAGGCGAGATCCTCATGTTGGCTCACCGTGCATAAACATATCTGACGTGCAATTATAATTCTAGGAAAAATCACAACAAAACGAGGAAAAAGAATACCTCATCCGCATCTGGATCTCTGGACTGGGACGGCTGGTCCTCATCGTCGGCAGCATCCGAGTCGGTGGGATCATCTACGGTCCTGAGCAATTCCAAGGCTCTCTGGCACTGCTGAAGGACGGCCTCGAGCGTTCGTTTCCGGACGCGAATCTCGTCCATCTCATTCCCGGACATGACCGGGGAACAGACAGCCGATTCGGCTTCCAAGACGGAAACTTCATTCACCATCGTCGCTTAGGCGGAATTAAATCCACGGACGTTCAATCACACGTCTGAGATTTCTCGAACATGAGAGAGATAGGGGGGTTCGTCTTCCTGCCGTAACCCCGTTTGGAGAGCGTCTCCCGATGCTTTCTTTCGCGTACGGCGCTAGACCAATTATTCGGAATTTTATACCCTTCAATTAGAAACGGAAGTACGAAAGTAGTCAGTTTAATGGTTTAAAGAAATTTCCATATTGGTCCCTGGTTCCGGGGAACAACCAGCTTGCTTTATCAAATTATAGTGATCCTCATACGTAGGGGTGTTCATCGGACCGATGAATCGGTTCCAAAAGCTCAGCGGTTTGGTTTGGTTCGATGTAAATGAAAAAAAAATCATGGTTCGGTTCACAAGTAGAGAATTAGAACCGAATCAAATATATATATATATATATATATATATATATATATATATATATATATATATATATATATATATATATATATATATATATCCGAATTGATTAGTGTTTTCTGAAGTATCACCATCTTCCTCCTCTCTCAAGTCTTGTGTTCCTCCTCTCTCAAGTCTTCACTCTACACGAGGCCTCTTGGCTCAAGCTACAACTCTTCTGTATCTTATTTGGCATGAGTGATTTTGAACTCTGTCAGAAGCCAATCGAAACTGGTACGTTCTCTCCCTCTCTTCACATTAGATTTTGAGGCTTTATTGCATGTTAGTGTTTATCTCAAGTCTTTCCCCATTGGCCTTTGATGTACTCTTCAAGCTATTCTTCATTGGCCTCTTATTATCGTGATGGTTTTCAACACCTCTCATTGCTCCCAAATAGTCTATCTTTTGGTTGAGTTTCCTTGATTTTCTCCTAAATGGACAATCTCTTCAATCTTTGTGAGGTTTTGAGAGAGAGATTTTAATTAATAAAATATACATATAAGAGGATCAATCTTAATGGTCCTATATGGGATGCACTCATCTTGTCATAATATGTCAAAGGAGGAGAAATATTGTAATAGAGATAGATAGTTGTTGTTCACACTAGGTCCGAAGCAAGCTTGTTTTTAGGCTGTGGGTTGTACCTTCCCTCAAAAAAAATTTAATTCAATATCATATAGTCAATGACCACATATCATCCGAACTTTTTTTGTATTAAAAACTTCAAACGTCGGTCTCGTATATCTTGTATCCTCTACGAATATGCCTGGTGAATAATTTTTTCCCAGAAAAATAATTCAAAAAAACATTAACAAATATTTAGGTTACTAATGGAAGTTTGATAGTGAATGCACTAAACCCACCGCTCTCCTAGCTAAGGGATTGTGCTAAAAGAACCTTCAAGTTGAAGGTCATGAGTTTGATCCCTCAAGCATGCACGCTTAAATAATTACACTCTATATATACATATAGAGAGAGAGCATAGTCTATACACACTCATCTATGTATCCACTTAAATATTTTTACTGTTCAATCGGCTTGATCATTTGTGGAGTTTAAATTTAAAAACATTTAATATACATGAGAATACTTTTTATTTTTTAAATTCAAATTTCTACCGTTAACCTAATTGTGGAGATATTTAAGTGGCTTTGAGCATAGATGAGTATGCACCTACAATAATTTCTCTCTCTATATATATATTGATGGGTTTCAATAATGAACATGTTTTGGTCAACCAACCTAAGTTCAAGCCAATCAAGACCCAGTTCAAACCACGAACAGGTTTTAAGTAAAATGGGTCTCAAGTTTGGATTTGGTAGCGGGGTGAATTTAAAAAGGTTGAGATCCAATTCAAGAAGCAGGCGAACAATGAAATCACGACAGAAGACAATGAAGGCCAGTAGAGAGGCAGAGAGGAGGTGTCATATGGTGGCGCTAGGTGAATGGAAATACTTCTGGGTGGGTGGAGGATGGTTGAACTAGCAGAAAGAGTCACTACCACGATTGAGGTGTTGACTGTTTTGGCGCTCTTCAAGTGCGAGCAAAGGTGAACCAGTAATGGTTGAAAAATAGCTAGCAGATATGATGGTTCAAAACGACAATCAGGTGGTAGTGATGATAGTTTTGGAAGGGTGGCGGCGGAACGGTGGATGGCTGGTTGGTTCTCTTGGTTGCAAGATGGGCGGAGTGATGGAAATGTCATGGGTTTAGATGACTGTCAATGAGGTGATGTTTTTCCGACCATTGAGACGGTGGTCGACGGGGTGGATCTGGCGGAGTATGATGTGGTGACGCACATATGTACATATGTGTGTATTTATATTTATATATATATACATACACACACGTACATGCATACATATTATATATAATGTATCTATGTATTCATTCATACATACATGTATATATATACACGTATGTACATGTGTGTATAAATGCACACACCTCTTAAGAAACCATGGCATATATGTTTGAAACATATTCCATTTTGAGAGTTGAAAAAGAACTCTCATTGAAAGCCTTTATAGATATACCATTTCTCAATGCATTGTTGTAAACAAATTAAGATTCCATTTTCCTGTAGATGGTAATTTTTTTCCGCCCCTCTTTGAATCGTGTGCGTGTAGGTTCAAACCAAGGTTATACTGTATTATCTACCGAAAAGAAGTATGAGGTCCAAGACATCTTAATCAATTTCTCGTCCATGCCGGTTCGTTTCGATGGAAAACTCAAGCAATCCAGGCTACTACTAATAGCACTACCAGATTCTAATACCCGCAGCCTTCCATACCTAATTTTGGTTTCTACCTATTGTTGATCACACATTTTTGGGAAGGCTCACATTCCAGATCTTTGTGGCATTATATGGTATCTACAAAAATGTCTATACTAGTAGTATAGGCTAATTTGATAGTTATGTATATATATAATTGTATAATGTAGGCTAATTTATTAGTTATATATATAATTGTATAATGTTGTTTGGTGCATAATTTTAAATAAATATTTTCACTATTTGATCTTTGAAATCGATCATAGATTTGAATCAAATGTACTATTGTACCTTTATATTTTACATTTAATACATCATGGTGGTTTAAATCTTCATCATGAAAATGTTTATACAATATTATACACCAAAAGGCAATATGAAGTTAAGATGTCATATATATATATATATATATATATATATATATATATATATATATATATATATATATATATATATATATATATATATATATATATGTCATGCCCACAAGATCCAATTTAAGGGTGCAAGTGAGCCAAGATGCACATGAGCTACCTCATTGCTTTATTGATGGGTCGAGTTAAACTTGGTTTTGTCGAGCTCAGCTTGAGTTCCGCTCCAGTTCAACATGTAAACGAGTGAAACTCGAGCTGACCAATATTCACATTAATGATTACTTTGTAAACAATCATTTCATGTATTTACTTTTTAATTTTGAATTCAATTATCTCTCACCATATATATATGGTGAGAGATAATTGAATTCAAAATTAAAAAGTAAATACATGAATCTCGTAGACCTGAAAAAGTAAATACTTTTCTTTTTTTTACTTTTCAACACCATCATTTATCTCCTAAAATGGATATTAATATTTCTGAAAGTTATGTCAAGTATATAGCATGACAAGTATACTAGACTTTCCAATACACATGCATACTCATGATGTAAAATAGTGGACTCCAATGCAATAATTACAGTGGAGCACAACCATCAAAAGATATGAACTTCGAGAAAATAAAAAGTACAAGAAGCCTCTGAAAAGTAGCATCCAACCAAAGGAAAGCACCACCCACCTTGCAAAGCACCTCTTAAAGAAATAAGAATTGATTTAGAAAAGAAATACTATGCTTTTGTTCTTCGGACCATGAAACTTTGCCCCCAAAACCTTCGCAAGCATAAAAGATTCCCTCTCTCGAGCACAAAAGACAATTCATTACTTAATCCCTCACCTCTATCTGGGTATAGAAAGAAAAATGAGAAAAAAATAAACAAAAAAGATTTAGGTGGTTTAACGATAAAAATGAAACTCCCTATTGGACATCGTTTACCTCTTAGATGAACAGCCATAAACTGGTGCTGATCTCAACAGCAAGGTCGGGTTCTCCTGTACCGAGAACATTAACTGTTCCTACATGAAGATGGATGACGGATGATAGTTGAAGCAATAGTGACTGTGATGGTACCATAAGGATGAGGGACCCGTTCGCGTCGGACCTCACAAAGACGAATTACATCTGCCGCCATCAACAAGATGGACAGACTACTGTATCGCGGGATCCAGGAATTGCATTTGAATCCGCAATCTCAGTTACATATTACATTATACAATGATTCAAAACTTGTTTTTATCAAGTATACCCTGTCGAACAAGATACATGATAAGCAGCTAGTTTTGCAGAAATTCATCAGAAATTGGAATTTATTCATCTGTATTATTTTCAATCTAAAAGACCAAATAAGTGCATGCAATACATCCCTCCCTCCCTCCCTTTGCTCCGTGAACATGACAAAAGAGAGGGATGGATTCGGAACATTCATGATCTTCTCATGGGACACTACCTGTCGAAATGAGAGAGGCTTCAAAGCAAACGCTTGATAAGTCGAAACAAAAGAAGAGTATAAATTTATTTGCTTATAAATGAGTATGAAACTCAACCCAGGGCATAAACCTCCGGACGAAGGTTCAATCCTTGAAGTTTTAAGTTGGATTCTTCCGACCCCTAAGAAGGATAAAAAAACTCGAAACAATAGGGTGGTATCAAAGATGAGTAATCATAGTTCATGGGCGGTAGAGATCGAAGAGAAGCTCAACAACTACAATGTTGAGCTGCAGTCGGAGACATGGAAGAAGCAATGCATCTACAGGTTGCCGGATGAATTCACGGCTGCGACGTGTGGCACAGCCCGATGTTACACACCTCGAATGGGTCCTTCGGCCCTTACCACCATGGCGGAGGAGCACAAAGAGAGAGCTCTCTTCCACATGATAAAAGGAAGCGATTCACGGGCAACCGTAGATAATCTTTGGCAGTCCTTACGGCACATCGAACAAGAACTCGGAGATCATTACGACCAACTGACCAGAGACCTTCGCTTCTGAGACACTCATGCAAATGATGCTCTTTGACGGGTGCTTCATGCTCGAGATAATGCGTGCCTACCGCAATAAGATGGGCTCGAACTCAACTGATGCTGCATGGAGAGATGATTATTCAACAAATGATCCCATATTCAGCAAACACGGGATGTTCTACACTGTCCCCATCGTCAAAAGCGACATGCTGTTGCTCGAGAACCAAATTCCCCTCCTCGCCCTCGGAACGTTGGTGGATGTCGAGAGATCACCATCTTAGGCAAACCATACGTCCTCTACCAGATAGTCATCGAGTTGGAGGAAGACTTTTTTTTGGGGAAGAACTTGTAGTACCTACGGATAATGTACCATGGCCGACGGGTTATACCCATAAGGTCTCCACAAATACGACATAATCCTTACAATCGCTGACATTTCAAAATTTCATTTATTTATAACAATTTAAGACCCCACAAGAGAATAGTACAATTAAAAGAAAATTAACTACAAAGATCATATTAACTCTTACTCCTACTTCAGTGTCCCAAGCATTCTAACATCTCTTCGTTTATATCTTAAAAATTTAAAAATTACTATTGATGTGATCTCAAGTATAATTATACTAAAGATATGCACTATTTTAAATTAGAAAGTGAAAAAATATATAATATTTATCAAAAATTAATAATATCATTTTTAAACAACCATGCATACTCAATCACTCATCAATATGCATTTTGGTTTAAAATACTCTAGTGTAACCAACCTAATGTCATACCATAGGAGTACTTGAACCCTTCTCCTGTCCAGTCGCGTAACCACTGACAATACCTCCAACATGTCGGGCCCAATATCTTGACGCCTGACATGGGCTCATTAAGTTCAACCCCTCGAGTCTACAGGGCGAAAGTATCCGGATATCCTACTAATAGAGTCACGCATTCAACTAAATAATCACACAATATCTCCAGGTCTCTCATATCCATATCCTCTACGCCATCTCGCAGATTCATATAAGCATATCGATATCCACATCCACAATAGTCACATTTATCAGGGTATTATGTCAAAATAACATATCCATATTAAAATCACACATTCATATCAAGTATCAAATTCGTTATACGGTACATAAACTCTCTACTCTCGTTCACTAGTTCTACTTATCCCCAACTTAAGAATGATATAACCAACATGATCTATCCAATGCAACTATAAGTAAAAACTAGCTCAACTAACGAAGTAGCAGCACAACTTAACACATTTATGAGTTAATATTATCTGATACGTCCATCTACAATCCACCAACATCACACATTATCATGAAAAGTAAATCCATACTCGATAATATTTCAGTCAACTATAATTATAACTAATGAGCTAACACTAATAGATATGTCCATCTATACTCCACCTACGTCCCACACTATCACGAAAGATAGATTCATACCCATTAAGTGGTTTATTCATATACAAGTGCACTCATGTCATGCATTCATATACTCAACAAAGCATTTTAAATATTATTTCACAAATCAACACATGTATAACTGTAAACACCTTAAAAAAAATTAAAGTATGCTCTCAAAATTTTGAAAATAGGCTTGTTTTAAACCCCATATTTAAATGAAAACTGTGAATTTCACAAAATCCTTAAAACAAAGATTTCGAAATCAAATGTTTTCAAAATTGAAGTTAGGAAATCAAAATGAGAAATATTAAAAGGGATGAAAGCCAAGTCAAGTAGGGATAAAGACGAATAATTTCGTCCGAAGATTCAGCGAAAATCAAGGCAACGGTCAAATCAAGCTCACATCAAGCAGGGACCGAGCCCATGTGGACCCAGACGAGCAGGACTACTATGAACAAACCCACCTTGACCGAGCCCACTTACCTTGACCGGACTAACGGGGACTCACCTAAGTAAGGACCCATGAAGAAGGGCACTTGGCTCGACCGATGGAGGCTCACTTAGCCAAGGAGCAACGAAGAATCACCAACTCAAGTCATGGCTCAACCGAGGCTCACTTAGCCAAGGAACAAGCATAAATTCCAGTCAAGGCTTGCACCCAAACCTGTCCCATGCCATAAACCAAGCTAAGGACTTCATCAAACATAGCACAAAGAGGCCCCAAGTTGAACTTAGTCGGGCCACATCCACGTGCATCCAAGGCTAGACTGCATCATGCTAGATCGAACAAGTGAACCGCACCAAGGCTAGCCGAACCTTTATCAAACCACACCCGATTGCACCAAAGGTTGGACCAAACTCACCTTGGCTGACCTATGACCAAGGAGGACCACTACACATCCACGTGAAGCATGGTGGTCAGCAAGACATGAAGTGGATCAAGTTTGGGCCCAAGGGATAACTTGGCCCATGTCAACTCGTGGAAGATTGTAGGCCTTCCCCCTTAAGGCCTATAAAAGGGGATCTTAGGGGTTAATTTGTAGTATTGAAAGAAGAGTATAGAGAGCATAAGAGAGAGAGGGAGAGTTGTAGCAAGAAAGAAAGGAAGAGAGGGAAATAAAGAGAGAGAGAGAGGAAGAAGAAGGAGAGAATGAAGGAAGGAGTCGATCCCTTCCTACCTCCCCCATATCCGGCCCCTATAAAGGCCCATTTGCAAGGTTTTATTCTCCTCCTTTACTTATTTAAATCTCTCCTTATTCCCATTCAATTCAAATGGGATGTATTAATGGAGCATTTGTCTCCCCTCATGATGTAATAGAGTAGTAATGTTGCCCATTTCATTCATTTACATTTACGCATTCTATATGTTTGTTTTCAAGTTTCTCCTACCTCTCTATATGATATATCCTCTTATATCTTTTAATCCCCTCTATGCTTAAGCTATAAACATATTTCAATTCATTTTTCTTTAGTCATTTACTTTAAATTTGTTGTGATTAGTCTTTTAATTTCGGATAAATGCATTCACGTATGCTTTAAAAACAGAATTTCTGTTTTCAGCATCCTGCATATGTCCGATATCGTATTTTTCATTTTCATATCTCTGCTCTAAATAATCTGAAATAATCTTAACACACAAGTCCACACATAATAAAATTTTCAAGAATTTTAGGGTCGTACAGTAATGTAAATAAAATAGGAGAAGATCAGACGAATTCAGAACCAAGTATGTCAAATCTGTGTTTCCTGCAATACAGATTGGTTAATTATCCCATAACTTTGTTTGCAATGAGCTAAATCTATTGAAACTAATCTCATTGGAAAACTCACATCCATAGCTTTCCAATAAGACTAAATTCATAAAAATTGAAGCTTTGTGCACTAAAATACAAAAGTTTCTGTAAACCTCTATATTTCTATAATAGATCGGTTTCGAACGCTTGAGGAGATGCATTTCTTAGATTTAATTATATAAAATCATAGCACAAAAAAATAAAATAAAAATAGTTCTAGGATCTCCACATTCTTTTTTACATACTGTAAAATTTTCATGAATTTTGGAGATCACGAAACTATTTAAAAAAATATGGAAATAAGCTCTAAAAACATAACAAGTTTCTGTTTTTTAGAACTTGAAAAGTTTTTCTTCCTTAGATTAAGTGCACGTTTTGGTTGATTCAAATTGTCTCTAAAGTGAATTTTGGAAACACATACATGTTCAAATCAATCCTAAAAGCATCTAGGCTTACCCTTGAGCACTGTTTCAAGAAAGACTAAGATGAAAAGATCACGCTTCCCCACAATCGCTACACGAAGTAAGAAAATACAACTTTGCTAGTTTAAGTGAAACTAGATGGCACGCTTGCGCACAAAGTAGTGTGTGAAAGATTATTTCAAGTCTCTGCATAGACTTTGGAGTAAAATTTTCACATCTACAATAACCATTTAAAAGTATTAACAAATAATTTCATAATCTCGTGCATCATCTAAAAACAATTAAAACCACCTATAGTATATAACCGAAAAGAGAATACATCAACATACGTGACGCCTCTATGTATATCCAATTATTATAGTGTTAGCTCCCCTTAATAAACCTCAATTTAACTTCTAAATCATGATAAAACATAATTTTAATATTCTACATTAAAATAAAAACTCAACGATTCAAACCACGTCGAAATCGGATCTCAAACGAGTCTGAAAACCTAAAATCCTAATTTAGATTCGTATAGTCCTCTTTGGATACAGTTAAAGGATCATGACCCAAATATGTTTTAAAATAGATCTCAGTTCGGTTCACTGTAGACCCGAGTTCAGACCCAAAATTGTGTCTTTGCAAACGACATTGGTTCAATGTTACCAGCACCTCACACAATACGATGGCGGCTGACACGAGATGAAGTATCAGTTCACTTGTCAAACTCCTGTTTTGGCCGTTTCTTTCAGAATTTATAATGTCAAACGGTCCTCCGCTGGTAGGCGGACCGTTTGTCTCTAGCAATCGCCACCCATCGTCGGTGGTTTCGCCATAAAAAAAGAAGAGAAGGGGAGGGTGGCCAATCCCTTTTACTAATCTCGTCGTAAACCTAGTGGTTTCGGACAGTGTTTGACCCAAAATGAGTCTCAAGACTAGTATGAAGACCTGATGGCCAAAATGAGTCTTTTTCGGCCATCAACCCACAAGGGTCGTTCCCTGCTTTTGCCCTCTTCCCCTCTTCAAGACAACGGCAGTGAGATGGCCGAAAAATACAAAAACGGAAAAAAATGGCAACTTACCTCACGAATCCGAAGGCACTCCCCTTTTCCGACCTGTTCCCGCTCCCCACGATGGTTCCCGCTGACTCTCTCTCACCCTCTCCCTCTCCCTCTTATACATTCCAGCGGCAGGAGTGCGGTTTCCGCCACCCTCCATGTCCCCATGCGGTGGTCGTTGTGGCCATCGGGTCGGGACCGTTGTACCCGAACCCGTCCAAACTCCACATTAACCATCCTCAACGTAGCTCTATTCGAATTGAGAATGGTAACCACGTTTTAGATGTTTTCAGAAAGGTCCAGATCACTCCCAGTTATGGTCATCACCCCCCAAACAAATCCTACAATAACGAGACGAACACGAGCAAGGTGCACCCACCAGCAGACTGGGGGTCAAATTCTAGGTAGCGCAGAGCCATGATCTGCTGAGTTTAAGCTTCGAAAGGCAGGTGGGATTCGCAAGGCTGTTTCGAAGAGTATTACTGTTGAGGCTTCCCTACATGGTGATTGATGATTTCACCGAAGCTAGGCTGCTCAGTTTAATGGCGTTTGAGCGCATGCATGTTGGGCTCGGCAACGAGGTGTCATCCTATGTGCAGTTCATGGACCGATTGATAGACTCAGCGAAGGATGTGGAGTTGTTGCAGGAGAATGGGATCCTGCAAAACCTTTTGGGTAGTGACGAAGAGGTGGTGATGCTATTCAACCGCCTCTGCAAAGGGGTGACAGCCGATGACAAGAGCTTCACCGTGGAAGTCCAGAGTCAGTTGGTGGAGTACAGCAGCCCGAGCATGGGTCAGTGGCTGGACAACCTCAGGCAAGAGTATCTTAACAGCCCTTGGGTCCTTATCTCACTAGTCGGTGCTTTGATTCTCTTGTTCCTTACCGTGCTCCAGACCATCTATTCCGCCAACTCTTCTGGCTCATCTTGATTCGCTTCCTGGTTTCTTCAATGATGTTAAAGCAACTCACTTGAGCACCCAGAGCATTTGCTCAACGGCATGGCTCTCACTCGAGTCTGAATGCAATCTTAGATTGGTTTACTTAGTTTATTTGTATTTCTCTTTTTTTTTAAGAGACAATGTTTAGGTGGTTCGATCATTTAAAGAGAACCAAATTGAGCTGAATATCTCGAAAAAGGTTGAAGAAAGCATTTTAAAAAGGTTAAAGAAAAATAATAAAATATATTCTTTCTTCTCTCCAGTTAAATGCGACATGACATCAGTGCTAGCGTTGCTATTACCGATCCATGCGGTCCACCCTAATTATGACCCGAAGGGAACAAAGTTGATTGACTTAGGTGAGCATGCCTCGTTAATGATATCTATCACGATTGTTGACCAAAGCACACCTCCTTGTGATTGACAAAAGGTAGAGCCAATGTATCTAAAGCTAGCTGCTACAATATGAGTGCGTACCCATGCGCACTCTATATATTTGTATCAATTATATACCTTGTCTAAATCTCACGGCTTTTATTTTTTTTCCTTTTTTTTGACAATAAAAGGTCCAAGCCTCCTTGTGGTTGACAAAAGGTAGAGCCAATGTATCTAAAGCTAGCTGCTACACTATGCAGGGCGTACCCATACTTACCCTTTATATTTGTTTCAATTATGTACCTTGTCTAAATCCCATTGTTTTTCTTTTTTTACAATAAAAGGTCGCCCAATAACAACACACACTTAGGCATGCACTGCTTGAGAGTCGAACTCCTCACCCGCAATAACAGTATCATGCACCTTACCATTGAACTAACACTCTGGACAATCTCACTATTTTTTAATAAAAGAACTCTATGTTCTTTAGACCCTTGTCATTACCATTCAAACTAAGGATCAGAAGGAGTGAGTCTTAGGATAGAAATCAATTGAGTGGGTTGGTAGCACTTAAATCTGCCGGCCCCAGTATAACCCGCATGCATATTAAAGAACCTTAAACATATATTTTCTTAAAATTTTAATTAATCTAATATAAAATGTAATCAATCTTCAAAATATATAATCCAAATAAATTTTGGGGTGGGTTCACCTTGAAACACAAAAATATGTTAAAATATGTTTGTACAAATGAATTCAAGATCATAATGGCTGAAATCGACCCATCCATGCTCAAATAGTCAAGTGTGGCACTTCATGAGCTCAATTGAGCCGGTCCATCACATTCCACCCTGATAATAGGGCTGGTAAATGAACCAAGCCACTCGTAGTTCGGCTCGTGAAAGCTTGTCAAATAACATTTTTTCTATCTTTACCTAAACCATGCCTCCAAGGTAATTGTATTTTACATGAATAGGGGGGTTCTTTGTTACTGTCTAACCAGTCAAAGAACCATAATCAAATGAGATTGAAAGCCCTTGGTTTGGTTACGGTTCATAATTTTTAAAATCCCGATGATTTTTAACCTTCACTGAAAATTTTCTATTAAAATATAAAACCTTGGATAAAGGCACCGGCATTCTTAGAGAGACTTGAAGAAGGACAAAACCGGCCGTTCTAAAATCGTAACCAAACCGGAGGAGTCTCAGTTTGGTTACAGTTCCTTGTCCTTGGCCGATCCCAGTTTACCCACAAACGGCCATGTCTACCTTATTAGTAAACTCGGGTTTCAAAACCATACCCAAATAAGAAATGGCAAGATTTGTTTGTTCCAATATGCCTCAGAGATATTCGACATCATAATATGATTATGACTTTGGCATTTCATATATGTCCAGCTGTGTAGAGGCAGAACCAAAAGAAATCATCTTAGTGGGGTTGGGTGTGTTGGACCCAGACCCTGCAGCATATGGTTCCAGGATGTGCAAGGTAAGAGTCCAAAAGTTTGAGGAGGTTGTGGCTAGAGCCGTAAAACGAGCCGGACAAACCGAGTCAAGGTTGTATTCTCTCGTCTCAGTAGTCATGCGAGACCGAGTTGTGCTTGCATGAATGAGCCGAAAGTGAGGTTAGATGCCAAACTTATAATTCATATGAATTTTCTATAGAAAATGAATCTCATACTCAATAACTTAAATCAGTAATTTGAATCCAATCTTTTGAAAAACATAAAATTCTCGATTGATTTGGGCATGAAAAACATCCAACTACAAGCTCTATGACAAGTAATTCCATTAGTGTGGAAAGGCTTATTGTTTGTTTTAATATATGGAGATGTCCATTGGATATTATATATATATATATATATATATATGTGTGTGTGTGTGTGTGTGTGTTAAGAAGATATCATTAAAGTCAAAAGGGAAATACTATAGAGTAACAACTAAACCAGTTATGTTTTATGGTTTTAAATGTTAAGCAGTTAATCATCAACACATACAAAAGATGTCTGTGACAAAAATGAAGATGCTGAGATTAATGAGTGGTCATGCAAGGAAGGATCATATACATTAATGAGGCTATTAGAAACAAATTAGGAGCAATACCAATAAATGATAAAATGAGAAAAAATCGTTTAAGATGGTTTGGATACATAGAAAAACGATAAAAAACGGTATGAGAAACTATATTATAAAAATGTTAAAAAAGAAAGAAAAAAACTGAAAAGTATTGGAAAGAAACAATAAAGAATGCTATGAAAATAAAAAATCCATATAGCCAACTCCATCCATTATGAGAAAATTTCAATTGTTGTTGCTGTAGCATATGAGCCTGCATTGGACATGCTTGTGGCACCAGCTTCAAATGAGCTCATCCCAAGCCGAGATGAGCCAAACAACAATCAATCCTGTGTCCTGTGCTATGCATAAGAGAGTTGGCAAAAATTTAGGTGCTTGTTAGAAATGGCAACAAGGACTCGTGTCCCCCACGTGTCTCCGTGACACTGCTTTTTAACTGGGGCAAGTGATATTTCCTGTGCTATGCATGTGATGATTAGACAGATCAGGAGTGTGTATGCGTATCAATCCTGTTTTTAGGAGAAATATAAAAAAAATACAAAGATACATCACAAGCATATCACGGGTGCTAGCACGTCACCCAGTTTGGCGTCATCACATGGACACGCTATAACGACACAAGTTACTTTAAAGTTGCACGGTTTTATGGTTCAGAGAGCAGATAATGGGACACGACACGATGAGAAGTTGAAAGTGAAGGGACGAAAGCAGAAGGTCCACCAGAGTACGTTCGAATTCCACGGCATAGTTGTCGCATTCGTCGCTTCAATCCAGCCACTTGCTCGCTGCAGTACCAGCTGTTTGGCTGTTGCCTCATTGGCACTGGCGTCTTCTGAACCAGCAAACAGAAAACCCTTTGGTCTCACCGGAGGTGTCGTAGCCATACCCATCGTAACTTTCTTAATGAAAAATACACCATTATTTATTTTGTTTGCTTTAATGAAAAATACGGTTCATCGATCATTCGTTTGTTTCTACATCTCGATCAGTGGCAAGCTCATCTTGAAGTTTTTCTCAATGGGAGGAAGTCAGATGCACACTTTAGGTATTCAAACCCATGACCTTCAACTTGTGAGTCGACCCCTTAGCCAAGTTAGCCATTGCTTTTTGTGCATTTTAAACCATTGTGTGGAACTGTGATGATTTCGTGTCGGATTATCTCTCTTTCGTAAGTCTAGTGAGATTAGTTATGAATTGGTTTCTTTTAATCGAGTATTATTTAATCATTGTTCAAATGACCTCTAATAGAAAATGCGAGAAAAGCTTATAGCGACTTGAAGCTTTCTGCTCACAAAATATTGGATTGATAACAGAAAGGAAATACATAATTTTGGATTGATAACAGAAAGGAAATACATAATTTTAAATAATTATCGTGGTGTTGAATTCATGGCCTTCAACTTGTGAGTAAATTATGGGAATATATTAATATAAATAAAACGATTCACTTGGCTATTTTATAGTTATGTAAATACTTATTTTCTTAATACACTTGATAATTGCAAGTTGGAGAGAGAAGGATAGAGTGAGGATGTTCTCACCAAAGGCCGTAGCACCTATTTCTAGAGCTCTTCCCCTACCTTCAAAATAAAGAATTTTTAATTACACAAAAATTCTTTGTCAAGCAACAAAATATTCTTTTACTAATTCATCAAAACCCGTAGAATGTACAATTATTACACTTATACCAGTGTCAAGAGGCTTGCTCAGCCGTGTCCCCCAAATCAATCAACTCGTGTAAGGTAGGGCCAACCTGGTAATTTGGATTTACTGTATATACCAGTATAAAAACTAAATAAACAGAGGAATGTGGCGGTAAAAATGTAAATAGTCTCGTGTTCGGGTAACAGTTGAAACAATAAGATTTTGATGTTGCGTTATGACATGACGAATGAGGCGGATGTGTGTGAAGGGAACAAGGTAAATTGTGAATTTTCATTTTTACCCCTAGAGCTTTCTTCTTCTCTCTGACGACAATCTCTCTCTCTCACACACACACACATACACAGAGATCCTCTCTCTAAAAAAAGAGTCGCCTTCTTGACTCTCGCCCTGCTTTTCGGCATTTGAAGGGGAGGAGTTACCGTCTCCCCGTCCCCCCCCCTTTCTCTCTCTGTTTAACTCTGGTTCTCTTGGAATTTCGTATCCCAAGTCGGATAGTGTGGTCTCTTTTTTGGTACGCATCGAACTTCTGCTTGTTAATTTTACTCTTTTTGGCTTTTGATTGTTAATGTGTTTACTTTCATAAGGATATTCGCGCCTGAGATCTTGGTCTACTGTTCTCACCGTTAGCTTTTGCTATTTAACGATCTGCGTGCCATTGGGATCGGATTCTTGTCTCTTTATTTGTTGGTTAAATGAGTTTGGCGGTGATGCAGAGTTTCATTGATGGTCCTGATTGATTTCTGAGATGGTTTCGCTCAATGCCGAGGCTTGTCAGGTACTTTGAGGAAGTTATACGTTTTTTCTTTCGTTTGTGAATTGCTTTGAGGATTGTAATTGTGATGATTTCGTTTGAGAGAGGAAGGAAAGAATTGGGAATTCATGATGGAGTTTGTTGTGATTAATAGGGAGAGAGCTGCGCTTCACCTGCGCGAATCCTACCATTTGATCGACCGCAATCACGGGCTGCTAACGCCGTACGTGAACCTGCATTCTGATTTCCTTTGGTTTTGATCCCGTGTTCTTTTTCGCATTTTTAGGGATCCCCATGTTTTGGCCGTTTTTCCTGCATCGCATCAGTAGAATGGGAAATTCTCTTATTTTTTTTCTGTTAACGATGGACCTTTTTCATTTCTATCTCTAGCAGAAATTTGAATTCCGTCTGTCTTCTAGGACGTTATAAGTGGGCTTTTTGGCACATATGGCATGGAATGTTTCCATTTCAACGAGATACTTCACTGGCTTACCACCATTCTGTCTTATTTGCAAGTTAATCCACAATATAGGTTACTGGTTGATCTGTGTCACTTCTCTGTCTTCCATGTTGTGTCTTACTTAGAAGTTAAATCGAGAATGATGGATAGCTGTTCATGATTCATCAGCGACTCAGCGAGCTGCATCTGTTGCTATTTCTTTTATGTTCCATTTATCTTTTCTACAATTGGTCTTAATAGTGTATTTTGTTGGACGCTGTCTTTTGTTCGTTTCTCATTGTCGACTAAATAAATTCTGCAATGCTTCATGGATACTGAAGTTTTATGCTTCCTAAGCAGAGTTTGCCTTCTCCATTTTTTAGGTCTTCAAGAGCGGACCACTTCTCATATCCTCCAAAGGTGTGTATAAGTTTTATTGCTTGACTATGTTCTGATTTCAAGTTGATGGATGAGGCTCTTTCATGTTGCTTGTTACTCACTAGGATAACCTCCTTGAACTCTATCTACATTAATTCTCATTCTTTTAATGAATGGGATGAAAAGCTGATCTAACCATGAAGGGAACAAAAAAGAGTAGGTTGGCTCTTCATGGATACCTCCCTTTGATTAGATTACCTTTTATAGTTCCTTTCTATCCCACTTCCGTTAGATGATATTTCAACATTATTTTGTCTCTTCACATTTATTGTGCAGTTTTGCTGCTGCCCATTGTCAAAAGAATCATAATAGTTATTGTATTTGCAGGGCTTCCATTTTTTTGATCCTTATCTCACGCCTTTGGAGTGTTGCATACTGTTGGAACTTAAGATGATTCATTTTGAATATTGAAAATGTGTGCATCAGCCTTTAACTCATATAGGGTCAATGCAATATTTTGAGATCGGAGTGTTGCATACTGTTGGAACTTAAGAAGATTCATTTTGAATCCTGAAAAAAAGTGTTCATATGCCTTTTAATTTACACGTGGCATGCATATTTTGAGACCTTTACACGATTCTCTGTGTGTCTGGATGCTTCTTTTGATTGCTTATTCATTTTCTTTGACTTTGACAGGGTTAGGATGGACTTCGTGGAAGAAACGGTGGTTTATATTGACACGTACATCACTTGTCTTCTTTCGAAGTGATCCAGTAAGGACTGTTTATATTCATGGATATCTGTTATAATGCAGAGGAATTGTGTTTGTCTCCTGCTAGCCCATCCTGATTTCAAAGCATGACATCAAAGAATGGCTTAACGACAAAAATTTCCCACTAAAATATTTATCAATCAGCGTACCTACCTCTAACTGGATATATAACTGCAGAATGCACTTCCTCAGAAGAGTGGGGAACTGAATCTTACTCTTGGTGGAATTGACCTTAATAATTCAGGAAGGTATGCATTTATTTAATTTATGAATTATTGAGACTATCTATGTGGAGGTGGACATTTCTTTACTTGAAACTGCAATCATGCAGCGTGGTTGTGAGGGCTGACAAAAAGCTCTTGACTGTTCTATTTCCCAGTGGAGGTGACGGAAGGGGATTCACTCTCAAGGTACATCTTACTTTCCCATCTTATTATGCTGGGTTCTTTCTCTTAACTTTCCTTTGGTGTGCAGGCAGAAACTTTGGAAGATTTGTATGAGTGGAAAGCTGCACTTGAAAATTCTTTGGCTCATGCACCTAGCGCAAATCTTGTGATGGGTCAGAGTGGGATCTTTCGTAATGATACAGCTGATACTATTGAAGGATCTTTTGAACAATGTATTGGTTTGAACTGATGAAATTGGTTATGTGTATGTGCCTATGTGGCAATGTGCATACCCTTTTTTAGTTTAAATATCAGAAAGATGTTCTTGATGTGGGACATCATGGCATGCATGCATCAATATCATTAACACTCTTCAACTTTATATTAGAAATGCAAATTAACTATTCATTCCACTCCAGTTTGGAGGCAAGGAAGCTATATGTGCTGTATTGTGTTGTTTATAATGTTATGCTGCTTTTGACTCTTTGTTTTGCATATCTTATTTGTGATGTGCTATATCCATTTCTACTGTTTCTATATACCCAATTGCCTTATTGTTAGTTTCTTGTGTTTTGAATAGAAAAACAATTTATGCTATTTTATATTTGTGAATTTGTTACGCTCTTGTATTAATGTACTTTTATGTTGTTTCAGGGAGACAAAAACGGCCTGTGAAGTCTTTAGTTGTAGGTAGGCCCATATTGCTTGCATTGGAAGACATTGATGGAAGCCCTTCGTTTCTGGAGAAAGCTCTGAGGTTCATTGAAGAGCATGGTAAAATTCTTCTTTTATCAAGTTCTGACATTCTTGATTGCCTTTTTTTTTCTTCTAACGTAAGAGTGGTGAATGAATTTCATGATGATTTTTCCATGTCTTCTTGGATGTCCATGAAGGGCCATGACCTATAGTTGGGAACTGAGTATTGTATTCATATGTTGGTACTGGTTGCTGTTGTTTCCTTTTATGCTGTTGTTTATTCTTTAAAAGTGGCGGCACAGAACATCTGTCATTTATTTGTGGTGTAGCAAATTCATCATGAATGAATTTCATGATGATTTTTCCTCGTCTTCTTGGATGTCCACCAAGGGCCATGACCTATAGTTGGGAACTGATTATTGTATTCATATGTTGGTACTGGTTGCTGTTGTTTCCTTTTATGCTGTCGCTTTATCTTTAAAAGTAGCGGTTTAGAATGTGTCACTTATTTGTGTTGTAGGAAATTCATTTTGTCGCTCTGGAGCTCGACTCTATATCTGATGTATGCCAAGTTTACCAACCAACTACAGAAGCAGTACCTTCAGTCCTGTCAAAAGTTTTGATGATATTAGGGGCCCAATATCGATAGAACTAGTGTTGTCTGACGTGTATCGTATCGTGTATCGCTGGGCTCCACGATACGGGCATATCGTATCTTATCATACTTTAATATTAAAAAAGTATAAAAATTATTTAAAAAATCAATAAAATTAGTAAAAATCCGAAAAAATTCAAGAAAATTCTGGAAAAATCTGGTAATTGCTTTAAATTCATATAATGCAAAGTTTATCATAAATTGAACATTCAATATTGAATAATTGCATCCAAAATTATATATTTTGAATCAAAAAATGAAATACATTTACATTTTATATATTATAAATTTGTATCAGGATTATTAACTAAATAATGTTCATTTTCTCCTTGATGATGTTGTTCACTTCAAATTAATTCATGCAATGTCTTCTTCGGTTAGGACTTAGGAGTGCATTTTCTTCGTTATCTTCCATAATCCACTCATCTAATATATCAAAATTAACAAACTGCTATCTTTGTACATGTAGTTGTCATATTTGCTAATTTTCATATGTGAGCAAAACAATGAGCTCCATTTCTTTGATTATTGAGTCTATGACACCTCAATGATGTGATATTATTACTTGATGATGTCTCCTTTTTCTCTTATTGGAGACTAGCTTTTTAACTAATGCTTGAGCTCCATTTCTCACTTCACATACTGAGTTAAGCATCACACACATTGATCATCTTCAACTCAATGGAAGTCATGTAACGTGAAGTTGTGAACCCTAAAATAGTGAAGTTGTGAAATTCCCACTCAATGAATCGAGATAACTAAATGTTTTTAATTGTTTGCGATCTCATGAAATTAGAAACTGTTAGCAAAAATATACCTAAAAGTTGTAACAGAAAGGGAAATGATTTTGTCACAATTTTTTTTGTTCATACATTATTCTTATTAAATAAATGAAATTATAAACCCAAATTATAAGCATATTGGAGGATGCCTTGAAGGAAAGTGAAGAGAGGAGAAGAGAGGGCAGAAACATGCAAAAAAAAAATTGATATTTTTTTTTGAAAAAAAGAAATTTGGAAAAAAAATTGAAAAAAAATTGGGCGTATCGCCCGTATTGTACGACACAGTACCGTATTATATGATACGGCACGATAACCTATATCTTACGATATAGGTTACCGTATCGTATTGTGGCTTCCCACGATACGATACGTACGTACGATACGGATAACACTGGATAGAACAATATTGGTCTTGTCTTGAATATTGTGGGGCATGTCTAGTTTTCTTGTTCCATGTCGTGTCGCATGAGACATAGATTCTAAATAAAGTATCCATGGGACATGGAATTCTGAGACAGAAATATACTTGTAAAGGCCACACACAAGCATCAACTGCTACTGAACGCAAAAGAAAATCACTGAAATGTCAGTAATTGAAAATAGTTTTTCTATGACATGAATTTCAGCATGAGCATTGACAGTGGAAAAAAGCGTTGAAGGTTGTTCCACATTTGAACATGTTAGATAGCATTCCATCTTCTTTCTTTTCATCTCCCTTCCTCTCTTTCTCAGCTTTCTGATGCCCTGTTCTCAGGAATAAAAGTCGAAGGCATATTAAGGCAAGCTGCTGATATTGAAGAGGTTGAGCTGCGTGTTCGAGAATATGAACAAGGTTTGTTTCTTGAAATTCTGCTTTTTGTTCCTTTTGGTTCTTATATGATTGGTTGTTGGTTGGTTTCACAACTTTCCCTTCACTTCTTGAGCCGCACATCTTTAGCTCCAGGCAGTAGTTTTCACTCTTTTGCTTCTGGAAGTATTTGACTCTGAAGTCAATGTATGTTATTTGTTGCATTCCTACTTGTAGCTATGACAATTCTCTCACATGTAGTATGCTCGCAGGGAAGACCGAGTTTTCTCCTGATGAAGATGCCCATGTTGTATGTGACTGTGTTAAGGTACACTTGTTTGTCATGTGTTAAATTAGGCCGAAAGTGTGATTTATGTTTTCTTCCAAGGTATAGTGTTAATTTTCTCATATAAGCTTGTCCACGCCATTGCTTATAGCATGTTCTTCGGGAGTTGCCTTCTTCTCCAGTTCCTGCTTCTTGTTGCACTGTACTGCTTGAAGCATATAGTAAGTATTTAACTCTTCTCAATCTCTCTTTGCTTATCTTTGATTTAGTTCATACTGATTCCAGAATTCTTGATTACTTTTCTATAAGCAAATGTTTATGGATAAGGTCTTCATGTAGAGATGGTAGATTATTTTCTGTGGGAAACATAGGGATATAGAGAGAATAGATTGACATACCCATGCTTGTTTTAGCCAGTTACTCTTGAAGCCAATTTTTTTGGAGTTGTTTGGGACCTTCTTTGTGTTCTTTCTGGGTGCCCTTTCTTTAGCCTCTTTGTTATTCTTACTCTCTGTCTCAATCGTGTATTCAAATTATCCAATTTTGTCCAAGTGAAAGGACAGTATTCTCAGTTATCGCCTTCTGGTTATTTGATGTAAGAAAGGCATCTTTGTATGTACTTATGAAGCCATTATGTTTCTGATATCCTCTAGGTGTTGGCAACCAACCCTTAGAAATATCTTTTCTTGGTTTCTGATGAAGCTCTTAAAAAATTACTCAGTTACCACTTGGTTCAATAGGGAACTTTTTGTTATAAATATTAATTTACTCTGTTTAAATTCTCCTAAAACTCGAGAAGAGAATTAATTTTTCTGGTAGTTGGTTGGCATGAAAAACCTCAGAAAAAGACATGGATGATAATAGGTGCGACACAGAGTAAACAAAACAGTGAATGTGAATTCGTTAGGTGCATACAATAGATCTGACAAAATACACAAAGACATGGTTAACTTAGCAGCCAGATTCAATGGGCAAAGTCCAAAACGACATACTATACTTTCTGAATTTGAAGGAGCTCGATTATTGAGAAAACCAAAATAAGACTATTGGAGAGAGAAAAATTATGTTGCAAATGCAAAAACTATTCATTTTTCAAGTGGGGAAGTTGAAAATTAGGAAACATGGGAGCAGTAAGGCAGTGTTCGAGGGCCGAGGCCACAGAGGTGCTAGAGATCATTTGTATTACTTTATGCATGAAATAACAAATTCTAGGGAATGGATGCAGGGGGGAAAGGAGAACAAAGAGTTGTGCTTGTGTGAGATGATGAGTTTGAGCAAAAGGAACTCAGAAATATAAGTGACCATCTGTAGAAGGGCGAGACTTTGTCTATGCAAACTGTATTCCCATGGCTCACCTAATGCATGAACTTTCCCGTGTGGCTCTCTTATTTAAAATTTATCTCTTGAATTAAATATGATCCTATTGTTAAAAGGAAACAGGCAACCATGCTGTTTCTCTCCTTAAGGCTGAAACTGTCTCTAGTAAAAGGTGCTGTCCTTCTTTCCGTTTCTCTTCCTTTCTTTAGGCATGCAAGCGAGGGGATGGACACAAGAGTGGGATTTGGGCCAAAGACTCTACATACATATTGGTGCTAGTTGTGCGTCCCTGGTTTATGGTGAACAAACATGTGCACACGCACTTATAGCTTTCATATTGAACTTTACTGAAACCTAATATTTTCACTGGATTTAATCAATCATAGACTTGTGGACACAGATTCTTGAAAATTTCACTATTATGGCCATGGCCTATATGAATTCCTTTATATCCTTTAGTTATATAACTAAATTTGAACTTTATATAGGTGTTATTGTGTACTATTTGTACCACAAACACGATTTTAGTCTGGTGCTTCTCTTGGGCATTAGAGTGCTTTCAATGGAACTTAGTTGGCCCAAGTTCTTGTGAAGATTTTGAGACGTTGCCATTTTATATGATGCAAGCATATCTTTGTTTAATATCTATAGAGTTCTGAATGCATGGTGGAAGTATTTCATTATAGAAGATGTTTCATATTTATACAGTTAAAGGTTTAGCTGATAAAAATCGTGGTTAGGTTCATTTTAGCCATAATTACCTTGATGCTGCAAAATTATGCAATTGCAATCCTTTACTTAAGAGTTATCAATATCTTTTCTTGCTTGTGATGGAGTTATAGCCGACCCCATCTAGTATGGGAAAAGGCTTAGTTGTTGTTTCTTGTGATGGAGTTAGCAAATAAAGTCTGTAATTTGTATTGCTTTCCTAGATTGACTTTGTCAGAAATCTGTTGTATGCCAATCATCTGAAACTATAGGTATTTCTTGTTGCTTCCAAGTATTTTGGTTTGATTGTGTTTTCTCCCTTCACAATTTTCTTAATCAAAAGATATGATGTACTCTTGTTGATTTTGTTTCTGTGAACCTTTGTTCTTGAATAGGAACCAATCGGGAATGTAGGGTTGATGCAATGCATGATGCAATTTTTGAGACATTCCCAGAGCCTAATCGTCGGCTACTTCAGAGGTACAGCACTTTTACTTGGAAACACATACTTGGGTGGATAGAACTTTTTCTTAATGAATGGACTGTCCACCAAACCTTTTCTGCTGCTACAGTTCTTTACTATTTTCAACATAAATTTTTGTGTGCATTTGTGTGATGTTTTCATACTCTGATCAGCATTGGATTCTATAATCTGACAGTTGACTTCTTCATTATATCAACGAACATTGTATTGGATGAGTAGTTGTTTGAAGTTGTAGAAAGATCTGCTGACCTCAACTTTTTGCAGTCCAGATCATCTTCTTGGACATGTTGAACCAAGTCGGAATTTGCTGGTCACGGTTTGCTGTCAAGTGCAATAACACCAATTACAGTTGGTTCTGATTGACATATTGCAACCAAACTTGGGAAACATGTCTCTGTCCTGGGTCCAATATTTTCAATATATCCAGATGTTTTGATTAACGTTAATGCATTCACCCCCTATTTATTAATGTTTAATGTGAGAAGAAGGTAGCTAAACACCTTTATATTTGTCACTAGACTGCTGAAGCTGGTAGATTCAGATAACCATGACTGGCTTTTCTTCTTCAACTTTCTATCTCCCAAGGGCTAATGTGATGAAAATACATCTAAATGGCTATTTTATGCTCTTTATACGTCGCTATGCTGCTGTCATAGTTGACCACACTTAGACACTCACAACATTATGTTGTTTTCTAGTAAGCAGTTCTCCTTTCTCTTTCTCTCATGTTACCCTTTTTTATACTTTTGTCTTGTGCCAGGCTCCTTAAGATGATGCACGTTGTTGCATCACATAAGTCTCTGAATCGGATGTCTACATCAGCTGTAGCAGCATGCATGGCACCTTTGCTTCTTCGCCCCCTTTTGGCTGGTGAATGTGAGCTGGGGGATGATTTTGATATTAGTGGCGATGGTTCTTCTCAACTGTTGGCAGCAGCTGCAGCTGCTAACCATGCTCATGTGATTGTTACAACGTTGCTGGAGGAGTATGAGAGTATATTTGAAGTAAGATTTACTACTAACTAGCTAAACGTATTCCTGATAGACCTGGATTTTGTGTGCATGGAGATCCTTATGATTTACACAATTATCATAACAGTTGAATTGTTCTTTTGGTAAAATTTTGGACATTTGGTGAACTTATGTTGGAAAAACACATTCATTTTGTGTTTGCGAATCTTATGCAAGTTTTCAGGTGTCTATGTGTGTCTTTTCATCTTGTTGTTGTTGGATATAAATGAACTTATTGGTTCAATTTTAAGGTATCTAGAAACATAAGATTTCTGCTATCATTTTCAGCGAGCATCTTGTTTTTTCCGTTGCTTTTTAGTTTTCTGAAAGGGTCACCGTTCTGTGATTGTGAGATTCTGAATATATTTTAATTGCTAATGCAGGATGATTGCTTGGAAAGGGGCTCTCACTCACCTAGTGTGTACTCTGATTCAGAGGGCAGCTGCAGCGAGGATTCAATGGAGGATGATATCCTGGAAGCTGCAAATGATGGATATCATGATGCACAGAATGATCTTGACCCAGATGATGATCCTGAAGAGATGCTTACTGGAACCCCCAGTGGAAGTGGAGGAAATGCAGGAAGTGAAGAGGCGCTTAGTGGAACCCCCAGCGAAAGTAGCGGAAATGAAGGAATTGATCTATATGACTACAAGGTTTCTT